>JASWHV010000008.1:49761670-50433898 GCA_030760725.1 Neostapfia colusana | reverse complement strand
TAGACACTACCCGCGGCTTGCTGGCCACGTGGCACCTTCGGAGCTCATCCCTGCAAAAGGGGTGAGGTCCGGCACAGCCAGACACGTGGCAGGCTCGGAGCTTGCCTCTGTGAAAGGAGCGAAGTCCTCGCCCCGTGGGACACGTGTTGCCTCCGGAGCTAGCCCCTGCGGAGAAGCGAGGCCAGCCCCGCAGGACACGTGTTGCTTTCGGAGCTAGTCATTGCAGAGAAGCAAGGCCCAGCCACGCGGGACACGTGTCACCTTTGGAGCTTGCCTCCAAGAGGTCCCGCCTCGCTGGACACGTGTCGCTCTCGTAGCTCACCTTCGAGAGGTCCGACGCTACTAGACAGTGTCATCCTCGGAGCTCACCTCCGAGGAGAAGGTCCCGATGGACACGTGTCATCCTCGGAGCTCACCTCCTTGGGAAAGGCACTATTGGACACATGTCATCTTCGGAGCTCGCCATTCGGGAGGTCCGACGCTGTTGGACACGTGTCGAACTCGGAGCCCGTCTATGAGAAGAAATAAAGTCCGGCGCTGCTGGACACGTGGCACATTTACAGCTCACCTACGAAGAGAGGGGAGGTCCGGAACTGACACGTGGCACTTTCGGAACCCACCTCCGAAGAGAGAGGAGGTACGGCTCTAACACGTGGCACGTTCGGAACCGCCTCCGAAGAGAGGGGAGGTCCCGCACAGACACGTGGCACACGCGGAGCTCGCCTGTGGAGAGAGAGGGAGGTCCCGCCCGCTAGGACGCGTGGCGCATGTGGAGCTCACCTATTAGGGAGAAGGAGGTCACGCCCGCCTGACACGTGGCACAACCAAAGCTCGCCCCTGAGGAAAAGGGAGGTCCAGGCCCCCGCTAGACACGTGGAGCCTCCGGAGCTTATCCCTGCAGGAGGACGAGATCCTTAAGCGGTTTTGCCCTGTGCGCGAGCGCCCGATACAGAGGAAACCAACATGATTTCTTCTACGATTGATACCACACCAAATCAATTGAAGATAAGTTGTTAAGATCCAAAAACAATTTGAATAGGACTCTTATTGAAATCCAATCGGAGTAGGACTCTCCTTTTCCCGGTTATAAATAGAACCCGAAACACCCTTGGTCGTAACATCTTTTCCAAGCCGATAGCTTAGAGGCCTTAGCCCCAGCTCGCCGAGTTAGACCCCCTTCGCCGGAGTTCAGTCGCTGGAGAGACCGCCGATGAGCCCGACATGACTGCCGGAGGAGAGCCGATGATCTGTTTTGCTGCCATTACTAGAAGGAAGGACTGAAGGAAGTGAGGTAGGTCTCCATTACCACCTTACGACGTCATCCGATTTTCTTTGCATCTGTTCCTTCGATCCCTTTGAACAGAAGCTTTTCTCATATGGACAGATTACGTGTTGATTTGTTTGATCTACATCTTGAGTTGGGATCATCGCCACGTCCACATTTGATCCCTACACCTCTGTTCATCGTAAAACCCCATGCAAACCCTTAAAACATGCAAGAACACGTAAAAACTGATAGCACCGTAGGATCAGCATGCATATGCACCATTGCATCTTGAATAAGGATTGTGCATGATATTGATTGCTGTGAATCTTGTACGTGCGTGGTCGTACGTTGAAGGACAAGCTCAGGGAGCTATCTACAGAGGATTACATAACCAAGACTTCGAGATCCAAGAGCAACAGAAACCACAGGAACAAGGCAAGTGCCCCTTGACCATATTGATACCATGTTTTGGAAACTGTTTTGTTTGTGAAAACTGTTGTGCTTGAGTCAACTTGATGGGAATCCCTTTTTGTAGGAGTTTACTAGTTTGGTTAACCACCCTTGTCGCCAGGGAAGTTTATGAGTCGGGTATGGTTGATTTTTTCTTTTCTGCTTCGCTGAGTCTATGGGATATGGAAGCGATAGAGTGTGTCTAGCTAATTGCACTCGTATTTATAATAATAATGAGAACTTGATGATAATGAACATGAATTGAAGGGAGATCTGGGCAAGCTTGGTTCGTGGAAGTGGTAGAATGAGATGGTGGTTACTTGCCGTAGATCTAAGGACCGGTTCATGCCAGCACATGCCAGGATGACAGTGCCACCACAAGGCCAAATATGGGTGCGGCTTAGCTAACTAATTAGGTAAGTTGTTAGATTGTTATGGACCGTGGAAGGCGCGGGGAATGGGAGTCGAGAGAGGACTGCCATGGGAACTGCATGGCACAAGAAGGGGCCTGTAGGTGGGAGAATTGGAGATTCTGGCCTGCTGGTGAAACCTTACTGAGTCCATACATCTAGTAGCCCCTTTGTAAAGGCTATTTTGTGATCTCTTGGCCATACACCGATGGTTGTGTACTAGTAAAATTGAGATTCTGCAGTCACCGACGGGTGACAAAATCACAAACTTGTGGGTAAAGTGGTGCAAACTCTGCAGGGTATAAAACTATCATGATAGCCGAGCTTACGGTCACAAGCGCTGGCCAACTCACATGATTAGATGGGATGGTTATGGGATGGTTTTTGGTTGGTCATTGGTATGGTTATGGTTTGGTTATTGAGGTTTTGGTTTCATGACTGTTGTGTCATGATAATGAGCTTTGGTCTCGGTTATGAGACGGAATTGAATATGAGATGAGATGGTAGTAAATACAAGATGGTATTCATGAGCATGAGAAAAGTTGAGAAAGATAAATGTATGGAAGAGACATGAAAGAGGGAATCATGATGGAGGTATGTTGGTATTTTAATTGGATATATGTTGGGATTACATTAAATTAAAGCTAGTTGCTGTTTTTATCATATTTTGTGAAATACACTTTGCTTTTATGCAATGAGCCTTTTTATACCTACCTTGTTGTAAGCTACATGTCATATTTCCCGCACTTGCTGAGTACGACATGTACTCACCCTTGCATTATCATACATCATCAGCAATAGGACAGGAGTACTTTGAAGAGCATGTGGAGTACTAGGCGTGTGATCCACCGTCAACTTGCCTATGGAGTAGAAGATGGAGCCGCTGCTTCTGTTAGTTTGCTTCCGCAATAGTTTAGAGAGTTCCGCTGCCAGATTTAGTTAGAGACTTCCGCTGCAATAGAGATTGATATAATAAAAAACTTAAACCATATTCATTCGTGGTTATATATATTCTGAATTCAGTTTGTGGATTACATGTATATGTGTGATGAACATCCTGGGCACACATATGCATCAGCATCGGTTTCGAGGTTTTCTCGGAACCGGGGCACCACAGATTGGTATCAGAGCTGCCACATTGACCATAGGACGCAGGCCTAGTAACAGATTGGTATTAGAAGCCACGCTGAACATAGGATGCAAGCCTAGGATGCATAGGTTGGCATGGGAACCACCTTAACCGTAGGGTGCAAGCCTAGGTAGAATCCATAGTTGGATCACAGATTGGTATCACCCCCAAGCCACATAGGACTCCCATGGAACAAAACCTTGAATAGGAGTTGTGTGTTGAAACTCTTGTGATGTTTGTTTGTGCTTGTGTGCTTAGTGTGAGCCATGGGACGCTTCAGAATTGTCCGTAACCACACATAGTAGGGAGGTGTGAGATGCTTCAGCATGTGTTCACATCCTCATAAAGATAGATAGTCCACCTTGATGCATATAGTTAAGGGGATCACTATAAACTTCTAACTTCTAATCTACTCAACTCTCTCACAGATGGTGAGGGAAAACGCCGGCCGTCAGAGGAGGAACTTCCGTGGCAACCCGGAACCACAAGAGGGTGGTCACGATGAAGCTCCTGAGAATGCCGACCACGGGGCTGGTGCAAACAACTTGGAGCGGTTGATGGCTATGCAGAATCAGCTTATGCAAACAATGATCCAAACTTTGGGTCAGTTGCAAGCCAACAACAACAACCCCGTTCCGGCACCCCTGCCACCACCACCGTCACCACCACCGGCTCACAACCGACTGGGAGAGTTCATGAGGACTCGACCACCCACTTTCTCACAACCTAGTGATCCCATGGAGGCCGACGATTGGTTGAAGTCCATGGAGAAGAAGCTTGCCATAGTTCAGTGCAATGACCGAGAGAAAGTCCTCTTCGCATCGCACCAACTTATGGGAGCAGCCGCTGACTGGTGGGATGCTCTCTGCAACACTCATGTCGACCAGGAGACTATAACTTGGGCTGAGTTCAAGGAGAGCTTCTGCTCTCATTACGTCCCTGTTGGTGTCATGATGCTGAAAAGGCAGGAGTTTGAAGGTCTCCGCCAAGGACGGAAGAGCGTGAATGAGTACCTCAACAAGTTCACGCAACTGTCACGATATGCCCCTGAAGATGTCAACTCAGACCAACAGAAGCAGTACTTATTCATGAGAGGTTTGAACAATGAGATCCAGGTTCAGCTCCTCAACAACAACTATGCAAACTTCCAGAAGCTAGTTGACAAAGCCATACTGGTTGAGAACAAGATCCAAGAGATCGAGCAAGAGGGCAAAAGAAAGATGCCTTACCAGCCACAAGGGAGCAATGTATGCCCTCGGTACATGCCCCCAGCTGCACCACAGTTTGGCTCGGCCCCTTCTACTTTTCGCCCTAATCAATTGCCGCAGCAACGTCCCGTTACGCAAGCACCTCGTGTGCCCTTGCCTCCGGCGCCTCGTCCTAATACGGGAGCTTATGTTCAAAACCCCTGCCCCAACGTCCCCGCTGTCTTGGGCAACAAGGCATGCTTTGCATGCGGAGAAACAGGACACTTCACGAGTCAGTGCCCGAGGAAAGGTCCTGGACAGACAAGCAATATGCCCAAGCAGAACCCACGGCCGAACGGAGGAGCAAATCAAGGTAACCGTGGGCAGCAGAGCTACACTCGCGGCAACGTGAACCATGTCTCTGCTGAGGAAGCACAGCAGGCTGAGGACGTTGTGATTGGTATGTTCCTTGCCAACTCCAACCCAGCCACCATTTTATTTGATTTCGGAGCATCACATTCATTCATATCATCCAAGTATGTTGCCAAGTATAATCTACCCATATCACACTTGAAATATACTATGTTGGTTAATTCTCCCGGTGGAGAGATGAGGACTAATATAGTATGTCCAAAAGTAAACTTTAAAATAAGGGGGGTAGACTTTCTTGCCAACCTCACTGTCTTGGATTCCCAAGGGCTTGACATAATACTCGGAATAGATTGGTTAAGCAAGCACAACGGAGTAATCCAATGTGCTAAGAGGAGCGTGCAGTTGACAAACGAGCACGGTACCCGCATTGAGTTCGAATCAGCCCAACCTACAACCGAGAAGGCAACACTGAACCACGTCAAAGAAGCAACCTTGGAAAGCATTCCGGTGATTCAAGAATTCTCGGACGTGTTCCCGGAAGAACTTCCAGATATGCCACCTGGCCGGGACATTGAGTTTTCCATTGACTTGGTACCCGGAACTGCACCTATAGCAAAGAGACCGTATAGGATGCCCGTTAATGAAAGCTCAAGAAGCAGATTCAGGAGAAGCTAGAGAAGGGTTTTATACGTCAAAGTTCGTCACCATGGGGAGCCCCCGTGCTCTTCGTAGACAAGAAGGATGGGACCCAAAGGATGTGTGTGGATTATATGTCTCTCAACGAGGTGACGATCAAGAACAAATACCCTCTGCCCCGAATAGAGGACCTATTCGACCAAATGAAGGGAGCCCAAGTCTTCTCCAAGATTGATCTTCGGTCGGGATACTTCCAGTTGAAGATTAAACCCTCCGACATACCCAAAACTTCCTTTCAAACACGGTATGGTTCGTATGAATATACCGTTATGTCTTTTGGGTTAACGAATGCACCCGCATACTTCATGTACCTCATGAACAAAGTCTTCATGGAGTACTTGGACAAGTTCATCGTGGTTTTCATCGACGATATCATGGTGTATTCAAAAAGTGAGGAAGAACATGAAGAACACTTGAGATTGACATTACAGAAGCTGCGGGAGCATCAATTGTATGCCAAGCTCAGCAAGTGTCAATTTTGGCTAAAGGAGATATTGTTCTTAGGCCACATCATCTCCGAGGAAGGAGTGTCGGTTGATCCCGGAAAAGTGGGAGATGTTCTGAAGTGGAACCAGCCGCAAAACGTGAGAGACATTCAAAGTTTTATTGGGATGGCTGGATACAACCGACGGTTCATCAAGAACTTCTCCAAGATAGCAAAGCCTATGACAGAGTTGCTAACGAAGGGAAAGGCGTTCCAATGGACACCAGCGTGCCAAGAAAGCTTTGAGGAGCTCAAGAAAAGGCTAACCATAGCACCGGTTTTGGTATTACCGGACGTGAGCAAGAGCTTCGACATATATTGTGACGCATCCAGACAAGGGCTTGGATGTGTGCTCATGCAAGAAGGTCAAGTGGCAGCCTATGCGTCAAGGCAACTCAAGAAACACGAGCTGAATTACCCCACACAAGACTTGGAGCTTGCAGCTGTGGTACATGCCTTGAGGATTTGGAGACATTATATCCTTGGCCACCGATGTGAGATTTATTTGGATCATAAGAGCCTCAAGTACATATTCATCCAAACAGATTTGAATTTGAGGCAACGTCGATGGTTGGAACTCATCAAGGATTATGATGTTGGAATCAACTATCACCCCGGAAAGGCCAATGTAGTAGCTGATGAATTGAGTCGAAAGGGAGCATGTCACCAACTCACGGTTCGGGAGCTACCACCCGAGCTACGCAAGGAGTTCGAACGGTTACATCTCGGGTTCTTGAACGAGATGGAAGTGATGGAACTCCATTCTACGCTGGAACAAGAGATATGAGATGGCCAAGCAACGAATGAGGAAATCAAGGAGATCAAGGAAAGAATCTGACAAGGCATAGAAACGGACTTCAAGGAAGATGAGAAGGGTATACTTTGGCTAGAATTAAGGATTTGTGTGCCTAACGTGAAGCACATCCACGACACGATATTAAAGGAGGCACATGACTCACCTTATTCCATACATCCTGGTAGTACAAAGATGTACAAGGACCTAAAGACTTGTTATTGGTCAGATGGTATGAAGAGGTACATAGCTGAGTATGTTGCTTTATGCGACACATGCCAACGGGTGAAGGCTGAACATCAAAGACCCGCTGGACTGTTGCAACCATTGAAGGTACCCGAGTGGAAGTGGGAAGACATTAGTATGGATTTCATCGTCGGATTACCACGTACTCGATCGGGTTACGACTCCATCTTGGTTATCGTGGACCGATTGACGAAAACCACCCATTTTCTTCCTATTAAAACCACGTACCGCGTTGCAGAACAAGCCGAGCTGTACATGGAGCAAATCGTGTGCCATCATGGAGTCCCAAAGAGGATAGTTTCAGACCGGGGTACCCAAGTTACCTCTAGGTTCTGGAAGAAGCTATGGGTACATGACTGGATTTTAGCTCCGCTTACCACCCACAGACCGACGGAGAAACCGAGAGGACTAACCAAATTTTGGAGGACATGTTGAGAGCCTGTGCCTTGAAATATGGACATAGTTGGGATAGGAGCTTACCGTATGCTGAGTTCTCATACAACAACAGCTACCAAGCCAGCTTGAAATGTCACCTTTTGAAGCATTGTATGGTAGACGGTGTAGAATGCAGTTGTTTTGGAACGAAACCGGAGAGAACCAAGTGTTTGGACCCGAAGTGCTACAAGAGGCTGAGAAGCAAGTCCAAACGATACAGGAGAACTTGAAGGCTGCTCAGTCACGACAAAAAGGCTATGCGGACAATAGGCGAAGGAAGTTGACCTTCGAAGTAGGAGACTTCGTGTAACTTAAGGTATCGCCTATCTGTGGCCAACGACGTTTTAACGTCAAAGGCAAGTTAGCACCTCGCTACATCGGGCCATTTAAGATTTTGGGCAAGCGAAGAGAAGTAGCCTATCAACTAGAGCTCCCAATGCACCTCTCCAACGTGCGTGACGTGTTTCACGTATCCCAGCTCAAGAAGTGCTTGAGAGTTCCGGAAGAACAAGTACCGATGGATGAACTTGAGCTACAAGAGGATCTGACCTATGTAGAGCACCCTGTCCGAATTTTGGATGTGAAGGAAATGGTCACGAGGAACAAAGCGATCACTTGGTGCAAGGTACAATGGAAACATCACACAGAAGCCAAAGCTACATGGGAACGAGAGGAATAACTCAAGACAGAATTCTCTCATCTATTCTCCACTATCAAATCTCGAGGGCAAGATTCAATTAAGGAGGGTAGGTTTGTAATACACTCAATTTCATATTAATGCATGCATACGGATTTAATATAGAGAAAACATTTTAAAAGAAGTGGAAACAGAGAAAGAATCAAAAAGATAGCCAAGAAGAGCCAATTCCAGTTCGCCGAGGAGCGCCGTAGACACTACCCGCGGCCCGCTGGCCACATGGCGCCTTCGGAGCTCATCCCTGCAAAAGGGGTGAGGTCCGACACCGCCAGACACGTGGCAGGCTCGGAGCTTGCCTCTGTGAAAGGGGCGAAGTCCGGCCCCATGGGACACGTGTTGCCCCCGGAGCTAGCCCCTGCGGAGAAGCGAGGCCAGCCCCGAAGGACACGTGTCGCTTTTGGAGCTACTCACTGCGGAGAAGCAAGGCCCAGCTGCGTGGGACACGTGTCACCTTCAGAGCTTGCCTCCGAGAGGTCCCGCCCCGCTGGACACATGTCGCTCTCATAGCTCACCTCCGAGAGGTCCGACGCTATTGGACACGTGTCATTCTCGGAGCTCACCTCCGAGGAGAAGGTCCCGATGGACACGTCTCATCCTCGGAGCTCACCTCCGAGGGGAAGGCACTACTGGGCACGTGTCATCTTTGGAGGTCGCCAATTGTGAGGTCTGACGCTGTTGGACACGTGTCGACCTTGGAGCCCGTCTCTGAGAAGAAATAAACTCTAGCGCTGCTGGACACGTGGCACATTCGGAGCTCACCTCCGAAGAGAGGGGAGGTCCGGAACTGACACGTGGAACTTTCGGAACCCACCTCCGAAGAGAGGGGAGGTCTGGCTCTGATACATGGCACATTCGGAACCGCCTCCGAAGAGAGGGGAGGTCCCGCACAGACACGTGGCGCAGGCGGAGCTCGCCTCTAGAGATAGAGGGAGGTCCCGCCCGCCAGGACAGGTGGCGCACGCGGAGCTCGCCTCTGAGGGAGAGGGAGGTCCCGCCCGTCTGACACGTGGCGCAACCAGAGCTCGCCCCTGAGGAAAAGGGAGGCCCAGGCCCCCACTGGACAAGTGGAGCCTCCGGAGCTTATCCCTGTAGGAGGATGAGATCCTTAAGCGGTTTTGCCCTGTGCGCGAGCGCCCAATACAGAGGAAACCGACATGATTTCTTCTACGATTGATACCGCACCAAATCAATTGGAGATAAGTTGTTAAGATCCATAAACAATTTGAATAGGACTCTTATTGAAATCCAATCGGAGTAGGACTCTCCTTTTACCGGTTATAAATAGAACCCGAAACACCCTTGGTCATAACATCTTTTCCAAGCCGATAACTTAGAGGCCCTAGCCCCAGCTCGCCGAGTTAGACCCCCTTCGCCGGAGTTTAGTCGCCGGAGAGACCACTGATGAGCCCGACACGACCGCCGGAGGAGAGCCGATGATCTGTTTCGCTGCCATTACTAGGAGGAAGGACCGAAGGAAGTAAGGTAGGTCTCCATTACCACCTTACGATGTCATCCGGTTTTCTTTGCATCTGTTCCTTCGATCCCTACAAACAAAAGCTTTTCTCTTATGGATAGATCACGTGTTGATCGGTTTGATCTAGATCTTGAGTCGAGATCATCGCCATGTCCACATTTGATCCCTACACCTCTGTTAATCGTAAAACCCCATGCACACCCTTAAAACATGCAAAAACACATAAAAACTAATAGCACCGTAGGATCAGCATGCATATGCACCATTGCATCCTGAATAAGGATTGTGCATGATATTGATTGCTGTGAATCTTGTATGTGCGTGGTCGTACGTAGAAGGACAAGCTTAGGGAGCTATCTACGAAGGATTACAGAACCAAGACTTCGAGATCCAAGAGCAACAGAAACCATAGGAATAAGGCAAGTGCCCCTTGACCATATTGATCCCATGTTTTGGAAACTGTTTTGTTTGTGAAAACTGTTGTGCTTGAGTCAACTTGATGGGAAACCCTTTTTGTAGGAGTTTACTAGTTTGGTTAACCACCCTTGTCGCCAGGGAAGTTTATGAGTCGGGTATGGTTGATTTTTTCTTTTCTGCTTCGCTGAGTCTACGAGATATGGAAGCGATAGAGTGTGTCTAGCTAACTGCACTCGTATGAATAATGATAATGAGAACTTGATGATAATGAACATGAATCGGAGGGAGATCTAGGCAAGCTTGGTTCGTGGAAGTGGTAGAATGAGATGGTGGTTACTTGCCGTAGATCTAAGGACCGGTTCATGCCAGCACATGCCAGGATGATAGTGCCACCACAATGCCAAAAATGGGTGCGGCTTAGCTGACTAATTAGGTAAGTTGCTAGATGTTATGGACCGTGGAAGGCGCGGGGAATGGGAGTCGAGAGAGGACTGCCCTGGGAACTGCATGGCACAAGAGGGGGCCCGTAGGTGGGAGAATCGGAGATTCTAGCCTGCCGGTGAAACCTTAGTGAGTCCATACATCTAGTAGCCCCTTTGTAAAGGCTATTTTGTGATCTCTTGGCCATACACCGACGGTTGTGTACTGGTAAAATGGAGATTCTACAGTCGCCGATGGGTGACAAAATCACAAACTTGTGGGTAAAGTGGTGCAAACTCTGCAGGGTATAAAACTATCATGATAGCTGAGCTTACGGTCACAAGCGCCTGACCAACTCACATGATTAGATGGGATGGTTATGGGATGGTTTTTTGTTGGTCATTGGTATGGTTATGGTTTGGTTATTGAGGTTTTAGTTTCATTACTGTTGAGTCATGATAATGAGCTTTGGTCTCGGTTATGAGACGGAATTGAATATGAGATGAGATGGTAGTGAATACGAGATGGTATTCATGACCATGAGAAAAGTTGAGAAAGATAAATGTCTGGAAGAGACATGAAAGAGGGAATCATGATGGAGGTATGTTGGTGTTTTAATTGGATATATGTTGGGATTACATTAAATTAAAGCTAGTTGATGTTTTTATCAAATTTTGTGAAATAAACTTTTCTTTTATGCAATGAGCCTTTTTATACCTACCTTGTTGTAAGCTACATGTCATATTTCCCGCACTTGCTGAATACGACATGTACTCACCCTTGCATCATCATACATCATCAGCAACAGGAGAGGAGTACTTTGAAGAGCATGTGGAGTACTAGGCGTGTGATCCACCGTCAACTTGCGTGTGGAGTAGAAGATGGAGCCGCTGCTGCTGTTAGTTTGCTTCCGCAATAGTTTAGAGACTTCCGCTGCCAGATTTAGTTAGAGACTTCCGCTGCAATAGAGATTGATGTAATAAAGAACTTAAACCCTATTCATTCATGGTTATATATATTCTGAATTCAGTTTGTGGATTACATGTATATGTGTGATGAACATCCTGGGCACACATATGCATCAGCGTCGGTTTCGAGGTTTTCTCGGAACTTGGGCGCCACAGGTGCACCGTCTCCCGCTCGCTCCGAGCGCCCGGGGTACAATCCTCCTCTGCTCCACAGGGATTCAGGTCACATCCACCCTATGGTGACTCGATGTGCGTTCAGGAGTCTCCGGCCGGTTGCGCGCTTCCCCGGAGCTGTCTTATCGTCGACGACGTATCCACCGACTGACTCTTCTTCGATATCGCCCATACCAATTTCCGTCCTAGTGCCCTCGCCGAACCTCACTAGCATCGCGCTATGGAGGAAGAGTATGAGACCCTGCCAACCGGACCTGGGACATGGTTTCCCGCCCCAGTCGTGGCAATGTTTTCACAGGCAAGTTGGTATTCACACATAAGAATAAGGCGGACGATACCTTGGAAAGGTACAAGGCTCGGTGGACACTTCGGGGCTTCACTCAGGACCCTGGAGTCGACTACGATGAGACCACTATGTGAGAAAGGCTCATTCGAGACGCGCCCGCACAAACAACAGAGACGAGCTGACCGTGCGTCTCCTTCATCGCATCTTGCATTACAGAGTCATCGGAGACGAGTACCCGGGCGCGTCGCCGATTAGGACACATGGGAGACGAGCTTTAATAAAGCACATCTCCTTATTGTAAGATACCCAAGACGGGCCTTTTGGCGGCCCGTCTCCTTTACAGAAAGAATCTGAGAGGGGCTTCAAGGCAGCACGTCTCCTTTAAATAAAATAACCGAGACGTGCTTTAATGCAGTCCGTCTCCTTTTGTTAAGAAATCTGAGACGCATTTACGCAAGCTCATCGTGGATTTGATGACTTATCCGAGACGGACTTTATATCAGCTCGTCGT
The DNA here is from genome assembly GCA_030760725.1 of Neostapfia colusana. Lineage (NCBI taxonomy): Eukaryota > Viridiplantae > Streptophyta > Magnoliopsida > Poales > Poaceae > Neostapfia > Neostapfia colusana. Next base: position 50,421,482 of record JASWHV010000008.1, on the reverse strand, counting down.
GAATTTGACGAATAATCCGAGACGTACTTTATGTCAGCTCGTCGCGGATTTAACGACTAATCCGAGACGTTCTTTGTTTTAGCTCGTCTCCTATTAGATGACCCTCCCTGATTATCCTGGTTATCGGCTGCATCCTTGAGCTAGCCAGGATTTGGCAGCCGCTTTGCCAGCATCAGAAACAAACACATAAAGAAACATATGTATAGCCAAATGGAGATCACAAATTAAGTTATATTGACCAATCAAATATTAACAAAGTGCCAATCGTGGTTACCAAGTAACTACTACACAAAGAATACCCCCTTGTTCATCTTGCTTACCAAGTAACTATTATATACAAAAGAATGCCCCCCTGTTCATCCTGCTTCCCAAGTAACTAATTGCACAAATCATAACTGTCATCTAATCCTGTATATTGTAATAAAATTCTCCCTTTGGATTAATGATTTAGAAAAGATGAACTTGCATAGCCTCTCTAATGTGCTCGAGGCTAGAACCTGTTGTGTTCCTGAAGGCGGTTTCATAGTCCTGCCACAAGATAAAATGAGAATTAGCAAAAGGTTAATAATAAAGTAAAATAAATGCACTTACACATACATTGCAATTCGGTTGTTCTCCATATAGAACCATGCTTAAGCAGACATGGAAGCCGCATGTGTTACCTAGAGCTTGTTGTGGGATGCAAAATGTAGTATCATGTTTAAGTCGTTGACGCTTTCCTTTTATATGTCCTCCTCACCTTAACCACATACGTGTCAAAAGTCCTAAAGAGAAACATTCATAGTTAATGTAAAATTATCGTGCAATGACGAAACAGTCAGAAACTAAAGTGAAGAAGGAACTTACTGACACGACCCCACGGTCTTGTCGAGCCAGGATCACGCTGAGGGGTGCTGCGTTGCACAGCACCGTATAACGCACGTCAAAGGTACAAAGCGGAAGCGAAATTTTATTACATAAACATGTTTATGAACATGTTTACATCGAAATAAGTTCAGTCTACACTCGCGGGCGTAGACTACGCATCAAGTCCACGTTCAGCCCTTGAACGTGTCCTTGCTAGCACACACGCACACTAACCCTGCGGCGTGCACGACTCCGACTCGACGGGGTTCCCCTCCTGGGGTTCCGTCTCCTCTTCGGGAGTCCCTTCCTCATAGAACCCTGCAAAAGCTTCAAACACAAGCAGTGAGCACGAAGGCTCAGCAAGTCTGACCCGTCTCACCTAAACATGGAACTTCTACATGAGGGGTGATGGGTTACATGAGGTAAAATCATTTGCAAGGACTCGCCTAATTAGTAGAACCTTATTTTCAAGTTTTAGCAGCAGGTTGTGGAGAACCTTACGCCAAGGCACATGAGAGAGCCGCAATCAAACAAGAAACACATTTCTCTCATGTACTTTGCCCAAAGTTGAAAGGAACTTTAATAAGCTCTAAACTACAGCAAATCATTAACAAGCAAAGTCCATCTTTCAATCAGCAACATTTTAACATGTAAATAGCCTGTTCTTTCTATGTCATGGTACAGTGAACAAGTGGTACTCACTGACCGTGAGGGACGGCGATTATAATCGATTTACACCTGCAGGGTTACCCGAATAACCCGTCACGTACGCCCGTACTCGATGTTGCCTACAACAACCATCACGGACGTCGTACGCAACTACCTTTCACCCGTTAGCTAAATGTTGAACCGGTCCAATCGTCCCAAGCAAGAGGACTCTGCACGCGCATCTCAGTGCCGCCAGCCGATTTACACCTCGAGCTCTCAACCTACCCTCTGAACGACCAGCTATGCCTCAACACCCAGCTACCCGAGTTACATCGGTTTCCCGGTTCCCATATAGCCGGTAGGTCTTCGGTACTATTCTAGCTTGTTCAACAGGCCCGCACACGGCTCGGTCCTCAATCGACACAAACGGAGCTATAGCACACAGGCTCCAAAGTCCTGTTGCCCTTACTCTCCGCTCGGTCTCATTTGTCTTGCCATGTGTATCATGTGCTATCTCTACCCGAGTCGGGTGCCTCTAGCATATGCTCGCGAGTAGTTCCCACTACTCGACTTGTACCGAATCCTACACTATCTTAGCATTGCAGTAGCTAACGGGGTGTGCAATCCTAAACCCAACCCATGGTTTTCTTGGCTATGCATTTGGGTTTCCAAACAAGACTCTAATGCAAAGAATAATAGTATTCAAAGATGTGCTCAAAACAATAAACATTTGTAAAAAGGTTAATGCAAACCAGAGCTTTCCTTGTGCTCTTGGTCGTAGGCTAGCTGTTCCTCTGGAGTAACAAAGTCTAGGACTTCGGGTTCCTCCTCGACCTTAGCGACTAATGATAGCAGAAGTACATGTATCAATTTAAATGTATTTGTATTAAGTTTGAACTTGTGAAGCTTATAAGTCCCACTACACAGACTCAATGACTATGAAACCTTTACTGTGGCTTGGTTACAATCTAAACAGAGACTTGGTCAAGTTTTAGTTGCAGCAAAGCTCATTGGAGCCCTCCACAATTAATTATGTACTTGACCTTAATTGAAGGCTTTTAGGATGTTATAAGGATTTTCATGAAACAATCTATGACTTTCTGAAAACTAGATTTTCAGAGGGTTCTAATGGAATTGGTTTCACTTAATTTGAAGGTTCCTAACTAAAGATATGAGCTAAACAATTTCAGAGAAATTCTGAAATTGTTTCTGAACATTTTCTATTTTCTCTGGAACAGTTTCACTAATCACACCATTAGGTGGATCAAATGAGCTCAAATGGATCTGAAATTTTTATGGTAGTCCAGAGATATTTTTGTGAACATCCCAGAAAAATTTCAGGATTTTCCTCCAAAGGGTTCTCCAGTTAAAATTCCAAACCGTTTAAATTTTGAGGAATTAGTTCTGGAGAAATAAGGATTTTCATGAAGTGAAGCTTGATTTGCTGGAAATTACTCAGGGAGCTGAATCCAACAAAATTTGGTTCACTCCATTTGGAGCTTTCTAGCCAAAGTTATGAGGATTTGAAGTTTGAATGAAATCTGAAAATCGGAGGAAAAGTTTAAATCTGCCGGGGCCCGCGGGGACACGTTTTAAGCGTGGAGGCGACCGCACACCGCGGCCCACAGGGTCTTGCGTGCCAGAACACCCGATCCCGGCCACATCTGATCCCGATTTCAAATTTTGAGCCGCTGACGCATGGGCCAGCCGGCTTCGTCTACCTCTCGACGCGCCCGCGCCGCCGCCCCTCGCCGAAGCAGACCCAGAGCTCGCCGGCTCGCCGCTGCCGGCCCTCCCATGGTCTGAAACTCGCCCCCAGGGGGTTGTCGACGTCGAGGAACACGTCCGTGGTGTCAGTTCAGGCTGGCGGTGACCGGAATTAGCCCGGCGACGTGCCGCGGCCTCGGTTGAGGTTCGGCGCCGTCGGCCGTGGGTTCTAACCCGCCAACACCTCGAACAAACGGTCCTACAGCATCAGTGTACCTCTAGGAAGCTCGAAAAGGTGTCAAAAGGGTTCAAAGATGGCGGCAAGTTGGCCGGCACCGCGTGACCGATCGTGCCCGCCATGACCACCCTTGATCGAGCTCGAAATTCGTCACTTCTAGACAGTTTCACGCCACGGATGCAGAAAGGAACTTGATTGCCGGCTAGTCCAGCGTCTATTTGCAAGATTTGATAGCTAGAGAAAGATCTTAGAGCGAGAATTTGAAGTATCCGTACTAGAAGCTCAGTTTAAGGTCGCTGGAGCAAAAACTGAGAATTCGCCGTGGATTCTTCATGGTTTGCTTCCAAACTTGGAGGAGAGCAGCACGGTGGTCGCGCGCTCCTGTTGCCTCTCTTGCTGGACCGTGAAAACGCCTGTGGAACGCTGTCCACGGGCGCCTGACTCTCGGCTGAGGCTAGGTCGCCGCGGTGGCGATCGTTTTCGGGCAAGGAAGGTCGGAGCTCGGGGTTTCTGGCGTTGGGGAGGTAGAGGGCGATCTCAGGTTGCTGTCTAGCAGCTCAGGAACGAAGGAGGAGATCTTTTGCTGGTTTTCCCGATCGATCAGTGATCTGCGGGGAGAAGAACTGCCACTGCTCGGGTTCTCACGCGAGGAGATAAAGCCAGCTGACTCCTGCTCGGGCTGAGGCGGTGCCGGTCGCGTGGAGGCGCGAGTAAGCCGCCCTGGGCGCCAGCGCGCGTAGAGGGGAAGCAGCTGGTGGCGCCGGTGGCTGCTCTGTGGCACAGCCGACAGCTGCTCGGTGGAATTTCCCACCGAGGCTGTGACTTTGTGTGCAAGACTTCCCTCCTTCTCTCTATGACATGTGGGTCCCACCTGGGTTTTAACCTCTGAAATTTACTCCTAATCACTGTTGTAAACAGTGAGTCCCAAAATACCCCTGGTGATTCAAATTATTCACCCATGAGCCATTTGAATTGATTAGAATTCAAATTGGGTTTGGTTTGAATGAATCTCAGCACAAGTTCAGTTTGGAATTCAAATAAAGTTTGAATTTGTCCCACTTAGCTCATGTCAAGATCAACTCCAAATGGAGTGAAAATTGGTGGGTGAGCTCACAAAAATGTGCTGAATAAGAATATGCCTCCCACTTTTGAATTCATGGGATAAAAACAGTTTGAATTTGAATATGGTTTCAAACTGCCCTCTTTCTAACTACACCCACAATGACCTCAAAAAGGTTTTGAATTTGGGTGAAACTTGGCATGGACATCCTTAGCAATGTGTAGGAGTTTTCATATGTCCAGCCCCTCTATATCACATGTGGGAAATACAACTTTTGCAATATGTGAGTTTGTTTTCTAATGAGCATGTTGATGGTGGTTACTTGCTCTTCTTTTGTGTTCATCAACTTTCCTCAAATGAGGTGTGTGTGTATGGTGATGAACACCTCAAATATGTGTCAAAAACTGAGGCCCTTACATTCCTCCCCCCTTAAAAGAATCTCGTCCCGAGATTATAAGGTGAAAATGAGAGAGAGGACGGTGGAAAATTACCGGATATGCGACGTGAAAAAGTCGGGGTAGTTAGCGTGAAGAAATCCTTCGCTCTCCCATGTCGCTTCTTCCATGGAGTGATTACTCCATAGAATCTTGTAGAACCACAACGTACGGTTGCGTGTGGTTCGGGCCCTTTCGTCAATAATCTGAACCCGTTCCTCCCGATAGGTGAGATCCGGTTGCAGTGCTTTAATGTCCTCCATCTGAACGGTAGTGGATAGCTTGAGACACTTCCTCAGCTGGTAAATATGAAAGACGTCGTGCACACCGGAAAGTGCTTCTGGTAATTTCAGCCGGTATGCCACTGATCCACATCTTTCGGTAATCTGGAATGGACCGATGAATCGGGGTGCCAACTTTCCTCTCACCCCAAATCTGTTTACGCCCTTTATTGGAGATACACGTAGATATACGGGATCTCCCACTTCAAATTGTAATGGGTGTCTTCTCCGGTCCGCATACTGTTTCTGACAGGATTGGGCGGCTTTTAGGTTCGCTTGAATCAGTCGAACCTTCTCTTCCGCGTTGTTGACAAGGTCAATCCCGAAGGTAACCCTTTCGCCAGACTCACACCAGTTCAATGGTGTGCAGAATTTTCTTCCGTATAGCGCCTCGTAGGGCGCCATCTTGATGCTGGCTTGGTACCCATTGTTGTACGAGAAATCGGCTAACGGCAAGTGATCATCCCAGTTCTTGCCGTGGTTGATAGCGCAAGCTCGTAGCATGTCTTCTAAGATCTGATTCACCCGCTCCGTTTGCCCATCCGTCTGCGGGTGGTATGCTGAACTATGAATCAGCTTCGTCCCCAATGCAGCGTGCAGCTGTTCCCAAAAACGGGACACAAATAAAGTGCCCCGATCCGATATGATAGTACGGGGTACGCCGTACAAGCATAGGATCCGTGAGATGTACAGTTCAGCGTACTTCTTGGCGTTGTAGTTGGTGTTGACCGGGATGAAATGGGCAACTTTGGTGAGCTGATCGACGATCACCCACACAGAATCATGCTTTTGAAGAGTGGTGGGTAAACTGATGATGAAGTCCATGCTCACATCCTCCCACTTCCAGGCAGGAATGCCCAGTGGTTGCAGCAGTCCCGGTTTCCGCATATGGTCTGCCTTCACCCTTGGACATGTATCACACTCGGACATGTATTTTGCAGTCTCCCGCTTCATCTGTGTCCACCAAAACTTGCTTCTGAGTTCTTGATACATTTTGTTGCTGCCGGGGTGAATAGAAAATTTTGATAAGTGAGCCTCATCAAAAAATTTCTTCCGTAGCTCCGGGTTACGGGGTACAACGTTCCGGTCCTTGAACCATAGGACGCCGTCTCCGTCCTTCCGGAAACATTTCAGCTCCCCACTGTCTACACGTCTCCGCAAATGTGACATGCCCTTGTCATTCTTCTGGGCTGCCGCTATCTCTTCACGGATGGTGGGGATAAACACTAAGTTGTAGAGAGCTCCGTGTGGAATCACATGTAGTGGTGGTTCGCTCTCTTCCAACGGTGTCATGGTCAGATTATTGACGTGTGACTTGCGGCTCAGCGCATCTGCCACTATGTTTGCCTTGCCCGGATGATAATGGATCTCTATTTCGTAATCCTTTATCAGTTCTAACCATCTTCGTTGCCTCATGTTCAGCTCCTTCTGAGTGAATATGTACTTGAGGCTTTTGTGGTCGGTATATAAATGTACGAGGTTACCGAGTAGGTAGTGCCTCCACATTTTCAGTGCAAGTACCACGGCAGCGAACTCCAAGTCCTGAGTTGGATAATTTTGCTCATGGTTTCTAAGCTGCCGTGATCCATACGCGACCACTCTTCGGTCTTGCATCAGCACACATCCGAGCCCAATGCCAGATGCATCGCAGTACACATCGAACGGCTTTGTTGTGTCTGGCTGCGCCAAAACCCGTGCTGATGTCAGGTGCTTGACTAAAGCCTTGAATGCTGCTTCACATGTTGGACTCCAAACATATTTGGTAGCCTTCTTCAGCAGCTCCGTCATAGGCTTGGCAATCTTCGAGAAGTTCGGAATGAACCTCCGATAATATCCCGCGAGTCCGAGGAAACTCCGTACCTCATGAACAGTTCTCGGAGATTTCCAATTCAGCACTTGAGTGATCTTGCTCGGGTCTACAGCGATACCCTCCGCTGAGATGATATGCCCGAGAAAAGGCACTTGCGATATCCAAAATTCGCATTTGCTGAATTTCTCGTATAGCTTGTGATCCCGCAGCCGTTGCAAGACTATACGCAGATGCTTCTTGTGATCTTCAGCCGACTTGGAATATACCAGAATGTCGTCAATGAAGACCACGACAAACTTGTCCAGCTCCGGCATGAATACCGAGTTCATCAAGTACATGAAGTGAGCTGGAGCATTGGTGAGGCTGAAGGACATGACCAGGTACTCATAAAGTCTGTACCTCATCGAGAAAGCTGTCTTTGGAATGTCCTCCGCCCTTATCTTAATCTGATGGTACCCGGATCTTAAGTCCATCTTGGAAAAGATCTTTGCTTCGATCAACTGATCAAACAACATGTCAATCCGTGGCAACGGGTACTTGTTCTTGATGGTTATGGCATTTAATGGACGATAGTCCACGCAAAGCCGCAACGTCTCATCCTTCTTCTTCACAAATAATGCTGAACAGCCCCATGGCGAGGAGCTCGGCCTAATAAAACCCTTCTCCAGGAGGTCCGTGAGCTGAGTCTTCACTTCACCCAACTCCTTGGGCGCCATCTTGTACGGCCTTCGGGATATTGGCATGGTTCCCGGTACAAGTTTAATCTTGAACTCCACCTCTCTATCGGGCGGCATCCCCGGCAAATCGTCCGGGAATACATCAGGGAACTCTCGGACCACTGGAATATCTCCCAATCTGATAGTGGTGGCTTGATAGACACTTGGAAGTTTTATTTCTGGACTGTCCAGAAATAAAAAATGAGATTCGTGCACTTCTGAATTCAAATGCACGATGCGGAGGACGGTGTCTAAAACAGCGCCGTGGCGGGTTAACCACGACATACCTAGAATGACATCGACCTTTTGTCCCTCTAGGCTTATGAGAGACGTAGGGTAGACTCTACCCTCTAAGCACAATGGCGCTTTTGGGACCATCATGCTTGCTGAAATTTTCCCACCCGGTGAACAGATCACAAAAGGACTATCGGTGGGTAGTATTTGCAAGCTATATTTATCAATAAAAGCTTGGCTAATGAAGCTATGCGTGGCGCCTGAATCAAATAGTACTATGGCGGGATGCTGGTGGAGTTGGAACATACCCGCAATGATTGGCTCACCCTCCGGCACGTCCTCTATGGCAAGCTGGTGGACGGTGCCGGGCCTAGGGTTTGCCCGCCGCGCATTAATAGGGTTCCAGGGTTGATTCCTCCCCGGGAACGGTGGTGCAACTCCGCCGCCTTGCCTCTCCGGGCAACTGCTCGCGAAGTGTCCTGGACGACCACACTTGTAACATGTGGCCGCTGCTGGTGTAGTGCTCGGGAGACGAAAGCCCAGCATGTGTTGCTGAGGTGCATACGCACGCGGCATCGTCCGCTGCTCCTGTTGTTATTGCGGTGGTGGTACTAGCAGTGCCGGCCTGAATGCCGGTGAAGAGTATGGCCGACTGCGGAAAGGCATCGACCTCTGGGGTGGCTGCCAGCGTGGACCTGATGGTGGGTGATTCACCATCCGAAACTTCTGAGAACGACCGCCTCCTTCTCCGCTGCTCTGTGGCACGCTTCGCTTTCGCTCCGCCGCCGCCAACTCCTTGCCGGAGTCCTCTTGAACAATCGCAGCGTCAATGATGTCGTTAAGGCTGCCGCGATTGAACATCGCCAACTTGTCCTTCAGGAGCGGATTAAGCCCCTGGTAAAAGTGGTCCCGCCGCTTCTCGTCAGTATCGGCATGATATGACGCATAGAGCGCGAGATCATTGAACGCCCTGGAGTATTTCAGCGCGTTCCGGCTCCCTTGTTGCAGGTGCAGGAACTCCTGCGTCTTCCTCTTCATCAAGCCTGGCGGTATGTGATAGGTCCTGAAGGCCGTCCGGAACTCCGTCCAGGTCATTACTTGATCGGTGGGCTGTGAAGCACAGAAGTTGGCCCACCACGCGCTCGCGGATCCTTGGAGCTGCTGGACCGCGAACTGAGTCTTGCGCTGCTCACTTATCTGGAGCAGCCCGAACTTCATCTCTATTGCGCGTAGCCAGTTGTCCGCGTCAAGAGGTTCATCCACCCTTGAGAATACAGGGGGATGAGTTGCCTGGAAGTCAGAGTAGGAGCTCTGTTGACGCTCCTCACGATCTTGACGTCTCTCTGGGCGAGACGTATTTGCGATTAGAGTCTGCAGCAACTCCGTGTTCTGCTGATGTGAACCCGCCATTGCCGCGACGATGTCGGCCAATGTAACCGTTGGCAGTGGCGGTTGCGGTGTTTGCTGTTGTTGTTGTTGCTGTTGCTGCTGCGGTCCCGAGGAGTCCTCAGGAGGCCGTTGGGAGGTCTCTCCCCCTTGACTAGTACCCCCAACATCCGGGTTGGCACGAGTACGCGTCATTCTGAAATTCAAAACAGCAGCGATTAGCACATGTCATACTCAAAATTCCATATGCACCAGTAGGTATTGAAGTGACACATGATTAATTTGCACAACATTCACATATATTGATAAAGCATAAACTTTATAAAAGATAGATTATTCTCGGTTCTCCAAGAAGTCATGCTCATGTCGTCACTACCTATACATACGCTACTGCTTACACGACATGTCACCGATTTAAAAAAGTTGGGTTACACTACCCTAGCTACCCTACTTGGCAACTGTAACCCCCTACTCGGAGTAGAACTCGACCTCCTGCGGGTCGTCCTTCTCCGGTACCTCTGCTGGTGGCTCTGGGTCTACCACCTCTTCCCCCATCTCGGGTTCTCCCATTGCTGGAATACCCAAGACCACCGGTATTCCCAATACCGGAGATACGAGGTCCTGCAAAGCATGCACCTCGTCCATAGCCTGGTTGTAGTCCTCTTCCCAGCCTTGCCCTTCCTCAATAGCGTCGTCTCGCTCTTGAGCAAGGTCCTCGTTCTTCTGGGTCAGATTCTGTACCAGTTCTTGCAACGCCGCGATGTCGACACGGCTCTTCTTCTTTGCTTTCTTCAGACGATGCAACTGATTGTGTTGTTCACTCAGTCGCTTGATCGTCGGAAGGAGCACATTACGGAGTGCGCTGTGAGCACTCTTGAAATGGTCTCCACGGCTCGTGCTCTCCTTGAGCTTCGTGGCGAGATACTCCATATGAACAGCTTGGCTGTCCATCACGGCATTTCCCGCCCTCATCTGGAGGCTGAGATTTGCCTCCACGGGGTTGTACCTTGGGCAACTCGGGTCCATTGCCTCCAGGTACCTCTCTTCCCACACATGCTGAGCCTGTCCCTCCACCGGAACAAGTGCGTATGCAGTGCCCTCCATAGCCTGCACGTGCAGTTGGCAGAAACGTGACATGGTGTCACGGGCTGCCACTTGCCACATCCCTTCGGGTTGTCTACCTTTCACCGTGACGGTGAACGGCACCCACCCGGGTGGCATAGGTCCTGCAGGGACTTCGACATGGATTGTCCACGTCTTGTTCCCCTCTTTGTCTTCTTCCTTGGTGAAGTATTGCGGCATCTGGTTATATCCGAAATATTGAAGCATCTGCCTCAATGCCTCCGGATAGCCGCTGCGGTGAGAACAGTGGGACACCACCCACCCGTTCTCCAATTGCTTATCTGCTGTCATCTGTAAAATATATTTGAGAAATGAAATATTTATTTAAACAGTAAACCATTGAGTTATAACATAATACATGTCGTTGAACCCATAGAACTTGGAAACATAGTTCAAATTTTAAACAAATTTGACTGCTGATCTGCTGTCTACATGACAGCTGACCAGTTTCCATTTCAACCTGATTTAGGCCATGTTAAGGGCAAATCCAATTCTGAATCCCAACATCAAAGTAAAATCTAACTTCAATAGCTTTCAAGAAAGCATTTGCTTGGCCTAACATCTGTCCTGGTTCAAAAGTTATGAGATGTCAAAGTTAACAGAATTTCTGGAGAATTCTGGACAGCACTTCCCTGCTTTAGGTACTGATTTGATCCAAGAATTCCAGTTAATTCTGTTCCTAATCTGACAAAACTTTTTATTACAAAGTTGTAACCCATCTCACAATATTTCCAGAACTACCTCATTTTCTATTTTTGGATTTTTATGCAGGAAGTTATACTCAATTTACAGAGAGTTTACAGAGAGTCTTTGCTCTGTCCTGTTTTCTGGACAGTTTCAACTCTACTGCATTTTTCGATTGGTTAAGGGATGAAAAACCTCTGGACCTCAAAAGAAAAGTTGTAAAGCTTTTCCAAAGCTTTCCAGAAATGTATCATATGACCCCAACCTCGAAATAACTAAACCTCTAACCTCTGATTAACTTCAGCCTTGATTCAGCTGAAAACAGAGTGCTCTGTCCTTAACAACCTATAAGTTGAAAACTTGTTAACTTTGAATATCCTGTTCAAGGGAAGGAGTTACATCAAGTTTTACTACTTTATATCAAAACCTTCAAGTTTTAAATTAAGTTGTTCATTTAATGGGGTGTGACGTTGATGCGTCACCAGATTATGTCGGTACTACGTCCTCACAAAGAAAACCTCTACCGGACTTAGCCGGCTTCCTTATTTCAGTGGCACTAAACGTCACTCGCACACGGATGCCACACGTCTACCGTTTCGTGGTCAGACTACCTGCAGAAACTCAAGCAATCGTCAGACTCGGCTGCACACCGAGCCCGGAATCCATACAGTTCGTACACCCGGCCGTCATCACTCGCCCGGATGTTCTCAAGCCAAACACGCCTTGAGTTACGTGTTCACGTTTCAGACCACGTGACGGGGTCTCCCAAATTGAACCACGCACGCCAGAGATAGATGTTGCTCGAATGCCCCAAACGACATGAAGAGTCGCAGAGGATATTAAAGCGAGTCGGGTTACCTGCCACCCGTGGGGCTCCACCCTTCAGCTTGTGCGCACTGGTGGACAGCGCTTACGTGTACCCCCCAAGACAACGTCCCGAGATACACGATTTTCCGACATAGACAATTAGGTTAGTATGCCACTTTCTATATGCTAATAACATCCTTATACGGGCTACTAACTCGTTCCTCACTGGATTTTTGAAAAAAATGACCTTTGTTAGTGCGTTAAATCTCAAGCGAGCTCTGATACCAGCGCTGACACGACCCCACGGTCTTGTCGAGCCAGGATCACGCTGAGGGGTGCTGCGTTGCACAGCACCATATAACGCACATCAAAGGTACAAAGCGGAAGTGAAATTTTATTACATAAACAAGTTTATGAACATGTTTACATCAAAATAAGTCCAGTCTACACTCACGGGCGTAGACTACGCATCAAGTCCACGTCCAGCCCTTGAACGTGTCCTTGCTAGCACACACGCACACTAACCCTGCGGCGTGCACGACTCCCACTCGACGGGGTTCCCCTCCTGGGGTTCCGTCTCCTCTTCAGGAGTCCCTTCCTCATAGAACCCTGCAAAAGCTTCAAACACAAGCAGTGAGCACGAAGGCTCAGCAAGTCCGACCCGTATCACCTAAACATGGAACTTCTACATGAGGGGTGATGGGTTACATGAGGTAAAATCATTTGCAAGTACTCGCCTAATTAGTAGAACCTTATTTTCAAGTTTTAGCAGCAGGTTGTGGAGAACCTTACGCTAAGGCACATGAGAGAGCCGCAATCAAACAAGAAACACATTTCTCTCATGTACTTTGCCCAAAGTTGAAAGGAACTTTAATAAGCTATAAACTACAGCAAATCATTAACAAGCAAGTCCATCTTTCAATCAGCAACATTTTAACATGTAACTAGCCTGTTCTTTCTACGTCACGGTACAGTGAACAAGTGGTACTCACTGACCGCGAGGGACGGCGATTATAATCGATTTACACCTGCAGGATTACCCGAATAACCCTGTCACGTACGCCCGTACTCGATGTTGCCTACAACAACCATCACGGACGTCGTACGCAACTACCTTTCACCCGTTAGCTAAATGTTGAACCGGTCCAATCGTCCCGAGCAAGAGGTCTCTGCACGCGCATCTCAGTGCCGCCAGCCGATTTACACCTCGAGCTCTCAACCTACCCTCTGAACGACCAGCTATGCCTCAACACCCAGCTACCCGAGTTACATCGGTTTCCCGGTTCCCATATAGCCGGTAGGTCTTCGGTACTGTTCTAGCTTGTTCAACAGGCCCGCACACGGCTCGGTCCTCAATCGACACAAACGGAGCTATAGCACACAGGCCCCAAAGTCCTGTTGCCCTTACTCTCCGCTCGGTCTCATTTTTCTTGCCATGTGTATCATGTGCTATCTCTACCCGAGTCGGGTGCCTCTAGCCTATGCTCGCGAGTAGTTCCCACTACTCGACTTGTACCGAATCCTACACTATCTTAGCATTGCAGTAGCTAACGGGGTGTGCAATCCTAAACCCAACCCATGGTTTTCTTGGCTATGCATTTGGGTTTCCAAACAAGACTCTAATGCAAAGAATAATAGTATTCAAAGATGTGCTCAAAACAATAAACATTTGTAAAAAGGTTAATGCAAACCGGAGCTTGCCTTGCTGCACTTGGTCGTAGGCTAGCTGTTCCTCTGGAGTAACGAAGTCTAGGACTTCAGGTTCCTCCTCGACCTTAGCGACTACATGATAGCAGAAGTACATGTATCAATTTAAATGCATTTGTATTAAGTTTGAACTTGTGAAGCTTATAAGTCCCACTAGGCAGACTCAATGACTATGAAACCTTTACTGTGGATTGGTTACAACCTAAACAGAGACTTGGTCAAGTTTTAGTTGCAGCAAAGCTCATTGGAGCCCTCCACAATTAATTATGTACTTGACCTTAATTGAAGGCTTTTAGGGTGTTCTAAGGATTTTCATGAAACAAACTATGACTTTCTGAAAACTAGATTTTCAGAGGGTTCTAATGGAATTGGTTTCAATTAATTTGAAGGTTCCTAACTAAAGATATGAGCTAAATAATTTCAGAGAAATTCTGAAATTGTTTCTGAATATTTTCTATTTTCTCTGGAACATTTTCACTAATCACACCATTAGGTGGATCAAATGAGCTCAAATGGATCTGAAATTTTTATGGTAGTCCAGGGATATTTTGGTGAACATCCCAGCAAAATTTCAGGATTTTCCTCCAAAGGGTTCTCCAGTTAAAATTCCAAACCATTTAAACTTTGAGGAATTAATTCTGGAGAAATAAGGATTTCCATGAAGTGAAACTTGATTCCATTTGGAGCTTTCTAGCCAAAGTTATGAGGATTTGAAGTTTGAATGAAATCTGAAAATCGGGGGAAAAGTTTAAATCTGCCGGGGCCCGCGGGGACACATGTTAAGCGCGGAGGCGACCGCACACCGTGGCCCACAGGGTCTTGCGCGCCAGCACACCCGATCCCGGCCACATCCGATCCCGATTTCAAATTTTGAGCCGCTGACGCGTGGGCCAGCCGGCTTCGTCTACCTCTCGACGCGCCCGCGCTGCCGCCCCTCGCCGGAGCAGACCCGGAGCTCGCCGCTGCCGGCCCTCCCATGGTCTGAAACTCGCCGTCAGGGGGTTGTCGACGTCGAGGAACACGTCGGTGGTGTCAGTTCGGGCTGGCGGTGACCGGAATTAGCCCGGCGACGTGCCGCGGCCTCGGTTGAGGTTCGGCACCGTCGGCCGTGGGTTCTAACCCGCCAACACCTCGAACAAACGGTCCTACAGCATCAGTGTACCTCTAGGAAGCTCGACAAGGTGTCAAAAGGGTTCATAGATGGCGGCAAGTTGGCCGGCACCGTGTGACCGATCGTGCCCGCCATGACCACCCTTGATCGAGCTCGAAATTCGTCACTTCTAGACAGTTTCACGCCACGGATGCAGAAAGGAACTTGATCGCCGGCTAGTCCAGCGTCTATGTGCAAGACTTGATAGCTAGAGAAAGATCTTAGAGCGAGAATTTGAAGGATCCGTACTGGAAGCTCAGTTTAAGGTCGCCGGAGCAAAAACTGAGAGTTCGTCGTGGATTCTTCACGGCTTGCTTCCAAACTTGGAGGAGAGCAGCACGGTGGCCGCGCGCTCCTGTTGCCTCTCTTACTGGACCGTGAAAACGGCTGTGGAACGCTGTCCACGGGCGCCTGACTCTCGGCTGAGGCTAGGTCGCCGCGGTGGCGATCGTTTTCGGGCAAGGAAGGTCGGAGCTCGGGGTTTCTGGCGTTGGGGAGGTAGAGGGCGATCTCAGGTTGCTGTCTAGCAGCTTAGGAACGAAGGAGGAGATCGTTTGCTGGTTTTCCCGATCGAGCAGTGAGCTGCGGGGAGAAGAACTGCCGCTGCTCGGGTTCACACGCGAGGAGATAAAGCCAGCCGACTCCTGCTCGGGCTGAGGCGGTGCCGGTCGCGTGGAGGCGCGAGTAAGCCGCCCTGGGCGCCAGCGCGCGTAGAGGGGAAGCAGCTGGTGGCGCCGGTGTCTGCTCGGTGGCACAGCCGACAGCTGCTCGGTGGAATTTCCCACCGAGGCTGTGACTTTGTGTGCAAGACTTCCCTCCTTCTCTCTATGACATGTGGGTCCCACCCGGGGTTTTAACCTCTGAAATTTACTCCTAATCACTGTTGTAAACAGTGAGTCCCAAAATACCCCTGGCGATTCAAATTATTCACCCATGAGCCATTTGAATTGATTAGAATTCAAATTGGGTTTGATTTGAATGAATTTCAGCACAAGTTCAGTTTGGAATTCAAATAAAGTTTGAATTTGTCCCACTTAGCTCATGTCAAGATCAACTCCAGATGGAGTGAAAATTGGTGGGTGAGCTCACAAAAATGTGCTGAATAAGAATATGCCTCCCACTTTTGAATTCATGGGATAAAAACAGTTTGAATTTGAATATGGTTTCAAACTGCCCTCTTTCTAACTATACCCACAATGACCTCAAAAAGGTTTTGAATTTGGGTGAAACTTGGCATGGACATCCTTAGCAATGTGTAGGAGTTTTCATATGTCCGGCCCCTCTATATCACATATGGGAAATACCACTTTTGCAATATGTGAGTTTGTTTTCTAATGAGCATGTTGATGGTGGTTACTTGCTCTTCATTTGTGTTCATCAACTTTCCTCAAATGAGGTGTGTGTGTATGGTGATGAACACCTCAAATATGCGTCAAAAACTGAGGCCCTTACACTTACTCATCAAGAACGGACATGATATCAGTCCAATCACGGGTAAGTCGCTCGCCAGTTATTGAATCTATCAGCCTTGCGGAGTCACAGTACCAGACTTGGTCGTACTTTGTCGAAAGTGCTAGGGTTACCCAATGGTTACCCGTGTTGAACGGTACGACTAGGAGCTCCTTATCACTGTACTGTTTCATTGCCTTGACCAAATATCCAACAACATCTCTATGGCCGCTGGCCATTTGAAGATTAGTTCTCGTTGACATTTGCGGGTCAAGATATGCAGGAGACTTGTTTCCCGTTCTATGATGTGAAACCCCCGATTCTGTAGAACACAGGACCGAGGTGATGCGTATGTGTGCCTAGGATGTTCATCACACATACACATATCCTCCACAAACTAAATTCAGAATATATTACCACGAATGAATAGGGTTCAATTACTTTATTACATCAATCTCTATTGCAGCGGAAATCTCTACCTAAATCTAGCAGCGGAAGTCTTGTAAACTATTGGGGAAGCAACTAAGCAGCAGCAGCGGCTCCACCTCCTACTCCACAGGCAAGGTTGATGGTAGCTCACACGTCTAGTACTCCACATGGTCTTCAAAGAACTCCTCTCCTGTTGCTGATGATGTATGATAATGCAAGGGTGAGTACATGAAGTACTCAGCAAGTGCGGAAAGTATGACATGTAGCTCACAACAAGGTAGGTATAAAAAGGCTCATTATAGAAAGAAAAGTTTATTTCTCAAATGTAACACCCCAAAATTTTGATTCAAAACCCTAAATCATGTTAAGAGGGGAATTTAAAAATTTTTGGACGTGTTGCATGTTTTGTAAAAATTCAAATTCAAACTGGAATTCAAATTAAACTCAAATCAGAAAAGAAATGGAAAAAGAAAAAGAGAAAACAGAAAAAAACCGGCCAGTGGGCCGAAACCCACCAGCCGGCCCAACTTACCCCGCGCCAGCCCGCAGCCGCGCGCCCGCGCTTTCTCACGCTGACAGGCGGGACCCACCGATCTTCGTCTACCTCGCGCCGCGCCGAACTCCCCTGCGCCCGAATCGAAACTGATCGGGATTCCGACGTAAACCCCGCTGAATTCTGTTCGTAGCCGACGCGGACATGATCTAAACCACCCCGCCGCCCTCCCCCGTCTATAAAAACCCCGGCCTCGTTCTGTTTTTCCCACGCGATCGCCGATTTTTACTCCGGTGAGAACCGAGACTTCTCCGGTGAATTCTGGCCTATCTAAGCTCGGAAACTCCGATCTAACTCGCTGATCTTGATCCACCGCCTCCGGGGAACCTTGCAGGTGCAGAAAGCTCGGTGACTTGCGGTGTAAACACAGCGCCAACGAGCTTCGCCGTGGTTTTGCCTCGGACCTCGTCGCCGATCACCTTCCAGGACCTCCGAGCTCAAGAAAACCCCCGACGTGAGATCCCCGACCTCCCCTCTACCGATCTATGCCATAAGATCACAGTTCTAGGTAGAATTCTCGAGGATCCGAAAGTTTCCGGCGAGATCGCCGCTTCCCGCTGCCGTGCGCCGCCGGTAGCGCCACCCGCGCTCGATCAGAGCAACGTGGCCGCTTGTGCGCCATTTATTTTAAATCACATGGTAGGGTTTAAATCCCCTCGTACCGGTTCGATGTTATAATCTCAGCCGTCGGTTTAAAATCGGACGGTCCATGTCAGCCCCGCGTTATAAATACTGGAAATCTTACGTGCTACCCCCTGGGGTTCTCGGGAAATAAGAGCTAGCCCCGGAAACTTCTGATCTAGCCCCTGGAACTCCAGAAAATCATGTAAATTCATTTAAAAATCAGTTTTAGCCCATGGACTTAATAAAAATTAGGAAAAACACCTCTGATAAGTGTAGCTAGACCCCTGGAAATTCTGAAAATAATATTATAGACCCTGTAATGGGGTGAGTTCATCATTTTAGCCCTGTTTAGTATTTAATTTAGAAAATTGAATATGTAACTAGTGTTTAAAAATTAAAAAGTGGGACAAACATATTGTCAAAATTAAGTTAAAGATTTTCTCAGTGTTTAGGAAATTTTGGAGTGAGATAAAAACATATTTTGGACTGAATTGAATCTGTTTAATTTATTATTCACAATTAGGGACATAATTTTAAGTAATGAATAGTTTTAGAAAATAGGGAAAATAATTGTAAAATAGTTTACATCAGAGGAAAAGGTCAAAAATATATTAGTAAATATTTTAGATCAGGACTTATTCTGTTTAGATGAGGTGTCTTGTTATTTTCATAATAAAGTTCACATTTAGGCATAGGAAATAAATCTGAAAATATAGCAACTAGTAAATGATAAATGGAGTTCTAAAATCCAAAGGATTCAGTTTAGGGTTGGTAGAAATTATGAAGACACATATGGAGAAGGAAAATACCTTTTATGCATACTTGGTAGCTAAAAGGTGTAGTAATTGAATATAAGAAATTTATTGGAAACTCATATAAATAGTATGCAAGCATAAATGTGAATACAAAAGTAGGAATCATATACATATGATTAGAAGTGTATGCAAGACACAAATCAACACACATAGAGTAACCACAACACATATAATGGTGAATGACTTTCATAAATGTGAATGTGTGGTTTGTATGAAGTGGAAGTGTGAACTATGTCTTATGGATTGTTGTTTTTCTTTTGCTATGTGTGATGGTATGATGTAGAACCTGCTCAAGAGCAAGTTATTCCTTTCCAAGACCAGGACTACCCATTTCAAGAGCAGCAAGAAGGAGGCAAGTGTCCTTGACCACTTTGATCCTATGCTAGGATGTGTAGCTAGAATTATTTGCATTGTCAATTGAAAATATGAAACCCATGTTAGGATGTTTCCCTAGAATTGCATTACCTTGTTTCCTTGTAGCTTGGGTTGGGATTTATTTATTATGTCATTTATTTACATGCATATGCTTAGCCATGCTTAGAATGGGATATTTGGGATATGAGATCATCAGTTTATATTACCATACTCTTGAATGAGATATTGTGAGTTATATAGAGGTAGGGATCAAGGCAAGTTGGATGTTTTGGTTGTGTGCTGAGTGCACGAGACTTGGGTTTGTGTTTAGTACTTGCCTGGATCCTAAGGACCGGTTCATGGAGCATGTAACCTGGCTTTACAGTGCCAACCACATGCTGAGATGGGGCAGCTTGGCCAATTAATTAGGTGTATCCTCGGCGTAGTATGGGTGTGTTGGATGGTGCGGGGAGGAGGTGTCAGCTGGACTACCATATGAACCGCAAGGCTCAAGAGGGGGCCACTGCAGCGGGGTTGGAGCCTCGTGTATGCTGTTAGGGGTGAAACCTCAGTGGGCCCACGCTCGTCGGGAATCCCTTTGTAAAGGCTTCGTAGTGATCTCCTGGCTACACACCTGGGAAGTGTGAATGTGGTTCGTAGCCACTGGCGTAATGGAGGTTCTTTTAGTCCACCCGGCAACGGGGGATGAAATCACTACATGTGGGTACAGGGGTACAAACTCTGCAGAGTCAAAACTGTCATGACAGCCGTGCTCACGGTCAAGAGCGGCTTGGACTTATTCATGATTAGAGGATTGGTGGTTTTGGAAGTTAAGCGGGGAGCTTAACATTGGAAATGATGTTATGGTTATTGGATTATGATGATGGGATGGGAGATTGGGACCATTTCACCTGTGTAGTAACGTAGGTGCTTAACAAGCTAAGGTGATAGGTATTAATTGCATAGTGCTTTAACCATGAGTTCAACCTCTCCTTGTTCTAGCCATGCATGATATAAATTTCCCACACTTGCTGAGTACCATTGGTACTCAACCTTGCATATTTGTTGGTTTATATTGCTGCTCAGGTCAAGATAATGAGGTGGTGTATAATGACCAAGACTTTGGACCCGAAGAAGGTTTCTAGGTTCATGGAGACCCCCGGGCAATGCCTGTGATGGAGCCTACGAGAATAATTATTCCGCTGCTAGTTTATTTACTTGTGATGAACTTATTATTGTCCACCGAGTCATTTGCGATGTAAGACTTATTTATATTCGACACCTGGCTTGTAATAAATGATGCTTCACTATTTGTCATCACATGTATGAGAAAATGATCCTGGCATACATGTGATATTCACTTGGTTGTTCTTCGGAAAAATCGGGTGTGACAGAGGTGGTATCAGGGCCAAGGTTGCCCGTAGGAACGTGGACCTAGGTAGAAATGGACGTATTTAAGGGCCCTATTTTCATAAAAACTATTTTTACAAGGTGTGTGTTGAAAAGTGTTATTTAATGAGTCACTTTCTTCATCTTACCCCAATTTTCATTCAAAAAAAAAGGATTTTTGTTTAAAAAGTTATCTAACCTAAGTTTAAATGCCTTTTGTTTTAGATGGTTCGCATGATTCGCACCGCTCGCAAGTCCACAGGAGGGAGAGTTCCCGTAGTTGCCCTTGCCGAAAGAGAAGAGAGTCGTCCAGTGACGTACCTTTCCTACGGATTGGCAGTAGGAGGCTTGTTGCGCCGTCTTCGACGTATGCTCGAAGCCGCCGGCAATACGGGCAAGCTAATCATCCACTATAACTCCACCAGGACCATCCGTGAGAAGAGGGAAGAATGGAGTTCAGAGATGAGGATTATACACGAGAATCAGCTGCTTAAGATTCACCACTCTCCAGCTTGTCGAGCAACACAGGTCGATGCGGAGAAGGATGTCACCTGGGAGGCCATCACCTGCCAGAGTCACATCTATCGTCGCCACTTGGACAAAACTGAGTACATGTATGTCCTCCAATGTGAGAGTGGTACCACGGAGTACAAGTACGCACCAGTGCAGCAAGGGACTTCCCATGAGCACATGGACTTGTGCTTGGAGGATGCTGCTATGCTCAGCACTCGACTGCAGGAGTGTCAACAAGAGCTTCAGGATGTCCGGGACACCCTGAAGGAATCGGAGGCTTTGCTGCGAGCCTGCTTAAAGGCGAGAGAAAGAGGAGATGGGTGTGTGTCACCGTGAATGATACATGGACTCCTGACTCCCCGGATCGCCGAGCGATCAGGCGTCGTCGCACTTCTCCACCAGCAGCCTCCCCACCCAAAGCAGAGTCAGAAGGTAGCCGAAATGAAGAGGAAGATCCCGAGGAGCCAGCTCAAGAGAACGAGTAGTGTAGAGTCTTTCCCTTAGCAAGCAAGAGGTCGAGTAGTCGAGTCGTTACGTAGTTAATGGTGTGTTAATGCTTGGTGTGTGACGTGAGTTGTGGAAGCCATAAGCAATTGTCCACAGCCTCGTCTTCAGATTGTTTTGCTTTGGTGTGTGAACCCACATGAAATAATAGTGCAACTAGTTGGTATGAGATATGAACCCTCGTAAAAGTATAACAAAGCCTCAACACTTCAAAGTACAAACAAATGAAAGTAGTAAGATGATACTAAATGCTTTCAAATTAACGTTGGTTGATTCTGCCAGATGGCTGGAAGAGGAAAAGGACGTGCTGCCAACCCCGCCAACAACAACGATGAGGCATGCAACCCTCCTCTTTCTGGAGGCCAGGACCGGGGTGGTCGCCGTGAAGGAGTTGATCCCCTCCACCAAATGCTGGAGAATCAAAATCAGCTCATCCAGAACTTGACTCAAGTGGTGGCCAACTTGCATCAAGTTCCACCTCCACAAGCTGCACCACGCCAACCAAGGTTGAGTGAGTTTCTAGGAACTCAACCTCCAAAGTTTGCAAGTGCTGCTGAACCTCTGGAGGCAGATGATTGGTTGAAGACCATTGAAAGTAAGATGAGGATCATACAATGCCAAGGGTATGAGAGGGTGCTGTTTGCCTCTCATCAATTGCATGGACCTGCTGCTGATTGGTGGACCGCCTATGTGGCCGCCCATCATGACCCTGAGAACATCACTTGGGAAGAGTTCAAGCGTAGCTTCCGCAACCATTACATCCCAAGAGGTGAACTCAAAAACAAGAGGAAGGAGTTTTTGGGACTGCAGCAGGGAAACATGACGGTGAGGGAATACCTCACTAAATTTACTCAACTATCCCGCTATGCCCCACGGGACATAGAGACTGATGAGAAGAAACAAGATTGTTTTGTGGAAGGACTTACTGCAGAGATGCAGTGTGCAATGTCCTCAAATGAGTATGAAAGTTTCCAAAAGATGGTGGACAGAGCGTTTGTGGTAGAAAGGAAGCTAAAGGCCTTGGAAAATGAGAACAAAAGGAAGGCCGGGTGGTCACATCAAGCCTCAGGGAGCAACACCCGCCCACGTCTGATGCAGCAACCAGCAGGGCAGACGAACCGTGCTGCGGTACCCTACTCAGCACCAAGAGGGTACAACCCGAACTACAGGCCTCCGGCAGCACCAATACAGACACAACGTCAGTTCGTACAGCAGCCTCGCCCTGCATATCCACCTCGACCAGCAGCACAAGGACCCCCAAACCAACCCCAAGACAGCAAAGGCCAGGCACCTAAGGTTGGGGTGCAATGTTTTAGTTGCGGAGAAGTGGGGCACTACGCCCATAAGTGTCCAAAGAAGAAGCCCACACAGCCACAGCAGCAGAATGTAATGAGAGCACGGGTGAACCACGTCACTATGGAGGAAGCACAAGAGGCACCCGACGTGGTAGTTGGTAAGTTTTCTGCCAATTTACACATTGCAACCCTGCTGTTTGATTCTGGTGCTACCCACTCGTTCATTGCTCAAGGGTTTGTTAAGAAGCATGACCTAGCAACAACACAAATGAACCATATGCTAGCCGTAAACTCTCCAGGTGGAGAAATAAGGACGAGACAAGTGTGTCCCAAAGTGAACCTAGACATTAATGGGGTAGTGTTCACTGCTAACCTCATAGTGATAGATTCACAAGGGATAGATATTATTTTGGGTATGGATTGGTTGACCAAACATAAGGGAATCATCCATTGTTCGACCAGAACGGTGGAACTAACTCACCCTAGTGGCACTAGGGTAAAGTTTATAACAATACAAGAGCCTTGGAAGGACATTAAATTAAATCAAGTTGAGGTGAAAGTGGAGGAGATTAGGATTATCCGGGAATACCCAGATGTTTTTCCGGAGGAGTTGCCAGTTATGCCTGCCGATCGTGAAGTGGAATTTGCAATTGAGCTAGTGCCTGGAACAGCCCCGATATACAAGAGACCTTATCGGATGGACTCCAAGCAGCTAGAAGAACTCAAGGATCATTTGAGAGAATTGATGGAGAAGGGGTATATTCGCCCTAGTTCCTCACCATGGGGAGCTCCGGTAATATTTGTGCCCAAGAAGGACGGAACCCAAAGGTTATGCATGGATTACCGTGCCTTGAATGAGGTAACCATCAAGAACAAGTACCCATTACCCCGCATTGAAGACTTGTTTGATCAGTTGAGGGGAGCTTGTGTGTTCTTGAAAATTGATCTCAGGTCGGGATACCACCAACTCAAGATAAGGCAATCTAATATTCCCAAGACAGCTTTCGTATCTCGGTACGGACTGTATGAATACACTGTCATGCCTTTCGGGCTAACTAATGCCCCGGCATACTTCATGTACCTCATGAACAAGGTATTCATGGAATATCTGGACAAATTTGTGGTGGTTTTCTTAGATGACATTCTCGTCTTCTCCAAAGATGAAGAAGAACATGAGAAACATCTAAGGTTGGTGTTGCAAAGGCTGAGAGAACACCAACTATATGCCAAGTTGAGCAAGTGTGAGTTTTGGCTGAGGAAAGTTCCTTTCTTAGGACATATAATCTCGGAGGGAGGAATCTCCGTAGATCCCACCAAAATCGAGGATATACAGAAGTGGAAGACCCCTGAAAATGTCGGGGAAATTCGAAGCTTCCTGGGATTGGCTGGATACAATCGACGGTTTATTGAGGGATTCTCCAAGATCTCGAGACCTCTCACCAAACTGTTGGAGAAGGGAATCACGTTCACATGGACGCCACAGTGCGAGACGAGTTTTCAGGAGCTAAAGAAAAGATTGACAACAGCCCCAGTGTTGGTTATGCCTGATATGCAGAAGAATTTCACGGTGTACTGCGATGCCTCTGGAAATGGGTTGGGATGTGTTCTCATGCAAGAAGGGCATGTCGTGGCATATGCATCCCGGCAGCTTTGGAAGCATGAGAAGAACTATCCTACACATGACCTAGAGCTAGCCGCAGTGGTACACGCGTTGAAAATTTGACGACACTATTTAATGGGAAAGAGGACAGAGATATATACGGATCATAAGAGTTTGAAGTGCATTTTCACACAGCCAGATCTCAACCTCAGACAAAGGAGATGGTTAGAGATAATCAATGACTTTGATGTGGGCATCAACTATCATCCCGGGAAAGCAAACGTCGTGGCCGATGCTTTGAGTCGGAAAGTGCAGGTCAATAAGTTGAGCTTGAAGGACATGCCTGCAGAATTGAAGGACGAGGTTATAAGGCTCAATCTATGCCTTGTGAATAGTGGTGAAGCCATCGCCCTGGAAGTGGACTCCACACTCGAGCGAGACATACGCGAGGGCCAAAAGAATGATAAGAAGATACAGGAAATCAGGCAACTCATCATGGAAAATAAAGCTCCAGGTTTCAGAGAGGATGAACAAGGTACGGTGTGGCACGGGAAATGGATCTGTGTGCCAGAAATAAAGAAGATCCGTGAATTAATTTTGAAGGAGGCTCGTGATTCCGACTATTCCATTCATCCTGGGAGTACGAAGATGTACGAGGACCTCAAGAGCAGGTATTGGTGGTATGGCATGAAGCGAGATGTCGCGGAACATGTTGCCCTATGTGACACATGTCAGTTGGTGAAAGCAGAACATCAACGACCCGCGGGATTGTTGCAACCACTCAAAGTGCCTGAATGGAAATGGGAAGAAATCAGCATGGATTTCATCGTGGGATTGCCTAGAACCCAATCAGGATATGATTCGATATGGGTCATCATTGATAGGCTAACCAAGGTAGCTCACTTTATCCCCGTGAAAGAAAGCTACAGCGGCTCCAAATTGGCAGAGTTGTACATGTCAAGGATCGTGTGTTACCATGGAGTGCCAAAGAAGATTGTGTCGGATCGAGGGACACAGTTCACCTCAAGGTTCTGGCAGAAGCTGCATGAAACCATGGGAACCCATCTGAACTTTAGTTCGGCCTATCATCCCCAAACCGACGGGCAGACGGAAAGAACCAATCAGATCCTAGAAGAAATGCTAAGGGCATGTGCACTCAAAAACAATAGGAGTTGGGACAAGAACTTACCGTATGCGGAGTTTTCCTATAACAACAGCTATCAAGCTAGTATGAAGATGTCACCGTTTGAAGCCTTGTATGGGAGGAAGTGCAGAACTCCCCTATTTTGGAACCAAACAGGGGAAAGTAAAGTGTTTGGTCCAGAAGTACTACAAGAAGCCGAGGTGAAGGTGAGGGAAATTCGCAACAATTTGAGGATAGCACAGACACGCCAAAAGAGCTATGCCGATGTACGAAGAAGAGAACTCGTTTTCAACGTAGGAGACTATGTCTATCTCAAGGTGTCCCCTATCAGAGGACTTCGTCGGTTCAAGGTGAAAGGGAAGTTGTCACCTCGATACATCGGACCCTTTCAAGTTTTGGAAAGGAAAGGCGAAGTGGCGTATCAACTAGAGTTACCGGTTCATCTATCGGATGTGCACGATGTATTCCATGTGTCACAACTCAAGAAATGTCTGAGGACGCCTGACGAGGTGTTACCCATGAATGAAGTGGATGTAGCTGAGGATTTGTCTTATGCCGAGCAACCATACAAGATTTTGGAGACAATGGAACGCCTCACCAGAAATAAAAGAATCCGGATGTGCAAGGTGCAGTGGAAGCATCACTCAGAAGAGGAAGCCACCTGGGAGCGGGAAGATGAGCTCAAGGCACAATTTCCGGAATTGTTTTCTTAGAAACACCAATCTCGAGGACGAGATTTCTTTTAAGGGGGGTAGAGCTGTAACACCCCAAAATTTTGATTCAAAGCCCTAAATCATGTTAAGAGGGGAATTTAAAAAATTTTGGACGTGTTGCATGTTTTGCAAAAATTCAAATTCAAACTGGAATTCAAATTAAACTCAAATCAGAAAAGAAATGGAAAAAGAAAAAGAGAAAACAGAAAAAAACTGACCAGTGGGCCGAAACCCACCAGCCGGCCCAACTTACCCCGCGCCAGCCCGCAGCCGCGCGCCCGCGCTTTCTCACGCTGACAGGCGGGACCCACCGATCTTCGTCTACCTCGCGCCGCGCCGAACTCCCCTGCGCCCGAATCGAAACCGATCGGGATTCCGACGTAAACCCCGCTGAATTCTGTTCGTAGCCGACGCGGACATGATCTAAACCACCCCGCCGCCCTCCCCCGTCTATAAGAACCCCGGCCTCGTTCTGTTTTTCCCACGCGATCGCCGATTTTTACTCCGGTGAGAACCGAGACTTCTCCGGTGAATTCTGGCCGATGTAAGCTCGGAAACTCCGATCTAACTCGCTGATCTTGATCCACCGCCTCCGGGGAACCTTGCAGGTGCAGAAAGCTCGGTGACTTGCGGTGTAAACACAGCGCCGACGAGCTTCGCCGTGGTTTTTCCTCGGACCTCATCGCCGATCACCTTCCAGGACCTCCGAGCTCAAGAAAACCCCCGAGGTGAGATCCCCGACCTCCCCTCTACCGATCTATGCCATAAGATCACAGTTCTAGGTAGAATTCTCGAGGATCCGAAAGTTTCCGGCGAGATCGCCGCTTCCCGCCGCCGTGCGCCGCCGGCAGCGCCGCCCACGCTCGATTAGAGCAACGTGGCCGCTTGTGCGCCGTTTATTTTAAATCACACGGTAGGGTTTAAATCCCCGCGTACCGGTTCGATGTTATAATCTCAGCCGTCGGTTTAAAATCGGACGGTCCACGTCAGCCCCGCGTTATAAAGACTGGAAATCTTACGTGCTACCCTCTGGGGTTCTCGGGAAATAAGAGCTAGCCCCGGAAACTTCTGATCTAGCCCCTGGAACTCCAGAAAATCATGTAAATTCATTTAAAAATCAGTTTTAGCCCCTGGACTTAATAAAAATTAGGAAAGACACCTCTGATAAGTGTAGCTAGACCCCTGGAAATTCTGAAAATAATATTATAGACCCTGTAATGGGGTGAGTTCATCATTTTAGCCCTGTTTAGTATTTAATTTAGAAAATTGAATATGTAACTAGTGTTTAAAAATTAAAAAGTGGGACAAACATATTGTCAAAATTAAGTTAAAGATTTTCTCAGTGTTTAGGAAATTTTGGAGTGAGATAAAAACATATTTTGGACTGAATTGAATCTGTTTAATTTATTATTCACAATTAGGGACATAATTTTAAGTAATGAATAGTTTTAGAAAATAGGGAAAATAATTGTAAAATAGTTTACATCAGAGGAAAAGGTCAAAAATATATTAGTAAATATTTTAGATCAGGACTTATTCTGTTTAGATGAGGTGTCTTGTTATTTTCATAATAAAGTTCACATTTAGGCATAGGAAATAAATCTGAAAATATAGCAACTAGTAAATGATAAATGGAGTTCTAAAATCCAAAGGATTCAGTTTAGGGTTGGTAGAAATTATGAAGACACATATGGAGAAGGAAAATACCTTTTATGCATACTTGGTAGCTAAAAGGTGTAGTAATTGAATATAAGAAATTTATTGGAAACTCATATAAATAGTATGCAAGCATAAATGTGAATACAAAAGTAGGAATCATATACATATGATTAGAAGTGTATGCAAGACACAAATCAACACACATAGAGTAACCACAACACATATAATGGTGAATGACTTTCATAAATGTGAATGTGTGGTTTGTATGAAGTGGAAGTGTAAACTATGTCTTATGGATTGTTGTTTTTCTTTTGCTATGTGTGATGGTATGATGTAGAACCTGCTCAAGAGCAAGTTATTCCTTTCCAAGACCAGGACTACCCATTTCAAGAGCAGCAATAAGGAGACAAGTGTCCTTGACCACTTTGATCCTATGCTAGGATGTGTAGCTAGAATTATTTGCATTGTCAATTGAAAATATGAAACCCATGTTAGGATGTTTCCCTAGAATTGCATTACCTTGTTTCCTTGTAGCTTGGGTTGGGATTTATTTATTATGTCATTTATTTACATGCATATGCTTAGCCATGCTTAGAATGGGATATTTGGGATATGAGATCATCAGTTTATATTACCATACTCTTGAATGAGATATTGTGAGTTATATAGAGGTAGGGATCAAGGCAAGTTGGATGTTTTGGTTGTGTGCTGGGTGCACGAGACTAGGGTTTGTGTTTAGTACTTGCCTGGATCCTAAGGACCGGTTCATGGAGCATGTAACCTGGCTTTACAGTGCCAACCACATGCTGAGATGGGGCAGCTTGGCCAATTAATTAGGTGTATCCTCGGCGTAGTATGGGTGTGTTGGATGGTGCGGGGAGGAGGTGTCAGCTGGACTACCATATGAACCGCAAGGCTCAAGAGGGGGCCACTGCAGCGGGGTTGAAGCCTCTTGTATGCTGTTAGGGGTGAAACCTCAGTGGGCCCATGCCGGGAATCCCTTTGTAAAGGCTTCATAGTGATCTCCTGGCTACACACCTGGGAAGTGTGAATGTGGTTCGTAGCCACTGGCATAATGGAGGTTCTTTTAGTCCACCCGGCAACGGGGGATGAAATCACTACATGTGGGTACAGTGGTACAAACTCTACAGAGTCAAAACTGTCATGACAGCCGTGCTCACGGTCAAGAGCGGCTTGGACTTATTCATGATTAGAGGATTGGTGGTTTTGGAAGTTAAGCGGGGAGCTTAACATTGGAAATGATGTTATGGTTATTGGATTATGATGATGGGATGGGAGATTGGGACCATTTCACCTGTGTAGTAACGTAGGTGCTTAACAAGCTAAGGTGATAGGTATTAATTGCATAGTGCTTTAACCATGAGTTCAACCTCTCCTTGTTCTAGCCATGCATGATATAAATTTCCCACACTTGCTGAGTACCATTGGTACTCAACCTTGCATATTTGTTGGTTTATATTGCTGCTCAGGTCAAGATAATGAGGTGGTGTATAATGACCAAGACTTTGGACCCGAAGAAGGTTTCTAGGTTCATGGAGACCCCCGGGCAACGCCTGTGATGGAGCCTACGAGAATAATTATTCCGCTGCTATTTTATTTACTTGTGATGAACTTATTATTGTCCACCGAGTCATTTGCGATGTAAGACTTATTTATATTCGACACCTGGCTTGTAATAAATGATGCTTCACTATTTGTCATCACATGTATGAGAAAATGATCCTGGCATACATGTGATATTCACTTGGTTGTTCTTCGGAAAAACCGGGTGTGACATCAAAACATGATAAAAACAACAACTAGCTTTAAATGAATTTAATCCCAACATATACTTAAACATCAACATACCTCCATCTTAATTCACCACTTTCCATGTCTCATCCGGACATTTATCATTCTCAACTTTTTATACTCACGAATACCATCTCGTATTTGCTACCATCCCATCTCATGTTTAATTTCGTCTCATAACCGAGACCAAAGCTCATTGTTTCGACTCAACAGTCCGAAACCATTCTCATTACCAGGACTCAACAGTCCGAAACCTTTCCTTCATGACCAAACCAAACCAAACCAAACCAAATACCATCCCAAAATCCATCCAATCTAATCATGGAAGTTGTCCAGGCGCCTGTGATCGGAAGCACGGCTATCATGATAGTTTTACACTCTGCAGAGGTGGCACCACTTTACCCACAAGTTTGTGATTTCATCACTCGTCGGCGACTGCAAAACCTCCATTATACCAGTACACAACCGTCGGTGTATGGTCAAGAGATCACAAAATAGCTTTTACAAAGGGGTTACTAGATGTATGGACTCACTAAGGTTTCACCAGCAGGCTCGAATCACCATTCTCCCACCTACGGGCCCCCTATTGTGCCATGCAGTTCCTAGGAAGTCCTCACTCGACTCCCATTCCCCGCGCCTTTCACGGTCCATAACAATCTAGTAACTTACCTAATTAGTCAGCTAAGCCGCACCCGTACTTGGCCTTGTGGTGGCACTGTTTTTCTGGCATGTGCTCGCATGAACCGGTCCTTAGATCTACGACAAGTAAACCACCATCTCATTCTACCAATTCCACAAACCAAGTCTTGCCTAGATCTCCTCCGATTCATGTTCATTAAGTTTTCATTATCATTATTCTCATGAGTGCAGTAGCTAGACACAATCTATCTCGCTTCCCATGATCCCGTGCACTCAGCGAAGCAAAAGCAAAACGACCATACCCGACTCATAAACTTTCCTGGCGACAAGGGTGGTTTGACAAAACTAGTAAACTCCTATAAAAGGGTTTCCCATCAAGTTGACTCAAGCATAACAGTTTTCGCAAAACAAATCAGTTTCCAAAACATGGGATTAATATGGTCAAGGGGCACTTGCCTTGTTCCTGTGGTTTTGGTTGCTCTTGGATCTTGAAACCTTGGCTCTGAAGTCCTTCGTAGATAGCTCCTTGAGCTTGTCCTTCTACTTACAATCACGTACATACAAGATTTATAGCAATCAGTATCATGCACAAACTTTTCTCAAGATGCAATGGTGCATGTGCATGCTGATCCTACGGTGCTATCAGTTTTTTACGTGTTCTTGCATGTTTTAAGGGTTTGCATGGGGTTTTACGATGAATAAAGGTGTAGGGATCAAATGTTGTGACACTCTCATTTTTGGTTTCTGCATGTATTCATGTTTCATGTAGAGAAAACATTTTAAAAGAAGGGAGAGCGGAGAAAGAATCAAGAATTTAGCCAAAAGAAGCAAATTCCAGTGTACAGAGAGCGCCGAAGACAACTCCCGCGGCTCGCTGGCCACGTGGCGTGTTCGGAACTCATCTTCGCAAATGGGGAGGGGTCCGCCGCTAAAATAGCTACGTGGCAGGCTCGGGGCTCATCTCCGCAAAGGGGGAGAGGTCCGATCCCGTGGGACACGTGTTGCCCCCGGAGCTAGCCTCTGCGAATAAGCAAGGCCAGCCGCAGGACACGTGTCACCTTCGGAGCTAGTCACCGCGGAAATTAGAGGACCAGTCGTCTGGGATACGTGTCGATCTCGGAGCTCACCTCCGAGAGGTCCGGTTCTATTGGACACGTGTCAACCTCGGAGCTCGTCTACGAGCAGAAAGGAAGTTTGGCACTGTTAGGATATGTGGCACACCCGGAGCCACCTACGGAGAGAGGGAGGGTCCGGCACTGACATGTGGCGTGCGCGGAGCCACCTCCGAATAGAGAGGAGGTCCCGACCGCCAGGATACGTGGCGCACGCAGAGCTCACCTCCAAAGGAGAGGGAGGTCTCGCTCGCTTGACACGCGGCACAACTGGAGCTCGTCTCTGTGGAAAAGGGGAGACCAGGCCCCGGTGGACACGTGGAGCTTCCGGAGCTCATCACCACAGAAGTAACGAGTTCTGGAGAGGTATTGGATTCTGTACGCGTGGAAATACCGGTACGGAGAGGAAACCGACATGAATTCCACGATATTACCGCACCAAATCAATTAAAGATAAGTTGTTAAGATTCAAAGACAATTTGAATAGGACTCTTATTTGAAGTCCAATCAGATTAGAACTCTTTCTTCCCGATTTTAAATAGAACCCAGAACCCTTGGCTGAAACCACGAACTTCTTGTCCACCTCCTGAGCCGACGACTTAGAGCCTTAGCCCCCAACGCGCCGAAGTAAACCCATCACCAGAGTTCAGTCGAGGAAGATCGCCGGAAGAGAGTCCCAACGATCTGTCTTGCTAAGAGAAGGACCCCGAGACCAAGAAGAACGTAAGGTAGGTCTCCAATACTACCTTACGACGTCATCGCGTTTTCTTTGCATCTGTTCTTCGATTTCCTTTTGAACAGAAACTTTTTCGTGGACAGATCACTTGCTGATCGGTTTGATCTAGATCTAAAGACAAGGTGTGCCGCCACGTCCACATTTGATCCGAACACCTCTGTTCATCATAAAAACCATGCAAGCCATGCGAGAACACATACAAACTAAACTGCATCATAAGATTAACATGCATAAGCATCATCGCATCTAGTTAAAGTTTGTGCATGATATTGATTGTTGTAAATCTTGTATGTGCGTGATCATGTATAGAAGGACAAGCTCAGGGAGCCGTTTACGACGGACTGCAACAACAAGATTTTGAGCAACCGGAACATCCAGAACAAGGAAAGTGCCCCTTGACCATATTGATCCTATGTTTTGGGAAACTGTGTTGTTTTGCGAAAAAGTGTGTGTGTTTGCTGAGTCAAACATGATGGGAAACCCTTTTATAAGAGTTTACTAGCTTTGGTTAAACCACCCTTGTCGCCAGGGAAGTTTATGAGTCGGGTATGGTTTTTTACTTTTATGCTTCGCTGAGTCCACGGGATTGGGAAGCGAGATAGGTGTGTCTAGCTAACTGCACTCGTAACGATGAGAAACTGACGTTGTTAATGAACATGGGTCGGAGGGAGATCTAGGCAAGACTGGGTTTGTGAATGAGGTAGCATGAGATGGTGGTTTGCTTGCCGTAGATCTAAGAACCGGTTCATGCAAGCACATGCCAGGATAACAATGCCACCACAAGGCCAAGTATGGGTGCGGCTTAGCTGACTAATTAGGTAAGTTGCTGGATTGTTATGGACTGTGGAAGGCGTGGGGAATGGGAGTCGAGCGAGGACTGCCCTGGGAACTGCATGGCATAAGAGGGGGCCGTGGGTGGGAGAATTGGAGATTCTAGCCTGCCGGTGAAACCTTAGTGAGTCCATACATCTAGTAACCCCTTTGTAAAGGCTATTTTGTGATCTCTTGGCCATACACCGACGGTTGTGTACTGGTATAATGGAGGTTCTGCAGTCGCCGACGGGTGACGAAATCACAAACTTGTGGGTAAAGAGGTGCAAACTCTGCAGAGTCTTAAAACTATCATGATAGCCGAGCTTACGGTCATGAGCGTCTGGCCAACTTCCATGATTAGTTGGGATGGTTATTGGACATGGTTATTGGTTATGGTTTTGGATGGTTTGGTTTTGGTTTTGTTTTTGGGACTGTTGAGTCCGGGTGATAAGATGGGTTGCATGACTGATGAGTCATGGCAACGAGGTTGGTCTTTGTGGGAGACGAAGTTGTTTATGAGATGAAATGGTAGCGAATACGAGATGGTATTCATGAGATGGTAGCGAATACGAGTAGGTATTCGTGAGCAAGAATGAGGCTGATTAATGTCTGGTTGGGACATGGAAGGTAATGTACATGACGGAGGAATGATTGGTATTTGAGTACATGTTGGGATTACATTCGCTTAAAGATAAGTTGCTGTTTTATCATGGTTTCGATAAATAACTTTGCTTTCTGCAATGAGCCTTTTTATACCTACCTTGTTATGAGCTACATATCATATTTTTCCGCACTTGCTGAGTACATCATTGTACTCAAACTTGCACTATTATTTCATCATCAGCAACAGGAGAAGATTACTATGAAGACCAAGTGGAGCATTAGGCGTGTAATCTGTTCTCAACCTTGCCTATGGGGATGAAGTAAAGATGGAGCCGCTACTGCTTAGGTTGCTTCAGCACTAGTTAGAAGACGTCCGCTGCATAGAAATAAGACTTCCGCTGTTGGATTAAGACTTCCGCTGTGAGCATGAGTCCAAGACTCATGAGGCATTGTAATAAACTCTGTTATTCGTGGTTATATATATTCTGAATTCAGTTTGTGGAACATATGTGTATGTGTGATGAACATCCTGGGCACACATATGCATCAGTTCTCGGTTCCGTGGTTTTCCACAGAATTGAGGGCGTCACAAATGTGGACGTGGCGATGATCGGAACTCAAGATCAAGTCGATCAACATGTGATCTATCTACATGAAAGAGCTTCTGTTCGAAGAGATCGAAGGAACAGATGCAAAGAAAAACCGCGATGAGGTCGTAAGGTGGTAATGGAGACCTACCTTACGTTCTTCTTGGTCTCGAGGTCTTCCTCCTAGCAAGACAGATCGTGTCCAGTAGTGTCGGACCTCCCGGAGGATAGCTCCGGAGGTGACACGTGTCCAGTAGGACCGGACCTCCTGAAGGTAAGGTCCGGAGGTGACACGTGTCCAGTAGTATCGGACCTCCCAGAGGTAAGCTCCGGGAGCGACACGTGTCCCACGGGTTGGGCCTTACTTTCCCGCAGCGACTAGCTCCGGTGGTGACACGTGTCCTGTGGGGCTGGACTTCGTTTCTCCGCAGAGACAAGCCCCGGAGGCGACACGCGTCCAGCGGGTCGGACCTCGCCCCTTCCACAGAGGCTAGCTCTGTGACGCCCTCAACTCTGTGGAAAACCACGGAACCGATAACTGATGCATATGTGTGCCCAGGATGTTCATCACACATACACATATGTTCCACAAACTGAATTCAGAATATATATAACCATGAATAACAGAGTTTATTACAATGTTTCATGAGTCTTGGACTCATGCTCACAGCGGAAGTCTTATTTCTATGCAGCGGAAGTCTTCTAACTAATGGGGAAGCAATTTAACTAATGCGGAAGCAATTCTAGGCAGTAGTGGCTCCATCTCTACTCCATCCCCACAGGCAAGGTTGAGGATAGATTACACGCCTAATGCTCCACTTGGTATTCATAGTAATCTTCTCCTGTTGCTGATGATGAAATAATGCAAGTTTGAGTACAATGATGTACTCAGCAAGTGCGGGAAGAATATGATATGAAGCTCATAATAAGGTAGGTATAAAAAGGCTCATTGCAGAAAGCAAAGTTATTTATCAAAACCATGATAAAACAGCAACTCATGTTTAAGTGAATGTAATCCCAACATGTATTAAAATACCAATCATACCTCCATTATGTTCATTACCTTCCATGTCACAACCAGACATCAATCAACCTCATTCTTGCTCACAAATACCTCCTCGTATTCGTTACCATTTCACGAATACCATTTCATCTCATAAACAACTTCGTCTCCCACCGAGACCAACCTTGTTGCCATGAATCAACAGTCATGCAACCCATCTTATCACCCGGACTCAACAGTCCCGAAAACCAAACCAAAACCAAACCGTAACCAATAACCATATCAAATCACCATCCCAACTAATCATGGAAGTTGGCCAGGCGCTCGTGACCGTAAGCTCGGCTATCATGATAGTTTTAGACTCTACAGAGTTTGCACCTCTTTACCCACAAGTTTGTGATTTCGTCACCCGTCGGTGACTGCAGAACCTCCATTATACCAGTACACAACTGTTGGTGTATGGCCAAGAGATCACAAAATAGCCTTTACAAAGGGGCTACTAGATGTATGGACTCACTAAGGTTTCACCGGCAGCCTAGAATCTCCAATTCTCCCACCCACGGGCCCGCTCTTGTGCCATGCAGTTCCCAGGGCAGTCCTCACTCGACTCCCATTCCCCGCGCCTTCACGGTCCATAACAAGCAACTTACCTAATTAGTCAGCTAAGCCGCACCCATACTTGGCCTTGTGGTGGCACTGTTATCCTGGCATGTGCTCGCATGAACCGGTCCTTAGATCTACCGCAAGTAAACCACCATCTCATGCTACCTCATTCACAAACCCTAGTCTTGCCTAGATCTCCCTCCGATCCATGTTCATTAATAACATCAGTTTTCTCATTATCATTACGAGTGCAGTTAGGTAGACACACCTATCTCGCTTCCCAATCCCATGGACTCAGCGAAGCATAAAAGTAAAAACCATACCCGACTCATAAACATCCCTAGCGACAAGGGTGGTTTAACCAAAGCTAGTAAACTTCTATAAAAGGGTTTCCCATCATGTTTGACTCAGCACACACAACTTTTCGCAAAACAAAATAGTTTTTCCTAAAACATAGGATCAATATGGTCAAGGGGCACTTGCCTTGTTCTTGCGGTTCCGGTTGCTCTTGGATCTCGAAACCTTGTTGTTGCAGCTCGTCATAGACAGCTCCCTGAGCTTGTCCCTCTATACAGGATCACGCACATACAAGATTTACAGCAATCAATATCATGCATAAACTTCAACTAGATGCGATGATGCATATGCATGCTATCCTATAATCAGTTTTATTAGATCAGTTTGTACGTATTCTTGCATGGCTTGCATGGTTTTATGATGAACATAGGTGTTCGGATCAAATGTGGACATGGCGATGATCTTGTCTTTAGATCAACCCGATCAACAAGTGATCTGTCCACGAGAAAGCTTCTGTTCGAAAGGAATCGAAGAACAGATGCAAAGAAAACACAATGATTTTGTAAGGTGATATTGGAGGCCTACCTTACGTTCTTCTTGTTCTTGGGGTCCTTCTCTGATCAGACAGATCTTTGGGGCTCTCTTCCGGCGATCTTTCCCGACCGAACTCCGGCGATGGGCTTACTCGGCGAGTGGGGGCTAGGGCTCTAAGTCGTCGGTTCATGAGTTGGAAAAGAAGTTTGTGGTTTCGGCCAAAGGTTCTGGGTTCTATTTATAATAAGGAGAAGAAGAGTCCTAATCTGATTGTATTTCAAATAAGAGTCCTATTCAGATTATCGTTGAATCTTAACAACTTATCTTTAGTTGATTTGGTGCGGTAACATTGTGGAATTCAGGTCGGTTTCTTCTCCGTATCGATATTTCTACGCGTACAGAATCCAAAAACCGCTCCAGAACTCGTTAGCTCCGCGGTGATGAGCTCCGGAAGCTCCACGTGTCCACCGGGGCCTGGTCTCACCTTTTCCGCAGGGACGAGCTCCGGTTGTGCCTCGTGTCAAGCGAGCGAGACCTCCCTTCTCCTTCGGAGGTGAGCTCCACGTGCGCCACATATCCTGGCGGTCGGGACCTCCTCTCTATTCGGAGGAGGCTCCGCGCACGCCACATGTCAGTGCCGGACCTTTCCTCTCTCCGGAGGTGGCTCCGGGTGTGCCACGTATCCCTTTCGGATCTCCCTTTCTTCTGATGTGAACTCCGTGAATGCCATGCGTCAAGTAGCGCTGGATTCCCTTTTTCCTCAGAGACGAGCTCCGAGGTTGACACGAGTCCAACAGTGTCGAACCTCCCGGAGATAAGCTCCGGCGGCGACATGTGTCCAATAGAACCGGACCTCTCGGAGGTGAGCTCCGAGATCGACACGTATCCTGCACGACTGGTCCTCTGATTTCCGCGGTGACTAGCTCCGAAGTTGACACGTGTCCTGCGGAACTGCCTTCACTTCTCCGCAGAGGCTAGCTCCGGGGGCAACACGTGTCTCACAGGGTCGGACCTCTCCCCCTTTGCGGAGATGAGCCCCGAGCCTGCCACGTAGCCATTTTAGCGGTGGACCTCTTCCCACTTCGCAGGGATGTGCTCCGAACACGCCACGTGGCCAGCGGGCCGCGGGAGTTGTCTTCAGCGCTCTCTGGGAACAGGATTCGGCTCTTTTTGGCTATCTTTTTGATATTTTTCTCTGTTCCCACTTCTTTTAAAATATTTTTCTCTACATGAAACATGAATACATGCAGAAACCAGAAATGAGGGTGTCACAAGCTCCGACCCTGCCACGTGTCTGGAGGTGCCGGACCTCTCCCCACTATGCAGGGATGAGCTCCCAACACGCCACGTGGCCAGCAGGCCGCCGAAAATGTCTACAGCGCTCTCGGTGAACTGGAACTGGCTCTTTTTAGCTATCTGTTGATTTCTTCTCTGTTTCTACTTATTTTAAAATGTTTTCTACATGAAATATGAATGCACGCATGTGACACCCTCATTTTTTGGTTTCTGCATGTATTCATGTTTCATGTAGAGAAAACATTTTTAAAAAGTGGGGACAGAGAAAGAATTAAAAAATGGATAGCCAAAAAGAGCAAAAATCCAGTTCACCAAGAGTGCCGAAGACAACTCTTGCAGCCCGCTGGCCACGTGGCGCCTTCGGAGCTCATCCCCGCAAAGGAGGAGAGGTTCGATCCCGTGGGACACGTGTTGCCCCTGGAGCTAGCCTCTGCGGAGAAGCAAGGCCAGCTGCAGGATAGGTGTCACCTTTGGAGCTAGTCACCGCGGAAATCAGAGGACCAGTCGCGCGGGATACGTGTCGATCTCGGAGCTCACCTCCGAGAGGTCGGGTTCTATTGGATACGTGTCACCGCCGGAGCTTATCTCCGGGAGGTCCGTCACAGTTGGACACGTGTCAACCTCGGAGTTCGTCTCTGAGAAGAAAGGAAATCTGGCGCTGTTAGGATACGTGGCATACCCGGAGCCACCTCCAAAGAGAGGGAAGGTCCGGCACTGACACGTGGCATGCGCGGAGCCACCTCCGAATAGAGAGGAGGTCCCGACCGCCAGGATACTTGGCGCACGCGGAGCTCACCTCCGAAGGAGAGGGAGGTCTCGCTCGTCGTCTCTGCGGAAGGGGGGAGACCAGGCCCCGGTGGACACGTGGAGCTTCCGGAGCTCATCACCGCGGAGGTAACGAGTTCTGGAGCGGTTTTTGGACTCTGTACGCGTGGAAATACCAGTACGGGAGGAAACCGACATGAATTCCGCAATGTTACCACACCAAATCAACTAAAGATAAGTTGTTAAGATTCAACGACAATCTGAATAGGACTCTTATTCAAAATACAATCAGATTAGGACTCTTCTTCTACCGATTATAAATAGAACCCAGAACCCTTGGCCGAAACCACGAACTTCTTTTCCACCTCCTGAGCCGACGACATAGAGCCCTAGCCCTAACTCGCCGAGTAAACCCATCGCCGGAGGTTAGTTGAGAGAGATCACCAGAAGAGAGCCCCAACGATCTGTCTGATAGGAGAAGGACCCCGAGACTAAGAAGAACATAAGGTAGGTCTCCAATACCACCTTACGGCATCACCGCTTTTTCTTTGCATCCGTTCTTTGATTCCTTTCGAATAGAAGCTTTCTCGTGGATAGATCACGTGTTGATCGGTTTAATCTAGAGTCAAGATCATCACCCCTGTTCATCATAAAATCCTTGCAAGCCATGCAAGAACACGTACAAACTAAACTGCATCATAGGATTAACATGCATAAGCATCATTGCATCTAGTTAAAGTTTATGCATGATATTGATTGTTGTAAATCTTGTATGTGTGTGATCATGTATAGAAGGACAAGCTCAGGAATCTACCTACGATGGACTACAACAACGAGATTTTGAGCAACAAGAACCGCAAGAACAAGGCAAGTGCCCCTTGACCATATTGATCCTATGTTTTGGGAAACTGTTTTGTTTTACGAAAAGGTGTGTGTGTGCTGAGTCAAAATATGATGGGAAACCCATTTATATGAGTTTACTAGTTTTGGTTAAACCACCCTTGTCGCCACGGAAGTTTATGAGTCGGGTATGGTTTTTGCTTTTATGCTTAGCTGAGTCCATGGGATTGGGAAGCAAGATAGATGTGTCTACCTAACTGCACTCGTAACGATAATAAGAAACTGATGTTGTTAATGAACATGGATCGGAGGGAGATCTAGGCAAGACTAGGTTTGTGAATGAGGTAGCATGAGATGGTGGTTTACTTGCCGTAGATCTAAGGACTTGTTCATGCGAGCACATGCCAGGATAACAGTGCCACCACAAGGCCAAGTACGGGTGCGGCTTAGCTAACTAATTAGGTAAGTTGCTAGATTGTTATGGTCCGTGGAAGGTGCGGGGAATGGGAGTCGAGTGAGGACTGCCCTGGGAACTGCATGGCACAAGAGGGGGCCCGTGGGTGGGAGAATTGGAGATTGTAGCCTGCCTGTGAAACCTTAGTGAGTCCATACATCTAGTAACCCCTTTGTAAAGGCTATTTTGTGATCTCTTGACCATACACCTGTGACACCCTCAATTCTGTGGAAAACCCCCGGAACCGAGAACTAATGCATATGTGTGCCCAGGATGTTTATCACACATACACATATATTCCACAAACTGAATTCAGAATATATATAACCACGAATAACAGAGTTTATTACAATGTCTCATGAGTCTTGGACTCATGCCCACAGTGGAAGTCTCTATTTCTATGCAGCGGAAGTCTTTATTCTAATGCGGAAGCGATTTAACTAATGCAGAAGCAAATCTAAGCAGCAATGGCTCCATCTCTACTCCATTCCCATAGGCAAGGTTGAGAACAGATCACACGCCTAATGCTCCACTTGATCTTCATAATAATCCTCTCCTGTTGCTGATGATGAAATAATAATGCAAGTTTGAGTACAATGATGTACTCAGCAAGTGCGGAAAATATGATATGTAGCTCGTGACAAGGTAGGTATAAAACAGCAACTCATTTTTAAATGAATGTAATCCCAACATGTGTTAGAATACCAATCATACCTCCATTATGCTCATTACCTTTCATGTCACAACCAGACATCAATCAACCTCATTCTTGCTCACAAATACCTCCTCGTATTCGCTACCATCTCACGAATACCATCTCGTATTCGCTACCATCTCATTTCATAAACAACTTCGTCTCCCACCGAGACCAACCTCGTTGCCATGACTCAACAGTCATGCAACCCATCTTATCACCCGGACTCAACAGTCCCAAAACAAAACCAAACCAAATCATCCAAAACCATAACCATTAACCATATCCAATAACCATCCCAACTAATCATGGAAGTTGGCCAGGCGCTCGTGACCGTAAGCTCGGCTATCATGATAGTTTTAAGAACTCTGCAGAGTTTGCACCTCTTTACCCACAAGTTTGTGATTTCATCACCCGTCGGCGACTGCAGAACCTCCATTATACCAGTACACAACCGTCGGTGTATGGCCAAGAGATCACAAAATAGCCTTTACAAAGGGGTTACTAGATGTATGGACTCACTAAGGTTTCACCGGCAGGCTAGAATCTCCAATTCTCCCACCCACGGGCCCCCTCTTGTGCCATGCAGTTCCCAGGTCAGTCCTCACTCGACTCCCATTCCACGCGCCTTCCACAGTCCATAACAATCTAGCAACTTACCTAATTACTCAGCTAAGCCGCACCCATACTTGGCCTTGTGGTGGCACTGTTATCCTGGCATGTGCTTGCATGAACCGATCTTTAGATCTACGGCAAGTAAACTACCATCTCATGCTACCTCATTCACAAACCTAGTCTTGCCTAGATCTCCCTCCTATACATGTTCATGAACCTCATCAGTTTCTCATTATTGTCACGAGTGCAGTTAGCTAGACACACCTATCTCGCTTCCCAATCCCATGTACTCAGCGAAGCATAAAGCAAAAAAACATACCCGACTCATAAACTTCCCTGGCGACAAGGGTGGTTTAACCAAAGCTAGTAAACTCCTATAAAAGGGTTTCCAATTATGTTTGACTCAGCACACACACCTTTTCGCAAAACAAAACAGTTTTCCCAAAACATAGGATCAATATGGTAAAGGGGCACTTGCGTTGTTCTTGCGGTTCTGGTTGCTCTTGGGTCTCGAAACCTTGTTGTTACAGCTCGTCGTAGATAGCTCCCTGAGCTTGTCCTGCTATACAGGATCGTGCACATACGAGGCAATCAATATCATGCGCAAACTTTAACTAGATGCGATGATGCATATGCATGCTATCCTATGATCGACTTTATTAGATCGGTTTGTACGTGCTCTTGCATGGCTTTATGATGAACAAGGGTGTTCGGATCAGATGTGGACGTGGCGATGACTTTGTCTTTAGATCAACCCGATCAACAAGTGATCTGTCCCCGAGAAAGCTTCTGCTCGAAAGGAATCGAAGAACAGATGCAAAGAAACACAACGATGTCGTAAGGTGGTATTGGAGACCTACCTTACGTTCTTCTCGGTCTCAGGTCCTTCTCAGATCGTTGGGCTCTCTTCCGGCGATCTTCCTCGCTGAACTCTGTCGATGGTTTACTCGGCGAGTTGGGGCTGGGGCTCTAAGTCGTCGGCTTAGGAGTTGGAAAAGAAGTTCGTGGTTTTGGCCAGAGGTTCTGGGTTCTATTTATAATCGGGAGAAGAAGAGTCCTAATCTGATTGGACTTCGAATAAGAGTTCTATTCAGATTGTCGTTGAATCTTAACAACTTATATTTAGTTGATTTGGTGCGGTAACATTGTGGAATTCAGGTTGGTTTCTTCTCCGTACCGATATTCCTACGCGTACAGAATCCAAAAACCGTTTCAGAACTCGTTACCTCCTCGGTGATGAGCTCCGTAAGCTCCACGTGTCCTCCGGGTCCTG
Source organism: Neostapfia colusana (assembly GCA_030760725.1). Lineage (NCBI taxonomy): Eukaryota > Viridiplantae > Streptophyta > Magnoliopsida > Poales > Poaceae > Neostapfia > Neostapfia colusana. The sequence goes on along the minus strand of JASWHV010000008.1, from coordinate 50,378,935 downwards.
GTCTCTCCCTTTCCGTAGAGACGAGCTCCGGTTGTGCGGCGTGTCAAGCGAGCAAGACCTCCCTCTCCTTCGGAGGTGGGCTCCGTGTGCGCCACGTATCCTGGCGGTCGGGGACCTCCTCTTTATTCAGAGGTGGCTCCTCGCACGCCACGTGTCAGTGTCGGACCTTCCCTCTCTCCGGAGGTGGCTCTAGCGCCAGACTTCCTTTCTTCTCAGAGACGAACTCCGAGGTTAACACGTGCCCAACAGTGACGGACCTCTCGGAGATAAGCTCCGGTGGCGACATGTGTTCAATAGAACCGGACCTCTCGGAGGTGAGCTCCGAGATCGACACGTACCGCGCAACCGGTCCTCTGATTTCCGCGTCAACTAGCTCCGAAGAACACATGTGTCCTTCAGAAATGCCTTTGCTTCTTCCGCAGAGGCTAGCTCCGGGGGCAACACGTGTCCCACAAGGTGGAACCTCTCTCTCTTTGCGGAGATGAGCCCCGAGGCTGCCACGTAGACAATTTAGTGGCGGACCTCTCCCCACTTCGCAGGGATGAGCTCCGAACACGCCACGTGGCCAGCGGGCCACGGAAGTTGTCTTCGGCGCTCTTGGTGAACTGGATTCAGCTCTTATTGGCTATCCTTTTGATATTTTTTCTCTGTTCCTACTTCTCTTAAAATGTTTTCTCTTCATAAAACATGAATATATGCAGACACCAAAAATGAGGGTGTCACAACACCGACGGTTGTGTACTGGTATAATGGAGGTTCTGCAGTCGCCGACGGGTGACGAAATCACAAACTTGAGGGTAAAGAGGTGCAAACTCTGCAGAGTCTAAAACTATCATGATAGCCGAGCTTACAGTCACGAGCGCCTGGCCAACTTCCATGATTAGTTGGGATGGTTATTGGATATTGTTATTGGTTATGGTTTTGGAAGGTTTGGTTTTTGGTTTACGGGACTGTTGAGTCCGGGTGATAAGATGGGTTGCATGACGGTTGAGTCATGACAACGAGGTTGGTCTCGGTGTGAGACGAAATTGTTTATAAGATGAAATGGTAGCGAATACGAGATGGTATTCGTGAGATGGTAGCGAATACGAGAAGGTATTCGTGAGTAAGAATGAGGTTGATTAATGTCTTGTTGGGACATGGAAGCTAATAAACATAATGGAGGTATAATTGGTAATTTATTACATGCTGGGATTACATTCACTTAAAGATAAGTTGCAGTTTTATCGTGGTTTTTGATGAATAACTTTGCTTTTCTGCAATGAGCCTTTTTATACCTACCTTGTTGTGAGCTACATATCATATTTTCCCGCACTTGCTGAGTACACCATTGTACTCAAACTTGCATTATTATTTCATCATCAGCAACAGGAGAAGATTACTATGAAGACCAAGTGGAGCATTAGGCATGTAATCTGTCCTCAACCTTGCCTGTGGGGATGGAGTAGAGATGGAGCCACTGCTCCTTAGATTGCTTCCGCATTAGTTAGAAGACTTCCGCTTCTAGAATAAAGACTTCCACTGTGAGCATGAGTCTAAGACTCATTAGACATTGTAATAAACTTTGTTATTCGTGGTCTTATATATATTCTGAAATTCAGTTTGTGGATGATGTGTATATGTGTGATGAATATCCTGGGAACACATATGCATCAGTTCTCGGTTCCGTGGTTTTCCACAGAATTGAGGGCGTCACAGATTGGTATCAGAGCCACGGGTTGACGGTAGGTTACACGCTTAGATAGATCACAGATTGGTATTAGACACAGATGGGTAGCTAAGCCACGCTGACATAGGATGTAAGCCTAGGAAAGGCCATAGTTTGATCATAGATTGGCAACACCGTAGGCCATATTGGACCCTATTGAACAAGCCTTGAATAGGAGTTGTGTGAGCCCTTGTGATGATTGTTTGTGATTATGTGCTTAGTGTGAGTTGTGGGACATCTCAAAGCATTGTTCATATCCACACATAAGTAGAAAAGGTGTGAGATGCCTTGGCACTTGTTCACATCCTCATATGGGCTAATATATATAGTCCAATCCACCTTGATGCATATATTTAAGGGAATCTATTTAACCTTCTAACTTTCTATTCTATTTCGTTCTCTCTCACAGATGGTGAGAGGAAACGCCGGCCAAAGGAACGTCCGTGACAACCAATAGAATGGCCACGATGAAGTTCCTGTTAACCCCGGAACTGGTGAGAACAACCTGGAACGGTTGATGGCCATGCAGAATCAACTTAAGCAAACCATGATCCAAACTTTGGGTCAGTTGCAGGCCAACAACAACAACCCTGTTCCGGCACCACCGCCACCACCACCGCCGGCTCATAATAGACTGGGAGAGTTCATGAGGACTCGACCACCCACCTTTGCTCAAGCTAACGACCCCATGCAGGCCGACGACTGGTTGAAATCCATGGAGAAGAAGCTTTCCATAGTGCAGTGCAATGACCGAGAGAATGTTTTTTTTGCGTCGCACCAACTCATGGGAGCTGCCGCTGATTGGTGGGATGCCCTATGTAATGCTCATGTCGATCCGGAGACGATCACTTGGACTGAGTTCAAGGAGAGTTTCCGCTCTCATTACATCCCTGCTGGTGTAATGATGCTCAAGAGACAGGAGTTTGAAGGTCTTCGCCACGGACAGAGAAGCGTGAATGAGTATCTCAACAAGTTCACACAACTGTCCCGGTATGCCCCCGAAGATGTCAACTCAGACCAGAGGAAGCAATACCTGTTCATGCGAGGGTTGAACAATGAGATCTAGATTCAGCTCCTCAACAATGACTATGCGAGCTTCCAGAAGCTGGTTGACAAGGCTATAGTGGTTTAAAGCAAGTTCCGAGAGATCGAGCGAGAGTGCAAGAGGAAGATGTCATACCAGCCACAAGAGAGCAACGTACGACCTCGGTACATGCCCCCAGCTGCACCGCGGTATGGATCGACCGCTCCTGCATACCGCCCTAGTCAGCCACCACAGCGACGACCCGTTGCACAAGCACCTCGTGTGCCTTTGCCTCCTGTGCCCCGACCCAACATGGGCGCTGCTGTTCAAAACCCCCGCCCCAACGTACCTGCTGCTGTAGGCAACAGGGCATGCTTTGCCTGCGGAGAAACAGGACACTTCGCGAGCCAGTGCCCGAGGAGAGGTCCTGGACAGCAAGGCAACGTGCTCAGGCAGAACCCGCGGCTGAACGGAGGGGACAATCAAGGAAACCGTGGACAGCAGAACTATGCTCGCGGCAACGTGAACTATGTCTCTGCTGAGGAAGCACAATAGGCTGAGGACGTCGTACTTGGTATGTTCTTGGCCAACTCCAACCCAACCACCATTTTATTTGATTCTGGAGCATCGTGTTCCTTCATATCATCCAATTATGTTGCCAAGCATAATCTACCCGTATCACACTTAAAATGTGCTATGTTGGTTAATTCTCCCGGTGGAGAGATGAGGACTAATATAGTATGTCCGAAAGTAAGCCTTAAAATAAGGGGGGTAGACTTCCTTGCCGACCTCATTGTCTTGGATTCCCAAGGGCTTGACATAATACTCGGGATGGATTGGTTAAGCAAGCACAATGGAGTAATCCAATGTGCTGAGAGGAGCGTGCAGTTGACAAACGAGCACGGTATCCGTATCGAGTTTGAGTCAGCCCAACAAACAACCAAGAAGGCAATTTTGAACCACGTTGAAGGAGCAACATTGGACAGCATTCCAGCGGTTCAAGAATTCTCGGACGTGTTTCCAAAAGAGCTTCCAAGTATGCTACCTAACTGGGACATTGAGTTTGCCATTGATTTGGTACCCGGAACTTCACCCATAGCAAAGAGACCCTATAGGATGCCCACCAATGAACTAGTGGAACTCAAGAAGCAAATTCAGGAGCAGTTGGAGAATGGTTTTATACGTCCAAGCTCGTCACCATGGGGAGCTCCTGTGCTCTTCGTGGAAAAGAAGGATGGGACCCAAAGGATGTGCGTGGACTATAGGTCTATCAATGAGGTGACAATCAAGAACAAATACCCTCTGCCCCGTATAGAGGACCTATTCGACCAAATGAAAGGAGCCCGAGTGTTCTCTAAGATTGATCTTCGGTCGGGAATCTTCCAGCTGAAGATTAAGCCCTCTGATATACCCAATACTGCCTTTCGGACACGGTATTGTTCGTATGAATATACCGTCGTCTTTTGGGTTAACAAATGCACCCGCGTACTTCATGTACCTTATGAACAAGGTTTTCATGGAGTACTTGGATAAGTTCGTCGTGGTTTTCATCGACGACATTATGGTATATTCAAAAAGTGAGAAGGAGCATGAAGAACATTTGAGATTGACCTTGCAGAAAATGCGCGAGCATCAATTGTATGCCAAGCTTAACAAGTGTCAATTTTGGCTAAAGGAGATATCGTTCCTAGGCCACATTATTAGTTGATCCCGGAAAAGTGGGAGATGTTCTGAAGTGGAACCAACCGCAAAACGTGAGGGATACTCGGAGTTTTCTTGGGATGGCTGGATACTACCGACGCTTCATCAAGGACTTCTCTAAGATAGCAAAGCCTATGACGGAGTTGCTAACGAAGGGAAAAGCTTTCCAGTGGACATCAGCGTGCCAAGAAAGTTTTGAGGAACTTAAGAAAAGGCTAACCACAGCACCAGTTTTGGTATTGCCGGACGTGATCAAGAGCTTTGACATATATTGTGACGCATCCAGACAAGGGCTCGGATGTGTGCTCATGCAAGAAGGACAAGTGGTAGCCTATGCCTCACGACAATTGAAGAAGCACAAGTTTAATTATCCTACACACAACTTGGAGCCAGCAGCAGTAGTGCATTGATTGAAGATTTGGAGACATTATATCCTTGATCATCGATGTGAGGTCTATACGGATAATAAAAGCCTCAAGTACATATTTACACAAACGGACTTGAATTTGAGGCAATTTCGATGGTTGGAACTCATCAAGGATTATGATGTTGGAATCAACTACCACCCTGAAAGGGCCAATGTAGTAGCTGATGCATTGAGCCGGAAGGGAGCATGTCACCAACTCACGGTTCGGGAGCTACCACCTGAACTACGCAAGGAGTTCGAACGATTACACCTCGGATTCTTGAACAAGATGGAAGTGATGGAAATCCACTCTTCATTTGAGCAAGAGATAAGAGATGGCCAAGCAACGGGTAAGGAGATCAAGGAAAGGATCCGACAAGGAATGGAGAAGGATTTCAAAGAAGATGAGAAGGGTACGCTTTGGCTAGGAAAAAGGATTTGTGTGCCTAACATGAAGCACATCCGCGACATGATATTAAAAGAGGCACATGATTCATCCTATTCCATACATCCCGGAAGTACCAAAATGTACAAGGACTTGAAGAATTGTTATTGGTGGGATGGTATGAAAAGGGACATAGCCGAATACGTTGCCCTATGCGACACATGCCAACGAGTGAAGGCCGAACATCAAAGACCCGCTGGATTGTTGCAACCCTTGAAGGTACCCGAGTGGAAGTGGGAGGACATCAGTATGGATTTCATCGTCGGATTGCCACGTACTCAGTCGGGTTATGACTCCATCTTGGTTATCGTGGACCGATTGACGAAAACAGCCCATTTTCTCCCTGTAAGGGCCAAGTACAACGTTTCACGAATAGCCGAGTTGTACATGGAGCAGATCATGTGCCGTCATGGAGTCCCGAGGAGGATAGTCTCAGATCGAGGTTCTCAGTTTACCTCTATATTCTGGAGGAAGCTGCAGAAAGTTATAGGTACACGACTGGATTTTAGCTCCGCCTATCACCCACAAACCGATGGACAAACCGAAAGGACAAACCAAATTTTGGAGGACATGTTGAGAGCTTGCGCCTTGAAACGTGGGCGTAGTTGGGATAGGAGTTGACTGTACGCCGAATTCTCCTATAACAACAGCTACCAAGCTAGATTGAAGATGTCGCCTTTCGAAGCATTGTATGGTAGGCAGTGTAGAACGCCGCTGTTTTGGAACGAAACCGGAGAGAACTAGGTGTTTGGACCTGAAGTGCTACAAGAAGCTGAAAAACAAGTCCAAACGATACGGGAGAACTTAAAGGCTGCTCAGTCACGACAGAAAGGCTATGCGGGCAATAGGCGAAGGAAGTTGACCTTCAAAGTAGGAGACTTCATATACCTTAAGGTATCGCCTATCCGTGGCCAACGATGTTTCAACGTCAAAGGCAAGCTAGCACCTCGCTACATCGGACCATTTAAGATTTTGAATAAGCGAGGAGAAGTAGCCTATCAACTAAAGCTCCCAACATATCTCTCCGACGTACATGACATGTTTCATGTATCCAAGCTCAAGAAGTGCTTGAGAGTACCAGAGGACCAAGTACCAATGAAAGCTTGAACTTCAAGAGGACCTGACTTATGCGGAACACCCTATTCGAATTTTGGACGTAAGGGAAAGGGTCACAAGGAACAAAGTGATCCGATGGTGCAAGGTACAATTGAGCCATCACACCGAAGCTGAAGCCACATGGGAGCATGAAGAAGACGTCAAGGCAGAATTCCCTCATCTATTCTCTACTAACGAATCTCGAGGGCGAGATTCAATTTAAGGGGGGTAGATTTGTGACACCCTCAATTTTTGGTTTCTACATGTATTCATGTTTCATGTAGAGAAAAAATTTTAAAAGAAGTGGGGACAGAGAAAGAATTAAAAAAAAAGATAGCCAAAAAGAGCAAAAGTCCAGTTCACCAAGAGTGCCGAAGACAACTCTCGCGGCCTATTGGCCACGTGGCGCCTTCGGAGCTCATCCCCGCAAAGGAGGAGAGGTCTGACCCCGTGGGACACGTGTTGCCCCCGGAGCTAGCCTCTGCGGAGAAGCAAGGCCAGCTGCAGGACACGTGTCACCTTCAGAGCAAGTCACCGCGGAAATCAGAGGACCAGCCGTGCGGGATACGTGTCGATCTCGGAGCTCACCTCCGAGAGGTCCGGTTCTATTGCATATGTGTCACCGTCAGAGCTTATCTTTGGGAGGTCCGTCACTGTTGGACACGTGTCAACCTCGAAGTTCGTCTCTGAGAAGAAAGGAAGTCTGGCGCTGTTAGGATACGTGGCACACCCGGAGCCACCTCCAAAGAGAGGGAAGGTCCGGCACTGACACGTGGCGTGCGCGGAGCCACCTCCGAAAAGAGAGGAGGTCCCGACCGCCAGGATACTGTCACACCCGGTTTCTCCGAAGAACAACCGAGTGAATATCACATGTATGCCAGGATCATTTTCTCATACATGTGATGACAAATAGGGAAGCATCATTTATTACAAGCCAGGTGTCGAATATAAATAAGTCTTACATAGCATATGTCTCGATGGATGATAATAAGTTCATAACATGTAAATAAAATAGCAGCGGAATATTATCCTTGTGGGCTCCGTCACAGGAGTTGCCCGGGGGACTCAATGAACCTAGAATCCTTCTTCGGGTCCGAAGCCTTGGTCATTAAATACCACATCATTCTCTTGACCTGAGCAGCAATATAGACCAACAAATATGCAAGTTTGAGTACCGTTGGTACTCAGAAAGTGGGGGAAGGTTATGTCATGCATGGCCAGAACAAGGAGAGGTTGAACTCATGGTTAAAGCACTGCACAATTAATACCTATCACCTTAGCTTATTAAGCACCTACATTACTACATAGGTGAAATGGTCCCAATCTCCCAAACCATCATCATAATCAAATAACCATAACATCATTTCCAATGTTAAGCTCCCCGCTTAACATCCTTAACTTCCAAAGTCATCATCCTCTAATCATGAATAAGTCCAAGCCGCTCTTGACCGTGAGCACGGCTGTCATGACAGTTTTGACTCTACAGAGTTTGCACCACTGTACCCACATGTAGTGATTTCATCCCCCGTTGCTGGGTGGACTAAAAGAACCTCCATTATGCCAGTGGCCACGAACCACATTCACACTTCCCAGGTGTGTAGCCAGGAGATCACTACGAAGCCTTTACAAAGGGATTCCTGACGATTGTGGGCCCACTGAGGTTTCACCCCTAACAGCATACAAGAGGCTCCAACCCCGCTGTAGTGGCCCCCTCTTGAGCCTTGCGGTTCATATGGTAGTCCAGCTGACACCTACTCCCCGCACCATCCAACACACCCATACTACGCCGGGGATACACCTAATTAATTGGCCAAGCTGCCCCATCTCAGCATGTGGTTGGCACGGTAATGCCAGGTTACATGCTCCATGAACCGGTCCTTAGGATCCAGGAAAGTACTAAACACAAACCCGAGTCTCGTGCACCCAGCACCAACCAAATCATCCAACTTGCCTCGATCCCTACCTCTACATAACTCACAAGATCTCATTCAAGAGTAAGGTAAATAAATCGATGATCTCATATCCCAATTATCCCATTCTAAGCATGGCTAAGCATATAAATTAATGACATGATAAAATAAATCCCAACCCAAAGCTACAAGGAAACAAGGTAATGCAATTCTAGGGAAACTTCCTAACATGGGTTTCACATTTCAATTGACAATGCAAATAATTCTATCTACACATCCTAGCATAGGATCAAAGTGGTCAAGGACACTTGCCTTCTTCCTGCTGCTCTGGGAATGGATAGGCCTGATCTTGGAAGGGAAGAACTTGCTCTGGGGCAGGTTCTACTCATGTCAACACACATAGCAAAAGAAAACAACAATCCATAAGACATAGTTCACACTTTCACTTATTGCAAAACACACATACATACCTATGAAAGTCATTCACATTTCTAAGTGTTGGGGCTACTCTACATGTGTTAATTTTTGGCCTACATGCACTTTTAAACATATGTATATGATTTTTAACTTTTGTATTCAGATTTTTATTTGCACACTATATATATGAATTTCAATTCTAAACAAATTCTTTATATTCGATTAACACACTCTTTAGCTACCAAGTTTGCATGGAAGGTAATTTCCTATTCCAAGTGGGTTTTTAAACCTTCTACCCAATCCCAAACTGAAGTCATTGGATTTGGAGACTTCATTTATCATTTTCTAATTATGCATACCTATTTTTCGTTTATTTTCCAGATTTATTTTCTATGCCTAAAAGTGAGTTTTAAATATTAAATAGTAGGGCATAACATCTAAACAGAATAGGTTCTGATCTAATATATTAAGTAATATGTTTTTGAACTTCTCCTCTGATGTGAACTAATTTAAATTTATTTTACAAATTTTCAGAATTATTTATTAACCTAAAAATGTGTTCCTAGAACTAATAAATATGAACAACACCCAAACAGATTTCATTTAAGCCTAAAATTTATTTTTAGTTCATTTTAAAGTTTTCCAAGTGTTAGTAGAGTTTAAACTTGAATTAGCACATGTGTTTGTATTTCCTTTTAAATTTAAATCCTAGTCACACATTCAAATTTCTAAACTTAATACCATATAGGGTCAAAAAAGTAAGTTCACCCTACTATAGGGTCTAATTTATTATTTTACAAATTTCCAGGGGTCTAACTATGCATAACAGAGGGGTTTTGCTAAAATTTATTAAGTCCAGGGGCTAAAACTGATTTTTAATTGAATTTACATGAATTTCTGAAGTTCCAGGGGCTAGATCAGAAGTTTCTGGGGCTAGCTCTTATTTTCCGAGATCCCCAGGGGGTAGCGCATAAGAATCCCGGCCTTTATAATGCGGGGCTGATGTGGACCGTCCGATTTAAAACAGACGGCTGAGATTATAACGTCGAACCGGTACGTGCGGATTTTAATTCTACCGTGCGATTTAAAATAGACGGCACACAATCGGCCACGTCGCCCTGACCGTGCGCGGGCGGCGCTGCCCGGCGGCGGGAGGCGGCGATCTCGCCGGAGAACTTCGGATCTTCGTCTATAACTCCTAAAACTGGGATTTCATGGCATAGATCGGTAGAGGGGAGGTCGGGGATCTCACCTCGGGGTTTTTCTTGAGCTCGGAGGTCCTGGAAGGCGGTCAGCGTCGAGGTCCGAGGTGGAATCGCTGCGGTGCTCGTCGGAGCTGTGCCTAGAGCGCAAACCACCGAGTTTTCTGCACCTGCGTGATTCCCCGGAGGCAGTGGAACACGATCGGCGCGTTAGATCGGAAAATCCGAGCAGAGATCGAGAGAAATCGGTGATCAGAGCTTCGGTTCTCACCGGGAGGAAAAACAGCTGATCGGGTGGGGAAAACGGGGCGATGCCGGCGTTTATATAGACGGGGGAGGGCGGCGTGTTGGTTGTGATTGAGTTTGAGTCGTCCGGGACCAGAATTCGGCTGGGGTCGCGGGTTTCCAGGGGTAGTTTTGATTCGGGAGAGAGAGGAGTCCCGTGGTCGGCCGAGCGCGCGCGAGAAGGAAGATGACGGCAGGCCCTGCGTGTCAGTGAGAGGGAAAAGGGGCGCGTGGCTGCGGGCTGGCGCGGGGGTATAGTGGGCCGGCTGGTGGGTTTCGGCCCACTGGCCGGGGGTTTTGTTTTTCTCTTTTTCTTTTTCTTTTTCTTTTCTGTTTTGAGTTGAATTTGAATTCCAATTGGAATTTCTGCATCACATGCAATACGTCCAAAATTTTTTAAATTCCCCTCTTAACAGGTTTTGGGATGTTACAGATACGTGGCGCACACGGAGCTCACCTCCAAAGAAGAGGGAGGTCTCGCTCGCTTGACACGCGGCACAACCGGAGCTCGTCTCTGCGTAAGGGGGGAGACCAGGCCCCGGTGGACACTTGGAGCTTCCGGAGCTCATCACCGCAGAGGTAACGAGTTCTGGAGCGGTTTTTGGACTCTGTACGCGTGGGAATACCGGTACGGGAGTAAACCGACATGAATTCCACAATGTTACCGCACCAAATCAACTAAAGATAAGTTGTTAAGATTCAACGACAATCTGAATAGGACTCTTATTCAAAATACAATCAGATTAGAGCTCTTCTTCTACCGATTATAAATAGAACCCAGAACCCTTGGCCGAAACCACGAACTTCTTTTCCACCTCCTGAGCCGACGACTTAGATCCCTAGCCCTAACTCACCGAGTAAACCCATCGCTGGAGGTTGGTCGAGAGAGATCGCTGGAAGAGAGCCCCAAAGATCTGTCTGATAGGAGAAGGACCCCGAGACTAAGAAGAACATAAGGTAGGTCTCCAATACCACCTTACGACATCATCGCATTTTCTTTGCATCTGTTCTTTGATTCCTTTCGAACAGAAGCTTTCTCGTGGACAGATCACGTGTTGATCGGTTTAATCTAGAGTCAAGATCATCACCCGTGTTCATCATAAAATCCATACAACCCATGCAAGAACACATACAAACTAAACTGCATCATAGGATTAACATGCATAAGCATCATTGCATCTAGTTAAAGTTTGTGCATGATATTGATTGTTGTAAATCTTGTATGTGTGTGATCGTGTATAGAAGGACAAGCTCAGGAAGCCATCTACGACGGACTACAACAACGAGATTTTGAGCAACAGGAACCGCAAGAACAAGGCAAGTGCCCCTTGACCATATTGATCCTATGTTTTGGGAAACTGTTTTGTTTTGCGAAAATGTGTGTGTGTGCTGAGTCAAAACATGATGGGAAACCCTTTTATAAGAGTTTACTAGTTTTGGTTAAACCACCCTTGTCGCCAGGGAAGTTTATGAGTCAGGTATGGTTTTTGCTTTTATGCTTAGCTGAGTCCATGGGATTGGGAAGCGAGATAGATGTGTCTAGCTAACTGCACTCGTAACGATAATAAGAAACTGATGTTGTTAATGAACATGGATCGGAGGGAGATCTAGGCAAGACTAGGTTTGTTAATGAGGTAGCATGAGATGGTGGTTTACTTGCCGTAGATCTAAGGACTTGTTCATGCGAGCACATGCCAGGATAACAGTGCCACCACAAGGCCATGTATGGGTGCGGCTTAGCTGACTAATTAGGTAAGTTGCTAGATTGTTATGGACCGTGGAAGGTACGGGGAACGGGAGTCGAGTGAGGACTGCCCAGGGAACTGCATGGCACAAGAGGGGGCCCGTGGGTGGGAGAATTGGAGATTCTAGCCTGCCGGTGAAACCTTAGTGAGTCCATACATCTAGTAACCCCTTTGTAAAGGCTATTTTGTGATCTCTTGACCATACACCGACGGTTGTGTACTGGTATAATGGAGGTTCTACAGTCGCCGATGGGTGATGAAATCACAAACTTGTGGGTAAAGAGGTGCAAACTCTGCAGAGTCTAAAACTATCATGATAGCCGAGCTTACGGTCACGAGCGCCTGGCCAACTTCCATGATTAGTTGGGATGGTTATTGGATATTGTTATTGGTTATGGTTTTGGAAGGTTTGTTTTTGGTTTACGGGACTGTTGAGTCCGGGTGATAAGATGGGTTGCATGACTTTAGTCATGACAACGAGGTTGGTCTCGGTGTGAGACGAAATTGTTTATAAGATGAAATGGTAGCAAAAACGAGATGGTATTCGTGAGATGGTAGCGAATACGAGAAGGTATTCGTGAGCAAGAATGAGGTTGATTAATGTCTGGTTGGAACATGGAAGGTAATAAACATAATGGAGGTATGATTGGTAATTTATTACATGTTGGGATTACATTCACTTAAAGATAAGTTTCTGTTTCATCGTGGTTTTTGATGAATAACTTTGCTTTTCTGCAATGAGCTTTTTTATACCTACCTTGTTGTGAGCTACATATCATATTTTCCCGCACTTGCTGAGTACACCATTGTACTCAAACTTGCATTATTATTTCATCATCAGCAACAGGAGAAGATTACTATGAAGACCAAGTGGAGCATTACGAGTGCAGTTAGCTAGACACATCTATCTCGCTTCCCAATCCCATGGACTCAGCGAAGCATAAAAGTAAAACCATACCCGACTCATAAACTTCCCAGGCTACAAGGGTGGTTTAACCAAAGCAAGTAAACTCCTATAAAAGGGTTTCCCATCATGTTTGACTCAGCACACACACCTTTTCGCAAAACAAAACAATTTTACCCAAAACATAGGATCAATATGGTCAAGGAGCACTTGCCTTGTTCTTGCGGTTCTGGTGGCTCTTGGATCTCGAAACCTTGTTGTTGCAGCTCGTCGTAGACAGCTCCCTGAGCTTGTCCTGTTATACAGGATCGCGCACATACAAGATTCACAACAATCAATATCATGCACAAACTTCAAACTAGATGTGATGATGCATATGCATGTTATCCTATAATGCAGTTTTATTAGATCGGTTTGTAGACGTTCTTGCATGGTTTTATGATGAACAGAGGTGTTCGGATCAGATGTGGACGTGATGATGACCTTGTCTTTAGATCAACCCGATCAACAAGTGATCTGTCCATGAGAAAGCTTCTGTTCGGAAGGAATCGAAGAACAGATGCAAAGAAAACACAACGATGTCGTAAGGTAGTATTGGAGACCTACCTTACGTTCTTCTCGGTCGTCGGTCCTTCTCAGATCGTTGGGCTCTCTTCCGGCGATCTTCCTTGCTGAACTCCGGCGATGGCTTTCTCGGCGAGTTGAGGCTAGGGCTCTAAGTCGTCGGCTTAGGAGTTGGAAAAGAAGTTCGTGGTTTCGGCCAAAGATTCTGGGTTCTATTTATAATCGGGAAGAGAAGAGTCCTAATCTGATTGGACTTCGATTTAAGAGTTCTATTCAGATTGTCGTTGAATCTTAATCTTATATCTAGTTGATTTGGTGTGGTATCATTGTGGAATCCGGGTCGGTTTCTTCTCCGTACCGGTATTTCTACGCGTACAGAATCCAAAAACCCGCTCCAGAATTCGTTACCTCCTCGGTGATGAGCTCAGGAAGCTCCACGTGTCCATCGGGGCCTGGTCTCTCCTTTTCCGCAGAGACGAGCTCTGGTGGTGCCGCGTGTCAAGCGAGTGAGACCTCCTTCTCCTTTGGAAGTGAGCTCCGCGTGCGTCACGTATCCTGGCGGTCGGGACCTCCTCTCTTATTCGGAGGTGGCTCCGTGCACGCCACGTGTAAGTGTTGGACCTTTCCTCTCTTCTCAGAGACGAGCTCTGAGGTTAACACGTGTCCAACAGTGACGGACCTCCCGGAGATAAGCTCCGGTGGCGACACGTGTCCGATAGAACCGGACCTCTCGGAGGTGAGCTCCGAGATCGACACGTATCCCGCGCAACTGGTCCTCTGATTTCCGCGGTGACTAGCTCCGAAGGTGACATGTGTCCTGCGGAAATGCCTTTGCTTCTTCTGCAGAGGCTAGCTCCGGGGCAACACGTGTCCCACAGGGTCGGACCTCTCCCCCTTTTACGGAGATGAGCCCCGGGCCTGCCACGTCATCTTCCTTGATGCATATAGTTGGGGAATCCATCTAAATTCTAACCTCTATTCTACTCAACTCTCTCTCACAGATGGTGAGAGGAAACGCCGGCCGCCAAGGTAGGAACGTCCGTGGCAACCAAGAAGAGGACCAAGATGAAGTTACTGCTAACCCCGGAGCTGGTGAAAACAACCTGGAGCGGTTGATGGCCATGCAGAATCAGCTCATGCAAACTATGATCCAAACTTTGGGTCATCTGCAGGCCAACAACAACAACTCCGTTCCGGCACCACCGCCGCCACCACCACCACCACTGGCTCACAACCGACTAGGAGAGTTCATGAGGACTCAACCGCCTACCTTTTCACAGGCTAGTGACCCCATGGAGGCCGATGACTGGTTAAAGTCCAAGGAAAAGAAGCTTGTCATCGTCTAGTGCAATGACCGAGAGAAGGTTCTCTTCACGTCGCACCAACTCATGGGAGCAGCCGCTGACTGGTGGGACGCTCTATGCAATGCTCATGTCGGCCAGGAGACGATCACTTGGGCTGAGTTCAAGGAGATCTTCCGCTCTCACTATGTCCCTGTTGGTGTCATGATGCTCAAAAGGCAGGAGTTCGAAGGTCTCAGCCAAGGCAAGAAGAGCATGAACGAGTACCTCAACAAGTTCACGCAACTGTCATGATATGCCCCTGAAGATATCAACTCAGACCAACGGAAGCAATACCTGTTCATGAGAGGGTTGAACAATGAGATCCAAGTTCAGCTCCTCAACAATGATCATGCGAGCTTCCAGAAGCTAGTTGACAAAGCTATAGTGGTTGAGAGCAAGATCTGAGAGATCGAGCAAGAGGGCAAAAGAAAGATGCCATACCAGCCGCAAGGGAGCAACGTACGCCCTCGGTACATGCCCTCAGCTCCACCGCAATATGGCTCGTCTACTTCTGCTTTTCGCCCCAATCAACCACCACAGCAACGTCCTACCATGCAAGCACCTCGTGTGCCTTTGCCTCCGGCGCCTCGTCCTAACATGGGCGCCCCTGTTCAAAATCCCTGCCCCAACGTACCTGCTGTCGTGGGCAACAAGGCATGCTTTGCATGCGGAGAGACGGGACACTTTGCGAGCCAGTGCCCGAGGAGAGGTCCTGGACAGCCGAGCAACGTGCCCAAGCAGAATCCACGGCCGAATGGAGGACAACAGGCTCGTGGACAGCAGAACTATGCTCGCGGCAACGTGAACCATGTTTCTGCTGAGGAAGCGCAACAGGCTGAGGACGTCGTGATTGGTATGTTCCTTGCCAACTCCAACCCAGCCACCATTCTATTTGATTCCGGAGCATCACATTCATTCATATCATCCAAGTATGTTGCCAAGCACAATCTACCCATATCACACATGAAATATACTATGTTGGTTAATTCTCCCGGTGGAGAGATGAGGACTAATATAGTATGTCCAAAAGTAAACCTTAAAATAAGGGGTGTAGACTTCCTTGCCAACCTCATTGTCTTGGATTCCCAAGGGCTGGACATAATACTCGGAATGGATTGGCTAAGAAAGCACAACGGAGTAATCCAATGTGTTGAGAGGAGCGTGCAGTTGACAAACGAGCACGATACCCGTATTGAGTTCGTGTCAGCCCAACCCAAAACCGAGAAGGTAACGTTGAACCACGTCGAAGGAGCAGCATTGGACAATATTCCGGTGGTTCAAGAATTCTCAGATGTGTTCCCGGAAGAACTTCCAGGTATGCCACCTGACCGGGACATTGAGTTTTCCATTGACTTGATACGCGGAACTGCACCTATAGCAAAGAGACCGTATAGGATGCCCGTTAATGAACTAGTGGAGCTCAAGAAGTAGATCAAGGAGCAGCTAGAGAAGGGTTTTATACGCCCAAGCTCGTCACCATGGGGAGCCCCCGTGCTCTTCGTAGACAAGAAGGATGGGACCCAAAGGATGTGTGTGGACTATAGGTCTCTCAACGAGGTGACGATCAAGAATAAATACCCACTGCTCCATATAGAGGACCTGTTCGACCAGATGAAAGGTGCCCGAGTTTTCTCTAAGATTGATCTTCGGTCGGGATACTTCCAGCTGAAGATTAAGCCCTCCGACATACCCAAGACTGCCTTTCGAACACGGTATGGTTCGTTTGAATAAACTGTTATGTCTTTTGGGTTAACGAATGCACCCGCATACTTTATGTACCTCATGAACAATGTCTTCATGGAGTACTTGGACAAGTTCGTCATGGTTTTCATCGACGATATCATGGTGTATTCAAAGAGTGAGGAAGTGTGACACCCTCATTCCTGGTGTCAGCATATATTCATGTTTTATGAAGAGAAAATATTTTAAGAAGAAGTAGGAACAGAGAAAAATATCAAAAGGATAGCCAATAAAGAGCCGAATCCAGTTCACCGAGAGCGCCGAAGACAACTTACCGCGGCCGCTGGCCACGTGGCTTGTTCGGAGCTCATCCCTGCGAAATGGGGAGAGGTCCACCGCTAAACTCTCATGCATCGCCGAGGGAGAATTTCCCCGTTTACCTTTTCAGTGTTCAAAGAACCAAGCCGGCCTAAACTCCAAAATTCTTAGCGATTAATCCATCACAGCATATGCCGAGCTACACACGTGTTCTAGACCTTCCCATGGCCACCTAGGATCAAAAATCATCAAGAACAATCGAGTATAGGCTCGACTCTTTGAGTTTTTCATGTTGCCGTCAATTTTTGACCTAGGTCGACGGTGACCTCCTACCCCCGACCATTTTCACGACAAACCAGCTCCATATTCGTGCTAATAGTGTCACCACGGAGCTGTAGGAAGAAATCATGGCCAAAATAAGGGTCTGTAGAGCTCGGACGACCTCGCCGGAGTTCATGCCACCTCTGTCGCCGACTAGGTTCCAGCCACCTAGAGCTCTAGCCGCCCCCACCAACGAGTTCCCCATTGTCTAAAACCTAGAGGCGGCAAGTACCAGCCCCGGAGACGCCGGGAATGCCGTTCTGCCAGACCTCACCGGCGCGCGCCACCACCCGAGCGTCGGGCGCGAGGTAGAAGAAGGCTGAGGGGGTGGGGCTCGCGGTCAGAGTTTTAAACATTTCTGAGATTTTCAGATTTCAGTTCAAACTTCAAATGCCTATAACTTTTGCTAGGAAGCTCCAAATTTGGTGAACCAAATTTTGTTGGATTCATCTCTTTGAGTAATATCCAGCAAAACAAGTTTCAGTTCATGAAACTTATTATTATTCCAGAATTAATTCCCTAATTTTTAAAATGTTTGGAAGTTTATCTGGAGAATTCCTTTATGGAAAATTCTGAAATTTGGTTAGAATGTTCATTTCAAAATCCTTGAGTCATAGGAAAAATATCAGATCCATCTAAGTTAGTTTAGTCTCCCTAATGGTGTGATTAAGTTAACTGCCCTGAGAAAATAGAAAAATGTACAGACACATTTTTCAGAATTTTCTCAAATCTTGATTAAGGCATAACTTTCTCTAGGGTTCTTCAAATTACATGAAACCAACTCTATTAGAACCATATCAAACTCTAGTTTCCAGAAAGTAATGGTTTGATCCATGAAAATCCCTCAAAATCCTTAGTAACCCTAGTAATGACCATTCAAACTTTTATTTGTGCAGAGCTCAAATGAGCTTTGTTTCAGATGAAATTTGATAAAGTATCTGATTAAGTTCCTACCAAGCCATAGTAAAAGTTTCAGAGCCAAAGGGAATGTCTAGATAGAGTTATAGTCTTTACATACTAAATTCAACACTTTTGCATTTAAATTTGACATATCGATTGAATTTATTACGTGTAGTCGCTGAACGCGAGTGTGACACCCTCAATTTTGATTTCAGCATGCATTCATATTTTATATAGAGAAAACATTTTGAAAGAAGTGGAAACAGAAAAAGAATCAAAGAGATAGCCAAAAAGAGCAAATTCCAGTTCACCGAGAGCGCCGAAGACACTTCCCGCGGCCCGCTGGCCACGTGGCGCTTTCGAAGCTCATCCCCGCAAAAGGGGGAGAGGTCCGCCGCAAATTGTCTATGTGGCAAGCTCGGAGCTTGCCTCTGTGAAAGGGGCGAGGTCCGATCCCATGGGACACGTGTTGCCCCCGGAGCTAGCCTCTGCGGAGGAGCAAGGTCAGCCCCGCAGAACACGTGTCACCCTGGGAGCTAGTCACTGCGGAAAAGAGAGGACCAGCCACGCGGGACACGTGTCATTCTCGGAGCTCGTCTCCGAGAGGTCCGACCCACGGGACACGTGTCGCTCTCAGAGCTCACCTCTGAGAGGTCCGGCCCCGCTAGACACGTGTCACCTTCGGAGCTCACCTCCGAGAGGTTCGACACTACTGGACACGTATCACCTCCGGAGCTTGCCTCCGGGAGGTCCGTCCCAGTGGACACGTGTCATCCTCGGAGCTCACCTCCGAGGAGAAGGTACTGCAGGACATGCGTCAGCCTCGGAGCTCGCCTCCGAGAGGTCCCGCTCTGCTTGACACGTGTCATCCTCGGAGCCCATCTCCGAGATAAAGGGAGGTATAACACTGTTGAACACGTGTCATTCTTGGAGCACACCTCCGAGAAGAAGGGAGGTCCGACACTGATGGACACATTTCAACCTCGGAGATCATCCATGAGCAGAAAGGACGTCCGGCACTGACACGTGGCGTTCGCGGAGCTCGTCTCTAGAGAGAGGGGAGGTCCCGACCCACCAGACACGTGGCGCATGCGGAGCTCGCCTCAGAGAGAGAGGGAGGTCCTGCCCGCCAGACATGTGGCGCACGCGGAGCTCGCCTCCGAGGAGAGGGAGGTCCCGCCCGCCTGACACGCGGCACAACCAGAGCTCGCCTCTGAGGAAAAAAGGGAAGCCCAGGCCCCCATTGGACACGTGGAGCCTCCGGAGCTTATCCCTGTGGAAGGACGAGGACCTTAAGCAGTTTTGCCCTGTGCGTGAGCACCCGGTGTAGAGGAAACCGACACGGTTTCTTCCACGATTGATTCCGCACCAAATCAATTAGAGATAAGTTGTTAAGATCCAAACACAAATCAAATATGACTGTTATTTGAAATCCAATCGGAGAAGGACTTTTCTTTTTCTGGTTATAACTAGAACCCGAAAAACCCCTTGATCATAACATATTCTCAAGCCGACAACTTAGAGCCCTAGCTTCCAACTCGCCAAGTTAAACCCCCTTCGACGGAGTTTGACCACCAGAGAGACCGCCGACGAGCCCAGACACGATCACCATCACCGGAGGAGAGCCGACGATCTGTTTTTGCTAGGAGAAAGGACCCGAAGGAAGTAAGGTAGGTCTCCATTACCACCTTACGACGGGATCGCGGTTTTCTTTGCATCTGTTTCTCCGATACCTTCAAACAGAAGCTTTTCATGGACAGATCACGTGTTGATCGGTTTGATCTAGAGTCAAGATCATCGCCACGTCCACATTTGATCTTTACACCTCTGTTCATCGTAAAACCCCATGCAAATCCCTTAAAACATGCAATAACACGTACAAACTAAACTGCACCATAGGATTAGCATGCATATGCACCATTGCATCTTGAGTAAAGTTTGTGCATGGTGATTGATTGCTATAAATCTTGTATGTGCGTGATCATAATTAGAAGGACAAGCTTTGGGAGCTATCTACGAAGGACTACAACACCCAGACTTCGAGATCCCAGAGCAACAGAAGCCACAGGAACAAGGCAAGTGCCCCTTAACCATATTGATCCCATGTTTTTGGAAACTGTTTTGTTTGCAAAAAGGTATGTGTGCTTGAGTCAACTTGATGGGAAACCCTTTCATAGGAGTTTACTAGTTTTGTTAACCACCCTTGTCGCCGGGACAGTTGATGAGTCGGGTATGGTCATTTTGCATTTATTTCGCTGAGTCCACGGGATATGGGAAGCGATAGAATGTGTCTAGCTAACTGCACTCGTATGAATAATGTTAATGAGAAACTGATGTTGATAATGAACATGAATCGCGGGAGATCTAGGCAGGTTTGGTTTGAAACAGTGCCACCACAAGGCCAAATATGGGTGCGGCTTAGCAGACCAATTAGGTAAGTTGCTAGATTGTTATGGACCGTGGAAGGCGCGGGGAATGGGAGTCGAGAGAGGACTGCCCTGGGAATTGCATGGCACAAGAGGGGGCCCGTAGGTGGGAGAATTGGAGATTCTAGCCTGGTGGTGAAACCTTAGTGAGTCCATACATCTAGTAGCCCCTTTGTAAAGGCTATTTTGTGATCTCTTGGCCATACACCGACGGTTGTGTACTGGTATAATAGAGGTTCTGCAGTCACACCTCTGCAGAGTGTAAAACTATCATGATAGCCGAGCTTACGGTCACAAGCGCCTGGACAACTCACATGATTAGATGGGATGGTTATTGGGATGGTATTTGGTTTGGTTATTGGTTTGGTGATGGTTTGGTCATTAAGGGATGGTTTTGGGACTGTAGAGTCCTGGTAATGCAATTGGTTTCATGACTGTTGAGTCATGGCAATGAGAATTGGTCTCGGTATGAGGCGGAATTGAACATGAGATGAGATAGTAATGAATATGAGATGGTATTCATGAGCATGGGATGAAAGATGAGAAAGATAAATGTCTGGATGAGACATGAAAAGAGGTGAAATATGATGGAGGTATGTTGATGTTGGGATTTAATTCACTTAAAGCTAGTTGCTGTTTTTATCATGTTTATGAAATAAACTTTGCTTTTATGCAATGAGCCTTTTTATACCTACCTTGTTGTAAGCTACATGTCATACTTTGTAACACCCCAAAACCTGTTAAGAGGGGAATTTAAAAAATTTTGGACGTATTGCATGTGGTGCAGAAATTCAAATTCAAATTGGAATTCAAATTCAACTCAAAACAGAAAAGAAAAAGAAAAAGGAAAAAAACAAAACCCCGGCCAGTGGGCCGAAACCCACCAGCCGGCCCACCCGCCCCCATGCCAGCCCGCAGCCGTGCGCTCCCCTCTCTCTTCCTCACTGACACGCGGGGCCCGCGTGTCATCCCCCACCTCTCGCTCGCGCCAACAGCCGGACTCTTCCGCGCGCCCGATCGCAAGAAATCCGGATCTCCAGCCCAACTCCCTGTCCCGGACGACTCCAACTCGATCACAACCAACACGCCGCCCTCCTCCGTCTATATAAACGCCGGCATCGTCCCGTTTTTCCCCACGATCTGCTGTTTTTCCTCCCGGTGAGAACCGAAGCTCCGATCACCGTTTTCTCTCGATCCCTGCTCGGATTTTCCGATCTAACGCACCGATCGTGCTCCACCGCCTCTGGGGAATCAAGCAGGTGCAGAAGACTCGGTGGTTTACGCTCTAGGCACAGCTCCGACGAGCACCGCAGCGATTCCATCTCGGACCTCGTCGCCGACCGTCTTCCAGGACCTCCGAGCTCAAGAAAAACCCCGAGGTGAGATCCCCGACCTCCCCTCTACCGATCTATGCCATGAAATCCCAGTTTTAGGAAGAATAGACGAAGATCCGAAGTTTTCCGGCGAGATCGCCGCCTCCCACCGCCGGGCAGCGCTGCCCGCGCACGGTCAGAGCGACGTGGCCGCTTATGCGACGTCTATTTTAAATCGCACGGTAGAATTAAAACCCACGCGTACCGGTTCGATGATCTAATCTGAGCCGTCCACTTTAAATCGGATGGTCCACATCAGCCCCGCATTATAAAGGCCGGAATTCTTACGCGCTACCCCCTGGGGATCTCGGAAAACACGAGCTAGCCCCGGAAACTTCTGATCTTAGCCCCTGGAACTTCAGAAATTCATGTAAATTCAATTAAAAATCAGTTTTAGCCCCTGGACTTAATAAAAATTAGCAAAACCCCTCTGTTATGTGTAGCTAGACCCCTGGAAATTTATGAAATAATATAATAGACCCTGTAGTGGGGTGAGTTTACCTTTTTAACCCTACATGATATTAAATTTAGGAAATCGAATATGTGATTAGGATTTAAAATTTAAAAGGTGAGACAAACACATTGTAAATTCAAATTTAAACTCTCCTAGCACTTGGAAAACTTTAGAATGAGTTAAAAGTAGATTTTAAGCTGAAATGAATCTGTTTAATTGATTGTTCACATTTATTAGTTATGGGGACACATTTTTAGGTTAGGAAAAGAATTCTGAAAATTGGTAAAATAAATTTAAATTAGTTCACATCAGAGGAGAAGTTCCCAAAATATATTATTTAATATTTTAGATCAAAACCTATTCTGTTTAGATGATATGCCCTACTATTTAATATTAAAACTCACTTTTAGGCATAGGAAATAAATCGAGAAAATATAGGAAAATAGGTATGCATAACTAGAAAATGATAAATAAAGTCTCCAAATCCAAAGACTTCAGTTTAGGATTTGGTAGAAGATCTGAAAACTCAATTGAAGTAGGAAATTACCTTCCATGCAAACTTGGTAGCTAAAGAGTGTGTTAAAGAATTTGTTTAAATTGGAAATTCATATATAGTGTGCAAATAGAAATCTGAATACAAAAGTTAGAAATAATATACATATGTTTAAAAGTGCATGTAGGCTAAAAATCAACATATCTAGAGTAACCACAACACTTAGAAATGTCAATAACTATCATATGTATGTATGTATGTATGTATGTATGTATGTGTGGAATCCCTTTGTAAAGGCTTCGTAGTGATCTCCTGGCTACACACCTGGGAAGTGTGAATGTGGTTCGTAGCCACTGGTGTAATGGAGGTTCTTTTAGTCCACCCGGCAACGGGGGATGAAATCACTACATGTGGGTACAGTGGTGCAAACTCTGCAGAGTCAAAACTGTCATGACAGCCGTGCTCACGGTCAAGAGCGGCTTGGACTTATTCATGATTAGAGGATAATGACTTTGGAAGTTGTGGATGTTAAGAAGGGAGCTTAACATTTGAAATAACGTTATGGTTATTTGATTATGATGATGGGATGGGAGATTGGGACCATTTCACCTGTGTAGTAATGTAGGTGCTTAATAAGCTAAGGTGGTAGGTAATAATTGCGTAGTGCTTTAACCATGAGTTCAACCTCTCCTTGTTCTAGCCATGCATGACATAACTTTCCCACACATGCTGAGTACCAACGGTACTCAACCTTGCATATTTGTTGGTTTAAATTGCTTCTCAGGTCAAGGGGGTGATGTGGTGTTTAATGATCAAGACTTCGGACCCGAAGAAGGATTCTAGGTTCATGGAGTCCCCCGGGCAACGCCTGTGATGGAGCCCACAAGAATAATATTCCGCTGTTGTTTTATTTATATGTCCTGAACTTATTATCGTCCATCGAGACGTATGCTATGTAAGACTTATTTATATTCGACACCTGGCTTGTAATAAAAGATGCTTCACTATTTGTCATCAC
The DNA here is from genome assembly GCA_030760725.1 of Neostapfia colusana. NCBI lineage: Eukaryota > Viridiplantae > Streptophyta > Magnoliopsida > Poales > Poaceae > Neostapfia > Neostapfia colusana. The sequence goes on along the minus strand of JASWHV010000008.1, from coordinate 50,355,203 downwards.
ATGTATGAGAAAAGGATCCTGGGATACATGTGATATTCACTCGGTTGTTCTTCGGAGAAACCGGGTGTGACAGAAGTGGTATCTGAGCCAAGGTTGCCCATAGGAATGTGGACCTAGATAGAAATGGACGTATTTAAGGACCCTATTTTCTTAAAAACTATTTTACAAAGGTGTGGGTTGAAAAGTGTTACTTAATGGGGTCACTTTATTTATTCATTTTACCCCAACTTTTATTCAAAATAGGATTTTTGTTTAAAATCTTATCTAACTTAATTTTAAATGCTTTATGTCTTAGATGGTTCGCATGATCCGCACCGCCCGCAAGTCCACCGGAGGGAGAGTTCCCGTAGTTGCCCTTGCCCTGAGAGAGGAGAACCGTCCGGTGACGTATCTATCCTACGGATTGGCAGTAGGAGGCTTGTTGCGCCACCTTCGACGTATGCTCCAAGCCACCGGCAATACGGGCAAGCTAATCATACACTATAGCTCCACCCGGACCATCCGTGAGAAGCGGGAAGAATGGAGTTCAGAAATGAGGATTATCCATGAAAATCAGCTGCTCAAGATCCACCGCTCTCCAGCTTGTCGAGCGACACAGGTCGATGCGGAGAAGGATGTCACCTGGGAGGCTATTACTTGCCAGAGTCACATCTACCGTCGCCACCTGGACAGGACTGAGTACATGTATGTCCTCCAGCGTGAGAGTGGTACAACAGAGTACAAGTACCCGCCAGTGCAGCAGGGGACTTCCCATGAGCACATGGACCTGTGCTTGGAGGATGCTGCTATGCTCAGCACTCGACTGCAGGAGTGCCAGCAGGAGCTTCAGGATGTTCGTGACACCCTGAAGGAGACTGAGGCGTTGCTTCGAGCCAGCTTGAGGGCGAGAGAAAGAGGAGATGGGAATGAACTGTGTGTCACCTTGAATGACACATGGACTCCTGACTCCCCAGATCGCCGGGCGAGCAGGCGTCGCCGCACTTCTCCACCAGCAGCTTCCCCACCCAAAGCGGAGTCAGAGGGCAGCCGCAATAACGAGGAAGATCCCGAGGAGCCAGCTCAGTGATACGAGTCGTGTAGAGTCCTCTCCCATAGTTCAGCAGGTTATCGAGTAGGCGAGTCAATACCTTAGTTAATGGTGTGTTAATGCTTGGTGTGTGACGTGAGTTGTGGAAGCCATGAGCATTTATCCAGAACCTCGTCTTCAGGTTGTTTTGCTTTGGTGTGTGAACCCCTATGAATTAAGAGTGCATTTATTTTCGCGTAAGACGTGAAACCCTCGGAAAATGTTAATATAATAAGACCCCATGAATTTGAAGTTTAAACAAGCAAATTGGGAAGTTAACATGCTTTAAATTGACATTTGGTTGATCATGATAGATGGCCGGAAGAGGAAAGGGTCGTGGTGCCAACCCCGCCAACAACAACGATGAGGCCGGCAACCCTCATCTTTCTGGAGGACAAGACAGGGGTGGTCGTCGGGAAGGAGTTGATCCCATCCACCAAATGCTTAAAAAACAGAATCAGCTCATCCAGAGTCTGACTCAAGTGGTGGCCAACTTGCACCAAGATCCACCTCCACAAGCTGCACCACGCCAACCAAGGTTGAGTGAGTTTCTAGGGACTCAACCTCCAAAGTTTGCAAGTGCTGCTGAACCTCTGGACGCAGATGATTGGCTAAAGACCATTGAGAGCAAGATAAGGATCATACAATGCCAAGGATATGAGAGGGTGCTGTTTGCCTCTCACCAATTGCATGGACCTGCTGCTGATTGGTGGACCGCTTACGTGGCCGCCCATCATGACCCTGAGAACATCACTTGGGAAGAGTTCAAGCGTAGCTTCCGCAACCATTACATACCAAGGGGTGAACTTAAAAACAAGAGAAAGGAGTTCTTGGGGCTGCAGCAAGGAAACATGACGGTGAGGGAATACCTCACTAAATTCACCCAACTATCCCGATATGCACTACGGGACATAGAGACTGATGAGCAGAAACAGGACTGCTTTGTGGAAGGACTTACAGCGGAAATGCAGTGTGCAATGTCCTCCAACGAGTACGAAAGCTTCCAAAAGATGGTGGACAGAGCATTTGTGGTAGAGAGGAAGCTGAAGGCCTTGGAAAATGAAAACAAGAGGAAGGCGGGATGGTCACACCAAGCCTCGGGTAGCAACACACGCCCACGTCTGATGCAGCAACCCGCAGGGCAGACGAGCCGTGCTACGGTACCCTACTCAGCACCGAGAGGGTACAACCCGAACTTCAGGCCTCCGTCAGCACTAGCACAGCCACAACGTCAGTTTGTACAGCAGCCTCGCCCCACATATCAACCTCGATCAGCAGTACAAGGACCGCCAAACCAACCCCAAGACAACAAAGGCCAGGCACCTAAGGTTGGGGTGCAATGCTTCAACTGTGGTGAAGTGGGGCACTACGCCCATAAGTGCCCAAAGAAGAAGCCCATGCAGCCACAACAGCAGAATGTGATGCGAGGACGAGTGAATCACGTGACCATGGAGGAAGCGCAAGAGGCACCTGACGTTGTAGTTGGTCAGTTTCCTGCCAATTTACACATTGCAACCCTGTTATTCGATTCTGGTGCTACCCACTCATTCATTGCTCAAGGGTTTGTTAAGAAGCATGATTTAGCAACAACACAAATGAACCATATGCTAGCCGTAAACTCTCCAGGGGGAGAAATAAGGACAAGACAAGTGTGTCCCAAGGTGAATCTAGACATTAATGGGGTAGTATTTACTGTCAACCTCATAGTGATAGATTCACAAGGGATAGATATTATTTTGGGCATGGATTGGTTGACCAAACATAAAGGAATCATCCATTGTTCGACCAGAACGGTGGAACTAACTCACCCTAGTGGCACAAGAGTAAAGTTCATAACCATACAAGAGCCTAGGAGGGACATTAAACTCAATCAAGTTGAGGTGGAAGTGGAGGAGATCAGGATCATCAAGGAATATCCAGATGTTTTTCCGGAGGAGTTGCCAGGTATGCCCCCCGATCGTGGAGTGGAATTCGCGATTGAGCTAGTGCCTAGAACAGCTCCGATATACAAGAGACCTTATCGGATGAACTCCAAACAGCTGGAAGAACTCAAGGAACATTTAAGAGAATTGACAGAAAAGGGGTACATTCGTCCTAGTTCCTCACCATGGGGAGCTCCAGTGATATTTGTGCCCAAGAAGGACGGGACCCAAAGGCTATGCGTGGACTACCGTGCGTTGAATGAAGTAACCATCAAGAACAAGTACCCATTACCCCGCATTGAAGACTTGTTTGATCAGTTGAGGGGAGCTTGTGTGTTCTCAAAAATTGATCTCAGGTCGGGATACCACCAACTTAAGATAAGGCAAACTGATATTCCAAAGACAGCTTTCGTATCTCGGTACGGACTGTATGAATACACCGTCATGCCTTTCGGGCTAACTAATGCCCCAGCATACTTCATGTATCTCATGAACAAGGTATTCATGGAATATCTGGACAAATTTGTAGTGGTTTTCATTGATGACATTCTTGTCTTTTCCAAAGATGAAGAAGAACATGAGAGGCATCTAAGGTTGGTGTTGCAAAAGCTGAGAGAACACCAACTATATGCCAAGTTGAGCAAGTGTGAGTTTTGGCTAAATAGAGTTCCCTTTTTAGGACATATAATCTCGGAGGAAGGAATCTCCGTAGATCCCGCCAAGATCGAGGATGTACAGAAATGGAAGACCCCTGAGAATGTCGGGGAAGTCCGAAGCTTCTTAGGATTGGCTGGGTATTATCGACGGTTTATCGAGGGTTTCTCCAAGATTTCGAGACCCCTCACCCAATTGTTGGAGAAAGAAATCACATTCACATGGACGCCGCAGTGCGAGACGAGTTTCCAAGAGCTAAAGAAAAGATTGACAACAGCCCCAGTGCTAGTTATGCCAGATATGCAGAAGAACTTTTCGGTGTACTGCGATGCCTCTGGAAACGGGTTGGGATGTGTTCTCATGCAAGAGGGGCATGTCGTGGCTTATGCGTCCCGGCAGCTCCGGAAACACGAGAAGAACTATCCTACACATGACCTAGAACTAGCCGCAGTGGTACACGCGTTGAAGATTTGGCGGCACTACTTGATGGGGAAGAGGACAGAGATATATACGGATCATAAGAGCTTAAAGTACATTTTCACACAGCCAGATTTCAACCTCAGACAAAGGAGATGGTTAGAGCTAATCAACGACTTTGATGTGGGCATCAACTATCATCCTGGGAAAGCGAATGTCGTGGCAGATGCTTTAAGCCGGAAAGTGCGGGTCAATAGGTTGAGCTTGAAGGACATGCCTGCAGATTTGAAGGACGATGTTATAAGACTAAATCTATGCCTGGTGAACAGTGGTGAGGTCATCGCCATGGAAGTGGACTCCACATTAGAGCAAGACATACGCGATGGTCAAAAGAATGATGAGAAGATACAAGAAATCAGAGAACTCATCAAGGATAATAAGGCCCCTCGTTTCAGAGAGGATGAACATGGTACGGTGTGGCACGGGAAAAGAATCTGTGTGCCTGAAGTGAAGGAGATCCGTGAATTGATTTTGAAGGAGGCTCATGATTCCGATTATTCCATTCATCCTGGGAGTATGAAGATGTACCATGACCTCAAGAGCAGGTATTGGTGGTATGGCATGAAGCGAGATGTCGCGGAACATGTTGCCCTATGTGACACATGTCAGTTGGTGAAAGCAGAACATCAACGACCCGCGGGATTATTGCAACCACTCAAAGTGCCTGAATGGAAATGGGAAGAAATCGGTATGGATTTTATAGTGGGATTGCCTAGGACCCAATCAGTATATGATTCGATATGGGTCATCATCGACAGGCTAACCAAGGTAGCTCATTTCATTCCCGTAAAAGAAAGCTACAGCGGATCCAAATTGGCGGAGTTGTATATGTCAAGGATCGTGTGTTACCATGGAGTGCCAAGGAAGATAGTGTCAGATCGAGGGACACAGTTCACCTCAAGGTTCTGGCAGAAGTTGCATGAAACCATGGGAACTCATCTGAATTTTAGTTCTGCCTATCATCCCCAGACTGACGGACAGATGGAAAGAACTAATCAGATCCTGGAGGATATGCTGAGAGCGTGTGTGCTCAAGAACAATACGAGCTGGGATAAGAACTTACCATATGCGGAGTTCTCCTATAACAACAGCTATCAGGCGAGTATGAAGATGTCACCATTTGAGGCTTTGTATGGGAGGAAGTGCAGAACTCCACTATTTTGGAACCAAACAGGGGAAAGTAAAGTGTTTGGGCCCGAAGTACTACAAGAAGCTGAGGCGAAGGTAAGGGAAATCCGCAACAACTTGAGGATAGCACAGACCCGACATAAGAGCTATGCCGATGTACGGAGAAGAGAGCTCGTTTTCAACGTGGGGGACTATGTCTATCTCAAGGTGTCCCCTATCCGAGGACTTCGTCGGTTCAAGGTGAAAGGGAATTATCACCTCGATACATCGGACCCTTTCAAGTTATATAGAGGAAAGGTGAAGTGGCATATCAACTAGAGTTACCGGCTCGCCTATCGGATGTACACGATGTATTCCATGTGTCACAGCTCAAGAAATGTCTGAGGACGCCTGAAGAGATGTTACCCATGAACGAGGTTGACGTAGCCGAGGATCTGTCTTATGCAAGGTGCAGGGGAAGCATCACTCGGAAGAGGAAGCCACATGGGAGCGAGAAGACGAGCTTAAGGCACAGTTTCCGGAATTGTTTTCCTAGGACCACAAATCTCGAGGACGGGATTTCTTTTAAGGGGGGTAGAGCTGTAACACCCCAAAACCTGTTAAGAGGGGAATTTAAAATTTTTTGGACGTATTGCATGTGGTGCAGAAATTCAAATTCAAATTGGAATTCAAATTCAACTCAAAACAGAAAAGAAAAAGAAAAAGAAAAAGAAAAAGAAAAAAAACAAAACCCCAGCTAGTGGGCTGAAACCCACCAGCCGGCCCACCCGCCCCCGCGCCAGCCCGCAGCCGCGCGCTCCCCTCTCTCTTCCTCACTGAAACGCGGGGCCCGCGTGTCATCCCCCACCTCTCGCTCGCGCCAACAGCCGGACTCTTCCGCACGCCCGATCGCAACCGACTCCGGAAATCCGCGTCTCCAGCCCGACTCCCGGTCACTGACGACTCAAACTCGATCACAACCAACACGCCGCCCTCCCCCGTCTATATAAACGCCGGCATCGTCCCGTTTTTCCCCACGATCGGTTGTTTTTCCTCCCGGTGAGAACCGAAGCTCCGATCACCGTTTTCTCTCGATCCCTGCTCAGATTTTCCGATCTAACGTGCCGATCGTGCTCCACCATCTCCGGGGAATCACGCAGGTGCAGAAGACTCGGTGGTTTGCGCTCTAGGCACAGCTCCGACGAGCACCGCAGCGATTCCATCTCGGACCTCGTCGCCGACCGTATTCCAGGACCTCCGAGCTCAAGAAAAACCCCGAGGTGAGATCCCCGACCTCCCCTCTACCGATCTATGCCATGAAATCCTAGTTTTAGGAAGAATAGACGAAGATCCAAAGTTTTCCAGCGAGATCGCCGCCTCCCGCCGCCGCGCGCCGCTTGGGCAGCACCGCCCGCGCACGGTCAGAGCGACGTGGCCGCTTATGCGCTGTCTATTTTAAATCGCACGATAGAATTAAAACCCGCGCGTACCGGTTCGATGATCTAATCTGAGCCGTCCAATTTAAATCGGACGGTCCACATCAGCCCCGCATTATAAAGGCCAGAATTCTTATGCGCTACCCCCTGGGGATCTTGGAAAACATGAGCTAGCCCCAGAAACTTCTGATCTAGCCCCTGGAACTTCAGAAAATCATGTAAATTCAATTAAAAATCAGTTTTAGCCCCTGGACTTAATAAAAATTAGCAAAACCCCTCTGTTATGTGTAGTTAGACCCCTGGAAATTTATGAAATAATATAATAGACCCTGTAGTGGGGTGAGTTTACCTTTTTAACCCTACATGATATTAAATTTAGGAAATTGAATATGTGATTAGGATTTAAAATTTAAAAGGTGAGACAAACACATTGTAAATTCAATTTTAAACTCTCCTAGCACTTGGAAAACTTTAGAATGAGTTAAAAGTAGATTTTAAGCTGAAATGAATCTGTTTAATTGATTGTTCACATTTATTAGTTATGGGGACACATTTTTAGGTTAGCAAAAGAATTCTGAAAATTGGTAAAATAAATTTAAATTAGTTCACATCAGAGGAGAAGTTCCCAAAATATATTATTTAATATTTTAGATCAAAACCTATTCCGTTTAGATGATATGCCCTACTATTTAATATTAAAACTCACTTTAGGCATAGGAAATAAATCTGGAAAATATAGGAAAATAGATATGCATAACTAGAAAATGATAAATAAAGTCTCCAAATCCAAAGACTTCAGTTTAGGATTTGGTAGAAGATCTGAAAACTCAATTGAAGTAGGAAATTACCTTCCATGCAAACTTGGTAGCTAAAGAGTGTGTTAAAGAATTTGTTTAAATTGGAAATTCATATATAGTGTGCAAATAGAAATCTTAATACAAAAGTTAGAAATAATATACATATGTTTAAAAGTGCATGTAGGCTAAAAATCAACATATCTAGAGTAACCACAACACTTAGAAATGTGAATAACTATCATATGTATGTATGTGTGGAGTGAAAGTGTGAACTATGTCTTATGGATTGTTGTTTTCTTTTGCTATGTGTGTTGGCATGAGTAGAACCTGCCCCAGAGCAAGTTCTTCCCTTTCAAGATCAGGACTATCCACTCCCAGAGCAGCAGGAAGAAGGCAAGTGTCCTTGACCACTTTGATCCTATACTAGGATGTGTAGATAGAATTTATTGCATTGTCAATTGAAATATGAAATCCATGCTAGGAAGTTTCCCTAGAATTGCATTATCTTGTTTCCTTGTAGCTTGGGTTGGGTTTATTTTATTATATCATTCATTCATATTACTTATGCTTAGCCATGCTTAGAATGGGATAATTGGGATATGAGATCATCAATTTATTTACCTTACTCTTGAATGAGATATTATGAGTTATGTAGAGGTAGGGATTGAGGCAAGTTGGATGATTTGGTTGGTGCTGGGTGCACGAGACTCGGGTTTGTGTTTAGTACTTGCCTGGATCCTAAGGACCGGTTCATGGAGCATGTAACCTGGCTTTACCGTGCCAACCACATGCTGAGATGGGGCAGCTTGGCCAATTAATTAGGTGTATCCCCGGCGTAGTATGGGTGTGTTGGATGGTGCGGGGAGTAGGTGTCAGCTGGACTACCATATGAACCACAAGGCTCAAGAGGGGGCCGCTGCAGCGGGGTTGGAGCCTCTTGTATGCTGTTAGGGGTGAAACCTCAGTGGGCCCACGCTCATCGGGAATCCCTTTGTAAAGGCTTCGTAGTGATCTCCTGGCTACACACCTGGGAAGTGTGAATGTGGTTCGTAGCCACTGGCATAATGGAGGTTCTTTCAGTCCACCCGACAACGGGGGATGAAATCACTACATGTGGGTACAGTGGTGCAAACTCTGCAGAGTCAAAACTGTCATGACAGCCGTGCTCACGGTCAAGAGCGGCTTGGACTTATTCATGATTAGAGGATAATGACTTTGGAAGTTGTGGATGTTAAGCGGGGAGCTTAACATTTGAAATGACGTTATGGTTATTTGATTATGATGATGGGATGGGAGATTGGGACCATTTCACCTGTGTAGTAATGTAGGTGCTTAATAAGCTAAGGTGGTAGGTAATAATTGCGTAGTGCTTTAACCATGAGTTCAACCTCTCCTTGTTCTAGCCATACATGACATAACTTTCCCACACTTGCTGAGTACCAACGGTACTCAACCTTGCATATTTGTTGGTTTAAATTGCTGCTCAGGTCAAGGGGATGATGTGGTGTTTAATGATCAAGACTTCGGACCCGAAGAAGGATTCTAGGTTCATGGAGTCCCCCGGGTAACGCCTATGACGGAGCCCACAAGAATAATATTCCGCTACTGTTTTATTTATATGTCCTGAACTTATTATCATCCATCGAGACGTATGCTATGTAAGACTTATTTATATTCGACACCTGGCTTGTAATAAATGATGCTTCACTATTTGTCATCACATGTATGAGAAAAGGATCCTGGCATACATGTGATATTCACTCGGTTGTTCTTTGGAGAAACCGGGTGCGACATACTTCCCGCACTTGCTGAGTACAACATGTACTCACCCTTGCATTATCATACATCATCAGCAACATGGGAGGAATACTTTGAAGACCATGTGGAGTATTAGGGTGTGATCTTCCGTCAACTTGCCTGTGGGGATGGAGTAGGAGATGGAGCCGCTGCTGCTGTTTAGTTTGCTTCCGCAATAGTTTAGAAGACTTCCGCTGCTAGAATGAGTTTGAGACTCATGAGACACTGTAATAAAACCCTTTTCATTCGTGGTTATATATATTCTGAATTCAGTTTGTGGATTACATGTGTATGTGTGATGAACATCCTGGGCACACATATGCATAAGTCCAGGTTTCGAGGTTCTCTCAAAACAGGGGCGTCACAGCGAGGAGACCCTGGAGGTTTTGGACTTCATACTTCTGGAGGAGACACTAACCCCTGACCAGCAGCAACAAAGCCCCAGTTTGCATTTAACGAGTTCTATAAAGTTTTGATTTATCTTCCCTTAGCTTGCAGTATGTATGTGCATTAGGTGTAGGATGGATGAAACCCCAATTGCATAACCAGAATATTACAAAGAGAATGAGGGTAGTGTCTAGGTCCTCGAGTACATCATGTTTGGCTTAATGTTGATAGACTTCGGTACAAGTCGAGTAGTTGGAACCTACTCGCGAGTATAGGAGTTGCCACACACGGGATTGGTTCGAGATGTGAGACAACTTTAGTAAGAAAATTGAGACTAGGCAGGGGCTAGGGCGCAGCAAGAAGAGGTCTTGTGTGCATAGCCCTGTTCATGTCGGTTGAGGACCGATCTGTGTGCGGCCCCGTTGAACAAGTTTGAATGTACCGAAGGCATATCGGATATATGGGGTCCAATAAACTGATGTAACCTATACCTTGTGGGGGACCACCCCGTGGTTCGCCCACTCCAGGATCGCATAGGATGGTGCCGTGTGATGCGGCACCCAACAGCACACAAGAAAAGATTAAAAACAACATACAAACTTTTATTTTACATAAAACAGCGGAAATCTTTTACAAAATTAATGTACAGTGGAAGTATTATAATAACTTCACTCTCATACTAACTAAGCAAAAGGTGTAGCCATCCAGCCCAGGGACGCTACACACTAGCAACACTCAAACGAAGGTCACGGCGGCGTGCAGGGCTCCAGCTCGGCCGTGTAGCCCGACGGGGGCATCGCCTCGTCCTCAGACCCTTCCTCATAATTCTCACCTGCACACAGCTCAAATATTGCAACCGTGAGCACGAGGGATCAGCAATACTTAACCGACACTCCTAATCATGAAACTCTACATGCAGGGATTAGTAATAAAGGAAATGATATTTGTGATAAAGACACACCTACATGTTAATCCTTACTTTAAATTTTATAGCAGCAGGTTAATGAGCCTTAGGTAGGCCTTACATCGGAAGTCCACAATCAAACAAGAAACGCTTTCCTCTGATGTGGTTATGCCCAAAGTGGAAGATAAACTTAATGAGCTCTACATCTACAGCATACATGATTTCAAGACATTAATAGTTCAATGCAGCATATTCATCTGGCTTCTTTTACTTCTTACTACGTCACAACACAGTGAACAAGCGGTACTCAAATACCCGTGAGGGACGGTGATTGCAATCAGGAGACACCCGGATAACACATCACATACACCCACTTTCGGAAGTGTGGTGCTTCACACCTTCTTACTCTGTTGTATGCAGCAACCTTTCAAAGGCAACCCAAATGTCGGACCGGTCCATCCGTAACAGGCAGGAGGTCCCCGCGTGGAGCGTGTCTGTGCCCACCGGCAGATTTACACCTTGCTACCCTCAACCCACTCCTATAAAACGGTTGGGTAAGGCTCGGCACCCAGGTTAACCAATTACATCGGTTTCCTGATTCCAATATGCCAGTATGCATCCGGTAGTGTTCAAACTTGTCTAGCAGGGCCGCACACGGCTCGGTCATCAATCGACGCCAACAGGGCTACGCACGTGAGATCTCCGCTCACTACATCCTATTCCCTCTGCTAGATCTCAGTTTCACATTCTTAAGCCATTCTCTACCTCTTTTCATCCCGTGTGATAAAGTCTTATCTCGCAAGTAGATTCCAACAACTCGATTTCTACCGAGATCCTAAGAACATTAGCATGGCATTCTCTACTCGTCGAGTTGTAAACTACCCAACCCTTCATAGGAGTTAAAGGTCATGCAAGTGGGGTTTCAATCACCTTAACTCTAATGCAAGAATTTCAACCTAGACATGAGTGATACAAATGAAAATTTTGCAAAAGGTAATTAAATGCAAACCGGGGCTTGTCTGGTTGCGAGTCAAAAGGAAAGTTAGCTTCTGGTGGGAGGACATCCAACGGCTCCGGTGTGTCCTCAACTTCGGTCACTATATGAAATGTGGCAAAATATATGTATAAGTGCTAGTGAAGTATAAGAATTACACTTCTATTCATAGCTACTTCTATTTAGGTTCCTTAATTGGCTTTGGGATTTTTCTAGTGGATACTAGACTCTCTAATGATGATCAGAGCAAAATTTGGAAAAATTCCATTGAATCTTGTGGTCTCCAAAATTCCCACAATTACAAGGCTTCTCTGAATTTTGATCCCAAATCTGAAGTTTTGACTTGGCTAACAGTGGAATGAATAATTATAGTAGGTCTCTATGGTTCTAACAAAATTTGTTTCACCATTTTTGGAGCTACCTACAGGGAGATATGAATTTTTGAAGTTGATGAACAATTCTGGAAAAGTGTCTGTTTTGTTTGAACTCTTCAAATGAAGGCTGAACTTGGGAAGACAATTTAGCCCAAGCAAATGAACTCCAATGAAGCTCAAATTTTTACAGGAGATCACTAATATTATGAAGAATCTTCTGGCCAAATTTGAGGAAATTTGATAACTGGGATCTTCTGGAATTAATTCCCAAAAAATTAATTTTGATGAATTTTGGATAAAATTACAGAGATCTTCAGATCAAACTCTTTGCATTTCTGCAAAGTACTGACTGAGAGAATTCAAAAAAATTTGTTTCACAAATTTTGGACATTCCTACTAAAAGTTATGGGGTTTCAAAGTTTGCCCTCAACCTGAAAAGTTTAAACTCTGGTTGTGGGCCCCACGATTTAAATCGGCCCACTCAGATCGCGCCCACACCGAGGCCTACGTTGTTTTCCCAGCGTAGCCGCATCCGATCCCAGCCGCACACTGATCCCGGCAGAGGAAACAGAGGCTGACCGGTGGGACCCGCACCCCTTCGTCAACCTCTCGACACCTACGTTTTCCCATGGCGGCGCACTCCGGCGAGGCTCGCCGCCCATCGCTCCACCGCTCGGAACTTGCTCAAACTTTCCGCCTGGGCCTAAGTTCGCACGGGAAACATTCTGAGGGGGTTCGGTGCACCGTAGTAAACCAAAGTTCGATCTTGAACTCGACATCCCTTTCGGGTGACATGCCTGGGAGATCATCCAGAAATACGTTCGGGTATTCACGGACCTCATGAATATCCTCAAGTTTTGTGGCCTCCGTGTTATATGTGGCTGAGACTTCTTGAACCGAACGGTCAAGAATGAGAGTATGTGGTTCATGAAGTAGAGAGTTTAACTGAACCACACGTGGAATGATGTCAAGAACAACACCATGGCGATGTAGCCATGACATTCCTAAAATGACATCGAGTTTTTGACTCTCTAACATAATTAAAGAAGTCAGGTATAGATTCTCACCCAATTTCAATGGTGCTCTATAGACCATCCTATCAGCTGTGATTTTCCCACCCTGAGAGCAAATCAAGTATGAACTATTTGTGGGAATGATAGGCAATTGATATTTAATAACATAAGATTGACTTATGAAATTCTGGGTGGCACCAGAGTCAAAAAGTATGACTACGGGATGATCTAAATAAGAAAACGTACTCGCGAGGACAGGTTCGCCTTCAGGCACGTCTTCGATAGCTAAGTGGTGGACGTTGCCGGGTTTTGGTGCTGGTTTCTTGGGCTGGTTGCAGGGCTGATTTGCACCCTGATACGGTGATGCACCCCTTCCCTGTCATTGCTCGAGGCAGTCCTTTGCAATATGCCCGACACGGCCATACGTGAAGCACGTGTAAGGTGTCGGGGTCCCTCCGAATTGAGATCGGAATCACGGTGCACGTCATTGAAACTGAGGCGCACGTGGGACCATCCTTTGCTTCTGTTGTTACTGTGGTGGATACGACGGTCGGAAGCTTGGCGCATTATATTGTCGACCGCGAAACTGAGGCGGTCGCTCCGGTGGCTGCCATCTTTGACCGGATGGTGAGCAGTACACCACGCGGTATTTTTGTGGCGCCCCACCACTGCTGCTCATCAGCGCGCTGCGTTTCCTCTTATCAGAACCGCGCTCGCGCTGAGCATTTTCTTGTAAAATCACGGCATTAACAAGGTCGTTGAATGTGCCACGATTGCTTTGGGCGAGATGGACCTTCATTTTAGAATTCAGGCCCTGGAAGAACCCGTTTTGCTTATCTTCCTCCGTTCCCACAGATCCTGGCGCATACTGCGCCAGCCGGTTGAATGACCTGGAGTACTCATGAGCACTCCTCTCGCCTTGTTTCAGCGCCAGGAACTCCTGGAGCTTCCTCTCCATAACACTGGGAGGGATATAGTAGGCGCAGAATGCCTCCCAGAACTCTGTCCATGTGACGGCATGGCCAGCGGGTAAGGAGGCGGTGTAGTTCGCCCACCAGGTACCGGCTTCCCCTTGAAGCTAGCTGTTGCGCCGCGTACAGCACCTTCTGGTGTTCGGTGCACCGTAGTAAACCGAACTTCGCCTCAAGAGTGCGTATGAAGCTGTCCGCCTCCAAAGGCTCTTCGGCCTCCGTAAAGGACGGTGGATGGGTCACTAGGAAATATGAATATGAACTCTGTTGGGGCTGACGTTGCCCATTGTCTTGGCGTCCTCCCTGACTGGGTGCATTCTGCTGCACCAGCATCCGCAGCAACTCGGTTTGCTCGTCGCGCGAGCCGAGTACTGCGGTGAGAACCTCCGCAAGATTTCTTGGAAGTTCTGGTGGTGGAGGAGATGGTTGTTGCTACGTTGTGGTTTGCTCTGGAGGTGGAGACTCATCACCCCGAACCTGACTAGGACCCCCCTCCTCTTGCGTATGTACGCACCATTCTGCATTCTTACCATTCAAACGATCAACACATGTTTGATTACTTCATCCAGTCTATACAATAGTAGTGCGAGAATGGAACAAATAATACGCATAACATTCACACATATGGATAAAGTACAAACTTTATACAACATATACATCCCTGGACCAGGTTATTATAATCGAATTCCAAAGTAATGAACTTTATGGATTAAAAGTTCGTTTTGACCATCGTGGGTCACCACGGGATGTTAAGTTCGTTAGCATGCGTAAATCCTCACTGTTGTACAAGACCCAAACATGTCCTCGCTTGAAGTGATATGTTGAATGCATAAAATTTTTCGACTCCAACTCACTGTTTTACAACAGACACTAGATATCAAAATGTGAAACTAAGTGTTTTGGTTGAAAAACTTCAACATGGTTTTCTCTGTCCAGCTTCTGATCCAGTAGACCAGTTTGAAGAATTTAACTGTTTTTGCCACCTTGGAGGCAAAAATTGGACTGGAGTTCAACAACAAAATTGTAGTAGACTCAAAAAGGAATCAAGATTGTATTTATTTGCCTCCATAGCCTTTCTATTTTACGAGTTATGATTTTAACAATTTGACAGAATTTTCTCAGGAATTTTGACAGCACCTCCTTTGCAAGTGGCTGTTTTGTTCACACAATTCCAACTATTTCTGCCCTCAATCTAGAAAAAACACTGAACTAAAAAGTTGTAGCACATTTCCTACACTTTCACACGGTATCTTACTTGACCCTTATAAATTTCTCTACAAGAAGTTGTGGTCGAAATACAGAAAGTTCCAGAGAGCATTTTTGGTCTGCCCTGTTTCTGGATTACATACTCATCTGAGATTTTCATTCATTTGGAGGGAGATTTTGTTCTGGAGTTATACAGAACAATTGTAGAAGACTTCAAAACCTTTCCATAATGGTATCACACACCTACATTAGTTTAACCACTCATAAGTTATACCCTGTTTAAGTTTAGCAAAATTTCTACCGAAAACAGGGTAAGTTGTTCCTAAGTCTTTGAAACTGAATCCATACTCCCCATTGACTCTCAGTTCAATATGGGAGTTTACTAGCTCCTAAATGGAACCCTAAACTCCAATTTGACTCTTTTCTTTGAAAATATCCTTTTTATGCAACTATTAACTTATCTCGGTATTACATTTCCTCACCAAAGAAAAATCCTAAGCCGGTATTCCGGCATGTACGTCTCAAATGGTGGAACTAAAGGCGTCACTCACAAACGATTTCTAAACGTCATGCTCTAACGTGGTTAATGTACCTGTAGAAGACCACACAATAATGGTGCACACAAGGGTTTAACATTTTCACGCAGGTCCATATCATAGTAAAAACATACGGTCCGTATTATTACCATAGGGATTGTCCTTGAGTCAAGCCACGTCTCAAGGTACATGGTCGTGTTTCCACAGCACACGACGGGGAACCCGAGTAGAGCGCGAATGGGTCATCACGGTTGGGAATTTCATCAACCCAACGGATACCACCTACTGCCTCATGACCGTTGAGGCACGCCGATGGCGAGCGCTGCGTATGGCCCTTTGAACATTGAACGTTCAAGAGTTGCATACTATCGTGTTGCTTACCACAAG
Source organism: Neostapfia colusana (assembly GCA_030760725.1). Taxonomy (NCBI): domain Eukaryota; kingdom Viridiplantae; phylum Streptophyta; class Magnoliopsida; order Poales; family Poaceae; genus Neostapfia; species Neostapfia colusana. Next base: position 50,339,175 of record JASWHV010000008.1, on the reverse strand, counting down.
ATGGGGTATTCTCAATTTTGCTTAAAGCACGCGGAGATCAGCATTTGCATAAGCTCTCAGAACCATGAGAAGGTTCAGAGACTTATATTCACTACTGTGCCAAGCAACGGTAAACCATTCCATACCATTGCTAGTATGGCGAGTGACACGACACCACGGTCTTGTCGAGCCAGGATCACGCTGAGGGGTGCTGTGTTGCACAGCACCGTATAACACACGTCAAAGGTACAAAGCGGAAGCGAAATTTTATTACATAAACAAGTTATGAACATGTTTACATCAAAATAAGTTCAGTCTACACTCGCGGGTGTAGACTAAGCATCAAGTGCACGTTCAGCCCTTGAACGTGTCCTTGCTAGCACACACGCACACTAACTCTGCGGCGTGCACGACTCCCACTCGACGGGGTTCCCCTCCTGGGGTTTCGTCTCCTCTTCGGGAGTCCCTTCTTCATAGAACCCTGCAAAAGCTTCAAACACAAGCAGTGAGCATGAAGGCTCAGCAAGTCTGACCCGTCTCACCTAAACATGGAACTTCTAAATGAGGGGTGGTGGGTTACATGAGGTAAAAATCATTTGCAAGGACTCGCCTAATTAGTAAAACCGTACTTTCAAGTTTTAGCAGCAGATTGTGGAGAACCTTACGCGAAGGCACATGAGAGAGCCGCAATCAAACAAGAAACGCATTTCTCTCATGTACTTTGCCCAAAGTTAAAATGAACTTTAGTTAGCTCTAAGCTACAACAAACCATTAACAAGCAAAGTCCATCATTCAATCAGCAGCATTTTAACATGTAACTAGCCTGTTCTTTCTACGTCACGGTACAGTGGACAAGTGGTACTCACTGACCGCGAGGAACGGCGATTATAATCGATTTACACCTGCAGGGTTACAGCAGCATTTTAACATGTAACTAGCCTGTTCTTTCTACGTCACGGTACAGTGGACAAGTGGTACTCACTGACCGCGAGGAACGGCGATTATAATCGATTTACACCTGCAGGGTTACATGAACAACCCGTCACGTACGCCCGTACTCGATGTTGCCTACAGCAACCATCACAGACGCCGTACGCAACCACCTTTCGCCCGTCAGCCAAATATTGAACCGGTCCCATCGTCCCGAGCAAGAGGTCTCTGCACGCGCATCTCCGTGCGGCCAGCCAATTTACACCTCAAGCTCTCAACCTACCCTCTGAACGACGGGCAATGCCTCAATACCCAGCTACCCGAGTTACATCAGTTTCCCGGTTCCCATATAGCCGGTAGGTCTTCGGTACTGTTCTAGCTTGTTCAACAGGCCCGCACACGGCTCGGTCCTCAATCGACGCAAGCAGAGCTACAGCACACAGGCCCAAAAGTCCTGCTGCCCTTACCCTCCGCTCGGTCTCATTTTCTTGCCATGTGTTTCATGTGCTATCACTACCCGAGTCGAGTGCCTCTAGCCTATGCTCGCGAGTAGTTCCAACTACTCAACTTGTACCGAATCCTACTCTATCCTAGCAATGCAGTAGCTAACGGGGTTTGCAATCCTAAACCCAACCCATGGTTCTCTTGGCTATGCAGTGGGGCTTCCAAACAAGACTCTAATGCAAAGAATAAAGTAAACAAGTATGTGCTCAAAACAATAAAAATTTGTAAAAAGGTTAATGCAAACCGGAGCTTGCCTTGCTGCTCTTGGTCGTAGGCTAGCTGCTCCTCCGGAGTTACGAAGTCTAGGACTTCGGGTTCCTCCTCGACCTTAGCGACTACATGATAGAAACAATATATGTATTAATTTAAATGCAGTTGTATTTACTTTTAATCTTGTGAAGTCTATAACTCTTACTAGACAAGCCTAATGACTGTGAAACTTTTACTGTGGCTTGGTTACAACCTAAATAGAAACTTGGTCAAGTTTTAGTTGCAGTCAAAGCTCATTTGAGCTCTCCACAATTAATTATGTCCTTGACCTCAATTGGAACTCTTAGGGTGCTCTAAGTATTTTCATAAAACAAACTATGACTTTCTGAAAAATAGATTTTCAGAGGGTTCTAATAGAGTTGGTCTCACTTAATTTGAAGGTTTCTAACTAAAGATATGAGCTAAACAATTTCAGAGAAAATTCTGAAAATGTTTCTGAACATTTTCTATTTTCTCTGGAACAGTTTCACTAATCACACCATTAGGTGGACTAAATGAGCTCCAATTGATCTGAAATTTTTATGGTAGTTCAGGGATATTTTGGTGAACATTCCAGCAAAATTTCAGTATTTTCCTCCAAATGATTCTCCAGTTAAAATTCCAAACTGTTTAAATTTTGAGGAATTAATTCTGGAGAAATAAGGAATTTCATGAAGTGAAACTTGATTGCTGGAAAGTACTCTGAGAGCTGAATCCAGCAAAATTTGGTTCACTCGATTTGGAGCTTTCAAGCCCAAGTTATGAGGATTTGAAGTTTGAAAAAATTCTGAAAATCGGGGAAAAGTATAAACTCGCGCGTGGGCCCCGGGGACACGCGTCGCCCGCCGAGGCGACAGCACACCGCGGCCCACAAGGATTTTGTGCGCCAGCACACCCGATCCCGGCCGCAGCCCGATCCCGATTCAAAATATCGGCAGCTGACAGCTGCTGTCCACCCCCTTCTTCAACCTCGCGACGCCCGCGCTCCGCCGCCGAGGGACCTCGCCGGAGAGCTCGCCGCCGGCTTCTGTACAGCTCCAAACTTCACGATTTTGGCCGCCCCTGCCTACTTTCACTTGGGGAACAGGATTCCAGGGTCAGCTGCTCATGACAATGGCCGGTGCATGGTCGGCGACGAGCCGCCACCTCGGAAAAACTTCGGCCATGTCGGCTGACTTCCCTAGCACCTCAACAACTCGAGGAACCAGTCAGGAAGCATCAGTGGACCTCAGGGAAGGTCGACATGATCTCGAGGCAGCTCGGGGAAGGTCCGAAGTAGGTCCTCACCGTGCGCCCAATGCCTCCCGTTTACTCCGCCATTGGTAAACCTCGAATTACGCCGGGTACAGAGGTTCTCCGGCCAAGGGTTGTGAAGGCAACTTGTGCGTTACCGTGTCTAGTTTGTGTGAGAGCGGATTGAGGCCCTCTAATCCTTTCTAGAGCACGAATTCGACAGAATCGCACCCGAGGGTCGTGCTGCACACAGAAAGGGGAAAATTGGAAATTCGCCGCCGGTGAGCAACCACTCGAGCTGTGGCTCGGGGGTGACCAGCACCGGTCACCAGCGCGTCCAAGGGTGCCTTGGTTCGGGCGTGACAACGCCCTGGCTGGGCTGTCCACGGAAGCCCGAAGTGCGGCGGTTCTAAGTCACCGAATTGATCTTTCGGCACAGCCGATATCAATCGGTTTCTACTGAATTCTAGCAGCGGGGAAGACGGAGGAAGGCCTCTAGTACCTTGCTGGGGCTCTGGAGGGGACGGAGGAAGCTGTGATCGGCGCTCTCCAATTGATTCCGAGCTGCGGAAAGTTTCGGCCGGCGCTGAGTTCTTGCGGGGAAGAAACGGCGATGCTTCGGCCGAGGAGGGGGGGGGAACGCCTTAAGAAGGCTCTGAACCGCCTCACGCCCACGCGTGGCCAAGCAGCTGCTGGCGCGGCGGCTGCCCTCGGTGGCGATCGTAGCGGCAGCTCGGTTAACCGAGTGAGAGAATTTCAGTCGATTGGAGTTGAAGTGGTGGCTGACATGTGGGTCCCACTCCCAGTTTTAACCTCTGAAATTTACTCCTAATCACTGTTGTAAACAGTGAGCCCCATAGTACCCCTGGTAATTCAAATTATACACCCATGAGCCATTTGAATTGATCAAAGTTCAAATGAGGTTTGGTTTGAATGAATTTCAGCACAAGTTTGAAATTCAAATAAAGTTTGAATTTCCCCCACTTAGCTCATGTCAAGATCAACTCCAAATGGAGTGAAAATTGGTGTGTGAGCTCACAAAAATGTGCTGAGTAAGAATATGCCTCCCACTTTTAAATTCATGGGATAAAAACAGTTTGAATTTGAATATGGTTTCAAACTGCCCTCTTTCTAACTATACCCAAAATGACCTCAAAAAGGTTGTGAATTTGGGTGAAACTTGGCATGGACATTCTTAGCAATGTGTAGGAGTTTTCATATGTCCAGCCCACCTATATCACATGTGGGAAATACCACTTTTGCAATATGTGAGTTTGTTCTCTAATGAGCATGTTGATGGTGGTTACTTGCTCTTCATTTGTGTTCATCATCTTTCCTCAAATGAGGTGTGTGGTGTGGTGATGAACACTTCAAATGTGTGCCAAAAACTGAGGCCCTTACATTCCTCCCCCCTTAAAAGAATCTCGTCCCGAGATTATAAGGTGAAGGAGAGAGAGGACGGTGGAAAATTACCGGATATGCGACGTGAAAAAGTCAGGGTAGCTAGCGCGAAGAAATTCTTCGCTCTCCCATGTCGCTTCGTCCATGGAGTGATTACTCCATAGAACCTTGTAGAACCACAACGTACGGTTGCGTGTGGTTCGGGCCTTTTCATCAATAATCTGCACCGGTTCCTCCCGATAGGTGAGATCCGGTTGCAGTTTTTCAATGTCTCCCAGCTGAACGGTAGTTGATAGCTTGAAACACTTCCTCAGCTGGGAAATGTGAAAGACGTCGTGCACACCGGAAAGTGCTTCTGGTAATTCCAGCCGGTATGCCACTGATCCACATCTTTCGGTAATCTGGAATGGACCGATGAATCGGGGTGCTAACTTTCCTCTCACCCCAAATCTGTTTACGCCCTTCATTGGAGACACCCGTAGGTATACGTGATCTCCAACTTCGAATTGTAATGGGTGCCTTCTCTGGTCCGCATATTGTTTCTGACGGGATTGAGCGGCTTTTAGGTTCACTTGAATCAGTCGAACCTTTTCTTCCGTGTTGTTGACGAGGTCAATCCCAAAGGTAACCCTTTCGCCAGACTCACACCAGTTCAATGGTGTGCGACACTTCCTACCGTATAGCGCCTCGTAAGGTGCCATCTGGATGCTGGCTTGGTACCCATTATTGTATGAGAACTCGGCTAACGGCAAGTGATCATCCCAATTCTTGCCGTGGTTGATAGCGCAAGCTCGTAGCATGTCTTCTAGGATCTGATTTACCCGCTCGGTTTGTCCATCCGTCTGCGGGTGGTATGCTGAACTACGGATCAGCTTCGTCCACAAGGCAGCGTGCAGCTGCTCCCAAAAACGGGACACAAATGAAGTGCCCCAATCCGATATGATGGTACGGGGTACGCCGTACAAGCATAGGATCCGTGAGATGTACAGTTCAGCGTACTTCTTGGCATTGTAGTTGCTGTTGACCGGGATGAAATGGGCAACTTTGGTGAGCCGATCGACGATCACCCACACAGAATCATGTTTTTGCAAGGTGGTGGGTAAACCGACGATGAAGTCCATGCTCACATCCTCCCATTTCCAGGCAGGAATGCCCAGTGGTTGCAGCAGTCCCGGTTTCCGCATATGGTCTGCCTTCACCCTTCGACATGTATCACACTCGGACACGTATTTTGCAACCTCACGCTTCATCCGTGTCCACCAAAACTTGCTTCTGAGTTCTTGATACATCTTGTTGCTGCCGGGGTGAATAGAAAACTTTGACAAGTGAGCCTCATCAAAGATTTTCTTCCGTAATTCCGGGTTACGGGGTACGACGATCCGGTCCTTGAACCATAGGACGCCGTCTCCGTCCTTCCGGAAACATTTCAGCTCCCCACTGTCTACACGTCTCCGCAAATGTGAAATGCCCTTGTCATTCTTCTGGGCTGCCGCTATCTCTTCACGGATGGTGGGTATCAAAGCTAGGTTGTAGAGAGCTTCGTGTGGAATCACATGTAGTGGTGGTTCGCTCTCTTCCAACGGTGTGATGGTCAGATTATTGACGTGTGACTTGCGGCTCAGCGCATCTGCCACTACGTTTGCCTTGCCCGGATGATAATGGATCTCTATTTCTTAATCCTTTATCAGTTCTAACCATCTTCGTTGCCTCATGTTCAGCTCCTTCTGAGTGAATATGTACTTGAGGCTTTTGTGGTCGGTATATAAATGTACGAGGTTACCGAGTAGGTAGTGCCTCCACATTTTTAGTGCAAGTACCACGGCAGCGAGCTCCAAGTCGTGAGTTGGATAATTTTTCTCATGGTTTCTAAGCTGCCGTGATCCATACGCGACCACTCTTCGGTCTTGCATCAGCACACATCCGAGCCCAATGCCGGACGCATCACAGTACACATCGAACGGTTTTGTTGTGTCTGGCTGCGCCAAAACCGGTGCTGATGTCAGGTGCTTGACTAAAGCCTTGAATGCTGCTTCACATGTTGGACTCCAAACATATTTGGTAGCCTTCTTTAGCAGCTCTGTCATAGGCTTGGCAATCTTCGAGAAGTTCGGAATGAACCTCCGATAATATCCCGCGAGTCCGAGGAAACTCCGTACCTCGTGAACAGTTCTCGGGGATTTCCAATTCAGCACTTGAGTGATCTTGCTCGGGTCCACAGCGATACCCTCCGCTGAGATGATATGCCCGAGAAAAGGCACTTGCAATATCCAAAACTCGCATTTGCTGAATTTTGCGTATAACTTGTGATCCCGTAGCCGTTGCAAGACTATACGCAGATGCTTCTTGTGATCTTCCTCCGACTTGGAATATACCAGAATGTCGTCGATGAAGACCACGACAAACTTGTCCAGCTCCGGCATGAATACCGAGTTCATCAAGTACATGAAGTGAGCTGGAGCATTGGTGAGGCCGAAGGACATGACCAGGTACTCATAAAGTCCGTACCTCGTCGAGAAAGCTGTCTTTGGAATGTCCTCAGCCCTTATTTTAATCTGATGGTACCCGGATCTTAAGTCCATTTTGGAAAAGATCTTTGCTTCGACCAACTGATCAAACAACATGTCGATCCGTGGCAACGGGTACTTGTTCTTGATAGTTATGGCATTTAATGGACGATAGTCCACGCAAAGCCGCAACGTCTCATCCTTCTTCTTGACAAATAATGCCGAACAGCCCCATGGCGAGGAGCTCGGCCTAATAAAACCCTTCTCCAGAAGGTCCGTGAGCTGAGTCTTCAGTTCAGCCAACTCCTTGGGCGCCATCTTGTACGGCCTTCGGGATATTGGCATGGTTCCCGGTGCAAGTTCAATCTTGAACTCCACCTCTCTATCGGGTGGCATTCCCGGCAAATCATCCGGAAATACATCAGGGAACTCTCGGACCACTGGAATATCTTCCAATCTGATGGTTGTGGCTTGATAGACACTTGGAAGTTTTATTTCTGGACTGTCCAGAAATAATTAGTGAGAACCGTGCACCTCTGAGTTTAAGTGCACGACTCGAAGGACGGTGTCTAAAACAGCGCCGTGGCGGGTTAACCACGACATCCCTAGGATGACATCGACCTTCTGTCCCTCTAAGATAATGAGAGACGTGGGGTACACTCTACCCGCTAAGCATAATGGTGCTTTGGAAACCATTACGCTTGCTGAAATCTTCCCACCCGGTGAGCAAATTAAATATGGATTATCGGTGGGTAGTATTGGCAAGCTGTGTTTAGCAATGAAAGCTTGGCTAATAAAATTATGCGTGGCGCCTGAATCAAACAGTACTATAGCGGGATGCTGGTGGAGTTGGAACATACCCGCAAGGATTGGCTCGCCCTCCGGCACGTCCTCAATGGCAAGCTGGTGGACGATGCCGGGCCTAGGGTTTGCCCGCCGCGCATTAGTAGGGTTCCGGGGTTGATTCCTCCCCTGAAACTGCGGTGCCACTCCGCCGCCTTGCCTCTCCGGGCAACTGCTCGCGAAGTGTCCTGGACGACCACACTTGTAACATGTGGCCGCTGCTGGTGTAGTGCTCGGGGGACGAAAGCCCGGGATGCGTTGCTGAGGTGCAAACGCACGCGGCATCGCCCGCTGCTGCTGTTGTTGTTGCGGTGGTACTGGCAGTGCCGGCCTGAATGCGGGTGAAGAGTACGGTCGACTGCGGAACGGCATCGACCGCTGTGGTGGCTGCCAGCGTGGACCTGATGGTGGGCGATTCACCATCCGAAACTTCTGAGAAGGACCGCCTCCCTCTCCGCTGTTTTGCGGCGCGCTTCGCTTTCTCTCTGCCGCCGCTAACTCCTTGCCAGAGTCCTCCTGAACAATCGCAGCATCAATGATATCGTTGAGGCTGCCGCGATTGAACATCGCCAACTTGTCCTTCAGGAGCGGGTTAAGCCCCTGGTAAAAGTGGTCCCGCCGCTTCTCGTCCGTATCTGCGTGATACGACGTGTAGAGCGCGAGATCGTTGAACGCTCTGGAGTATTCCAGCGCGTTTCTGCTCCCTTGTTGCAGGTGTAAGAACTCCTGCGTCTTTCTTTTCATCAGACCTGGCGGTATATGATAGGCCCTGAAGGCCGTCCGAAACTCCGTCCAGGTCATCACTCGGTCGGTGGGCTGTGAAGCACAGAAGTTGGCCCACCACGCGCTCGCGGATCCTTGGAGCTACTGGACCGCGAACTGAGTCTTGCGCTGCTCGCTTATCTGGAGCAACCCGAACTTCATCTCTATGGCGCGGAGCCAGTTGTCCGCATCAAGTGGTTCATCCGCCCTTGAGAATACCGGGGGATGAGTAGCCAGCAAGTCGGAGTAGGAGCTCTGTTGGCGCTCCTCACAATCTTGACATCTCTCTGGGCGAGACGTATTGGCGATAAGCGTTTGCAGCAACTCCGTGTGCTGCTGATGTGAACCCGCCATTGCCGCGACGATGTCGGCCAATGTAACCGTTGGCAGTGGCGGTGGCGGTGTTTGCTGTTGCTGTTGCTGCCGTTGTTGTTTTCCAAAGGAGTCCTCGGGAGGCTGTTGGGAGGTCTCTCCCCCTTGACTGGTACCCCCAACGTCAGGGTTGGCACGAGTACGCGTCATTCTGAAATTCAAAACAGCAGCGATTAGCACATGTCTTACTTAAAATTTCATAAGCAACAGTAGGTATTGAAGTGACACATGATTACTTTGCACAACATTCACATATATTGATAAAGCATAAACTTTATACAAGATACATTATCCTCGGGTCTCCGAGAAGTCGTGCTCATGTCGTCACTACCTATACATACGCTACTGTCTACACGACATGTCACCGATTACAAAAGTTGGGTTACACTACCCTGGCTGCCCTACATGGCAACTGTAACCCCCTACTCGGAGTAGAAATCAACCTCCTGTGGGTCGTCCTCCTCCGGTACCTCTGCTAGTGGCTCTGGATCTACCACCTCTTCTCCCATTCCGGGTTCTCCCATTGCTGGAAGACCCAAGACCACTGGTACGCCTAACACTGGAGGTACGAGGTCCTGCAAAGCATGCACCTCGTCCATAGCCTGGTTGTAGTCCTCTTCCCAGCCTTGTCCTTCCTCAATAGCGTCGTCCCGCTCTTGAGCAAGGTCCTCATTCTGCTGGGTTAGGGTTTGCACCAGTTCTTGTAACGCCGTGATGTCAACACGGCTTTTCTTCTTCGCCTTCTTCAGACGATGCAACTGATTGTGTTGTTCATTCAGTCGCTTTATCGTCGGAAGGAGCACATTGCAGAGTGTGCTGTGAGCAGTCTCGAAATGGTCTCCACGGCTCGTGCTCTCCTTGAGCTTGGTGGCGAGATGCTCCGTATGAACAGCTTGGCTGTCCATCACAGCGTTTCCCGCCCTCATCTGGAGGCTGAGATTTGCCTCCGCGGGGTTGTACCTTGGACAACTCGGATCTGTTGCCTCCCGGTACCTCTCTTCCCACACATGCTGAGCCCGTCCCTCCACCGGAACGAGCGCGTATGGAGTGCCCTCCATAGCCTGCACGTGTAGTTGGCAGAAACGTGACATAGTGTCACGGGCTGCCACTTGCCACACCCCTTCAGGTTGTCTTCCTCTCACCGTGATGGTGAACGGCACCCAACCGGGTGGCGTAGGTCCTGTCGGGACCTCGACAGGGATGGTCCACGTCTTGTTCCCCTCTTTGCCTTCTTCCTTGGCGAAGTACTGCGGCATTTGGTTGTACCCGAAATATTGGAGCATTTGCCACAATGCTTCCGGGTAGCCGCAACAGTGAGAACAGTGGGACACCACTCACCCGTTCTCCAATTGCTTATCTGCTGTCATCTGTAAAAATATATTTGAGAAAGGTCAAATATTTATTTAAACAGTAAACCTCTGAGTTATGACATAAGACATGTCATTGAACCCATAAAACTTGGAAACATAGTTCAAATTTTTAAACAAATTTGACTGTTGATCTGCTGTTCCCATGACAGCCCTGACCAGTTTCCATTTCAACCTAATTTAGGCCATGCTAAAGGCAAAACCAATTCCGGAGCTCAACATCAAAGTTAAAGCTAACTTCAATAGCTTTTCAGAAAGTATTTGCTTGGCCTAAGATCTGTCCTGGTTCAAAAGTTATGAGATGTCAAAGTTAACAGAATTTCTGGAGAATTCTGGACAGCACCTCCCTGCTTTGGGTACTGATTTGATCCAATACTCCCAGTTAATTCAGTTCCTAATCTGACAAAACTTTCTGTTAAAAAGTTGTAACCTATCTCATATGCTTTCCAGAACTACCTCATTTTCTATTTTTGGATTTTTTTAAGCAGGAAGTTATGCTTAATTTACAAAGAGTTCACAGAGAGTCTTTACTCTGTCCTGTTTTCTGGACAGTTTCAACTCTACTGCATTTTTCGAGTGGTTAAGGAATGAAACACCTCTGGACCTCAACAGAAGAGTTGTAAAGCTCCTCCAAAGATTTCCAGAAATGTATCATATGACCCCAACCTCAAAAGAACTCAACCTCTAACCTCTGATTAACTTCAGCCTTGGTTCAGCTGAAAACAGAGTGCTCTGTCCTTAACAACCTATAAGTTGAAAACTTGTTAACTTTGAATATACTGTTCAAGGGAAGGACTTACATCAAGTTTTACTACTTTGGATCAAAAACCTTCAAGTTTTAAATTAAGTTGTTCATTTAATGGGGTGTGACGTCGATGCGTCACCAGATTATGTCGGTACTACGTCCTCACAAAGAAAAACCTATACCGGACTTAGCCGGCTTCGTTAGTTCAGTGGCACTACTCGTCACTCGCACACGGATGCTACACGTCTACCGTTTCGTGGTCAGGATACCTGCAGAAACTCAAACAATCATCAGACTCGGCTGCACACCGAGCCCGGAATCCATACAGTTTGTACAACCGGCCGTCATCACTCGCCCGGATGTTCTCAAGCCAACCACGCCTTGAGCTACGTGTTCACGTTTCAGACCACGTGACGGGGTCTCCCAAGTTGCACCACGCATGCCAGGGACAGACGTTGCCCGAATACCCCAAATGACATGAAGAGTCGTAGAGGATATCAAAGCGGGTCGGGTTACCTGCCACCCGTGGGGCTCCACCCTTCAGCTTGTGCGCACTGGTGGACAGCGCTTACGTGTGCCCCCCAAGACATAAACGTCCCGAGATACACGATTTTCCGACATAAACAAATAGGTTAGTGTGCCACTTTCTATATGCTAATAACATCCTTATACGGGCTACTAACTCGTTCCTCACTGGATTTTTGAAAAAGATGACCTTTGTAGTGCGTTAAACCTCAAGCGAGCTCTGATACCACGCTGACACGACCCCACGGTCTTGTCGAGCCAGGATCACGCTGAGGGGTGCTGCGTTGCACAGCACCGTATAACACACGTCAAAGGTACAAAGCGGAAGTGAAATTTTATTACATAAACAAGTTATGAACATATTTACATCAAAATAAGTTCAGTCTACACTCGCGAGCGTAGACTAAGCATCAAGTGCACGTTCAGCCCTTGAACGTGTCCTTGCTAGCACACACGCACACTAACTCTGCGGCGTGCACGACTCCCACTCGACGGGGTTCCCCTCCTGGGGTTCCGTCTCCTCTTCGGGAGTCCCTTCCTCCTAGAACCCTGCAAAAGCTTCAAACACAAGCAGTGAGCACGAAGGCTCAGCAAGTCTGACCCGTCTCACCTAAACATGGAACTTCTAAATGAGGGGTGGTGGGTTACATGAGGTAAAAATCATTTGCAAGGACTCGCCTAATTAGTAAAACCTTACTTTCAAGTTTTAGCAGCAGATTGTGGAGAACCTTACGCGAAGGCACATGAGAGAGCCGCAATCAAACAAGAAACGCATTTCTCTCATGTACTTTGCCCAAAGTTAAAATGAACTTTAGTTAGCTCTAAGCTACAACAAACCATTAACAAGCAAAGTCCATCATTCAATCAGCAGCATTTTAACATGTAACTAGCCTGTTCTTTCTACGTCACGGTACAGTGAACAAGTGGTACTCACTGACCGCGAGGGACGGCGATTATAATCGATTTACACCTGCAGGGTTACCCGAACAACCCGTCACGTACGCCCGTACTCGATGTTGCCTACAGCAACCATCACGGACGCCGTATGCAACCACCTTTCACCCGTCAGCCAAATATTGAACCGGTCCCATCGTCCCGAGCAAGAGGTCTCTGCACGCGCATCTCCGTGCCGCCAGCTGATTTACACCTCAAGATCTCAACCTACCCTCTGAACGACGGGCAATGCCTCAATACCCAGCTACCCGAGTTACATCAGTTTCCCGGTTCCCATATAGCCGGTAGGTCTTCGGTACTGTTCTAGCTTGTTCAACAGGCCCGCACACGGCTCGGTCCTCAATCAACGCAAGCGGAGCTACAGCACACATACCCCAAAGTCCTTCTGCCCTTACCCTCCGCTCGGTCTCATTTTCTTGCCATGTGTTTCATGTGCTATCACTACCCGAGTCGAGTGCCTCTAGCCTATGCTCGTGAGTAGTTCCAACTACTCGACTTGTACCGAATCCTACTCTATCCTAGCAATGCAGTAGCTAACGGGGTTTGCAATCCTAAACCCAACCCATGGTTCTCTTGGCCATGCAGTGGGGCTTCCAAACAAGACTCTAATGCAAAGAATAAAGTAAACAAGTATGTGCTCAAAACAATAAAAATTTGTAAAAAGGTTAATGCAAACCGGAGCTTGCCTTGCTGCTCTTGGTTGTAGGCTAGCTGCTCCTCCGGAAATACGAAGTCTAGGACTTCGGGTTCCTCCTCGACCTTAGCGACTACATGATAGAAACAATATATGTATTAATTTAAATGCAGTTGTATTTACTTTTAATCTTGTGAAGTCTATAACTCTTACTAGACAAGCCTAATGACTATGAAACTTTTACTGTGGCTTGGTTACAACCGAAATAGAAACTTGGTCAAGTTTTAGTTGCAGTCAAAGTTCATTTGAGCCCTCCACAATTAATTATGTCCTTGACCTCAATTGGAACTCTTAGGGTGCTCTAAGGATTTTCATGAAACAAACTATGACTTTCTGAAAACTAGATTTTCATAGGGTTCTAATAGAGTTGGTCTCACTTAATTTGAAGGTTTCTAACTAAAGATATGAGCTAAACAATTTCAGAGAAAATTCTGAAAATGTTTCTGAACATTTTCTATTTTCTCTGGAACAGTTTCACTAATCACACCATTAGGTGGATTAAATAAGCTCCAATGGGTCTGAAATTTTTATGGTAGTTCAGGGATATTTTGGTGAACATCCCAGCAAAATTTCAGGATTTTCCTCCAAAGGATTCTCCAGTTAAAATTCCAAACAGTTTAAATTTGAGGAATTAATTTTGGAGAAATAAGGAATTCCATGAAGTGAAACTTGATTTGCTGGAAAGTGCTCCGAGAGCTGAATCCAGCAAAATTTGGTTCACTCGATTTGGAGCTTTCTAGCCCAAATTATGAGGATTTGAAATTTGGAAAAATTCTGAAAATCGGGGAAAAGTTTAAACTCGCGCGTGGGCCCCGAGGACACGCGTCGCCCGCCGAGGCGACAGCACACCGCGGCCCACAAGGATTTTGCGCGCTAGCACACCTGATCCCGGCCGCAGCCCGATCCCGATTCAAATATCGGCCGCTGACAGCTGGGGTCCACCCCCTTCTTCAACCTCGCGACGCCCGCGCTCCGCCGCCGAGGGACCTCGCCGGAGAGCTCGCCGCCGGCTTCTGTACAGCTCCAAACTTCACGATTTTGGCCGCTCCTGCCTACTTTCACTTGGGGAACAGGATTCCGGGGTCAGCTGCTCATGACAATGGCCGGTGCATGGTCGGCGACGAGCCGCCACCTCGGAAAAACTTCGGCCATGTCGGCTGACTTCCCTAGCACCTCAACTACTCGAGGAACCGGTCGGGAAGCATCAGTGGACGTCAGGGAAGGTCGACATGAGCTCGAGGCAGCTCGGGGAAGGCCCGAAGTAGGTCCTCACCGTGCACCCGATGCCTCGCATTTACTCCGCCATTGGTAAACCTCGAATTACGCCGGGTACAGAGGTTCTCCGGCCAAGGGTTGTGAAGGCAACTTGTGCGTTACCGTGTCTAGTTTGTGTGAGAGTGGATTGAGTACCTCTAATCCTTTCTAGAGCACGAATTCGACAGAATTGCACCCGAGGGTCGTGCTGCACACAGAAAGGGGAAAATTGGAAATTCGCCGCCGGTGAGCAACCACTCGAGCTATGGCTCGGGGGTGAGCAGCACCGGTCACCAGCGCGTCCAAGGGTGCCTTGGTTCGGGCGTGACAACACCCTGGCTGGGCTGTCCATGGAAGCCCGAAGTGCGGCGGTTCTAAGTCACCGAATTGATCTTTCGGCACAGCCGATATCAATCGGTTTCTACTGAATTCTAGCAGCGGGGAAGACGGAGGAAGGTCTCTAGTACCTTGCTGGGGCTCTGGAGGGGACGGAGGAAGCTGTGATCGGCGCTCTCCGATTGATTCCGAGCTGCGGAAAGTTTCGGCCGGCGCTGAGTTCTTGCGGGGAAGAAACGGCGATGCTTCGGCCGAGGAGGGGGGGGACGCCTTAAGAAGGCTCTGAACCGCCTCACGCCCGCGCGTGGCCAAGCAGCTGCTGGCGCGGCAGCTGCCCTGGGTGGTGATCGCAGCGGCGGCTCGGTTAACCGAGTGAGAGAATTTCAGTCGGTTAGAGTTGAAGTGGTGGCTGACATGTGGGTCCCACTTCCAGTTTTAACCTCTGAAATTTACTCCTAATCACTGTTGTAAACAGTGAGCCCCATAGTACCCCTGGTAATTCAAATTATACACCCATGAGCCATTTGAATTGATCAAAGTTCAAATGAGGTTTGGTTTGAATGAATTTCAGCACAAGTTCAGTTTGAAATTCAAATAAAGTTTGAATTTCCCCCACTTAGCTCATGTCAAGATCAACTCCAAATGGAGTGAAAATTGGTGTGTGAGCTCACAAAAATGTGCTGAGTAAGAATATGCCTCCCACTTTTAAATTCATGGGATAAAAACAGTTTGAATTTGAATATGGTTTCAAACTGCCCTCTTTCTAACTATACCCAAAATGACCTCAAAAAGGTTGTGAATTTGGGTGAAACTTGGCATGGGCATTCTTAGCAATGTGTAGGAGTTTTCATATGTCCAGCCCACCTATATCACATGTGGGAAATACCACTTTTGCAATATGTGAGTTTGTTCTCTAATGAGCATGTTGATGGTGGTTACTTGCTCTTCATTTGTGTTCATCATCTTTCCTCAAATGAGGTGTGTGGTGTGGTGATGAACACTTTAAATGTGTGCCAAAAACTGAGGCCCTTACAGCGAGCTTACCGCAATTGATCCGCCTGCGGTGGCATACCTTACCTTTTCCTAACGTCAGAGCGTCGTTACAGAATATATAACATATAAGATAGCTTTTCCACCATAAGTAGTTACTACTATAATAGACCTTATGTGAGCATGACTAATCCTCACTCGACTACTTCTAAAGTTTTAAACATAGGCTCTTTTTGAGCGTGCTATTGCCAATGCGGCTCTGATACCACGTATGTGGGGGACCACCCCGTGGTTCGCCCACTCTAGGATCGCAGAGGGTGGTGTCGTGCGATGTGGCACCAAAAGCACACAAGAAAAGATTAAGAACAACATATAAACTTTTATTTTACATAAAAACAGCGGCAGTCTTTTACAAACTTAATGTACAGCGGAAGTATTATACATAACTACACTCTCATACTAACTAAGCAAAAAGTGTAGCCGTCCAGCCCGGGGACGCTACACATTAGCAGCACTCAAACGAAGATCACGGCGGTGTGCAGGGCTCCAGCTCGGCCGTGTACCCCAACGGGGGCAACTCTCACCTCCACACAGCTCAAATATTGCAACCGTGAGCACGAGGGCTCAGCAAGACTTAACGACACTCCTAATCATGAAACTCTACATGCAGGGATTAGTAATAAAGGAAATGACATTTGCAATAAAGACACGCCTACATGTTTATCCTTATTTTCAATTTTATAGCAGCAGGTTAATGAGCCATAGGCAGCCCTCACATCGGAAGTCCACAATGAAATAAGAAATGCTTTCCTCCGATGTGGTTATGCCCAAAGTGGAAGATAAACTTACTGAGCTCTACATCTACAGCATACATGGTTTCAAGACATTAATAGTTCAATGCAGCATATTCATCTGGCTTCTTTCACTTCTTACTACGTCACATCGCAGAGAACAAGCAGTACTCAAATAACCGTGAGGGATGGTGATTGCAATCAGGAGACACCCGGATAACACGTCACATACACTCACTTTCAGAAGTGTGGTGCTTCACACCTTCCTACTCTGTTGTGTGCAGCAACCTTTCAAAGGCAACCCAAATGCTGAACCAAGGTCTATCCGTAACGGGAAGGAGGTCCCTGCGTGGAGCGTGTCTGTGCCCACCAGAAGATTTACACCTTGCTACCCTCAACCCACTCCTATAAAACGGTTGGGTAAGCCTCGGCACCCAGGTTAACCAATTACATCGGTTTCCTGGTTCCCATATGCCAGTATGCATCCGGTAGTGTTCAAACTTGTCGAGCAGGGCCGCACATGGCTCGGTTCTCAATTGACACCAATAGGGCTACGCACAAGAGACCTCCGCTCACTGCATCCTATTCCCCCTACTGGGTCTCAGTTTCACATTCTTAAGCCATTCTCGACCTCTTTTAATCCCGTGTGATAACGTCTTATCTCACGAGTAGATTACAACAACTCGACTTCTACCGAGATCCTAAGAACATTAGCATGCCATTCTCTACTCGTCAAGTTGTAAAGTACCCAACCCTTCATAGGAGTTAAAGGTCATGCAAGTGGGGTTTCAATCACCTTAACTCTAATGCAAGAATTTCAATCTAGACATAAGTGATACAAATGAAAACTTTGCAAAAGGTAATTAAATGCAAACCGGGGCTTGCCTGGTTGCAAGTCAAAAGGAAAGTTAGCTTCTGGTGGGAGGACATCCAACGGCTACGGTGTGTCCTCAACTTCGGTCACTATATAAAATGTAGCAAAATATATGTATAAGTACTAGTGAAGTATAAGAATTACACTTCTATTCATAGCTACTGCTATTTAGGTTCCTTAATTGGCTTTGGGATTTTTCCAGTGGATACTAGACTCTCTAATGATGATCTGAGCAAAATTTGGAGAAATTCCATTGAAGCTTGTGGTCTCCAAAATTCCCACAAGTACAAGGCTTCTCTGAATTTTGATCCCAACTCCGAAGAATTGTCATGGATAACAGTGGAACATCTAATTAGAGTAGGTCTCTATGGTTCTAACAAAATTTGTTTCACCATTTTTGGAGCTACCTACAGGGAGATATGAATTCTGGAAAAGTGTCTGTTTGGTACTCTTCAAATGAAGGCTGAACTTGGGAAGACAATTTAGCCACGGAAATGAACTCCAATGAAGATCAAACTTTTAGAGAAGATCACTAATATTATGAAGAATCTTCTGGCCAAATTTGAGGAAATTCCATAACAGGGATCTGCTGGAATTAATTCCTAAATATTTAACTTTGATGAATTTTGGAGAAAATTCCAAAGATCTTCAGATCAAATTCTTTGCATTTCTACAAAGTACTGACTGAGAGGAATTCAACAAAATTTGTTTCACAAATTTTGGACCTTACTACTAAAAGTTATTGGGTTTCAAAGTTTAAACTCTGGTTGTGGGCCTCACGATTTAAATCGGCCCACTCAGCTCGCGGCCACGCCGAGGCCTACGGGGTTTTCTCCGCGTAGCCGCACCCGATCCAAGCCGCACACTGATCCCCGTGGAGGAAACAGAGGCTGACCGGTGGGACCCGCGCCCCTTCGTCAACCTCTCGACACCCGCCTTTTCCCACGGCGGCGCACTCCGACGAGGCTCGCCGCCCGTCGCTCCACCGCTTGGAACTTGCTCAAACTTGTCGCCTGGGCCTAAGTTCGCATGGGGAACACTCTGAGGGGGTTGGCTAGGGTTGGTGCAATATTTAACATAGGCGGTGCGGTTTGGTTCTGTGGGTGACTGACTAGTGGGCTCCACCTTCTTATTTCTTATTTAATTTTTCCACTGATATTTTACCACAGCTACTCAAAATTAAAATCAATACTTCCATACCAAGTCAGGGTTTGAATATTTGAATTCAAATGATTTGAATTCTAGTGTGGAACTTGAACTGATTTTTGGTTATTTGAATTGGAATTTGAATCTTCTCTTTTGCATTGTTCCAAAAGCATAGCAAACCACACTCAAATAACCTGAATTTTTGAATGGATGCTAATTCAAATGTGGAGAACACATTTGTGGAACCAAATTTGCAAATTGAGTAAGTTAGAATTTGAAACTGAAATTAAATTCAGATTCGAGGGCTTCCTCTTTTAATCCCAAACAAATTGTAAAACCCCTCCAAATGAGCTGAAATTTGGGAGGTTGAATATTTGAAATATGAAGACCCAAGATATGAATTTTAATATCCATATTTGGAAGTTTTTGGGAAGTTTGAATCATCACTCTGAACTCATACCGTTATAATTCAAAGTTTTAATTCACCTCATTTTTCCTGAGTATAAATGTGCTGAATTTCTTGCTACCACTTTTGGCGATTTTACATACTTCCGGGCGTCGAGGCATAACGCACTGATTTATAGGTGTAGGTTGAGGCCAGCAAGGCGGAAATTCGCTAACGGGCATAGAGAGATTCTCCGTGTAGGGAACCTCCTGTCTGTTTGGGTGCGACCTGTTCGACGTTTGGGCTGTTTGGTGAAAGGTTGTTCCGTACGACATTGACTGAGCGTGCTGTGCAGCTCCACGGATGGGCGTACGTGACATGCTATTCGGGTATCCCTGCAGGTGTACAACGAGCCGATTCGCTGTCCCTCACGGTTATGAGTACCGTTTGTTCACTGTGTCGTGACGTAGGTTAACATATGGAATGTTATGATTCAATATTGCTGATATGAATAACTTGTATTGTTACATGGGTGCCATGAAATATTGCTTACTAAATTTCAGCTTCATGAACTGTTAACTTGTGGCTAAAAGATGAACTAAGGGTGAACTTGTAGGCGTGTCCGTTTACTGCAAATTATCACCCTATATTCGGTATGACCTGCATGTAGAGTTTCATGTGTAGGAGAGTCGGTTAAGACATGCTGAGCCATCGTGCTCACGGTTGCTGCTATAAGTGTTTGCAGGTGAGGAGTACCCCACGGACTCGGAGTACGAGTCCACCGGCGAGGGCTACCCTACGTCGGGGACTACGGCTGAGTAGGAGCCGTACACGCCGCGCTTAGGCTGAGTGGAGCTAGTGTGGGTTGTCCGTAGGACCGGACAACCGACTTTTGCTAGTTAGGTGTTGGGCGAGTTGTATAAAAACATTCCGTTGTAGTAGACTCTGTACAGGAGTTGTGACTGAAGAGTGTACTACTTTTGTACAAATTTGGTAAGTTTCAATGTAATACTATGTTTCTTATCGGGTGTGCTGTCAGGTATCGCATCGTACGGTACCACCCTCTGTGATCGTGGAATGTACTGATTGCGGTCCATCACACAGGGCTTAACAAGGCACAGAAGAGAAGAGACATGTTCAAAGACTTAGTTCCCTAGAGCTAGCTGAGAAGAAGAAGAAGGAGGAACAGAGGCATCGTTGGTTCAACAAAGCAAGACCAATTATCATGAAGAAAACCTGGAAGGAGAAGTGGAAAGCTTGGGAAGAATCTCAGAACGAAGAAAAGGATGGAAACATCTCGAGCGAGGATGATAACCAAGTTGAGATCAATATGGTGTTCCAACTACCGGCAGAGTTTTGTATCCTAGAGGCTGAGGTGACCGGACTTGATCTAGGAGCCAAGAATGTGATCTTTGAGAAAGCAGAAGTGTCCGGACAACACATAAAACTTATCTACATCCGTAGCTACGTGAACAGGACACCAGTTGGGCGCATGCTAGTCGATGGAGGAGCTGGGGTGAACATCATGCCAGTGACCATGTTTGAAAAGCTTGGATATCAGGAAGATTATCTCATAAAGACCAACATGACGCTGAGTGGATTTGCAGGAGACCCGACAGAGGCCAAGGGAGTAATGTACGTGGAGCTCACCGTCGGCAGCAAGACAATACGCACTGCTTTCTTCATGGTGAATGTCCATTGCAGGTACAACCTTCTACTTTGACGTGATTGGATACATGTCAACGGGTGTGTACCATCCATATTGCATCAATGTCTCATCCAGCGGGTCGGCGAGTCTGATCTCCAACACGATGACATTAGGTGTCTCACAAGTCAAGGTCTCACTGATTATGACTTTGTAAGTGTTGGAAGGGACGGTTTTGTGCCCATGTGTGTAAGGCCAACAGACATTACTTGGCTCACCAATGTATCATAAGTATGTTAGATAAACAGGGCGTTTTAACTTGGCAGCACAAGTGTAACACCCTCAATTTCGTATTCATGCATGCATGCATATTTCATATAGAGAAACATTTTAAATGAAATAGAAACTGAGAAAGAATCAAAAAGATAGCCAAAAAGAGTCAATTCCAGTTCACCGAGGAGCGCCGAAGACACTTCCCGCGGCCCGCTGGCCACGTGGCGCCTTCGGAGCTTATCCCCGCGGAGGGGGAGAGGTCCGCCGCTGCTGGCTACGTAGCAGGCCCGGAGCTAGCCTCTGCGGAGAAGCGAGGCCAGCACTGCAGGACACATGTCGCCTTCGGAGCTAGTCACTGCGGAGAAGCGAGGCCCGACCGCGTGGGACACGTGGAACCCTCGGAGCTCACCTCCGAGAGGTCCGACACTACTGGACACGTGTCACCCTCGGAGCTCGCCTCCGGGAGGTCCGGTCCTACTAGACACGTGTCGTCCTCGGAGGTCACCTCCGAGGAGAAGACACTGTTGGGCACGTGTCAACCTCGGAGCTCATCTCTGAGAGGAAGGGAGGTTCGACGCTGTTGGACACATGTCGACCTCGGCGCTCATCTCTGAGTAGAAAGGAGATACGATGCTTCTGGACACGTGGCACTCTCGGAGCTCACCTTCGAAGAGAGGGGAGGTTCGGCACTGACACGTGGCACATTTGGAGCTACCTCCGAAGAGAGGGGAGGTCCAGCACTGACACATGGCGTACGTGGAGCTCGTCTCTGGAGAGAGGGGAGGTCCCGACCCACCAGACATGTGGCGCACGCGGAGCTCACCTCTGAGGGAGAGGGAGGTCCCACCCACCAGACACGTGGCGCACGCGAGGGAGGTCCCGCCCGCCTGACACGCGGCACAACCAGAGCTCGCCCCTGAGGAAAAGGGAAGCCCAGGCCCCGCTGGATACGTTGAGCCTCAGAAGCTTATCCCTGCGGAAGGACGTGATTCTGAAGCAGTTTTTCTCTATGCGCGAGTCCCCGTTACTGAGGAAACCAACACGAATTATTCCATGTTGAATACTGCAACCAAATCGATTGAAAGATAAGTTGTTAAGATCCAAAAACAAATCAAATAGGACTCTTATTTGAAATCTAATCAGAGTAGGACTCTTCTTTTTTGGTTATAAATATAACCCAAAACAACCCCTTGGCCGTAACATCTCCTCATGCCGACAACCTAGAGGCCCTAGCTCCCAACTCACCGAGCTAACCCCCTTCGCCAGAGTTCAACCACCGGTGAGACCGCCGACGATCCCCGTCACGAGCCGACGATCTGTTTTTGCTGCCATTGCTAGGAGGAAGGCCCCGAAGGAAGGAAGGTAGGTCTCCATTACCACCTTACGACATCATCACGGTTTCTTTGCATCTGTTTCTTCGATCCCTTCGAACAGAAGCTTTTTCATGTGGACAGATCACGTGTTGATCGGTTTGATCTAGAGTCAAGATCATCACCACGTCCACACTTGATCCTTACACCTCTGTTCATTGTAAAAACCCCCATGCAAGCCATTAAAACATGCGAGAACACGTACAAACTGATCTAATAAAAACAGCACCATAGCATATGCACCATTGCATTTTGAATAAGGATTGTGCATGATGTTTGATTGCTATATATTTTGTATATGCGTGATTATAAGAAGAAGGACAAGCTCATGGAGCTATCTATGAAGGATTTCAGCACCAAGATTTCGAGATCCAGGAGCAACAGAAACCACAGGAACAAGGCAAGTGCCCCTTGACCATATTGATCCCATGTCTTGGAAACTGTTTTGTTTGCAAAAACTGTTATTGCTTGAGTCAACTTGATTGGGAAACCCTTTTATAGGAGTTTACTAGTTTTGTTAACCACCCTTTTCACCCGGAAAGTTGATAAGTCGGGTATGGTCGTTTTGCTTTTTGCTTCGCTGAGTCTACGGGATATGGGAAGCGAGATAGAATGTGTCTAGCTACTGCACTCATATGAACAATATTAATGAAAACTTGATGATGATAATAAACATGAATCGGAGGAAGATCTAGGCAAGCTTGGTTCGTGGATGTGGTAGAATGAGATGGTAGTTACTTGCCATACATCTAAGGACCGGTTTATGCGAGCACATGCCAGGAACACAGTGCCACCACAAGGCCAAGTATGGGTGCGGCTTAGCTGACTAATTAGGTAAGTTACTAGATTGTTATGGACCGTGGAAGGCGTGGGGAATGGGAGTCGAGAGAGGACTGCCCTGGGAACTGCATGGCACAAGAGGGGGCCCGTAGGTGGGAGAATGGTGATTCGAGCCTGCTGGTGAAACCTTAGTGAGTCCATACATCTAGTAGCCCCTTTGTAAAGGATATTTTGTGATCTCTTGGCCATACGCTGATGGTTGTGTACTGGTATAATGGAGGTTCTGCAGTCACCGACGGGTGACGAAATCACAAACTTGTGGGTAAAGTGGTGCCACCTCTGCAGAGTGTAAAACTATCATGATAGCCGTGCTTCCGGTCACAAGCACCTGGCCAACTTCCATGATTAGATGGGAAGGTTGGGGACGGATGTTCGGTATGGTTATTAGGATGGTCATTGGTTTGGTTATGGTTTGGTTTTGGGATGGTTTCGGGACTATTGAGTCTCGGTAATGAGATTGGTTTCGTGACTATTGAGTCATGGCAATGAACATTGGTCTCGGTTATGAGATGGAATCGAATATGAGATGAGATGGTGATGAATATGAGATGGTATTCATGAGTATGAGAAAGAAAGTTGAGAGAGATAAATGTTCGGATGAGATATAAAAAGAGGTGAAACATGATGGAGGTATGTTGGTATTTTAATTGGATATATGTTGGGATTGAATTCACTTAAAGCTAGTTGCCGTTTTTATCATGTTTTGTGAAATAAACATTGCTTTATGCAATGAGCCTTTTTATACCTACCTTGTTGTAAGCTACATGTCATACTTTCCGCACTTGCTGAGTACGACATGTACTCACCCTTACATTATCGTACATCATCAGCAACAGGAGAGGAGTACTTTGAAAAGCATGTGGAGTACTAGGCTTGTGATCTACCGTCAACTTGCCTGTGGAGTAGGAGATGGAGCCACTACTGCTGCTTAGATGCTTCCACAATAGTTTAGAAGACTTCCGCTGCTCGAATGAGTTAGAAATTCATGAGACAATGTCATAAAACCCTATTCTTCATGGTATTATTCCGAATTCAGTTTGTGGATTACATGTGTATGTGTGATGAACATCCTGGGCACAAATACGCATCAGCTCGGTTCCGAGGTCTTCTCGGAACAGGGGCGTCACAGATTAGTATCAAAGCTACCACGGTTGATCATAGGTCGCAAGCCTAGATAGAATTCACAGATTGGCATTAGAGCTACGCTGACCATAGGACGCAAGCCTAGGTAGAATGCATAGATTGGCATCGAACCACCTTGACCGTAGAATGCAAGCCTAGGTAGAAGTCACGGATTGGTATCACCTAGGCACCCTAAGAACACATAGACTCCCATTGAATAGAAGCTTGAATAGGATTGGTTGAACTTTTGTGATGATTGCTTGTGTTTGAGTGCTTAGTGTGAGTTGTGGGACGTTTCAACGTTGTCCATATCCACACATAGTAGAGAGATGTGAGATGCTTCGGCATGAATTCACATCCTCATATAGGATGATATATAGTCCATCCACCTTGATGCATATATTCGGGGGGATCTAAACTTCTAACTCCTATTCTACTCAACTCTCTCTCACAGATGGTGAGAGAAAACGTCGGCCGTCCAAGGAGGAACGTCCGTGGCAACCCTGAACCACAAGAGGATGACCACGTTGAAGTTCTTGAGAATGTTGGCCCCGGGGCTGGTGCAAACAACTTGGAACGGTTGATGGCTATGCAGAATCAGCTCATGCAAACTATGATCCAAACTTTGGGTCAGCTGCAAGCCAACAACAACAATCCCGTTCCTGCACCACCGCCACCACACCGCCACCACCGCCGGCTCACAACCGATTGGGAGAGTTCATGAGGACTCGACCACCCACTTTTGCACAAGCTAATGATCCCATGGAGGCCGATGATTGGTTGAAGTCCATGGAGAAGAAGCTTGCCATAGTTCAGTGCAATGATCGAGATAAAGTTCTCTTCGCATCGCACCAACTTATGGGGGCAGCCGCTGACTGGTGGGACGCTCTTTGCAATGCTCATGACAACCCGGAGACTATCACTTGGGTTGAATTCAAAGAGAGTTTCCGCTCTCATTACGTCCCTGTGGGAGTCATGATTCTCAAAAGGCAAGAGTTTGAAGGTCTCCACCAAGGAAAGAAGAGCGTGAATGAGTACCTCAACAAGTTCACGCAACTGTCAAGGTATGCCCCCGAGGATGTCAACTCGGACCAACGGAAGCAGTAGTTGTTCATGGGAGGGTTGAACAATGAGATCCAAGTTCAACTTCTCAACAATGACTATGCAAACTTCCAGAAGCTAGTTGACAAAGCTATAGTGGTTGAGAGCAAGATCCAAGAGATCGAGCAAGAGGGCAAAAGAAAGATGACATACGAGCCACAAGGGAGCAACATACTGTCACAGCCCTGATCTGGCATCAACTATGACAGGGTTCTGACACCACTTGTCACAGCTCTGATACCACACTGTGAGGGACAGGACCTCGTTGGGTGGTGCCGTGTTATGTGGCACCCATCAGCACACGGGTCGATGAACACATATCATATTACATAAATAGTTTAGCAGAAGCGTACAAGAATGTTTTACAAATAGTTATATCAGAGTAAACTATAGCGGAAGACTATCACTCTCACGACTCATATCTAAACCAGCAACAAAGAAACAGTCCAGCCCGCGGACGTTTCTTACTAGCAACACGAAGATCAATCTGCAGCGGCGAGGATGCTCTTTGAGTAAGCACTCGGAGGTTCCCGAGTCTCATCGGCATCCCTTCTCATAAGCATCGAGTCAATTACCTGCAAAACAACTCGGATAGCATCCATGAGCATAACGCTCAGCAAGACTTCACCGTCACCCTAAACATGAAACTCTAAGTGAGGTTATGAACCTAACATAGGATGGCATAAGCATAATTAAACTCGCCTAAAAGTGAATCCTTACTTTCAGGTATTAATTGCAGCATTTTAAGTAACCCTGGGCACGCCACATCGGGAGTCCACAATCAAACAAGAAACGCTTTCCCCCGATGTAAATTGCTCATGGCATAAAAGAATCGAGTTTGCACTAGCCTATTCATCAAGATCCAAGACAAAGCTAGTATGATACTTCACATCAAAATGATTAGTTCCTTTCTCATGCAAGTTCTTACTATGTCATGATTGTGAGAATAAGTATGCTCAGTCCATTCCGCGAGTGACGGTGATTCGAATCAATAACACCCGGACTACACGACACGTACGCCCGTACTCGACGTTGCCTACAACAACCATCACTGACGTCGTACGTGGCAGCCTTTCCCCGTTTCACCCCCGCTGAATCGATCAAGTCGCCCCGTAGAGTAGCTACTCTCATGGTGCACCTACCGACATGAGATGTCATGAGAATATTCCCCACATACTGCACACCGGCCGTCCGCCTGAGGCGACCTGAAAAGTCCCAATGACAGCTTCCCGAGGTACATCGGTTTATTGGGTCCCATATAGCCAGCATGAGTCCGGTACACAACTCAAACTTGTTCAGCAGGGCCGCATACGGATCGGTCCTTGATCGACACGGACAGGTCTACAGCACCTAGGCCCCTATGTCCTGCTGCCCCTACAACCTTCCGGTCTAAACTTTAACTTGCGAATTCATTTTGAACCAATCCCGTATGCCCCTGTTGTTCCTGAAACTGCGAGTAGCACCGCACCACTCGACTTCTACCGAACCGTACTTAAGCATGGCAGTTCTACACGGTGAAATACACCTACCCAATACTCCATGGGTCATTTGGTTATGTAAGAGGAGTATCAAACACTAGACCTAACGCACAGTTCAATTCTTAACCGAAAGTGAATACAAAATAAAAACTTAGTAGCTGTTAAATGCAAACCAGAGCTTTCCTGTTTTGCAGGGTAGTCGTATATAACTAGTTAGTGTCCTTGTTGATCCACCCTTGACTCTCCGGAGCTTGATCCACTTCGAGGAATCACTCCTTTGAGTCCCCTTCGTTGTGGTTCCTATTGAAATGCATATGCACATGTTTTATAGAATGTAATGGAAAAAAGTTATAGAATTAATCTCTTAGGAACAGAGGTTGTGTGGAAAAGCCAAGCATGGCTTGGTTTGCCTCTGTTGTGCTATGAACAGAAATAAACTAATTTGTCCTCAAGGCCTTAGCTATACACTAATCATGTTCCCTAATGAACATAATAGATAAGCTGAAAGGAATTGAGTGCAACTGAAGAACAAGAACTCCAATGGCCTCAAAACTTTTACAGCAGGTTCTATACTACCTAAGGATTTAGCTTGCCAAATTGCAGCTAATGTGGAGTCATATTGTGTCCTCCCTAATTCTCACAATATCTCTTATTTATTCCCACATATACACAAGTATGGAGAATAAGAAAAGGGAGTTCAAGGACTCATCTTGGGCTGATAATTTACATATGAGTTCTTGATCACATGAGAGTAACCTGGTCCAAAATTCAGCCCTTTTACTTGAGTAGTTCTCCCAGAACAATTCTTTAAGCATTTGTACTCAAAAGAATTTATTCTGTAGTAATGTGTATTTTTATGCCCAATTAAGTGAACTACAATTCTGAGTATGTCTTAGAGAGCTTGCCTAAGTTTTACTATGATTTTTGGAGCTATAGTTTGCTCAGAATAGATTTTAGAAGTGGGAAACCTTTTCTGAAAATGTTTCAGGACTCTTTTGAACACAGTAGTTTGCATTTAGCAAATTCCTACACAAATTTTCTTCAAATGATCTGAAAATTTTCTAGTAGGTCAGTACTATGCTAGAGAATATTCTGGCAAAATTTGGTGATTTTTGGATAATCCAAACTCCCTCACTAATTCTTTTTCAGAAAACCTTCCAAGAATTTTCCAGAATATAATATTAACTTTCATACAAATATGAGTTCATATTTGGATAGAACTCAGAGAGATGAATCCAAACCAAGTGGAATCACTCAAATTGGATGTTTCTACCAGGAGCTATGAATTTCTAAAGATTGAGCCAACTCTGGAATTGTTTTCCTACTGAGAATTCGGCTGGACCCACTGTTTTGAATCCCAGCCAATAGAAACGAAGCCACACGGGGGGCAACAGCTTCTCAATGCGCCAACACACGGGATCCCGGCCACACCCGATCGCAGGTTTAAAATTTGAGCTGCTGACAGGCGGGGCCCACCCATCTTCTTCTTCCTTCGGCTCCCTCCCCGCGCCCGTGCTCTCCTCCTCGCCGGAGCTCGCCGGTGCTCGCCGGCCGGCCGTTTCCGGCCACCATCCGAACCCGGACTCGCCGCCAGGGGGTTTTGGGCATCGAGGAACAGGGCTGTGAGGTTTGCTTGGGCTGCCGAAGGCCGGAAAATGGCCGGCGACGTGTAACTGCCCCTGTGCTAGTTCGGCAGCGTCGCCCGAGGTCTCCAGCCCTCCAAAACTTGTGCCGACGAGCCCTACAGCACCAGCGTATTTCTAGGAAGATCGGCACGGCCTCAAAGTAGCTCGGAAGTGGCTGGAACTAGGTTGTCATCGTGCGACCGAATGGGTCCGCCATGAACAACCCAAGAAGAGCTCGAATTCCGTCGGTCTGAGGCGTTTTCGTGCTATGGAGGCAAAAGGGAAAGTGATCGCCGGCTAATCCAGCTGCTACGTGCAAAGTTTGATGACCTGCAAAGGATTGGAGAGGGGGAATTTTGAGGAATGGTACCAGGAGCTCGCTGTGAAGCCGTCGGGACAAATTCTTCATATTGGCCGCCGATGCTTCACAGAATGGCCGGAGCTTTGGCTGAGAGCAGCCCCGAACCCGTGCGCGTCCGTAACTGTGATCGCTCGGCCGTGAAAACCGCTGTGGCGAGCTGTCCACGTGCGCCCGATCACGTTTTTGAGCTAGGTCGCCGCGGCGGCGTTTGTTCTCGGGCAACGGAGGCCGAAGCTCGCTTGGTTTCGTGTCGGGGAGGTGGAGGCTGATCTCAGGGAAAGGTTTAGCAGCTCGGGGGAGGGAAGAGCGCGGTGGTTTTGCCGTTCTTCCGATCGGACCGAGAGCGGAGGTGAGGAGCTCGGTTTGCTCGACGTTCTCGCGAGAGAGGAAGGCAACTGCGCTTTGCTTCAGCCAGGGGGCACGTGATCATGTTGAGGGCGCGGTCAGGACCGACCTCGGGGCGCCAGCGCGTGGAGACCGGCAGCAGGAGCTGGCGCGGCAAGCTCCTCGGTGGCTCCCGTGAGCTGCTCGGGAAAATTTCCCTCCGAGAGTAAAACTTAGTGAGTAAGGCAGCCTCTTCATCTCTATAACATGTGGGTCCCACTCCACATTTCTTCCCCAAATATCTTCTCAAGCTGATCCTCTCAATCCCCCTAATGCTGAGTTTAAAAAGGGTGGCTAGAATTTGAGCTCTTCCAATTAAGTTTGAATTTGCTTGCCAAATTTGAATTTTGTTGAAGTTTGCAAATTCTTCTCTTTAACTCTCTTTTGAGCCCACCCTATAAATAGAAAGTTGGTGATCAAACTCCTCCCCATAATTCCAACTATGTGGCTGCATTTTTAATCAAAGTCCTTGGCCACCCCATGTGTGAACTTTGAACTTCAAATCTGAATTTTAAACTTACATGCAAAGAGGTATTTAACTCCTTATTGGTTCAACACTTTTAAATAAAAATGTGAGCCTCATTTTGGATGGTCATCCATGTATTACTTTGCATGAAGAAAAGTTTTAGCAAGTCCCATTTTTCATGTCTTTGCCACTCCTATGAACTCAAACCTTAGTTTTTATTCATACACATTTTTGGGACTTTTACATGTACGCCCCCGGTACATGCCACCAGCTGCACCACAGTATGACTCGTTCGCTCCTACCTTTCGCCCTAATCAACCACCACAGCAACGTCCTGTTACGCAAGCACCTCATGGGCCTTTGCCTCCTGCGCCCCGACCCAACATGGGCGCTTATGCTCAAAACCCTCGCCCTAACGTCCCTGCTGTCTTGGGCAACAAGGCATGCTTTGCATGCGGAGAGACGGGACACTTCGCAAGTTAGTGCCCGAAGAAAGGTCCTGGACAGACAAGCAACGTGCCCAAGCAGAACCCACATCCAAAGGGAGGAGCTAATCAAGGCAACCGTGGGCAGCAGAACTATGCTCGGGGCAATGTGAATCATGTCTCCGCTGAGGAAGCACAACAGGCTGAGGACGTCGTGATTGGTATGTTCTTTGCCAACTCCAACCCAGCCGTTGTTTTATTTGATTCCAGAGCATCGCATTCATTCATATCATCCAAGTATGTTGCCAAGTATAATCTACCCATATCACACTTAAAATATACTATGTTGGTTAATTCTCCCAGTGGAGAGATGAGGACTAATATAGTATGTCCGAAAGTAAATCTTAAAATAAGGGGGTAGACTTCCTTGCAACCTCATTGTCTTCGATTCCCATGGGCTTGACATAATACTCGGAATGGATTGGTTAAGCAAGCACAACGGAGTGATCCAATGTGCTAAGAGAAGTGTGCAGTTGACAAACGAGCACAGAACTCGCATCGAGTTCAAGTCAGCCCAACCAGAAACCGAGAAGGCAACGTTGAACCACGTCGGAGAAGCAACCTTGGGAAGCATTCCGGTGGTTCAAGAATTTTCAAGAAGTGCTTGAGGGTACCGGAAGAACAAGTACCAATGGATGAACTCGAGCTTCAAGAGGATCTGACCTATGTAGAGCACCCTGTCCGAATTTCAGACGTGAAGGAAAGGATCACACAGAACGAAGTGATCCGTTGGTGCAAGGTACAATGGAGCCATCATAAGGAAGCCGAAGCTACATGGGAACGTGAGGAAGACATCAAGGCAGAATTCCCTCATCTATTCTCCAACTCTATCGAATCTCGAGGGCGAGATTCAATTTAAGGGGGTAGATTTGTAACACCCTCAATTTTGTATTCATGCATGCATGCATATTTCATATAGAGAAACATTTAAAAAAAATAGAAACTAAGAAAGAATCAAAAAGATAGCCGAAAAGAGCCAATTCCAGTTCACCGAGGAGTGCCGAAGACACTTCCCGCGGCCCGCTAGCCACGTGGCACCTTCGGAGCTCATCCCCGCGGAGGGGGAGAGATCCGTCACTGCTGGCTACGTGGCAGGCCCGGAGCTGGCCTCTGCAGAGAAGCGAGGCCAGCCCTGCAGGACACGTGTCGCCTTCGGAGCTAGTCACTGCGGAGAAGCGAGGCCCGGCCACGCGGGACACGTGGAACCCTCAGAGCTCACCTCCGAGAGGTCCGACACTACTGGACACGTGTCACCCTCGGAGCTCGCCTCCGGGAGGTCCGGTCCTACTGGACACGTGTCGTCCTCGGAGCTCACATCCGAGGAGAAGACACTGTTGGACACGTGTCAACCTCGGAGCTCATCTCCGAGAGGAAGGGAGGTCCGACACTGTTGGACACGTGTTGACCTCGGAGCTCATCTCTGGGTACAAAGGAGATACGACGCTGCTGGACACGTGGCACTCTCGGAGCTCATCTCCGAAGAGAGGGGAGGTCCGACACTGACATGTGGCACATTCGGAGCTACCTCCGAAGAGAGGGGAGGTCCGGCACTGACACGTGGCATACGCGGAGCTCGTCTTTGAAGAGAGGGGAGGTCCCGACCCACCAGACACGTGGCGCACGTGGAGCTCACCTCTGAGGGAGAGAGAGGTCCCGCCCGCCAGATGTGTGGCGCACGCGGAGCTCGCCTTCGAGGAAGAGGGAGGTCCCACCCGCCTGACACGCGGCACAACCAGAGCTCGCCCCTGAGGAAAAGGGAAGCCCAGGCCCCCGCTGGACACGTAGAGCCTCCGGAGCTTATCCCTGCGGAAGGACGCGATTCTGAAGCGGTTTTTCTCTGTGCGCGAGTCCCCGTTACTGAGGAAACCGACACGAATTCTTCCACGTTGAATACTGCAACCAAATCGATTGAAAGATAAGTTGTTAAGATCCAAAAACAAATCAAATAGGACTCTTATTTGAAATCCAATCGGAGTAGGACTCTTCTTTTCCGGTTATTAATAGAACCCAAAACAACCCCTTGGCCGTAATATCTTCTCAAGCCGACAACTTAGAGGCCTTGGCTCCCAACTCGCCGAGCTAACCCCCTTCGCCGGAGTTCAACCACCGGTGAGACCACTGACGAGCCCCGTCACGAGCCGACGATCTGTTTTTGCTGCCATTGCTAGGAGGAAGGCCCTGAAGGAAGTAAGGTTGGTCTCCATTACCACCATACGACATCATCATGATTTCTTTACATCTGTTTCTTCGATCCCTTTGAACGGAAGCTTTTTCATGTGGATAGATCACGTGTTGATCGGTTTGATATAGAGTCAAGATCATCACCACATCCACACTTGATCCTTACACCTCTGTTCATCGTAAAAACCCCATGCAAGCCATTAAACATGCGAGAACACGTACAAACTGATCTAATAAAAACAGCACCATAGGATTAGCATGCATATGCACCATTGCATTTTGAATAAAGATTGTGAATGATGTTTGATTACTATATATTTTGTATATGCGTGATTGTAAGTAGAAGGACAAGCTCAGGGATCTATCTACGAAGGATTTCAGCACCAAGATTTCGAGATCCAAGAGCAATAGAAACCACAGGAACAAGGCAAGTGCCCCTTGACCATATTGATCTGATGTTTTGGAAAATGTTTTGTTTGCGGAAACTGCTATTGCTTGAGTCAACTTGATTGGGAAACCCTTTTATAGGAGTTTACTAGTTTTGTTAACCACCCTTGTCGCCGGGAAAGTTGATAAGTCGGGCATTGTCGTTTTGCTTTTTGCTTCGCTGAGCCTACGGGATATGGGAAGCGAGATAGAATGTGTCTAGCTAGTGCACTCATATGAACAATGTCAATGAAAACTTGATGATAATAAACATGAATCGGAGGACGATCTAGGCAAGCTTGGTTCGTGGATGTGGTAGAATGAGATGGTGGTTACTTGCCATAGATCTAAGGACCGGTTCATGCGAGCACATGCCAGGAACACAGTGCCACCACAAGGCCAAGTATGGGTGCGGCTTAGCTGACTAATTAGGTAAGTTACTAGATTGTTATGGACCGTGGAAGGTGCGGGGAATGGGATTCAAGAGAGGACTGCCCTGGGAACTGCATGGCACAAGAGGGGGCCCGTAGGTTGGAGAATGGTGATTCGAGCCTGTTGGTGAAACCTTAGTGAGTCCATACATCTAGTAGCCCCTTTGTAAAGGCTATTTTGTGATCTCTTGGCCATACACCGACGGTTGTGTACTGGTATAATGGAGGTTCTGCAGTCACTGACGGGTGACGAAATCACAAACTTGTGGGTAAAGTGGTGCCACCTCTGCAGAGTGTAAACTATCATGATAGCTGTGCTTCCGGTCACAAGCACCTGGCCAACTTCCATGATTAGATCGGAAGGTTTGGAATGGATGTTCGGTATGGTTATTAGGATGGTCATTGGTTTGGTTTTTGGAATGGTTTCGGACCTGTTGAGTCTCAGTAATGAGATTGGTTTCGTGACTGTTGAGTCATGGCAATGAGCATTGGTCTCGGTTATGAGATGGAATCGAATATGAGATGAGATGGTCATGAATATGAGATGGTATTCATGAGTATGAGAAATAAAGTTGAGAGAGATAAATGTCCGGATGAGATATGAAAAGAGGTGAAACATGATGGAGGTATGTTGGTATTTTAATTGGATATATGTTGGGATTGAATTCACTTAAAGCTAGTTGCCGTTTTTATCATGTTTTGTGAAATAAACTTTGCTTTATGCAATGAGCCTTTTTATACCTACCTTGTTGTAAGCTACATGTCATACTTTCCGCACTTGCTGAGTACGACATGTACTCACCCTTGCATTATCATACATCATCGGCAACAGGAGAGGAGTACTTTGAAGAGCATGTGGAGTACTAGGCGTGTGATCTACCATCAACTTGCCTGTGGAGTAGGAGACGGAGCCACTGCTGCTTAGATGCTTCCGCAATAGTTTAGAAGACTTCCGCTGCTAGAATGAGTTAGAAATTCATGAGACAATGTAATAAAACCCTATTATTCGTGGTATTATTCTGAATTCAGTTTGTGGATTACATGTGTATGTGTGATGAACATCCTGGGCACACATATGCATCAGCTCGGTTCCGAGGTTTTCTCGGAACAGGGGCGTCATAACAAGGAAACCAAGCAGTATCGTTTGGGCAAAAACATGGGTCAGTTGGTCGAAGAACTTGACGACCTTGGCAAACTTAGACAAGGGTTTTCTTTTGTATACAAGTTAGAGGAGATAAACCTCGGAGATAGATCGGCACATCGACCCACATTCATCAACACCAATCTTGGAAAGACGTAGAAGAAAGAGGCGAGTAAACTCCTCAAAGAATACATGGATTTCTTTAATGGGGAATACACCGAGATGCCAGGACTAAGCCGAGACCTTGTGGACCACAAACTGCCGATCAAGCCGGGTTTTAGACCCCACACATAGCCCTTTATATGATGTAACCCGAGAATAAATGACAAGATCAAAGAAGAGGTAAATCGTCTCTTAAAAGAAAATTTCATTCAGCCTTGTAGATATGCTGAGTGGGTCTCGAATATAGTCCCTTTGGAGAAGAAAAACATAGGAAAACTAAGGATCTGCGTAGACTTCCAAGACCTAAATAGAGCTACACCCAAGGATGGATATCCTATGCCAATAGCAAACGTATTGATCAACAATGCCTCAGGGTATAAGATGAACAGCTTTCTTCATGGCATGCATGGTATAACCAGATTTTCATGGCTGAGGAAGACACTTCTAAAACGGCATTCTATTGTCCAGGATTTGTGGGACTCTTCGAGTGGATTGTGATGACTTTTGGGTTGAAGAATGCCGAAGCAACTTATCAAAGAGCCATTAACTTGATCTTTCATGATCTGCTAGGTAACATCCTTGAGATTTACATTGATGATCTTGTAGTCAAGTCGGCTGGTTTTTAGGGGCATATGGCTGACTTGAGGGCAGCCTTCGAGAGGATGAGAAAATATGGGTTAAAATGAACCCACTCAAGTGTGCATTCGGCGTGTCAGCTGGAAGGTTCTTGGGGTTTATTGTACATGAACATAGCATAAAGATCGACCTCAAGAAAGTAGAATCTATCAAGAACATAGAAGAGCCGACATGTAAACGAGATACACAAAGGTTACTAGGGTAGATAAACTACTTAAGAATGTTCATTGCTAACTTGGCCGACAAGATTGGATCCTTCATGCCTCTGTTGAAACTTAAACACGAGAAAGAGTTCACTCGGGGGGCAGATAAGTGTAACACCCCAAATTTTTAGTCAAGATTCAAATTTTGGATTTAGAACCATAAACCATGTTCAGAGGGGGATTTAAAAATTTTTGGATGTGTTGCATGTTTTGCAAAAATTCAAATTCAAACTGGAATTCAAATTAGACTCAAAACAGAAAAGAAATGGAAAAAGAAAAAGGAAAACCGGAAAAAAACTGGCTAGTGGGCCGAAACCTCAGCCGGCCCAGCTAACCCCCGCGCAGCCCGCCCCGCGCGCGCCGCGCTGCCCCTCGCTGACGGGTGGGACCCGCCTGTCATCCCTAACCCCGCGACCCCGGACTTCTCCCCGCGCGCGCGCGATCGCAACCGATCGGGAAACCGCGTCCCGCAGCCGAATTCTGGAACCTGAGGACTCTAACTCGATCACAACAGAACCACCGCCCTTCCCCGGCTATAAAAACAACCGATCCGATCAGTTTTTCGCACGCGATCGCCGATTTTCACTCCGGTGAGCACCGAGACTTCGCCGGTGAATTCTGGCCGATCTAAGCTCGGAAACTCTGATCTAACTCGTTGGTCTTGATCCACCGCCTCCGGGGAACTTTGCAGGTGCAGAAAACCCGAAGACTTACGGTGCAAATCCAGCTCCGACGAGCTTCGCCGTGGTTTTGCCTCGGACCTCGCCGCAGAGCACTTTCCAGGACCCCCGAGCTCGAGAAAACCCCCGAGGTGAGATCCCTGACCTCCCCTCTACCGATCTATGCCATGAGATCACAGTTTTAGGCAGAATTCTCGAGGATCCGAAACTTTCCGGCGAGATCGCCGCTTCCCGCCGCCGTGCGCCGCCGGCAGCGCCGCCCGCGCTCGATCAGAGCGACGTGGCCGCTTGTGCGCCGTTTATTTTAAATCGCACGGTAGACTTTAAAACCCCGCGTACCGGTTCGATGTTATAATCTCAGCCGTCGGTTTAAAATCAGACGGTCCACGTCAGCCCCGCGTTATAAAGACTGGAATTCTTACGTGCTACCCCCTGGGGTTCTCTGGAATTGAGAGCTAGCCCCGGAAACTTCAGATCTAGCCCCTGGAACTCCAGAAAATCATGTAAATTCATTTAAAAATCAGTTTTAGCCCCTGGACTTAATAGAAATTAAGAAAAACACCTCTGAAAAGTGTAGCTAGACCCCTGGAAATTATGAAAATGATATTATAGACCCTGTAATGGGGTGAATTCATTATTTTAGCTCTGTTTAGTATTTAATTTAGAAAATTTAATATGTAACTAGTGTTTAAATATTAAAAAGGGGGACAAACATAATTGTCAAATTTATTAAAAACTTTCTCAGTACTTAGAAAACTTTGGAGTGAGATAAAAATATATTTTTGGGCTGAAATAAATCTGTTTCATTTATTATTCACATTTAATAGTATAGGGACACATTTTTAAGTAAAGAATAGTTAAAGAAAAATAGGGAAAATAATTATGAAATAGTATACATCAGAAGCCAAGGTCAAAATATGATCCTAAATTATTTAGGACCAGAACCTAATCTGTTTAGGTAGTGTGTATTACTAATTTAATAATAAATTGCACAATTATGCATAAGAATATAAATCTGAAAATATAGAAACTAGTAAATGATAAATGGAGTTTCTAAAATACAAAGAATTCAGTTTAGGGCTGATAGAAATTATGAAGGCATATATGGAGAAGAAAAATACTTTTCATACATACTTGGTAGTTTAATATATAAGGAATTTATTTAAAACTGAAACACACATATATACATATATGTATATATATATATATAGTATGTGAGTATAAATATGAACACCAAAGTAGGAATCATACACATATAAATAAAAGTGTATGCAAGCCCCAAATCAACACACATAAAGTAACCACAACACATATAATGGTAAAGAACTTTCATAAATATGAATGTGTGGTTTGTATGAAGTGGAAGTGTGAACTATGTCTTATGATTGTTGTTTTTCTTTTGCTATGTGTGATGGTATGAAGTAGAACCTGCTCAAGAACAAGTTATTCAATTCCAAGACCAAGACTACCCATTTCAAGAGCAGCAAGAAGGAGGCAAGTGTCCTTGACCACTTTGATCCTATGCTAGGATATGTAGATAGAATTATTTGCATTGTCAAATGAAATATGAAACCCATGCTAGGAAGTTTCCCTAGAATTGCATTACCTTGTTTCCTTGAAGCTTGGGTTGGGATTTATTTTATCATGTCATTTATTATTATGCATATGCTTAGCCATGCTTAGAATGGGATATTTGGGATATGAAATCATCAGTTTATATTACCATACTCTTGAATGAGATATTGTGAGTTATGTAGAGGTAGGGATCAAGGCAAGTTGAATGTTTTGGTTGTGTGCTGGGTGCACGAGACTTGGGTTTGTGTTTAGTACTTGCCTGGATCCTAAGGACCGGTTCATGGAGCATGTAACCCGGCTTTACAGTGCCAACCACATGCTGAGATGGGGCAGCTTGGCCAATTAATTAGGTGTATCCCCGGCGTAGTATGGGTGTGTTGGATGGTGCGGGGAGTAGGTGTCAGCTGGACTACCATATGAACCGCAAGGCTCAAGAGGGGGCCACTGCAGCGGGGTTGGAGCCTCTTGTATGCTGTTAGGGGTGAAACCTCAGTGGGCCCACGCTCGTCGGGAATCCCTTTGTAAAGGCTTCGTAGTGATCTCTTGGCCACACACCTGGGAAGTGTGAATGTGGATCGTAGCCACTGGCATAATGGAGGTTCTTTTAGTCCACCCGGCAACGGGGGATGAAATCACTACTTGTGGGTACAGTGGTACAAACTCTGCAGAGTCAAAACTGTCTTGACAGCCGTGCTCACGGTTAAGAGCCGCCTGGACTTATTCATGATTAGAGAATTGATGGTTTTGGAAGTTAAGCGGGGAGCTTAACATGGGAAATGATGTTATGGTTATTGGATTATGATAATGGGTTGGGAGATTGGGACCATTTCACCTGTGTAGTAATGTAGGTGCTTAATAAGCTAAGGTGATAGGTATTAATTGCGTAGTGCTTTAACCATGAGTTCAATCTCTCCTTGTTCTAGCCATGCATGATATAATTTTCCCACACTTGCTGAGTACCATTGGTACTCAACCTTGCATATTTGTTGGTTTATATTGCTGCTCAGGTCAAGATAATGAGGTGGTGTATAATGACCAAGACTTTGGACCCGAAGAAGGTTTTTAGGTTCATGAAGACCCCCGGGCAACGCCTGTGATGGAGCCCTAAAGAATAATATTCCGCTGCTAGTTTATTTACTTGTGATGAACTTATTATTGTCCATCGAGACATTTACTATGTAAGACTTACTTATATTCGACACCTGGCTTGTAATAAATGATGCTTCACTATTTGTCATCACATGTATGAGAAAATGATCCTGGCATACATGTGGTATTCACTTGGTTGTTTCTTCGGAAAAACCGGGTGTGACAGAGGTGGTATCAGAGCCAAGGTTGCCCGTAGGAACGTGGACCTAGGTAGAAATGGACGTATTTAAGGGCCCTATTTTCTTAAAAACTATTTTCCAAAAGTATGGATGAAAAAGTGTTATCAAAAGAGTCATTTTCTTCATCCTACCCCAACTTTCATTCAAAAATAGGATTTTTGTTTGAAATTTTATCTAACCTAATTTTAAATTCTTTTGTTTTAGATGGTTCGCATGATTCGCACCGCTCGTAAATCCACGGGAG
The DNA here is from genome assembly GCA_030760725.1 of Neostapfia colusana. NCBI lineage: Eukaryota > Viridiplantae > Streptophyta > Magnoliopsida > Poales > Poaceae > Neostapfia > Neostapfia colusana. The sequence continues at coordinate 50,300,180 of JASWHV010000008.1, read as the reverse complement.
GGAGAGTTCCCGTAGTTGCCCTTGCTGAAAGAGGGGAGAGTCGTCCAGTGACGTACCTTTCCTACGGATTGGCAGTGGGAGATTTGTTGCGTCGTCTTCGACGTATGCTCGAAGCCGCCGGCAATACGGGCAAGCTCATCATCCACTATAACTCCACCAGGACCATCCGTGAGAAGAGGGAAGAATGGAGTTCGGAGATGAGGATTATACACGAGAATCAGCTGCTTAAGATCCACCACTCTCCAGCTTGTCGAGCAACACAAGTTGACGCGGAGAGAGATGTCACTTGGGAGGCCATCACCTGCCAGAGCCACATCTATCGTCGCCACTTGGACAAAACTGAGTACATGTATGTCCTCCAACGTGAGAGTGGTACCACGGAGTACAAGTACCCACCGGTGCAGCAAGGGACTTCCCATGAGCACATGGACTTGTGCTTGGAGGATGCTGCTATGCTCAGCACTCGACTGCAGGAGTGTCAACAAGAGCTTCAGGATGTCCGAGATACTCTGAAGGAGACGGAGGCATTGCTGCGAGCTTGCTTAAAGGCGAGAGAAAGAGGAGATGGGAATGAACTGTGTGTCACCGTAAGTGATCCATGGACCCCTGACTCCCCGGATCGCCGAGCGATCAGGCGTCGTCGCACTTCTCCACCAGCAGCCTCCCCACCCAAAGCAGAGTCAGAAGGTAGCCGAAATGAGGAGGAAGATCCCGAGGAGCCAGCTCAAGAGGATGAGTAGTGTAGAGTCTTTCCCCTAGCTAGCAAGAGGTCGAGTAGTCGAGTCGTTACGTAGTTAATGGTGTGATAATGCTTGGTGTGTGACGTGAGTTGTGGAAGCCATGAGCGAGTGTCCACAGCCTCGTCTTCAGATTGTTTTGCTTTGGTGTGTGAACCCACAGGAAATAATAGTGCATTTATTGGGTGTGAGATATAAAGCCCTCGTAAGATTTTAACCAAAACTTCAACACTTCAGAGTACAAACAAGTGAAAGTAGATACTAAATGCTTTCAAATTAACATTTGTTGATTCTACCAGATGGCCGGAAGAGGAAAAGGACGTGCTGCCAACCCCGCCAACAACAATGATGAGGCATGCAACTCTCATCTTTCTGGAGGCCAGAACCGGGGTGGTCGCCGTGAAGAAGTTGATCCTCTCCACCAAATGCTGGAGAATCAAAATCAGCTCATCCAGAACTTGACTCAAGTAGTGGCCAACTTGCATCAAGTTCCACCTCCACAAGCTGCACCACGCCAACCCAGGTTGAGTGAGTTTCTAGGAACTCAACCTCCAAAGTTTGCAAGTGCTGCTGAACCTCTGGAGGCAGATGATTGGCTGAAGACCATTGAAAGTAAGATGAGGATCATACAGTGCCAAGGGTATGAAGGGTGCTGTTTGCCTCTCATCAATTGCATGGACCTGCTGCTGATTGGTGGACCGCCTACGTGGCCGCCCATCATGACCCTGAGAGCATCACTTGGGAAGAGTTCAAGCGTAGCTTCCGCAACCATTACATCCCAAGAGGTGAACTCAAAAACAAGAGGAAGGAGTTTTTGGGACTGCAGCAGGGAAACATGACGGTGAGGGAATACCTCACTAAATTCACTCAACTATCCCGTTATGCTCCACGAGACATAGAGACAGATGAGCAGAAACAGGATTGTTTCGTGGAAGGACTTACCGCAGAGATGCAGTGTGCAATGTCCTCCAATGAGTATGAAAGCTTTCAAAAGATGGTGGACAGAGCGTTTGTGGTGGAAAGGAAGCTAAAGGCCCTGGAAAATGAGAATAAGAGGAAGGCTGGGTGGACACATCAAGCCTCAGGGAGCAACGCCCGCCCACGTATGATGCAGCAACCTACGGGGCAGACGAGCCGTGCTGCGGTACCCTATTCAGCACCAAGAGGGTACAACCCAAACTACAGGCCTCCCGTAGCACCAGCACAGCCGCAACGTCAGTTTATGCAGCAGCCTCGCCCTGCATATCCACCTCGACCAGCAGTGCAAGGACCCCCAAACCAACCCCAAGACAACAAGGGCCAAGCATCTAAGATTGGGGTGCAATGTTTCAGCTGTGGTGAAGTGGGGCACTACGCCCATAAGTGTCCAAAGAAGAAGCCCACGCAGCCACAGCAGCAGAACGTAATGAGAGGACGGGTGAACCACGTCACTATGGAGGAAGCACAAGAGGCACCCGACGTGGTAGTTGGTAAGTTTCCTGCCAATTTACACCTTGCAACTCTACTGTTTGATTCTGGTGCTACCCATTCGTTCATTGCTCAAGGGTTTGTTAAGAAGCATGACCTAGCAACCACACAAATGAACCATATGCTAGCGGTAAATTCTCCAGGTGGAGAAATAAGGACAAGACAAGTGTGTCCCAAAGTGAACCTAGACATTAATGGGGTAGTATTTACCGCTAACCTCATAGTGATCGATTCACAAGGGATAGATATTATTTTGGGTATGGATTGGTTGACCAAACATAAAGGAATCATCCATTGTTCGACCAGAACGGTGGAACTAACTCACCCTAGTGGCACAAGAGTAAAGTTCATAACGATACACGAGCCTAGGAGGGACATTAAATTAAATCAAGTGGAGGTGAAAGTTGAGGAAATCAGGACTATCAGGGAATATCCAGATGTTTTTCCGGAAGAGTTGCCAGGAATGCCTCCCGACCGTGACGTGGAATTCGCAATTGAGCTAGTACCGGGAACAGCCCCGATATACAAGAGACCTTATCGAATGGACTCCAAGCAGCTAGAAGAGCTCAAGGACCATTTGAGAGAATTGACGGAGAAGGGGTATATTCGCCCTAGTTCCTCACCATGGGGAGCTCCGGTAATATTTGTGCCCAAGAAAGACGGAACCCAAAGGTTATGCGTGGATTACCGTGCCTTGAATGAGGTAACCATCAAGAACAAGTACCCATTACCCCGCATTGAAGACTTGTTTGATCAGTTGAGGGGAGCTTGCGTGTTCTCGAAAATTGATCTCAGGTCGGGATACCACCAACTCAAGATAAGGCAATCTGATATTCCCAAGACAGCTTTCGTATCTCGGTACGGACTGTATGAATACACTGTCATGCCTTTCGGGCTAACCAATGCCCCGGCATATTTCATGTACCTCATGAACAAGGTATTCATGGAATATCTGGACAAATTTGTGGTGGTTTTCATAGATGATAGTCTCGTCTTCTCCAAAGATGAAGAAGAACATGAGAAACATCTAAGGTTGGTGTTACAGAGGCTGAGAGAACACCAACTATATGCCAAGTTGAGCAAGTGTGAGTTTTGGCTAAAGAGAGTTCCCTTTTTAGGGCATATAATCTCGGAGGGAGGAATCTCCGTAGATCCCGCCAAAATCGAAGATATCCAGAAATGGAAAACCCCTGAAAATGTCGGAGAAGTTCGAAGCTTTTTGGGATTGGCTGGATACTATCGACGGTTTATTGAGGGATTCTCCAAGATCTCGAGACCTCTCACCAAACTGTTGGAAAAAGGAATCACATTCACCTGGACGCCACAGTGCGATACGAGCTTTCAGGAGCTAAAGAAGAGATTGACAACAGCCCCAGTGTTGGTTATGCCAGATATGCAGAAGAATTTCACGGTGTACTGCGATGCCTCTGGAAACGGGTTGGGATGTGTTCTCATGCAAGAGGGACATGTCGTGGCATATGCATCCCGGCAGCTTCGGAAGCACGAGAAGAACTATCCTACACATGACTTAGAACTAGCTGCAGTGGTACACGCGTTGAAAATTTGGCGGCACTATTTGATGGGGAAGAGGACAGAGATATATACGGATCATAAGAGTTTGAAGTACATATTCACACAACCAGATCTCAACCTTAGACAAAGGAGATGGTTAGAGCTAATCAATGACTTTGATGTAGGCATCAACTATCATCCCGGGAAAGCAAACGTCGTGGCCGATGCCTTGAGTCGGAAAGCGCAGGTCAATAAGTTGAGCTTGAAGGATATGTCTGCAGAATTGAAGGACGAGGTTATAAGGCTCAATCTATGTCTAGTAAATAGTGGTGAAGCCATCGCCATGGAAGTGGACTCCACACTTGAGCGAGACATACGCGAGGGACAAAAGAATGATGAGAAGATACAAGAGATCAGACAGCTCATCAAGGAAAATAAAGCTCCTGGTTTTAGAGAGGATGAACAAGGAACGGTGTGGCACGGGAAAAGGATCTGTGTGCCAGAAGTAAAGGAGATTCGTAAATTAATTTTGAAGGAGGCTCACGATTCCGACTATTCCATTCATCCTGGGAGTACGAAGATGTATCAGGACCTCAAAAGCAGGTATTGGTGGTATGGCATGAAGCGAGATGTCGCGGAACATGTTGCCCTATGTGACACATGTCAGTTGGTGAAAGCAGAACATCAACGACCCGCGGGATTACTGCAACCACTCAAAGTGCCTGAATGGAAGTGGGAAGAGATCAGCATGGATTTTGTCGTGGGATTGCCTAGGACCCAGTCCGGGTATGATTCAATATGGGTTATTATTGATAGGCTAACCAAGGTAGCTCATTTCATTCCGGTGAAGGAAAGCTACAGCGGAACCAAATTGGCAGAATTGTACATGTCAAGGATTGTGTGTTACCATGGAGTGCCAAAGAAGATAGTGTCGGACCGAGGGACACAGTTCACCTCGAGGTTTTGGCAAAAGTTGCATGAAACCATGGGAACCCATCTGAATTTCAGCTCTGCCTATCATCCCCAAACTGACGGGCAGACGGAGAGAACCAATCAGATCCTTGAAGATATGTTAAGGGCATGTGCACTCAAAAACAATAGGAGTTGGGACAAGAACTTACCGTATGCGGAGTTTTCCTATAACAACAGTTATCAAGCTAGTATGAAGATGTCACCATTTGAAGCTTTGTATGGAAGGAAGTGCAGAACTCCCCTATTTTGGAACCAAACAGGAGAAAGTAAAGTGTTTGGTCCCGAAGTGCTACAAGAAGCCGAGGCAAAGGTGAGGGAGATTCGCAACAACTTGAGGATAGCACAGACACGCCAGAAGAGTTATGCTGATGTACGAAGAAGAGAGCTCGTTTTCAACGTGGGAGACTATGTTTACCTCAAGGTGTCCCCTATCAGAGGACTTCGTCGGTTCAAGGTGAAAGGGAAGTTGTCACCTCGATACATCGGACCCTTTCAAGTTTTGGAAAGAAAAGGCGAAGTGGCGTACCAACTAGAGTTGCCGGTTCATCTGTCGGACGTGCACGATGTGTTCCACGTGTCACAACTCAAGAAATGCCTGAGGACGCCTGAGGAGGTGTTACCCATGAATGAAGTGGATGTAGCTGAGGATTTGTCTTATGCTGAGCAACCATACAAGATTTTGGAGACAATGGAACGTATCACCAGAAATAAGAGAATCAGAATGTGCAAGGTACAGTGGAAGCATCACTCAGAGGAGGAAGCCACCTGGGAACGGGAAGATGAGCTTAAGGCACAATTTCCGGAATTATTTTCTTAGAAACACCAATCTCGAGGACGAGATTTCTTTTAAGGGGGGTAGAGCTGTAACACCCCAAATTTTTAGTCAAGATTCAAATTTTGGATTTAGAACCATAAACCATGTTCAGAGGGGGATTTAAAAATTTTTGGACGTGTTGCATGTTTTGCAAAAATTCAAATTCAAACTGGAATTCAAATTAGACTCAAAACAGAAAAGAAATGGAAAAAGAAAAAGGAAAACCGGAAAAAAACTGGCCAGTGGGCCGAAACCTCAGCCGGCCCAGCTAACCCCCGCGCAGCCCGCCCCGCGCGCGCCGCGCTGCCCCTCGCTGACGGGTGGGACCCGCCTGTCATCCCTAACCCCGCGACCCCGGACTTCTCCCCGCGCGCGCGCGATCGCAACCGATCGGGAAACCGCGTCCCGCAGCCGAATTCTGGAACCTGAGGACTCTAACTCGATCACAACAGAACCACCGCCCTTCCCCGGCTATAAAAACAACCGATCCGATCAGTTTTTCGCACGCGATCGCCGATTTTCACTCCGGTGAGCACCGAGACTTCGCCGGTGAATTCTGGCCGATCTAAGCTCGGAAACTCTGATCTAACTCGTTGGTCTTGATCCACCGCCTCCGGGGAACTTTGCAGGTGCAGAAAACCCGAAGACTTACGGTGCAAATCCAGCTCCGACGAGCTTCGCCGTGGTTTTGCCTCGGACCTCGCCGCAGAGCACTTTCCAGGACCCCCGAGCTCGAGAAAACCCCCGAGGTGAGATCCCTGACCTCCCCTCTACCGATCTATGCCATGAGATCACAGTTTTAGGCAGAATTCTCGAGGATCCGAAACTTTCCGGCGAGATCGCCGCTTCCCGCCGCCGTGCGCCGCCGGCAGCGCCGCCCGCGCTCGATCAGAGCGACGTGGCCGCTTGTGCGCCGTTTATTTTAAATCGCACGGTAGACTTTAAAACCCCGCGTACCGGTTCGATGTTATAATCTCAGCCGTCGGTTTAAAATCAGACGGTCCACGTCAGCCCCGCGTTATAAAGACTGGAATTCTTACGTGCTACCCCCTGGGGTTCTCTGGAATTGAGAGCTAGCCCCGGAAACTTCAGATCTAGCCCCTGGAACTCCAGAAAATCATGTAAATTCATTTAAAAATCAGTTTTAGCCCCTGGACTTAATAGAAATTAAGAAAAACACCTCTGAAAAGTGTAGCTAGACCCCTGGAAATTATGAAAATGATATTATAGACCCTGTAATGGGGTGAATTCATTATTTTAGCTCTGTTTAGTATTTAATTTAGAAAATTTAATATGTAACTAGTGTTTAAATATTAAAAAGGGGGACAAACATAATTGTCAAATTTATTAAAAACTTTCTCAGTACTTAGAAAACTTTGGAGTGAGATAAAAATATATTTTTGGGCTGAAATAAATCTGTTTCATTTATTATTCACATTTAATAGTATAGGGACACATTTTTAAGTAAAGAATAGTTAAAGAAAAATAGGGAAAATAATTATGAAATAGTATACATCAGAAGCCAAGGTCAAAATATGATCCTAAATTATTTAGGACCAGAACCTAATCTGTTTAGGTAGTGTGTATTACTAATTTAATAATAAATTGCACAATTATGCATAAGAATATAAATCTGAAAATATAGAAACTAGTAAATGATAAATGGAGTTTCTAAAATACAAAGAATTCAGTTTAGGGCTGATAGAAATTATGAAGGCATATATGGAGAAGAAAAATACTTTTCATACATACTTGGTAGTTTAATATATAAGGAATTTATTTAAAACTGAAACACACATATATACATATATGTATATATATATATATATATAGTATGTGAGTATAAATATGAACACCAAAGTAGGAATCATACACATATAAATAAAAGTGTATGCAAGCCCCAAATCAACACACATAAAGTAACCACAACACATATAATGGTAAAGAACTTTCATAAATATGAATGTGTGGTTTGTATGAAGTGGAAGTGTGAACTATGTCTTATGATTGTTGTTTTTCTTTTGCTATGTGTGATGGTATGAAGTAGAACCTGCTCAAGAACAAGTTATTCAATTCCAAGACCAAGACTACCCATTTCAAGAGCAGCAAGAAGGAGGCAAGTGTCCTTGACCACTTTGATCCTATGCTAGGATATGTAGATAGAATTATTTGCATTGTCAAATGAAATATGAAACCCATGCTAGGAAGTTTCCCTAGAATTGCATTACCTTGTTTCCTTGAAGCTTGGGTTGGGATTTATTTTATCATGTCATTTATTATTATGCATATGCTTAGCCATGCTTAGAATGGGATATTTGGGATATGAAATCATCAGTTTATATTACCATACTCTTGAATGAGATATTGTGAGTTATGTAGAGGTAGGGATCAAGGCAAGTTGAATGTTTTGGTTGTGTGCTGGGTGCACGAGACTTGGGTTTGTGTTTAGTACTTGCCTGGATCCTAAGGACCGGTTCATGGAGCATGTAACCCGGCTTTACAGTGCCAACCACATGCTGAGATGGGGCAGCTTGGCCAATTAATTAGGTGTATCCCCGGCGTAGTATGGGTGTGTTGGATGGTGCGGGGAGTAGGTGTCAGCTGGACTACCATATGAACCGCAAGGCTCAAGAGGGGGCCACTGCAGCGGGGTTGGAGCCTCTTGTATGCTGTTAGGGGTGAAACCTCAGTGGGCCCACGCTCGTCGGGAATCCCTTTGTAAAGGCTTCGTAGTGATCTCTTGGCCACACACCTGGGAAGTGTGAATGTGGATCGTAGCCACTGGCATAATGGAGGTTCTTTTAGTCCACCCGGCAACGGGGGATGAAATCACTACTTGTGGGTACAGTGGTACAAACTCTGCAGAGTCAAAACTGTCTTGACAGCCGTGCTCACGGTTAAGAGCGGCCTGGACTTATTCATGATTAGAGAATTGATGGTTTTGGAAGTTAAGCGGGGAGCTTAACATGGGAAATGATGTTATGGTTATTGGATTATGATAATGGGTTGGGAGATTGGGACCATTTCACCTGTGTAGTAATGTAGGTGCTTAATAAGCTAAGGTGATAGGTATTAATTGCGTAGTGCTTTAACCATGAGTTCAACCTCTCCTTGTTCTAGCCATGCATGATATAATTTTCCCACACTTGCTGAGTACCATTGGTACTCAACCTTGCATATTTGTTGGTTTATATTGCTGCTCAGGTCAAGATAATGAGGTGGTGTATAATGACCAAGACTTTGGACCCGAAGAAGGTTTTTAGGTTCATGAAGACCCCCGGGCAACGCCTGTGATGGAGCCCTAAAGAATAATATTCCGCTGCTAGTTTATTTACTTGTGATGAACTTATTATTGTCCATCGAGACATTTACTATGTAAGACTTACTTATATTCGACACCTGGCTTGTAATAAATGATGCTTCACTATTTGTCATCACATGTATGAGAAAATGATCCTGGCATACATGTGGTATTCACTTGGTTGTTTCTTCGGAAAAACCGGGTGTGACAATAAGAAGGGAGCTTTCGAGATGATCAAGAGTTATTTGATCAACCCTCCAGTCTTGCGGGCACCAAAGATTTGGCAATCCTTTAGGCTTATGTGACCGATCAAGACTAAGTTATCGGAGTTGTTTTAAATTAAGAAGACTAAGGTAAATAGTACTACGTAGCTTACTTAAGTAGAAGACTGTTAGATGGCGAGACAAGGTACGTTTTTGTCAAAAAGCTATGTTTATCTCTTTACTACGCGTGCTCCAATCTATGATTACCGAGAACGATGCCTTGACATCATAAAAATTTTATACTGCTTCTGTATCAAGCATATATTTAGGGAAGACAACCGGAGAGCAAACGACTTGGCACAACAGGCATCGGGCTACGAGGTAAAAATAGAGAAGTTCTACGTGAAAACAAGTTCGGTATTGTCCAAGAATGATGAAACTAAGGAAAGATAAAGCAATTCAGCCGAGTAGACGTGTTGGTGATAGAAGATTGGAGACCAATGCTGATAGTGTATCAAATACCCAAGTACATGCAGGGATCGAAAAGTTTGACGCCATACCTTAAAATATACACTAATCAACAATGAGTTGTATCGCCGAACCATTGATGGACTTCTCCTAAGATGTTTAGATAATGAGCAAGCAAAAGAGGCCATGGATGAGGTACACGAGGGTCTTTGCGGTACACATCAATGTGTCCACAAGATTCAGTGGATGCTCAAGAGAGCATGGTTTTATTGGCCAACCATGCAAGAAGATTGTTTCAGATACTACAAAGGGTGTGAAGCTTCCCAGAGATTCGGATATATACAATTGGCCCCGACTAGCATGTTACATCATATCATAAAGCCATGGCCATTCAGAGGCTGGGGCTTGGATTTCATTGGTCAGTTACATCCTTCATCGTCAAAGAAACATTGCTTCGTGTTGGTTGCTACGAACTACTTCACCAAGTGGGCAGAGGTCGTCCCACTAAGGATCGACACGTAAAAAGAGGTAACCATATTTGTCCTAGAGCATATAATTCAAGGCTTCGCCGTTCCACGGACTCTAACCATGGATCAAGGAGGGGCATTCTTGTCTTATCAAGTCAAAGAATTTGCCGAGTCTTTCAAGATAAAACTGTTGAATTGTTCACCATACTATGCTAAAACTAATGGACAAGCTGAGGCTAGCAAAAAGATCCTCATCAACCTCATCAAAAAGAAGATAAAGGAGAACCCAAGAAGGTGGCACGAGACTTTGAACGAAGCACTATGGGTTCATAGAATTCCAAGCATGGAGCCACCAAGGTAACCCCTTTTGAGCTTGTACATGGGGAGGAAGTCGTCCTATCGGTCGTGATCAAGTTACAGGCCTGCCGAGTCTCCCAACAAAATAACCTTTCGGTTGAGGAGTATCAAGAATTGATGATGGACAAGATAGATGAAGTATCCGAAAGACGAATGGAAGCTTTGAAGGAAGTCGAGAAGGAAAAGCTCAAGGTGGCCAAAGCTTACAACAAGAGAGTTCGGGAGAAATCGTTTCAACTCAGAGACTTAGTGTGGAAAATGATTTTTCCCTTGGGAACTAGAGACAAGAAATTTGGAAAGTGGCCACCGAGCTATTAAGGGACATTTAAGATCATGGGTATTGTTCCTAGAAACACATACTTCATGGAGACCTTGCAAGGAGAGAACTCGGGTAAAGCTATCAATAGAAGATACTTAATGAAAATTTAGCCGAGTGTGTGGCAAGAGAGTTGATTTATATAGAAATTGCAAGGTAAAACAGTCGATTTACGTGATAATTGTGGTTGAAAGATGCTTTTTGGCACACATTGTTTGCCCAAAACAGGGGGGCTTGTGTTCGGTACACAAATTGGTTGTATGTTTTGCAGGAGGAAAACGCTAAAGAATGAGGTTCGGGAGGCCATTTTATCTTGAGAGTCCAAGGTGCGGGCGTACAAACAAAAGAACCTACCGAAACCTGATTTTCACCTTGCAGGAAGCGGTTTTACCTCAAAAACCCAAGCTAACAGGTGCTCGGATGGGATATTCAGCCGAGAAAAAGATTTATGCCACAAGATAAACACATCAACCTGCAAGATACTAAGGCCGAGGAAGGACTTAGAGAAATTTTGGCTGACTCGAATGATGTATCATTTAGTATTCGTATAAATCATAATCAAGGTAGTTTCTAGAAAATGTTAGCACAACAAAAATTCATTTGTACGTGCCTTAGTTAGCTAGAGTTCGATTAGAGATAGAGAAAAGTTGAGATAGGCTAAGGGCATCCATCCTCTGAGATGAATGAAATTCAGAATTCTCAATCAAACATTCATTCTTTTACTTTTCTTTAGTTTTCCGTAGTTCTTAGGTAGATTCATAGTTCTTTGATATATTTCCAAGAAAAGTATCCGGTTTTCTCTCCAAGTGAGTGAGAATTATAATGTTTCTACCTTAGAAACCTCACATTCATCTTAGTTCCGGTGACTAACACCAAAACAAACCAACATTTGGAAGCATGCCTTGACTGAGCCTCAAGTGCTCATCCTGAAGCTTGTTCCGACCGGAATCAAACAGATCCCTGGCCTTGACAAGCCGGGAATAGGAGAAAGAGACATCTTCCTCCCAACCCACCACGCCACTCGAGCCAGGCGACCTCCGGTCCGTAAAGGGAGGCTCCTACCTTCCCGGAACTTGGCGCAGGGCCACGACCAGGCTCCCCTCCTCTGAAGGCCTGGGTTCTGAAGCCCGGGAGTTCGCAACGGCAGGGATCAGAGCAACCACCACGGCAGGCACTTCTTCTACCACCGGACTCTGGGAGCCCTCCCGGGCCGGAGGCACCTCCGGAGATGAATCCACGATGGTGATCTCCGTCTTGGTTGCGGCTGGCTCTACTTCAAGCAGAGGAGACTCGCCTTCCTCAGATGGAGTCACCACTGCCGAGGTCGGCATCGTACCAGCCAGAATCGGTGGAGACAGCCAAGGTTACTCCGTGACGTCCAGGAGAGAAGGTGCAGTCACCACGACCGGCTCCGCACCCTCCATCGGCAACTAAACCGACCAGACGGCCAGAGCAACGGGGGCCAGAGACGGCAAAGTCTTCGACGGGACCATGGCATCCGGTTGGTACACTCTGTGGCAAAGAAACAGAAAGGTCGGAACCAGAAAATCAAAACAGGAAGAGAAAGACGAAGCTGATTGAGGAGGAGCGAACCTTTTTGATCCGCGGCAAAGTGAGGCGCGATCACCTAAGAGATAAATGAAATAAGCTGGAGCGTTGGTAAGACCAAATGACATGACTAGAAACTCAGGCCGTCTTTGCTACATCTTCTACCCGGATTTTGATCTGATGATAACTGGACCGAAGGTCCATCTTGGAGAACACCTTAGCACCCACTAGCTGATCAAATAAAATGTCGATACAAGGTAGTGGATACTTGTTCTTGATAGTAACGGCATTGAAAGGACGATAGTCTATGCATAACCTCAACATTTCGTCCTAATTCTTTACGAACAGCATCGAGCATCCCTATGGCAATGAACTCGGTCGAATCAATCCCTTCCTCATAAGGTCATTCAGCTGCTCTTTCAATTCTGCAAGCTCATTCGGGGCCATTTTATACGGCCTCCGAGATATTGGTGTAGTACCCAGTGCAAGTTCAATCTGGAACTCCACATCCCATTCGGGTGGCATGCCCGGCAAATCATCGGGAAACACATCAGGGTATTCACAAACCACTGAAATCTCTTCCAACTTAACGGCTTCACCATGATATGCCGTTGCATTTTCCAAAGCATTGGTTTCAGGAACCAATAGATGAGGACCATGAATGGAAGAGTTGAGCTGAATGGTTCGAAGAACAATGTTGAGAATGGCATCATGGCGATATAACCATGACATCCCTAAGATGATATCTATCTGGTCTTCTAGGGTAATAAGAGAGGTGGGGTATATCTTTCCACATAAACCAATTGGTGCCTTTGGGACCATAGTATGAGAAGCTATGTTCCCACCCGGTGAGCAAATCAAGTATGAACTTTTTGTAGGTAGCACTGGTATTTGATACTTGCTAATATACGATTTGTTTATGAAATTATGTGTAGCACCGGAATCAAATAATATCAAAGTGGGGTGGTTGTGGAGAGTAAACTTACCCGCGAGTATGGCTTCGCCTTCCGGCACATCCTTGATAGCAAGATGGCGGACATTGCCGGGTTTTGGGGCTGGTTTCTTGGGTTGACCCCAGAGCTGATTTGCACCTTGGTGCATCACCTGCCCGTTGCCCTGCTGCTTCTCTGGGCACTCCCTTGAGGAATGACCGGCCCAGCCACACGTGAAGCACGTGTAGTTGGTTGGTCCCCTGCTGAGTTGGGGACGGAATCTGGGTGCACGCTGTGGAGGTGGAAGTGCATGCAGAAACCCCCGCTGCTGTTGTGGCAGAGGTGGTCGGAAGCTGGGCGCGTTGAATTGCCGACCACGGGACATCGGCTGCCGCGCTGGTGGTTGCCACCTCTGACCGGATGGTGAGCGATACACCATATGGTACTTTTGGGGATTGCCTCCCCCGCTGCCCTGTGGGGCACTCCTCTTACACTTCTCCGTGGTCAATTTACGGGAAGCGTCCTCTTGCACAATGGCGGCATTGACCATATCGTTGAAGGTGCCACGGTTGAACTGTGCAAGTTTGTCCTTCATTTTGGGGTTCAGACCCGGTAGAATGTCTCGCGCTTCTTGTCCTCCGTGTTTATATAATCCGACGCATACTGCACCAGATTATTGAGAGCCCGGGAGTACTCGTGAGCACTCCTTCCACCTTGTTTCAGCTCCATAGATTCCTGGAGCTTCTTCTTCATGATACCGGGAGGTATATGGTAGCGCGAAGTGCCTCCCAGAATTCCGCCCACATTAGGGCATAACCCGCCGGTAGTAAGGCGATGTGGGTCGCCCACAAAGTGCCGGAGGATCCTTGAAGCTGTTGCGCTGCGTACAGCGCCTTCTGGTGTTTGGAGCATTGAAGCAATCTGAACTTTGCCTCGATGGTGCGGAGCCAATTGTCTGCCTCGAGGGGTTCATCGGTCTCCGTGAAGACCGTGGATGTTTCACCATAAAATCCGAGTAGAACTAGTCAGAGGATGGCGATGACCTCCATCTTGACGTCCCCCTTGATGGGGTGTATTATGCACGAGCGTGCGCAGCAGCTCGGTCTGCTCGTCACGCGAACTCGTCATAGCAGAAAGTACATCCGCCAACGTAATCAGAGGTGGAGACGGTGGTTGCTGCTTCTGTGGTGTCTCCCGCTCATGCTTCTGGGAGCTCTCTCTCGCTGACTTGTTCCACCAATGTGCGTGGAACGTGTGCTAGTCATTCTGCAGTAAAAATAAATTTCCACATGAGACACCATAGGAAATCTGATGCATTGTAGAAGTAGTAAGCGTAATGACGATGACCATCTTGTAAACAACTTATATATTTATGAAGCATAACTTTATTCACAATATATTTCCTTGGGACCATTTGATACAATAATACCCCAAAAGGATGAATTGTAGCTTGCAGTTCATCGCTATTCTTATGGTCACCACAAGATCTTACACCACACCTTCACTTATGCTACAACAACATTACTATTTACAATACGACACAAACATGGTCGTCATAATAGAATGGGGTAGGCTCCACCCTCCTTGGTGCCTATTTTCCCGTGACTACTACTCTTCGCCAAATGCCGGTTCAGGCTCCTCCGGATCCTCCTTGAGTTCATAGTCTGAAGCTGGGGCAACAAGTTCAGGTTCAACATCGATTACCATAGCTTCGGGTTTGGGTCCAGGTTCCCCCGGAGCTACCATCTCAACTTGTTGGACGAGGGCCGGCTGAAAATGGGTTGTACAGCGTTCAACCTGTCCCGAGCAAACATCCAGTCTTGCTCCCAATTCTGCGCTGCCTCTATGGAATCATTTCTCTCCTCTTTGAGTACATTTATGTGGTGAATTTGGGAACCCATCATTTGCTGACTCACATTCAGCTCATCATGAACTTTCTGCAACTCTTCTTGAGTGTGTTGCAGCTCATTTTCAGTCACCATGAGCTGATGGATTGCCGAGGCCAGATGAGCATGCAGTGAATTCTTCTCATGTTGGAGCTGATCCTTGCGAGTGTTCGCTTGATTCAGCTCACCCATAAGTTCTTTGATGGTCCTGGCTTGACCATCAATCACTGACTTGCTGGCAGCGGCATAAAAACTGGTGGTAGACAACCTCAAGTTGAAATTGCGGTTGAATAAATCTGTTAGCTCGCCTTGTCGTCGCTCCCACTCCAGCTGAGATAACCCCGTCACAGGTAGGAGTGCAAACAGTGTAGACTCCACTTGCTTTACGTGGAGTTGGCAAAAGCGCGTGATGGCTTCGCGGGATGCCATGTCCCACAAATCCTCCATGCGATGCCCCTTCACCGTGACGGTGAATGGTGCCCAACCTGGTGGTTCAGGACTTGCAGGGACGTCCAAGTGCATGATGCACGACGTCTCCCCATTCTCCATCATCTCCTTTCCCCAGTAACGTGTCCTAAAAAACATACTTCATGTTACAAACCACATGATGGGGTCTCCTCCTCTTGCCCCTGGGTTTGCGCACTGGAGGCTAGTGCAATTCATATATCTCTAAGACATGAAGAGTTTTATAAAACATATTCACTTTCCGTTCGTTGCTGAATGAAACATCTCATGCTAATTTCCTCGCATGAGGGAGCTAACCGAAATTGAACCGCTTTCAGTGGCGTTCCTTACTATTCTTACATCCACGTAGGTGCGTCGTTACTGAATTGAAATACTGAATTATAACACTTAATTTAGTTCTGCCACCTTAATAACTATGATAATAGTATTCCTTATGCGGTCTTACTATCGTTACCTCACCATAAGCCTAAATTGTTTTAGCAATATGACACTTTTCAAGTGCATTATTCCCAATGCGGCTCTTATACCATGATGTGAGGACTCGGGGATCCCAACATTTCAGGAATCGTACTGGATGGTGTCGTGAGATGCGACACCCAACAACACACTTCAATAGACATTCACATTACATCACATAAGCTTGAACCAACAAGTTCAAGCTGAAATATATTACATTTTAAACAAATCTACAACGTAAGTCTTGTCTCTACTTACACTCTACATATACACTACACGAATAATGAACAGTCCAGCCCGGACTGTTCACTCTAGCAGCAGCTCCTCAAGGCGGTGTGCAGGACTACCATTCAGCTGTATACCCCGACGGGGGTGTGGCCTCCCAATCGAGCCCTTCATCAGACGAGGCCATAGATGGCCCCTCAGCTGCAGCAACAACTTATGTAGCAACCTTTGAGCATGAAGGCTCAGCAAGTCTTAACCGTCTCATCCTAAACATGAAGCTCTAGTAAAGAGTTCTAACATAGGCAGGGAGTGTTTGCATAAAAGACTCTCCTATACCGTAGGTTCTTAACTTCATCTTTTAGCACAAATTAAGCCCCCAGTGCTACATAACATCAAGAATCCACAATCAAACAAGAAACGCTTCATCCCGATGTTGCTTACCTTAGGGAAACTGAATTTAAGTTTAATTTACACTAATCTTACTTCACACAAGGTGGAAATGAATATAAATTCATATTATCAAAGTTATTCCTACTCCAACTACTCTTTCTTACTACGTCAAAGCGCAGTGAACAAGAGGTACTCAAATAACCGCGAGGGACTGTGATTGCAATCAAAAGACAACCGGTAATACACGACATGTACGCCCATACTAGAAGCTGCCCGAGGCACGCTCTCTTTCTGCCGTACACGGCCACCTTTCATGAGGACATTAAATCGTTAAACCGGTCCTACCGTCCCGAGCAGGAGGTCCCTAGACGGAGCAAGCGTCCTATATGGAGACCGTTAGCGGATTTACACATTGCTGCCCTCAACCAACACCCTTAAGATGCCGAGCAATGCCTCAACGACCAAGATAACCAAGTTACATCCGTTTCCTGGGGCCTATATATCTAGTATGCGACCGGTACAGTTCAAACTTTCCCAACAGGGCTGCACACGGACGGTCCTTTATCGACATAAGCAGAGCTACGCACACAAGACCTCCATGTCTTGTTGCACCCTACATCTCTGCCCCATCTCATTATCAATTGAGTGTGACATGTTCTGAGATCCTCCGTGTGCCCTATTCTTTCTCTCGCGAGTAGATTTCAACTACTCGACTTCTACCGAATCCTTTCTATGACTTAAGCCTAGCAAGAGTCTATACGACAGGATACTAATCTACCCTTGAAGATAAAGGAGTATTTGGTCATGCCATTGGGGTTTCAATCACCTTAACCTAATGAACATTCTATAACTATTACTCATATGTTATAAAAGAAAAGGTTATAAAAGCTTGTTAAATGTAAACCGGGGCTTGCCTTGTTGCTGCTCGGGTTCTCAGTCAGTCTCCGTAGGAAGACTTGCCAGTGGCTTCGGAGTCTCCTCAAGTTTGAAAACTAAATGATATGAACAAATGCAATAATTTGTATTACTTATATGAATGAAATTTAAATGTGATATGAAATGTATTGATAAATGACTCCAAAGCCCCATAGACTTATGTGTAGCTAACATAGATCATCACTTATGTGCTAGCCAAGTTCCATGATTTATTTCTTAAGTATGTGTTCATCATAATTTCTTAGAGCTTTAATCTTTTCTGAAATTTCAGAGAAATTTTGAGGGTTTTGACATGCGGCAAAGTATGTTATTCATATAGTACAAGTCATGAGGAGTCTAACAAAACTAGTTTCACCATTTTCTAAGCTATCTACAGCAAGATCTGGCTTTTACAAGTTGTAAACAATTTCTGAAATTGTTTTTGGTAATTTTCAGGGACCTAGGGAAAATGCTATTATTTACCCTATTTAGAAATGTCCACT
Organism: Neostapfia colusana; assembly: GCA_030760725.1. Classification (NCBI taxonomy): domain Eukaryota; kingdom Viridiplantae; phylum Streptophyta; class Magnoliopsida; order Poales; family Poaceae; genus Neostapfia; species Neostapfia colusana. Next base: position 50,282,246 of record JASWHV010000008.1, on the reverse strand, counting down.
GAAGCTGAAATTTTACCTGATGATTAAAGTTATTATAAAGGAGGTTCTGGCAAAATTTAGGATTTTTCCTAATATGGGATCTTCTTTATTAATTCCTAAAGATTTAATTAAAAGAATAAATAAGCAAAATCCAGATACTTTCATACCAATTAAATGGTGTTGCCAGAAAGTTCTGGTCACAAAGTTTATAGCAAATTTTGTTTGAGAAATTTCAGACAAACCTACCAAAAGATATGAATTTCCAAAGTTCTCACTCAAATTGGAATCATTATCCTACTGAAGATCCTTTATACAGTCACCCGGGCCCACCCATTTAAATTGGACTAATCAGAGCGAAGAAACACAGGGCTACAGAGTAATACACGCGCTGCCACACCGGCCCCAGCCACAACTGATCAAAACAGTCGCTGACACATGGGATCAGTTGGGTCGTCTTCTACATCCTGACGTCCGACCTCTCCGCAGCGGCGAACGACGGCGAGCTCACTGCTGAGCTGTTCCCGGCCATCTGGATCCTCTGAACTCGCCGCCAGTACCTAACTTTGCACGCTGGGCACGCTGGTGACCTTAGCCCATGTCGACGATGGCCGAAACATGGCTTACCACGGCGACAGCGGCTCGAAGCTCACTGGCGACGGTGTTCTAGTTCGGAAAGGCCTCTTTTTGATCGGGTTTTGCTCCTACAGCATCGCCGGATCACGTGGAGCACGAAAATGAACCAAGAAGCTGATGAAAATGGCCGGAACCTAGAGTTCACCGGTGAACCGATAAGCTTTTGCTGCCAGAGGCCAAAACTCGGTGAACTCCTTGGTTTCTTGGGCAAAACTTGTTCTATTTCCTCCTATAGCTCCTTGTGGTGTTCTAGGGCATGTCCTTAGTCGTGCACGATTAGATGATCATATGAGGTGAATTTCACCTCGAAACCTACTCGGTCAAATAAACACACTGAGGGAAAAACAGGAAATACTTTGCACCCGAGGAATGACACGAAGAACGGCTTTCACCGTGAGCAAGAAGGATCTCCGACGCACCTGTTTGCTTTTCGGATTGAGGCATGAAAGTGGCTGGATCACCAGGGCGTCGGAGGTCCAAAACAGCGGCGAGTTGAGCTCGGGTGTTGCGAAAATAGAGAGCAGAGAACTCGAGTGATTTTCACCCACTCCACGCGAGGGGATCTATACCGGGGGTGAGGCGGTCGAAAGCATTTACAGCAGCTTGCCAGCTCCTGTGCCACGGTGGAAAATCGGCGTTGAATCGGCACTCGGTGGCGTGCTCGAGAGAGAAGAAAACGCAGCACACTCTGCACTGATATGTGGATCCCACCTCCCTCTTATCCACTTTGTAAATTTAGTTTGGAATAGTAAACCGACTCCAAAAATGGTAAAAATTTACATGTCGGCTAAACTGAATATGGGGAATCCAATGGTACAATTTAATTTGAATTTGGATGAAGTTGAATTCAGAATCTGATATTTTGAATTTAAATTTGGATTCCCACTTTACCTCATCCAACAAATAGCAAACCTAGTCCAAATTTAATTAAATTTGGAAGGGTTACTATTTATATTTTGGAGAACCTATTTGTGAATTCAGATCTCCATGTTTGGCAATGTCGTGAACAGAATTCAGAAGTTTAATGAGGAACTCTACTCAACCATACTCTATTTTGAACTAATCACTTAGCTTCAAATTTAGGTACATTTAGCAGCCTGCCTAGTTTGAACCTAAGGATTTGAAATGTGAGATCACCTGAAGATTTTTAGGTGCTATGTTGCTGTTTTTAGTCCCACCTTTGATCGCACACTATTGTATGCAAATTTTTTAATTCCTCCCATTTTTACTACGTGTTCATAAGCTACCCTATTCTTGGGATTTCACACAAAGTATCTGAAAACATAATATATATATATATATATATATATATATAGTCACATGTGTGGCCAATACTTCGTGTCATATAAATATCATAGGATTATCATATCAACCATAGTTGTAATTTTTCATTGTTCTCCAACGAGGTGCATTCTTCCCCTGCCTGGTATTTCATTTTGTAACATAAGTATGCAGATTTAAGCAACAATGTCCTTATCAGAAGCTCACAGTATCCAGTGTCCAAACAAAACAGAGGGAATGACATTAATCGGATGCATTGTGCTCAAGTATGTACCTTCATCAGGATCTGATTCACATCCTCTACCGTTGACACATACTCATCGGTCAGGTTCCCAACATGGATACCATTTCCAGCATTTTCTCTTATCTAAAGGAATGAAGTTAGATAAGATATCTGTACATACTTATTGCAATTAAAGTAGCAGAATAAAATTCTAGTTGAAAAATGTACCTGCAGGTCTTGTTGAGATGGTTCCAATAGATCACTGAAATGCAATTTATATACCTGCACCAATTTGAAAAGGGAAAGCATACAAATTCAGTGCCATACCATTTGAATACCCAGTTCGGTGAAAAATAAAGAGATCAGTGGATCACTAGATTCACTACACACCTCAAGGAATGAACACCGGCATTGGTAGCTAATCTGCTTCTCAGGAGAGCTCTCCTGTGTCTGCACCAAAAAAGCAACACCAAACCTTCAGGATCACACGCAACCTACAAAGATATATGAACCACAAGACGGGCAATTAATTTCTTACACTTTGTGTTCGTGTGAAGAGATCCTGGAATACACGAAGCACAACGCCGAGGTCAGTTTGGTCGGACCTGCTATCAACCATCGCAGCAAGGGGCCCCCACATGGTGTATGTCTTCCCGGTTCCGCTCTACATTCAGCACATGGAAGCAACAATTAAACAAAAGGCAACTATTGGAATGTTGAGGTAAACCATTGTACAAGAGAAATGATATGACCTGGTAAAATTCGTCTTAAATCCCATGAGCAAATATCCCAGCAGCACAGGCAAGTTTTAATTTAGGTGGAACTTTTATCCCTTTAATGATGGAACCACTCCAGATGTCGGTCTTTATGACCTTCTTACATAGCGGCTGAAGAAAAACACTCTTGGATACTCGTTACATTTTACCAAGGGCACTGAATGCTTCAACTCTCACTTTCATACACATGTCCCTAGCCATGGAGCTAAGCTGAATGTTGCAGCAAGAAAACAGAAATGATGTTACAAGCATTGAGTGAAACATGCTATTTACAAATATAAAATGTGCACAGACTGACAGCCGTTCAGATCATACTCCGTATTTTATTTTTGGTTATAAAACTACAAGTGTACTTTTATCATAAACGTTAATTCAGCATCAACACTTTCTCCTTATACTGTTCAAAGGATTTCTGGTGATAAGAACTTAGCAGTTAGCAGTGGGCTAAATAAGACTTTTGAGTACTAATATACAAAAGTCAGATGTTGTAAGGACAATTTCAGTGCAGTTATCATATTTACTACCATTCAACCTTAGCACTATCCTCTTGGTTAATCCAGATGAACTGCACTTTGTGACTCAACATACCACCTGTATATTTTGCAGGCTAAATCCATCAATACTACTACAAGATTGAGAACCAATACAAAAAAATACAACCAGGTACTTGCACTATTTTCTCACCTTCTTTCACAAGTCCTAGCAGAACTGGCAAGTAATCTTCAAGGGCTTGTAAGAGATTGGCTGTGCTCGACCCTGCATAGGCAAACTGGCAATCGAAAGTCAGCTCCGAAGTCCTCATCTTTCAGACAAAACCGTGAAACAATTCTTGGTGGTCCACGACGCACCATGCTATGCCGCCGCCGATTCTTGCATTGCCATCTCGACCACCCGCGCTCTCAGAGTCGACAGCCTCTCCACGACGCTCCGGTCCAAGTGGCCGCCGAGACGGGGCGGCGGCCGGGGCAGGCTCGGGGCAAAGGCGGCACCGCGCAGCGGAGCGGCGCAGTCGACCTGGGAGATGGCGTGGCTAGGTTGGGTCAGGATGAAGTGTCAGCATGCCGAGGCGTCGGGTCGGATATATCTTAACTATTTTCGTGAGCTAGGAAAGAACCCACGAAATAAAAAATTATTTTCATGAGCCAAGACCCTAGCCCATGAAAATAAAGTTATTTTCGTAAGCCTTAACCCTAAACCTACAAAAATAACTGTTATTTTCCTGAGCTATACATTGGCTCACGACAACAAAGTTATTTTTGTGAGTGCCCACGAAAATAAAGTTGGCACATGAAAGAATTAGTTTTCTACTAGTGTAAGGGGTGTTAGGGTTGTGACCTAACCCTAAGACACGAAAATAATAGACTTGTACTTCGTACAAGGCACGATGGCCCAATACAGTTGCGCAGCACCCTGACAGATTCTGAACTCGAATCTGTTTTGACGATTCTCATCGACTCCTGAAGGATTTTGACATGGGACCAGCGGCATTGGAAAGTTTATCCTCTCAACTTTCTGTGTATATGTAGAACGTCCAAAATGGAGTCAGTATGCGTCCTGGGCATTTATTTCAGAGCGAAGTGCTCCTGGGCTCCGGGTTAGACTCGATTTCGAGTTGGGCTCGGACTCTATCTTCTTTGGACATATTATCCTGTCCTCCACGCGCCTAAGCCTTCCTCCAAGCACTCCTTAAACCTTTCCATGCATCCTAACCACAATTAATTCGTTACGTAGCAATCTATTCTCAAAAACATATAAGGAAACATATAAAAACGAGCTCACCTCTAAACATATAAAAATGAGCATGGGGATCAAAACCTAAACCAGTTTTATCACTGCAAGATTTAGAAGAATTCAACAGCAAGTTCAGATTCTTATTCCCATTATAAAACCGCTCTAGTGTCCTATTCATGTCATCAAGTTTCTTAGACAAGTCTAGTCAGTTTTGACATGAAGTTTTTTCTTTTAGTTTGCAATTGTAACAATACTTAACTTTATGAGAACGTAAAGCATTGTTCAATATAGAAATTTCATTCGTAACATCTTGTAGTTTCTTATTAAGATCATCACAAGTAGAACAATGCAAATCAATTGTAGAACAACAAGCATCTTTCAAGTTTTTATCATTAAGTGCAGCAAGCTCTCTGTTCTTTTCAATATCTAACTCAAGTTTATCAAGTGTGAAGGTATGTGCACTTCTTAAAGAGGACAATTGTTCATATATTAAATCACATGAGGAACAAGAATCATCACTAGGAATCAAAGATTTCAGATGATTAATTTCAGATTCTAGTGACTCAATTTTAACAGCATTGTCCCTAAGCTTTTTGTCCTTTTTCTTAACTATAATAGTGGCACGAGAAGTAGCATCACATATTTCTTCGCAAGTAGGACATACCTCTTCATTATCGCTGTTGTGCTCTGCCTCCTCCATACTCGAACTTGACTTGCCCGCCATGAAGCATAAGTTTGTCAAATCATCTTCATCTTCATCACTTCCGATGTCCACATGGCTCGAGCCAAGTTCTTGAAGTGCAGAGATAAAACTATTTACCAATTGGCGTCCTATAAAATCCTTCTTCTTTTTCTTATTGTTTGCAGAGGAGTGCTTCGTCCTAGTTTGCTTTTCATCACGGGAATTAGGACTTGAAAGGTTAGGGCAATCCATATGAAAATGTCCTGTCTTACCACATTTGAAGCATCGTTGAGGTCCGGCACTTCCTCTCCTTCTAGTTCTCACATTTTGCAATGCTTTTGAGAACCGAGTAGAGATGAGTGCAAGTTCTTCCTCTGGAAACTCTTTAATATGTTCAAGGGTTAGAGAGGACAACAAAGAAAGTGTACCACAAGATGAAGATTGACTAGAGCTAGGAATGTCACGTTGTGAAACAAATGCAAGAGACATGTTGGGGTTCTTACGTGATATTATGTCAATTTTATGAGTTTTTAACTTAGAATATAGCATATCTAATGTAAGTGTACTCATGACAGTAGATTCACGAATAGATGTAACTTTTATCTCCCAAATTGACATGTCTAATGCACTTAGTAATTGCCTAGCATTTTCAGCATCTGAAAAATTAACGTTGACACTACACAAGTTGCTGAGAATTTTATTGAAGCGAGCAAAGAGGTCATCGATGGACTCACCAGGATGCATCTTGAAGTGCATGTATTCTTTCTTGAACATATCTTGTCTTACCTCCTTGATCGTGTTGGATCCTTCGTGGTAGTCACAAAGTACTTTCCACACATCGTATGGAGATCGGAGGTGCGCAACACGGTCGAAGTCACTTTGAGTTAATCCTTGTATGATCAAGTTCTGTGCTTTGTTGTTGTTGTCGACATCTCTCATGTTCGTAGCCATGACTTGATCATTTGGCGGCACGTCATAAAGCTTGTACACCTTTTCCCATATTACGATGCCTTGCGCCTGGATGAAAGCCTCCATACGTGCCTTCCAAACCTAAAAATCAATGCCACTGAACACACAAGGTTTTATGGAGTATTTCTCCATGATGATTAGTCAAAACACGTGCAAATCACAAAAATTAGAGCACCGTGGCTCTGATACTAACTGTAGGATCGAAGAGCATGTGAAAAGCTACCATAGGGGGTGAATGGTAGATTTAAACTTTTTAGCGGAAGCAACAGAAATCCCCTCGGCAGAAAATCGATCTGTTAAAGAAACCACGTATGCGACTGATAAAAATGTGTTAAACCATGACAAAAGTGGTATATATTATAGAGAATAAAGTTACGAAGACACGACAACAAGAATCACGGAAATCCATCAAGAAAAACTCAAGTTATGATCGAAAGATCAAACGAGGGTCAATCTGTTCTACTCGAGTAAAAACCAGATCTGCAACACTGCAAAGAAGCTCGTTTAGATCAGAAACTACAAAACCAATGACCGTGAAATTTTCACAGATGATATATAATCAAGTTTTGAAGACAATCCAAAAAGAATCACGTCAATTGGATCTATAAAACTCGAGTTATGATCAAAACACCGAAGCACTGTCGTGCTGTCCAGAAACTCAACGAGAAAGACTTGACAAAAACAAGTCGGACGAACAAGGCACAAAAGCTCCTCTAAATTACGAATTTTATTGATCAAAACATAAGAGGAACAGCCCAAGGTATTCTTGCCATGAGCTCTGGCCTACCTTGCTTATATAACCAGCCCGCAGGCCAACCCAATTCAAACTAGGACTCTAATCTTACTCAGTTTCTAAATTGAAACTTTGCATAACTGCTCATGACACGCAGATAGAAGCAATCTTAAGACTTCCAAACACCTTAGGAATGTATCCCACATTCCTAAAACAACTCAACTTCGTGTCCCACATGAAATCCTATCATAACCAACTCAAATCTTTCCATGTTTGAGCTATAACCGACTCAGCCGCAGCCTGAGTCCGAAATCTAGTCGGTTGGACCTTTTCTACCAATTCTTTACGTCCACATCTCTTCATCACGCCTTGGAACCATGTTGCCACGTCCATGCAAACACCTTCCAACGACGTCCATGATACCTTGATATGCATTGTTCTTGACCCAAACATGGTGCGCGACCTCCAGATCAACTCAACCACAATTCCTCCCGAACTTGGTTGTTGAACCTCATCTTCTCCCTAAGACTAGTTCAATGGATCTCTTCACCAGCCATATCTTGAACTCAAGCAACACCTGCACATGAATAAACAACCAATACTTTTGAGCACAAGTCCGCGACTTGACTCACGTTAGTTCCAAAAACCACAACACCTTACGTGAGCACCTCACATAAGCATGTTGCAAACCATAGCAAAATGTTAATAACCGTAAACAGCCATAACACTTAAAAAACTTAAGTAAAAGAATACTAAGCAAACTTTTCATAGATGTAAAGCAAGTTCGAAATATTTGCATGGTAAAAACAGAACCATTGTGATTTAGCTCCAGACCTTGCCAAAGCTAACCGGACCTTGAGCCAGAGCTTACCAAAGCTAGCAGAACCTAGCACCGGAACTGACCGAAGCTAGTCGGACCTACCGCCGGAGCTAACCAAACACATGCCGGACCTAGCCATAGCAAGTCGGACATTACGTCAGATCTTGTCGGAGCTCGGACCTAGAGTCGGACCTTGACAAAAAGAGTGTTTTGGTAGAATTCAAAACTTTTATCGTCATAGCCAATGTATCCAGCACACATAGGTCTCACACCCCTTCATAGCTGGATGCAGGCGCCATCGACCACCGGATTTGGGGAGTCGGTGGAGGATGGCCGCACCCAGAAAAACCGCCTCTACAGCTCGAAGTAGGGTTCGATCCATAGGAAGGCCTCACATAGCATGTAGAAGATTGCGACTGAGAATCCCGTGCGGCGTCAGGTGGAGCAGCTTTAAGATGTAATGAAAGAGTGCGGAACGGATGAACTTGTGCGCCGGGAGTCCCACCCGTGCGGTAATGGAAGTCGACGAAGCTGATGACCTCATCGTCATGAGGCTTCGGAACCGTCTCCCTAGTCGGGATACAGATCCGCTGGAACTCCGACCCTGAGAGGATGGCCCGGTCGACCGAGAGGGAGAGACGGTCGGCGGTGATGCGGGACTTCGTCCAGCCTGACATCTGTCGATGAAAAGGAGGAAGAATATAAGGGAATTGCTCGCACTCTCCCTTTCTGATCTTTCTAACTCAAGCTGCCAAAAATCGCAGGGAAGCAAGATCGCAAGAAGGCCGGAGCGGAAGAAGAAAGCGCAAGGCTGAAAAGTGAGGACTTGCGTCTCAAAGGCTACATATAGCCTGTGCGCAATAGCCACGAGGAAAGGCACCGGGGCCCATGGACGGGGAAAAACGCACCCCCTCACCCCTCACTCTCGCAGTGGGTAAATGTGCGTGCACGTTCCCCAAAATCCTGAGGACACGACGTCAGCCATAATTCTGGCCTCGCAAACCCGCCTCTTTGAAATCCGCAACGATTCAAAGAGTCACGAGCCACTCTCCCAACCGCCTCTCCACGGCACCTTCTCGCCTACCCTTGACATGAAGCCCATGGGCCATCCAAATTAAAGGCCCAGGTAAGTAGGTAAGTTTTACGACCCACTTTAAGGGTTCGATCGAAGTACGGGGTTGGATGGTCTACCTACCGTGTAGGTCAAAAGGACTTCTTCGAACAATCTTGAACGAAGGACAGACAACGCAAGATGTCCATTGAATGGCAAACTCGTGAGCCGCGAACGCTCCCGACATCTCCTTGCTCTTGGCGACTCTGCAGTGACCCTCCGAAGCGCCGGCATCGAGTTGCCCAGCCCCCCAATGGCTTGGGTTTTCTACGAGTGTACCAAGAGAGATCTCATGCAATGCGGGCATCGAGCCCCAGTGAGGTCGACCTGATTCCTCAGTCCTTACGAAAGAACAGCGGGGTTCCACTCGAGTGACCCGTTAGGTAGCTCACCAAGCTTGGGAATTCGGCCAACGAGGTAAATTCCCGACCAGCTCAACCCCTCCAAACCTTGAACAGTTTGTGTATTGGGAGCTAAGCGGATTCACAAACGATCTGAGTCTGACCCTCGAAGGAAGGACCCGGGGGCTGTCGGCGATTCAAAGCTACAAATATGCTCGGTGCCTTAGCTTTGAGTCTAGAGGTGTCCTAGGGGAATTGAAACAAAACGATGTTCTCATTCAATCTTTTGGTCTCTCTTATCCTTTGAGGGCCTCCTTCAAGCGTGGGATGTGCCCCCGACCGGTTCAAAAGTAACTCGGTCGAGGGCCCGGGGGCTACTGACGGGTGACGTACCTCGGGTACCTGAGAGACGACCGATTAGCCCATCGTACGGAGCCACGTGGCTCCACGGGCCCCAGCCAAACTATGCGGGAAGCGCCAGCACAAGGTCCCGACTCGGGACCCGGGTTCAGAATGGTGCCACTACGAGTCCCGACCTCGAGGTCGGGACATAAGCGATCAACCCCTTATTTATGACGGCCGGAATATGGCAGTCGTAAATAAGGGTCTATTTGCGACGGTCAGGGTCAGCCATCATAAATAACTTTATTGACGACGGGCAACCCTAAAACCGTCATAAATATTGTTGGTCGTCATAACTTTTGCTCTTTCCTGTAGTGTGTTAGTGGACCAAGGAAATGGGTGACGAACGTGTTATGGCGAGAGCTCGGCCAACAGAGGCAGGCGTGCCCCAGAGCTCAACCTACACCAAGGAGATGACTCCATGTCGTGAAGGTGGCGGAGGATCAAGTCAAAGGCTATGCGAGCCTCGACCAAGGAAGATATTTTTGGCAATGTCTACTCTTAATCTATTTTGTCCAGGGAAGGCCTTACCCATTGGTTGTACGGAGGTATCGTCTTGGGGCAGGCATCAAGAGGTGAGCAAGGGGCACGAGGCCCAGCTGACATCAAATTTATGATGGATCTACGCGGGGAGGTTAAGGATGTAAGAGGTGTGCCCTCCGCCCCCCTGTAATGGAAGTCTTGCCTATGTGGTCATTGGATGTCTTTTCTTGTATAGCATGTTCTCACGGCCAACTCCATAATTAGCTATGGAGAAATATTGTAACATCACGGGTCCTACTGATAGCCAAGGAAGCCTCTTTCCCTCAGTTCATGCGCCTCCTCACGCTAAGTTTTTCTCTCCTCTTTTCTTCCAAATTAACTTGGATGCTCGACATCATTGAGTCCCTACCAAATTTTCTAGGGGGCAGGTCCCTGGCCCCAACAACTGGACCTTTAACCACTCCTAAACATTTAAAATAAGAATTTCAGATTTTCCCGAAAAATTTAGTTTATTGAGATGGTTTTTTTGAATTATTTGAGATATTATAAGAACATTAAAAGTACATTTGTAATATGTAAACTGAAATGTTCAAAACTTAATACAAGAAAAATTCAAATGGACCCAAGATTTTTCTTTACGATGATATATGGTGACCAAGATGTTAAGAAATCTGATTAATAGTGTTTGTTGCATCACTACAGGAATCGTGACAATATACGACGGCTAAAATTATTGACGACAGTGTCGTCATCAATAAACATATCGACGATGGCTAGAATTCACCGTCGTCAATTAGTCATTAATTGACGATGTTTAACATAGTACTATCGTCTATAAGGTCTCGAGTCTTATAGACGGCGGCCCACCATCGACAATATAGACCCTCGTCAACATGGACCGAAATCTAGGCCTGCCCGAGACTTTATAGACGACGGTTAAACGCAACGTCGTCAATAGGATGTTGTAGACGACAGTTCAAGTACACCGTCGTTTATAAGCACTGATATACTCGGGCAGCGGCCGCCACGCTCTCTTCCTCACTCGCGTCGCCGCCGCCGACCACCGTTGGGAGTGCCGCCACCGCTTCGTCGGACGCCAACCGCCGTTGGGAGCGCCGCCACCGCTTCGTCGCACGCCGAGCACCACCGCCGCCTTCTGCTGTCCAACGAGGTACGCCGCTTCCCTCCCTCCTCTTCTCCTCGGACCTCCGCCAGCCGCCCGCCCCCCCCCCCCCACCCCGCTGCACCGCGACCCGCCCTACCCGCCCCTGCCCCGTGTGAATTATTGAATAAGAATATCAGACAAAAACCTTATAATTGCAAGGTTAACCAACCAAAAGTCACCTACACACGCATAGGAAGGAGGCTCATCATCGTTGCTAAGGTTCATGGTTGCTAAGCTTCATTGCTCTATTTTGACTGCTTATGGATTAATGATTGCTGTACTGAACATATATGTACTTGTACTGTTGTACATAATATGAGGGCTACTTAAAAATGTAGGGTATCAAAACCTGGTATATGCATACTTGCATAGAATGTCTATTCTGCCTTTAAGATATGTCTATTACCATCCACTCATCCAGTACTCACCTTATTATTATATCTGTGGATGGAAAAGCAAATTTAAAATCATTTCATAGGTGATTTGTGTATTTTTATACCATAGGCATCCCATGTATGAAAGGTAAAACGAACAACTCTGTTAGTCAGCTTCCAGCAAATTCCATGGCAAACCAAAAAACATCTATTCTTTCTCACAGTAGCTTGCTGTTCGTTCGTGGTTGTCTGACGGCTATTATATGTGTCATGTCTGATCACTAGATATAACGCAATGCTGGATAATTATTTGGGTAGAAGAGGATTGGGGCCAACGAGAAATATAGTAACACCAACTGAAAAAAGTTGGAATTTCTGGTCATGATTTCAGTTCAGTTCTGATTGCATAGAAGCAGCAAAAACCATAACCTTTTAGGCATTTTTTAGCTACTGTACGGTATCAACTTAAATCTGGTGTTATTTTCCTTTGTTTCAAGGAGCTGGTGAAAACCATATAGTGCTTGGCAGTTAAAACATGTAAATAGTGTAGTAAGATGTGGAGACAATGCTTGGTTCAGAATTAATTCGGTTTGGTTTTCCTCCCACAAAATCTAGTTCATCTGCATGCCAGGATCTAATGTCCTTGACAATTGACAACATCAACACGCTGTTATTTCGCTTGTTCCCATGGGCTGACACCAGTGCTATGGGGTAACCCCAGTTCTAGGTCACCTGATGTGGAGCCGACTCCGAGGCGACGGACTCGGAGGAGCCACTACCTCCGGCTCCTGTGAACCCAGACGATCAGATCGTTATTCGTCCGGTTGGCGATAGGTAAGTAAATTTCTAACAATTCAATTTACATATTCTTAGAGTTATATATGTAATACTTTAGAATCATCTATCAGGTCTTGGTGTGATGTCTCATTCAGTGGTCAGGGACAAGTGTCATGGGCCGTCTAGTCCATTTGCACTACCCCGGTGTAGTGAAGAGAGTAGCTGCTACGTCTTGGGACGATTACACTACGGCCCAGGACCTTGCCCACGGCAACCACCAGTAGGATTTGTGGGGTGACTTCATGGTAAGTATAAAGAATATTTGTGTAATACAATTCTATTATATATTAGGAATACTTGTTTAATACAAATTTATTATAGGCACGGTACCGTTTGGAGGACGAGGCGCAGCAACTAGATCATGCTCGTGTCGTCTTCCACAACAACGCCAGGAAGCTCGTGACGCAGTCACTCTCGACGGCTCGCATTCGAGCTACCAAGGCGTACTTCAAGTTGCATCCAGACGAGGGTGAGCCCGGACAGTTCAGGGTTGTGACCGACAAGTACTTGACGGGGGCCCAATACGCAGAGGTAAAGTATTTATTTTACTTTGCTTCATTATTCAATTGTGAACAATGTTTTCATCCAATAATAAATTATGTACAAGTCAGCGTAGGGTGGCTTTATGCCCGTCCGGATGTGTACTGTGCCCTGTGTGCCCGTAGGGCGAGCCAGGGTTTCCAGGACTTGTCCCAGACCCGTAGAGACAGTAGAGGGAGGGAATCAAAACACCGTTTATGTGGGTACAGATACATACGTCTGGCTAAAGGAATGGTAAGTGTTACTCGAATTTTATTTAAGTAATTTTATCATCTTCATTGTGCTAACACGTATCGATAGGAGCGAGACTGCGATCGAGAACTGACACCTATCGAGGTGTGGAAGAGGGGTCACTTGGGACGTGACCCGTCGTAGCCTGACCAGTTGTGTTCTCAAGCGGCGTCAGACACGTTGGTAATCTATTTTGTTAACTTAATTAAATTCTCTTTAATAGTTCTGAAGACGTCATTTTCCTGCATTTCCAGGCAAAGTACGAGTAGGAGACGCGGAGCTTTCGAGGTGAAGGGTATGATTGGGAGAGCACACCAACAATTATCCCTAAAGCCGTGTATGCAAGCGGTGGCGGGAAACCCCACACACGGTGAGTTTTGATATTTTTGGTTTACTATCACGAACTTTGAGATACAAAAATTTAATAATCTTACTCAGTTGTATAGGTTAGCCATCTTCGATGGAGTGGTCGACTCGAGGCAGGCACAGTCTTCCTTAAGAGCCTCTTCATCGCAGCAGGGTGGGTCCAGTGTGGGGACCCCGTCCCGACAGTTTAGGAATCATATTGGGTGGTGTCGTGCGATGCGGCATCCAACAGCACACATCCGGAAAACACACATACACAACAATATATGTCTTTAATACATAATATTGTCGCATTTTACAAGAATGTACAGACGTACATTGCAGCGGAAGATAAGAGTACAACTCTCGAACTATAGCCTACGCTAAGGACAAGGAAGCCATCCTGCCCGCGAATGCTCCACACTAGCATTACACCCAAACACGGCGGTGTGCAGGGTTCTAAGGGAGAATCACACCCCTCATTGGGTGCTGTCCCGCTTGGATCTTCCTTCCTCCCTAACATTGCTTTCTGCAAAACAATGGATCAATAAACCGGGAGCTTATGCTCAGCAAGACTTAACCGAAACCGTACACATGGAACTCTAAATGCTGGAAATAGAGGGCTGAATAAAGAAGTTTGCATAAAAGCTGAACTGGAGCTATCAGAGAGTCCTTACTTCCAACTTTAATCAACTTTTATAATCTTCGCATAATTTACATTGAGACTCCACAATCAAACAAGAAACGCTTCATCTCGATGCCACTTGTTCGAGGAGAAAGTAAATTTAGTGAGCTACCCTAGATCCATACATACCTTGCGCTATCAATGTCGAGACTCCACAATCAAACAAGAAATGCTTTGTCTCGACGCTACTAGCCCAAGGTAGAAAGTAAATTTAGTGAAGGTATTTATCATCCCTCATCTCCAATATGAGAACTTATCACGAAAGGTTTTTCTTTCCCCCAGTTTATTACTATGTCACGACGCAGAGAACAAGTATGCTCATTACCATGAGCGATGGTGATTTGAATAAAAACTACCCGGATGACACGACACATACGTTCGCCTGAGACCGGTGATCAACCAATTCTCTCAACATCGTATGTGGCAACCTTTCACACGACACCCAAATGTCAAATTGGGTCCCACTGACTTGGAGTAAGTCCTCACTATGGAAAACCCTCGTAGAGCCGACTTCTCTCTCCTTTCAGCATATTCATAAGACGGTGGGGATTGCCTCGAGACCCAGGTTAACATGTTACATTGGTTTCCTGGGTCCCATATTGCCAGTATGCATCCGGTACACAACTCAAACTTGTCCAGCAGGGCCGCACACGAGAACGGACCTTAATCGACTCAAATAGAGACTAGGTTCACAAGATCACGTCCTTGAGCCTTCCATCCATACTGCCCGGTCTCCATTTCCCAATTTAGTGGATCAATTCCCAACTCTTCCGATTGATCCCCCTTAATCCCTATTCACGAGTAGGAAACGGCCTACTCGAGTTATGCCTCTTTTAATTCACTTTTCTTAACTTGATCACAGCAGTTATAATTAAGTGAAAACCTACTCTAAATAAAAATTCAGTGATTTATTGGGTCATGCATGTGGAGTGTCATACAAACCTAGCCGTAATGCAAAACTAATATTCTAGACAATATAAAGTGTATACAAATAAAAACTTATAAATTTGGATGCAAACCGGGGCTTGCCTTAGTGTTGATCCCGACTAATGTTTCTGTCAATAGAATTCAAGTCAGCGGCCCCCCGAAGTCTTCTCGAGCAATATTTCTATAGCAATGATCAAATAAACGAAATACGTTATAATTGGAATTAATGTGATATACCACTACAGAAGTAAAATAGATGAAGGCAGAGGAATCTTTTGTTGAAATTTTTACAGGGGCTTTCTAAACTCATGATAGGAGTATGGTAAAATTTTCAGAAGCTTTTAAGGAAGAAGATGGCAATAAGAATTCTTGGAACCTTTAACCTTCAATGATTTATAGGAATTTAATTAGACTTGGTCATATTGAGAATTTAACATCCCAATAGTTCTGGACCTAAGGTTCCTAGGAAAATTTGTTTAAAATCTTTCTAAGTCTTCTGCTGGCCAGAATGGAGGATTGAAGTTTAATTCTATTTTTTTAATCTGATTCTGTGATTTTCAGCTCATTTATTTAAATCTGAGAAAACCAACTGATTAAGCCCTCTTAATCATATCCAAAAATCCTAATATTTTTACTGGAGCTCAAGAACTAGGAGAAGAATTTTCTGACAAAAATTAGAATATTTTATAAACCCATATTCCTGGAATTAATCCCTAAAGGAATAAATAAAAATAATTCTACAGAAATTTCTAGGATTTTCATAGCTAGAAATTTGGTTCTATGTAAGTAGTCCTTATCAGGATCCTAGCAAAATTTGTCTCATTATTTTTGGAATTTCCTAAACCGAGTTATGGTTTTTCAAAGTTTAACCAACCTTCTGTTTTGATTTTACACAGAATCTCCTCCTACAGGCTGACAGTGGGCCCTCCTGTCGGGCTTCTTCAACCTCCCGACAGAGGCTTCGCGCGCGCTCGGAACAGAAGGGTGGCGCGCCCTGTTCTCCTCCGTTTCTCCACCAAATTTGCGGCGGTTTCGTGGTACACGATCCTCGGACCACGGCGCAGCTGCCGGGCAAGGTTTCACCACACGAAAAAGGTCAGAAACCACTCGGCACCAGTGGCAGCAATCGTAGGTGCGGTGCCGACGAGGACTGGTGTGTCCCAAGCCTCTCCCGAGGTAAGTTTCCCTAGAGCATCCCTATGACGTGTATAACATGACACACAGCCCTAACCGAGCGGAAAACGGCGGCAACACGGCTGTCACCGATGGACCACAATGTTTTTGCCAGCGGCGGCGAATTCTCGATGCCCGGGGCGGAGGATGGACGATTTGCTTCGGCTTTTGGCATGGGAGGTCGCTAGGGTTCAAGGTTGCTGTGATTTGAATTGCATGAGCATTGATCAATTAGTTTGGGCGAATTCCAAGATTTGAATAGTGTCGGTTCTTCACGTACTCAGGCGTCAAATCACGAATTCCGGCGAGCCAGTGGTGGGAAAGAGACAGGGGGTTTCGGTATGAGCAACTAGACATTGTGGCACACCTTAAAGTCACTTTGATCGAGCCAGAGGGGTACGGGAGCGGCCAAGCGACGTGGAACGAGAAGGGCGCGACATTGCTCTGTTTTTGAAGAAGAAACGGGCAGCGCCGATCGGAGATGGCCGGGGGTGAGCTGGGAACATGTCGAGGACGTCGGGGAACGATGGGCGCAGCTCGTGGTTAGCTCAACCGGGCAGCAAACACGCCGGGAGGTGATCAGCGATGGGAGCAGAGAGTGGAGGCACCGTGTTCTGTTTTCTCGGATGACCGCTCGAGGAAAAACATGTGCTGTGGTTTTGCTTTTGTGAGGCAAAGAAGAAACAATGCACTTGTGCACCGGTGGTACTTAGCCAACAGCTGAGACTTGAGTGCACCGCCATCGGAAATAAGGGCACAGGCAGCTCCGTGGTGCATGCTTCTCCATCGGCGGCAAGCCTCCACAGAAACATGAGTGATATTTGTCTCTGTCACACTGACCTGTGGGTCCCACCGAAGTCTCCCCCACCAAACAACAGTGGCTCCACAATTCAAATTCAAAAGTTACAGCAAATTTCAACACATGCATTTGAATACCGTGGAGTTAACCCTCGCTTGTGCTACAAATTTGAAACGTTGTGGTTTAATTCCTTTATTGCATGTAGCCGACTTTCGAATTTGAAACCTAATTCCAATTGAATTCAACCCTACGGATTTATAGTCTAACAAGAAGCTAGAACTGCTGAAATTAGGGATTTTACATCCAGCAGCAGCCGTATGACCCAAGAGCTGGAGCTACGGAGTGTCTGGGAGGAGCTCCAAAGGACGCAAGAAGCGTTGAGGGCTCGGGACGAGATGCAGGCAACGGCGCTCAGGGCTAGGGACGAGATGCAGGTAGTAGTGCTTAGGGCTAGGGACGAGTATCAAACCTCGTACATGCTCCAGTTGCATGCTGCCGTGCAGGTAAATTCTGACCATTGTATTTAATATTTCTAATATATAAATGCTATGTGAAATAATTTGGTTCGTATTTGCAGGCTATGGCCACAGGACAGCAGGTTGTCTTTCCGCAGTGGGCGCCGCCACCATTGGAGCTGCCACATGTGCAGGTGTCGACGACAGGTGCACAGGTACAAAATGACTCAAAATAGCTAATAATAGTTAAACCTGTTCAAATTCTGTTAAATTTGATCAAACTTACTCAAATATAGCCAAAACTAGTTAAACTTGCTCAAACTTAGTAAAATATGATGAGTAATATAGCCAAAACTAGTTAAATATAGCCAAAGCTAGTTAAACTTGCTAAAACTAGTCAAACTTACTCAAACTTACTCAAATATAGCCAAAACTAGTTAAACTTTCTCAAACTTAGTCGATCTTGCTCAAACTTACTAAAATATGAGCAAACTTACTCAAACATAGCAAAATCTAGTTAACTTGCTCAATTCTGCATTTTAATGAGCAAATTTAGTCAAATATGCATGTTTATACTTGTAACTTGTCTAACCACACTTGCAAATCACAGGGATCGGGGACGGAGGTTTCGCACACCATCGCCCCAGCTTGCGCCGCTTGGATGACTGCGGGAGGATGGCTTTCTAAACTCCGGTAGTGGACGAGGTAGTGTGTAATGTGGCATGTGTCGCGTGTATTTTTTCCATTTTTTCTGAACTGTTTTGCAATGTTTCTTGTGATATATATATATATGCTTGTGCTTGTGTATATTATTTTCTGCCTGTGTGAGCTGGCCATCGAGTCAGTGCTGGCCTCGAAGCCAGGGCAGGATTTTTCTGTTTTTTTTTTTAAATGCGAGCCTTATGACGACGGTTTCTGGTGCTTAGTCGTTGTCTATAAGCGATGACGGTGGAGCAATAGCCGTCGTCTATAAGACATAATTATAGACGACAGTCAGAAAAATACGCCGTCTATAAGAGCCCTCATAGACGACGGCCACCGTACCACCGTCGTCTATAAGGTCCACTAGGTGCCACGTATCAGGAGTACCTAATTGATGACAGCCAGAAGTGACCATCGTTAATTATCTTATAGACGACGATTACTGGCGTCTATAATCTTATAGATGACTAATAACCGTAGACGGTCGGAAACTGTCGTCAATAAGTGTTTACTTTCGTCTATAAGCTATAGACGATGGTTTTAGCCTTATAGACGACGGTTTCTGCCCGTCGTCTATTATCGTGATTCCTGCAGTTCATGGTGATCACCCTTCAGAGCTCAGAAATCCAGTGACATGCAGTGTGTGATTATTGTCTAGAGGATAGCTTGCGACATCATCAACATCTTGACAAAGCAAAGTTGAGGTACTACAAGTACATAAAACAAGGCAACACTTTCGTGATGTTTCTTCAATAAGTCTTTTTAAGTGCATAAAGTAAAGCAAAAGTGTATTCTCATTACTGGTGTGCTTCAGCATCGTTATTAAATTTTCCAAGACGGTATCCATCCAAGTAAATTTCCACTGGCTCGATGACCATAAGTTAAGTGGATAAAATAAGAAAAATATTGTTAGTCTTGTGGGCAGACATTTTTATATTATGAATGGTATCACAAATGGCATATACAAGCGGGGCTTTTTTACTGTGTGTGTTGAATCCTGTAATAATATTATCACTGATTGACCAGAGACATTCTAAATATTGTTAACCATGAGGATCCCCTGTTAATCTCTTAAGATAGAAAAAAGTTATGTTGAATTTTGCCTTGCTTCTTTGTTGAATACAAAAACGGAACAATAACAGATGATAGCAACTAACTGGCCCGAGTCTCTCTACACGCCAGACACACAACGCTGAGCGCACGACATTTTCGTTGCTCGTGGCGCTGAGAGTTCGGACATCCGCTACCACTACGCCCGCGTCGTGCGCGGTGACCGCGTCAGGCCAACGAGAACTGACGTGCGGCACAAGACAGCCCCTTGGTTCACACCCTCTCTAGGTTATTCTCAAAATAAAACACGTAACAAACAAAAGTTCAGAAGTACCAAGAATCTCCCCCTACTTCTGAGACTTGATTTGCATTACACCGATCTTCTCACGGAGCTCCTGAAACTGAAGACGACCTAGAGGCTTTGTAAGAATATCGGTGAGTTCATCCTTCATCCCAACATGTTCCAGAATGATTTCCCCACGTTCCTGGCATTCCCTGATGAAGTGGAACTTTATATCGATATGTTTGCTCCGATAATGCAGAACAGGATTCTTGGCCAACGCAATTGCAGCTGTGTTGTCTATGTTGTTGACTGGTGCTGGAACTTGGATCCCAATCACTTCCTCTAGAACTCGGCGAAGCCATACGCCCTGACTTGATGCAGCCACACTCTCCATGTGTTCAGCTTCACATGTAGATTTTGCTACTGCCTTCTGCTTCTGTGAGACCCAGCCTATCGGATCCTTACCAGGGAAGAAAATGACTGGTCGTGCTCCATCGATCATCCATGTCTCCTCCAAAGAAACTGTCGCTGAATCCTCTTAAGTTGAGTTCATCTTCAGCTCGTACGTCTAACAGTCCATATTTTACCGTTGCCGCCACATAACGTAATAGATGTTTCAGTGCCACCATATGCTCCTCTTGTCGTTCAGCCATGAAACAGCTCAAGTACCCCACACTAAAACTCAGATCAGGCCGAGTGTGCAAGAGATACCTGAGACCTCCAATCATGCTTCGGTACATCGTGGCATCAGTTAAGGGCAACGTGCTTCTCTTGGTTAGCTCCAGGCGAGTTCCATGGGTGTTGCACATCCATTGCAAGCTCCGATGCCACTTTGATCAAGTAACTTAGCTGCATATGCACTTTGGCATAGTTCAATGCCATGCTTGCCTTGTCTGGCATAGTTCAAATTCCCTAGGTCACTCATCCGAAATCTTTCTTTCATTTCCTCCTTGAACTGCCTGATCCCTTCCTTGCTTCCTCCAACGACCAGCAAATCATCAACATATACTCCAACAATGATCCTTTCAGCCTTTCCTGATCTTGTATAAAGACCATGTTCTGTTTTGCATCATTTGAAACCCAGCCTGCACAGAATTTCATCAAGCTTGCAGTTCCAAGCGCGAGGGGCTTGCCGAAGTCCATACAAGACTTTTTGAAGCTTAAGGACCATATAACCTTTTCCTTCTGCTGTGAAACCTGGTGGTTGATCAACATAGACCTCCTCAGCAAGATCACCATTCAAGAAAGCAGACTTAACGTCCAGGTGATGAACATCACACCCGAACTGTGCGGCGACAACCAATACAACTCGCTCAGATTCCATCCTTGCAGCAGGTGCGAATACTTCCTAAAAATCAATACCCTGTTTCTGAACATGACCCTTAGCAACTAGTCTTGCTTTGTGCCGCACAACATTTCCTAGCTCATCCTTTTTCAGCTTGAAGACCCATTTCCGACCAATGGCGCGGTGTCCTTCTGGAAGATGTACCAGCGACCATGTCTTGTTTTCTTCAATGGATGTCAGCTCCTCTACCATAGCTGCACGCCACTCCTTTATATTCAAGGCTTCCTCTGCCGTACATGGTTCCTCACCGATGGCAACCAGGAGCTCGTCTATATCTCCTCTTCCTGTTTCATACACAGGCGCCGTCTCTAGGATATTCTTCATGGTGCGGTAACGGTGAGGCGCGTCTTCGGCTTCACTATCCAAGTCTGGTCTATGGGGCGGTAGTGACACGAACTCCACCATCCTTGGTGCATGGGGCGTCAGTTGTGTTCCCGGAAGCACTACCCTGACTCGAGTTTTCCCGCCATGATCAGAGATCGTAAAGGATGGGTTATCTCCACCAACGCCCTCAGGGGGCGCACCACAAATGGTGTACTCCACCCTGAACATGTCTTCATCATTCATCACTTCGCTTGGCTCGGCATCATCCCACTTCCATGATCGATCTTCCTCGAACACAGCATCACGTGACACATGAACACTCTCCATGTCGGGGTTGTAAAAATGCCAGGCTTTACTACCTTGCTCGTACCCGATGAATACCATTGGAGTGCTTCGATCTTCAAGCTTACTGAGACGTTTGCTTCCCTGTTTCACGTGTGCCACACAGCCAAACGTACGCAAGTGATGAATACTTGGTTTCTCGCCATGCCATACCTCAGACGGGGTCTGTTTCTCGACGCTCCGGGTAGGAAAGCGGTTCAGAACATAGACAGTTGTCGTCACCGCCTCCCTCCAGAACCAGCCGGGCATATTCATTGCCTTCAGAATACTTCTAGCCATCCCTATAACAGTCTGGTTCCTTCGTTCGACCACCCGTTCTGTTATGGAGAGTAAGGGGCGGTCAGGTATCGTTGGACACCCTCCTTGGTGCAGTGTTCGACGAATGATCGTGCCGTGAACTCTCCCCCACGATCCGTGTGAAGAGTTCCAATTTTCCTTCCGGCCTCAGCTTCAATGCGTGCTTAAAAAGACACGAAAACACCCATTGCCTAGTCCTTTGTGCTGATCAAAGACACCCACATGTAACGGCTAAGATCGTCAACAAGGAGGAAAAAGAACCTGCTGCTTCTTGGTGTTGGCGACGTCACCGGACCGCAGAGGTCTCCATGTACCAGCTCCAACTTGTTCGACGCCATGTACTTTTCCATGTACGTATGGGAATGGTCATCGTCTTTGTTTCCTGGCGAGGCAGCTGTCACAGACCTGCTCAGTTTGGGTGATAGTCGGCAGACCATACACGAGCTGTTCCTAGGCGGGTTTTCTGAGACTTCAGAAGTTGAGGTTTCCCATTCGTGCATGCCACCTCCATGCTGCATTGTTCCCCTGTGCCATCAAACACGTGGGTTGCACCACGTCGAGTTCAATGGTGTACAAACGGTTAACACCTCGTTTCACCATTGCCACGGGAGTTCCTTTCATGTCCCAGATCTTGACACATCCATCGTCCATCAAGATTCGATGACCCTTCTTCCTTGAGCTGGCCTAGTCTAATGATATTCGTCTTGAGCTGAGGGATGAGGTACACTCCAGCTAGCTCCTTTCGACCACCATTCTTGCCTTGAAACACCACAGTCCCACGCCCACTTATTTCAGTCACCGAACCATCACTCAAACGAACACTTCCATGCACTGTGTTGTCGAGCTTGGAGAGCAAGTCCTGTTTCCAAGTCATGTGGTTTATAGCACCGGAATATAAGATTCAGCGCGTGCTTCCTCCTCCCTCCTTATCTCCTAGTCGTACATACATCTTGTCTTCGCTGAGACATACCTCTTTAGGAGATGTTTTTGGCTCGACCTTGGTGCTGGCGTATGCCACCAGTACGCTGGAGTCAAACTCGCTGTGGACCTGAGCCGCGCTCACCTCTTCGTCCTTCTTCTTTTTCCTGCACTCTCTCGCCCAGTGGCCTTTCTTGCCACAGTAGCAGCACTCGTCTGCCCGAGTTCCTACCGCCACGGTTTCCTCGACCATGGCCGCGTCCGCGGCCACAATCTTTCTTAGGTGCTGACGAGTCCCTAGGATGCTCCTGGCTGCTGCCGCTCGACATCTTGAGGCATGATGAAAGGCGCGCAAGTAGTTCATCTTCAGTCAGGTGAAACTTTTCTTGAGCGTTACTCTCCCCATTGTTTGCACCCAACCTCTCTTCAGTTGTCTTGAGTCGGCCGATCAACTCATATACGGTCACCTCACTCAAGTCGAGCAAGGTCTCAATAGAAGCAGTGATCTGCTCAAACTTTGGTAGCACCACCTGCAGGAATTTCCGGATGATCTCCTCCTCCGAGCAATCGCTCCAGAGCGCCTATTGAGCGGTAGTTTTGCAAGGTTGTTAGTCTTCAACGTCCTCCACGTTTGCAGCATCTACATGCAACATGCACCGCGTGATTAGGCCACCTCATGTAACGATCGTGTGATCTTCTTGTAAATGTGGGCTGACTTCCTCCTTGTAAACTTGGCTATATAAACGTCACAGATCAATACAAATAAGTCAGTTGAGCCAATTACTTTCATGGTATCAGAGCCCCGTAGATCCTTCCTGTCTTCCCACCCTCCGCTCCCATTGATGGCAGATACGTTCTCCTCTACTGCAAGCCAATCTCTCGGGGCATCTGCTTCGTCTACAATGAGCTCGACCTCATCTTCCTTCACCTCACACACCACCAACGCTGGCACCATGCCTTCTCTTGCCAATGCAGCCCAGTCAGTAAATATCACCAGCCTTGTTACCGTCAGGCTCGACATGTTTTCCACAGCTTACCGTCGGTGGAAACGATTATTTCTGGTGGTTCTTGGTCGGTTTAATCTTCGTCATCATATCGACGGCACGCCTTCTCGTCCTGATGACGCCGTCTGGATTCAAGAGGATCTCACCGTCCTCATGTGGATCCACGCTACACTTGCGGATGATTTACTCGACTTCGTCATGGAAGATGATATCACCGCCCATGGCGTCTGGATGAAGATCGCCAATTATTTTCTCGGCAACAAGTCAAGCCATGTTGTTCATCTCGAGCAACAGCTTCATGGTCTCGTTCAAGGTGATATGTCCGCTACTGCTTATTGTCATAAGCTCAAAACTCTTGCAGATTCGCTGGCTGACTGTGATCAACCCATCACGGATCGTGCTCTTGTGCACCAACTCATCCGTGGCCTCAACCCGAAGAACCATGTACTGCGTCAGCTCTTGCCAGCCATGCCAACATTTCCTTCGTTCATGGAAGCGCGAGACCAGCTCATCGTCGGCGAAAATACGTTGGCTTCCTCTATCGCGCCGAGTCATGAAACTGCGCTTCAATCAACTGAAGTTGTTCACGATTCTTCTGCCGGCAACAATACTCCTAACCGTCCTCAAAATGACCGCGCTCAACTAATCTTCTCAGCTGCGTGGTCGAGGACGTAGCGGCTTTCGTGGGCGTGGGCGTGGGCGTGGTGGACGTAGCCACCCCAACACGTGGTCACATAATGTGCCACCATGGTTTACTGCATGGCTCAATTCCAACCAGGCTTGGCGCGCGCCTTGGACTGGAGCCAATGGTCCTGGCGTACTAGGATCCAGGCCACCTTCAGCACACGCCTTTCATGTTCAGCAGCATCAACCATCAACGCAATTTGCTCCATCAACGCCTCATGCGTTTGACACTGCTGACCTTCTTCAGGCGCTGCACTCTGCTGCTCAACATTCAGGAAACAGTCAGCAAGAATGGTATATGGACACTGGAGCCTCTGGGCATATGACTGCAGATTCAGGTACTATACCAAATTATTGTCGATCTTCTCTGCATAATCCCTTTCGCATTATCGTTGGAAATGGTTCCACTTTACCAGTAAAAGGGTCTGGTTCTGTCTCTCTCGCCACTCCACATGCTGTTTCCAACTTGTCTCGTGTTCTACACACTCCAAACTTAATTAAAAATCTCATATCCGTGCGCAAATTTACCACTGACAACTGCTGCTCTGTTGCCTTTGATCCATTTGGATTCACAATAAAGGATCTTCTCAGCAATCGGGAGATCATGAGGTCCAATAGTTCTGGTGAACTATACCCCTTCTTCGGTACAAGCGAGTCTTCTACAGCTACTGCTCTCATGACAACAGCTAGCACCTTGTGGCACAGGCGACTTGGGCATCCAGGCTCCAAAAGTCTAGGCACTATCCTATCTGAATTTAGCATTCCTATGAATAAAACTAGTCTCTGTGATGCTTGTTAAAGAGGGCGTCATGTCCATCTGCCCTTTTCACACTCCAACTCTGTAACCTACTTTCTATTTCAATTACTTCACTGTGATATTTGGACCTCTCCCATTGAAAGTGTTATGGATTTCAAATACTACATTGTGCTTCTTGACGACTTTACACATTATATTTGGACCATGCCTCTTAGACACAAGTCTGATGTTTTCTACACCATTAGAAATTTCTATCGACTTGTGTTAAATCAGTTCCATCTCCATATTCAGTCCTTACAGTGTGACAATGGTACAGAATTTGTCAACTCAGACTTGCGATCTTTTCTTACTGATCATGGCATCACGTATTAAACTTGTCTTTAGCACTTGTTAGCAAAACTTTTACAATCAAAACATATATGTATATTCATTACGTGTAGTATCTACGTGGAGAATTTGAAGTCGGAGTGGAGATCAAGGAAGGAGGAAAGCAATTGATCAAGCCAAGTGGTCTTAACTAACTGAACTTCATATATATAAGTCCCCTGCAAAACAAAGGAAAGCCCCGGTTTGTATCAAAACTTATAAGTTTTTATTTGTATTCACTTTATATTGTCTAGCATTTAGTTTCTTGCATTAAGTCTAGGTGGTATGACACTCCAAATGCATGACCCAGAAAACCCTAGAGTATAATGTAGAGTAGATTATCAATTGATTATAACTGCTGATATCAAGTCAACAAAAGTGGATTAAAAGAAGCAAAACTCGAGTGGGCAGTTTCCTACTCGTGAACCGGGATTAAGGGAGATCAATCGGAAGAGTTGGGAATCGATCCTCATAGTTGGGAATGGAGACCGGGCAGTGGATAGAAGGCTCAAGAATGTGGTTCTGTGAACCTAGTCTATGTCTGAGTCGATTAAGGCCTGTTCTCGTGTGCGGCGCCGCTGGACAAGTTTGAGATGTGTACCGGATGCATACTGGCTATATGGGACCCAGAAAACCGATGTAACATGTTAACCTGGGTGTCGAGGCATACCTCACCGTCTAATGCAGATGCTGAAAGGATAGAGAAGTCGGCTCTACGAGGGTTTGACGTAGTGAGACTTAATCCTAGTAAGTGGGACCGGTTCGATATTTGGGTGTCGTGTGAAAGGTTGCCACGTACGGCGTCAGTGATGGTTGCTGTGTGCAACATCGAGTACGTGCGTACGTGTCGTGTCGGCCGGGTGTTTTTTATTGCAATCACCGTCGCTCGCGGTAGTGACATACTTGTACACTGAGTTGTAACGTAGTAATAAACTAGGAAAAACCTTAATATGCTTCGTGTGTAATCCTCATAATGGAGAGAGGAATGATCAACACTTTCACTAAATTTATTTTCCACCTTGGGCTAGTAGCGTCGAGGCAAAGCATTTCTTGTTTGATTGTGGAGTCTCGACGTTAATGGCGCAAGGTCTGTATGAGTCTAGGGTAGATCACTAAAGTTACTTTCACCTCGGGTAAGTGACATCGAGATAAAGCGTTTCTTGTTTGATTGTGGAGTCTCGATGTAAATTACGCGAGGGCTATAAAAGTTGCTTAAAACTGGAAGTAAGGACTCTCCTTTAGCTTAAGAGCATCGTTTGTGCAAACTTCTGTATTCAGCCCTCTATTTTCAGCATGTAGAGTTTCATGACTAGGGTGACGGTTAAGTCTTGCTGAGCTTCGTCCTCACGGATACTGCATAAGTTGTTTTGCAGGTAATAACTGTACGCTGATAGGTACGGATGTCCAATGAGACTCGGAACTCTCCGAGTGGTGAACTCATGGCAACCCCTGCCGCTGCTATTGTGATAGTGTTGCTAGCGAGAAGGGTCCGTGGGGTGGACACCTTCTCTGTTGCTTAGCATAGGTATGAGACGTGAGTTGTAATAGTCTTTCGCTGTAGATAATTTTGAGAAGTATTTGTAAAACTTACACTTTGTAACGTTCCACATAATTTATGTAATATGATGCTTTATTATGTGTGCTGTTGGGTGCCGCATCGCACGGCACCACCCAATGTGATTCCCGGGCGAGCGGCACGGCCCCGTGATCGGGACCGGGCCCTAACAGACAACAGCCTTGCCAGCCATACTGCTTGACAGGCAGCCGATGCAGCCACTACATATTCAGCTTCATAACTGGACAAGGTCAGAATTTTCTGTTTTGTTGATTGCCAGCTAAAGGACTCTCTACAAGAAAGAAAATAATTCCACTTGTACTCTTCCTTTCATCAATGTCACCAGCAAAGTCACTATCACTGAATCCCTTCAATGTCAAACTTTCCACACTTACTCTTGGGAAAAACAGACCCATGTCAAGTGTTCCTCCACATACCTTAGAATATGCTTCACTGCTTGCAAATGATCTGAATGAGTTTCCTCCATGTATCTGCTGACATACCCCACTGAGTAAGCCAGATCAGGCCTAGTATTTACCATGTACCCTAGGCTACCGACTAAGCTTCTATAATAAGTGACATCCACCAGAGGACAATAATTGGCCTTACTTAGTTTCAGTCCCGGCTCCATAGGTACCTTGCAGGGATTACAGTTAACCATGCCTCCTTTCTCCAGTATCTTTCTAGCATAGCTTCCTTGACTCAGGTAGAAGCCATCTCTCTGTTGTCTCACTTCTATACCCAGATAATAGTGGAGCAACCCCATGTCACTCATACTAAACAAACTGGTCACCTCTTTCTTGAATTTCATTATGTCTTCTTTCCTGTTGCCTGTCACCACCAGGTCATCCACATACACTCCAAGAATTAACCTCCCTTCTTCGCTCCCTCTGCAATACACTGCATGATCAGAATGACACCTCAGAAAACCAATTTTGATCAGGCTTTCATCCAGTTTTTGATTCCAGGCTCTTGGGGCTTGATGAAGACCATATAATGCCTTGTGCAGTTTCAGCACCTTCTTTTCTTTCTTTGGTGTGACAAAACAAGGTGGTTGCTCTACAAACACTTCCTCTTGGAGATCTCCATTCAAGAAAGCAGACTTAACATCTAAATGGTGAACCTCCCAACTCTGATGAGCAGCTAATGCTAGGATTAGTCTCACTGCTTCCAGCCTTGCCACAGGTGCGAAAACCTCATCAAAATCGACACCATGCTTCTGAGCATACCCCTTTACCACTAATCTTGCTTTGTGTCTCAACACCTTCCCTTCCTCATCTCTCTTGAGCTTGAACACCGATTTCAGGCCTATAGCCTTCCTTCTTCAGGAAGTTCAGTAAGAGACCAGGTCTTGTTCTCCTCTATTGCTTGCATCTCTTCCTCCATAGCTCTTCTCCAGCACAATTTGGATTGAGCTTCCTGTAGAGACGCAGGTTCTTCAGCACTTATTGCATGTAATGCTCCATCACCCAAATTCTGAAATCACTGCTGCAGTGGTGTTACTTCCCCCAAAATATTTTTCACTGTCCTGAAACGCAGAGGAGCTTCATCATCATGATCTGCATCTAGCTGATCACTGAAGTTTGATGGAGGAGACACAAACTGTATAGGATCTTCTCCCTCTTCAATGTTTCCTAAAGGTGCCTGGGGTGTGAGTTGGAGTGGTGAGCCATCTACCTCTCTGTGCTGCCTGCTGATCACCAGATATTCCACACTGAAACTGTCATCACCTCCAATATCATCTTTGTCAATTTCTCCCCAGTCCCACTGACCATTCTCTCCAAATACTACATCTCTGCTGACATGTACTCGATGAGAAACTGGATCATACATTCGGTATGCCTTGGATCCTTTTTCATACCCCACAAATATCATCTTTGTGCCTCTGTCATCTAGTTTCTTCAGGTGTGGAGATGTGTTCTTCACGTAAGCAATGCACCCGAACGTCCTGAGATGTCGGACTGAAGGCTTCTTGCCAAACCACCCTTCAAAAGGTGGCATCCCTTGTACACTTCTTGTTGGGGTCCTATTAAAGATATACACTGCAGTTTGTACTGCCTCCCCCCAAAACAAGCTTGGTGGCCCCTTTTCCTTGATCAGACTCCTGGCTGTCCCCACAACAGTAGCATTTCGATGCTCAACTACCCCATTTTGCTGAGGAGAATAGGGGGCAGTGGTCTGACGTCTCACTCCTTCAAGACAGTACTCATGGAAGTCTAACGAATTAAACTCCCTCCTCTGTCTGTTCTGAATGTACCCAGCCTTCTCCCAGTTTCTGCTTCTAACAGAAGTTTAAACCTTTTAATAGCTTCAGCAGCTTGATCTTTTGTCTTCAAGAGAGCTATGTACATGTATCTGCTCTTGTCATCCACCAACAGCAAAAAATATTGGTTGCCACTTGGTGTTGCTAGAGTTATCTTCCCACATATGTCACCGTGGACTAACTCCATGACATGATCCCGGTATTCAGTTTTGTCAGGAAAATGTGATCTTCCCTGTTTTCCCGCCAAGCATGCCTCACATAATTGGTTCACCTGGCTGAAATCAGGAAGTCCACGTACTAGCTCCTCACGAACCATCTTCTTCATGGCAGGAAAATTCAAATGCCCCAACCGTGAGTGCCAACGCCAAGCTACTTCATCCCCTCTGACAGATAAACATACAGGTCTTGCAATTTTAACTGACAGAACGTAGAGTCGGTTTGGCGGACGCTTTACCATGGCAAGCAGACACCCTCCTGGTTCTCTGATGGACATCTCACCACCCTCGACCACCACTTTGTAGCCTCCTTCATCTAGCTGACCCACACCCAAGATATTTGTCGTGAGTTGAAGAATGTAGTACACCCCTTCAAAGAACCGATGTTCTCCATTCTTGCATGAAAACATCACTGTTCCACAGCCCTCGATCTTAGCCACCGAGTCATCTCCAAACTGAACCATTCCCTGAACTTGGTTGTTTATTCTCACAAACACCATTGAGGAACCTGACATATGGTTCGTTGCTCCGGTGTCAATGATCCAAGTCTCAGCATCTTGGTCCTTTCTAGCCTCACCCTGCTGTGCAAGAGCTTTCTGTTCCTGAACTTGAACAGGTGCCTTCACCGTCATATGGCAATGAGGCAGTGTCGTACGCTCTTGCTTTTCCTCTGTACGCACACACATCAACGATGCCTCCTCCTGCACAGCATGAGCCTGCTCCTTCTTCATTAGGACCTGCACTCTCGGTCCTAGTGACCATGCTTCCCACATTTCTTGCATTGATCAGGTGCCAACGTCGCCCCCCTCGAGGATGAAGTGCCCCCACTGTCTGGTCTTGGACGTCCATTAGAACGCCCTCTTCCTCGCCGACCAGAGCCTCTCCCAATACCACCTCTTCCTCCTCGGCCTTCAGCATCACGTAACTTCCTCCGAGCATCCCACTCTTCCTCAGTGAGATACAGTTTCCCGTCATGCTGTAACACCGGTGGTGGTGTCTCGAACGAGTCTTCGGCTGCCTTCAATCTTCCAGTGGCGTCCGCTAGAGTAAGCGTCGACACATCGAGAAGAGTCTCGATTGCCAGGACGATCTGCCGGAAACATTGTGGTACACTTTGAAACAATTTCTACACCACCTTTTCACCTCCTCCACACTTTCACCACGAGTGGCTAGAGTGGCCGCCATGCCACTCAAGGGCAAAGAATACTCTTCCACAGTTTCACCATCTCTGAACACCACCGAGTCGAATTGCCGGCGTAGCTGCTGCGCGCTTGCCTTCTTCACCCGGTCGTCACCTACACACATTGTCTTGATGGTGCCCCAGGCGCGGTCTCCTTCTCGGCAATCACGGACACCATCTCTGATGTAACGGCGCTGCACAGGGCGTTGAGTGCGAGCATGTCGTCCCGTGGATCGTCACCCGCCAACCCCCTCACCCTCAACATCACCTTCATCAGGAGTAACCATTCCGTGTATGTCACGCCCGGTTTTACAAAGAGCAAAACCGGCCGTCACCTACGTGTATGCCAGGATCGGTTTCATCATACACGTAGGACAGCTAGTGATAAACAGTTATATATATCGAATATAAACGACATTCATACCTTAAAAATGAGTTTCGGATAGCAGCGGAAGAAGAGAAGCTTCTAGGGCCGTCCACAGGCGAATCGACTGGCAGCTACGTGACCTTCTTCACACCGTCTTCATTTTATCTTCTTTTCACTGAGCAACAATTATAAAAGAGGAAAAAGACAAACGCCTGAGTACATAATGTACTCAGCAAGTGTGGGAAAGTTTTATGCATGATGGGGCAAAAATCAAGAAAGGCTAAACACGGCTTATGCACTAAGCAACCTATACCTTAGTCTTATTAAGCATCCTATTTACTAGGTGAAAGTCCCAACCATCCCAACCAAGTATCTCCAAGTCCAACTGTATACATCTCCCAAAATCACCAACCACATACCATAACCAACCAATCCAAGACCACCAACCAAACCATACTAATCATGAGAGAGTTACCAGCCCGCTCTTGACCGTGAGCACGGCTGTCTAGACAGTTTTGACTCTGCAGAGTTTGTACCCTTTACCCACAAGTCGTGATTCCGTCCCCTGTCGCCAGGTGGACTAAAACCTCCCTTTTGCCCGTGGTAGCTAGCCACATTTCACACTTCCTAAGGTGTGCGGCCAGGAGATCACGATGTGACCTTTACAAAGGGAATCCCGACGAGCATGAGCCCACTGAGGTTTCACCCCTGCGGCCTCCTGGAGTCTTTTTCACCTCCGCCTGCAGTGGCCCCCTCTTGAGCCTTGCGGATCCCAGGGTAGTCCCGCCCGACTCCCATTCCCCGCACCTACCACACACTCACACTACATCGGGAATGCACCTAATTACTTAGTCACTCTGTCCCATACCAGTTCTTGTGGTGGCACTGTATAAGCCAGTTGACGGGTCTCACGAACCGGTCCTTAGGATCTACACAGGCCACTAACCATAAACCCGAGTCTCGTGCACTCGGCACCCACCATAAACCAACCAGCCTGCTAGATCCCTATCTCTACATCCCCACATATAAACCATATACATATCTCCACACAACATCTCAATGATCATGATAATTAAACATTAATGTAAATTACTCCCATCCCATCTACTAAGCAGGGCTAAGCATTAATAAACGACATGTAGTAAAACCTAGCTAACCCATACCCAGGCTACAAGGGAGATAATATGGAAATTCTAGTAAACAGCCTATCATGGGATTCATGTTAAAGACAATGCATGCAGATTCTAACTAATAATCCTAAGAAGGAGCAAAATGGTCAAGGGCACTTGCCTTTTTCTTATATTGTTGCTCAGTATAGTGGTTGAACTCTTGACATTCGAAGTCTTGGGCTTGTAGATCAAACGTCGGATCGGGGCTGATTTGATCCATGTCATCACGGTGAAATGAAAATAACAAGGAAACACATAAGAAAAGGCTATTCCAACACTCTAACGTAGTAATTGTCAAGACATAAAAAAAATCCTATCTTTCGTATCACCAAGTGTATTTTCCTGTGAGGGCTTTTGTGCAAACAACTATTATTGGAACCTAAGTAAAGTTTTTATTAGGTTTTAGGGGTGATCATGCTAAGTTAGCAATTTGACTAGGGTTGTAGGGATGATTTCAGCAGTTACACAGGGTTGTGTTGTGAACCTAATGCCAAACATGGGTATTTCTGTAATTTCAGCAACTGCACAAGTGGGTATTTGTCATTTTCAGCAAGTAAACATAGGCAAAACTGTAAGTCTAGCATTGTCAAGGGGTTAAAGTACATGTACAGATCAAACATGGCATTTTGGTAATTTATAGTGCTACTCAGGGGTCTATTTCAGAATGACAGCAGTTTTTACATGGGTTTAAAATATAATTCCAGAGCCTTACAAGGTGTTTTATGTGATTTTGCAGCAAAGTTTAGGGGGTTTTATGAATTTACAGAATGGTACTGGGCTACAATGTTAACTACAGATTTTTGCAGGGGCAAAAGGGCCATTTCAGCAAGCATTCAAGGACCTAATTGTAATTCCAGAATATTTTAGAAGGGTTTTGTGAACTCCAACTGGGTCCAGGGGTAAAAATACCTAAACAGGTGGGGTCTGAATGAAATGGCAGCACATTCAGGGGTGTGGTGTTTTAGTAAGTGTTCAGGACAATTCAGGGGGTTAAATGCTAAAGCAGGGTATTCCAGGAGTGGTTTGCGCAATAACCGGGAGTTGGAGGGGGCCGGTTGTGAGGATACAAAGATCTAGGGGGTTCTGCGCAAAATTGCCGTGGGAAAAGGTGGATTTGACGTGAGCCGTTGGGTCTGATCTCAGCGGCGGTGATTTAAAACACCGAACCGGTACGCGAGACTAGTCGCGGCCGTTCACTTGAGATTGGACAGCGGTGACCGTGCGCGGCGGCGTCCATGGAGACGACCAAAACTCGCCGGCATTCACGGGTTTTCATCTGCTAGCCCACCCTACTCGATGCTAACTAGCGGGATCAAAGGAGGATCGTGTCGGGCACTCACCTAGGGTGTTTGCAGGGTCGGGAAGACGTCGGTGAGGCCTCGCGGTGAGAGGTGGCGGCGATGCCCCTAGACTCTCGTCGGGGATGTCGTTGGGGTATCATTTCTTCACGTTCGTCGTGTCCTTGACGCGGCCTAAGGCTCGGCGAGTGTAGACGTTGTTAGCACGTGAAAGACCCGCAAAAGAGGAAAGGATATTCATTAAGAGGCGGAGATGCTCACCGTCCATTCGTGCCAGGTTCAGGAGTGACTCCCACACAATGGTGTTGGCTCGAAGGGCAGCTTCTCAATGTATTCCAGAGCCTCATTGCGATGTCCCGACTTCCTCAGGTCCTTAATGATTCCAACATAGTGCTCCATGCCGGGATCAATGCCATGGTCCCTGAATATGGCATCAAAGTAAAGGAACGCCTCCTCAATGGCCTTCAAGTTGGCATAAGCATTGAGCACTAGCACAAATGTGTGGTTGGTAGGCGCCGTAAGCTCCTTAATCAACTCGAACAGCCGCATCGCCTCATCCCTGCAACACCTTCTTGATGGCCACAAATACCATATGCTCAGCAAAATTTTAAGTCCTAACAATAGCCAACCTTTGCAACGCTCCAAGAAGGCCGGAGCAGTGGGGAGCGGTATGGGTGGATAAACTTACAGGGGTGGAGCTCGCGCGGGTGGAGGTGGCGGTAGCATAGGACTTGGCGGCGTAGGCGACGGGGGCTTGTTCCTCCTTCGTGGCGCCGCTGTTGGGCGCGGGGTCGACGACCGGCAGCAGCGCGAAGGGCGTCGGGGCTCGCCGGACGGGGGCGCGGATGCGCAGTGCTGCTTCGAGGGGGGGGGGGCGAGCTCGGCGGTGGCGAAGCCCATGGGGGGCGCGGCGGAGCACGGGGGAGGTAGCCGGCGGTGGAGGCGTGCAAGGCCGGGGCATGGTTGCCGGAGCTGCTTCAAGGGGGGGCCGGTGCGAGGGCGGCGCGGTGAGGAGCGCATCGGGGAAGGAGGCGGCGTGGGGCTTAGGTGGGTGGCAGGTGCGTCGGCCGGAGGTGCGGAACAGGGGCAGAGCTCGAGCTGAGGGCGCGTGGAGGAAGGGGTGGAGCGAGGCGAGGAGCCCAAGGGTGGGCGCAAGGTGTCGGGCGCCGGGAGGCTGAGGGAGAGCGGCTTGCTGAGGGAGGAGGGAGCGGCGGCCACTGGCTCAGGGGCGGTGAAGGTGCTGTGGTCAGGAGGAGGGCTGCGCTGGTGGGCTGGGGGCGGCAGGGAGGAGAGGCGGCGCGCGAGCTGGGGGAGCGCCGACTAGGGGGCTCGGGCGCGGGGAGAGGCTCGGGGGAGGCGCTGAGGAGGGAGGCGCGAGAGGTGAGGAGAGGCGGGCGGCGGGGCTAGGGCGTGGGTCGGGATGAAGGAGAAGAAGCAGGAAAGAAGAAAAAGGAAAGAAGAAAAAAAAGGGTTAGGGTTTGGGGGGATGTGGGCTGGGCCAGAGGAAAAACGTGGGTGTTACAACACTACCCCCCTTAAATGGAATCTCGTCCCGAGATTCTAGTAAGCTAGGTTTTGGGAGCTTCGTTGGCGGGAGAGGTTCTTCCTTACAATTGGCAATATAGAGGCACGTTTTGCTGGGGTGAGGTCTTATATGGAGTTGTACTCATATATGAAGATAAACAAGTCAAACGATGATGTAGATAAGATCAAGGGGGTTTAGGTTGTAGTAAACTAGAATGCACCCTACTGAAGGTCGTGGGCTTCATGTAAATCTCCAAAGCTTGTTGTTCCGTTGGTCGAGGTGTGGTTCTTCTTGATAATTCTTACTTCTTCATTCACTTTGTTGATCTAGTGTATGTCGAATCAAACTCTAACCAAGGTGTTGAAATGTGATGTGCTACCCCCCTTAAATAAAAAAAAATGTTATCATCATTAGTTTTCTGGTTTTCAAACAACGTGTTTCTAATTCGTTATGAGACAAGGCGTGGGCTTCACTCGCTGAACCAATCTTCAAGCCATCTTTTTCTCGCTCCGAGTTATCTTCACACGTTGATCTTGATGCTTCTATCGGTTGACTTGAGTCTTCGTCTTCATAAGCGAGGTCAAAACATGATCTTACTAAGTTGATTCTAACTAAGGTCACGCGCCTAGAGTCGATATATAGCTCTGATACCACTCTGTCACGCCCGGTTTTACAAAGAGCAAAACCGGCCGTCACCTACGTGTATGCCAGGATCGGTTTCATCATACACGTAGGACAGCTAGTGATAAACAGTTATATATATCGAATATAAACGACATTCATACCTTAAAAATGAGTTTCGGATAGCAGCGGAAGAAGAGAAGCTTCTAGGGCCGTCCACAGGCGAATCGACTGGCAGCTACGTGACCTTCTTCACACCGTCTTCATTTTATCTTCTTTTCACTGAGCAACAATTATAAAAGAGGAAAAAGACAAACGCCTGAGTACATAATGTACTCAGCAAGTGTGGGAAAGTTTTATGCATGATGGGGCAAAAATCAAGAAAGGCTAAACACGGCTTATGCACTAAGCAACCTATACCTTAGTCTTATTAAGCATCCTATTTACTAGGTGAAAGTCCCAACCATCCCAACCAAGTATCTCCAACTCCAACTGTATACATCTCCCAAAATCACCAACCACATACCATAACCAACCAATCCAAGACCACCAACCAAACCATACTAATCATGAGAGAGTTACCAGCCCGCTCTTGACCGTGAGCACGGCTGTCTAGACAGTTTTGACTCTGCAGAGTTTGTACCCTTTACCCACAAGTCGTGATTCCGTCCCCTGTCGCCAGGTGGACTAAAACCTCCCTTTTGCCCGTGGTAGCTATCCACATTTCACACTTCCTAAGGTGTGCGGCCAGGAGATCACGATGTGACCTTTACAAAGGGAATCCCGACGAGCATGAGCCCACTGAGGTTTCACCCCTGCGGCCTCCTGGAGTCTTTTTCACCTCCGCCTGCAGTGGCCCCCTCTTGAGCCTTGCGGATCCCAGGGTAGTCCCGCCCGACTCCCATTCCCCGCACCTACCACACACTCACACTACATCGGGAATGCACCTAATTACTTAGTCACTCTGTCCCATACCAGTTCTTGTGGTGGCACTGTATAAGCCAGTTGACGGGTCTCACGAACCGGTCCTTAGGATCTACACAGGCCACTAACCACAAACCCGAGTCTCGTGCACTCGGCACCCACCATAGACCAACCAGCCTGCTAGATCCCTATCTCTACATCCCCACATATAAACCATATACATATCTCCACACAACATCTCAATGATCATGATAATTAAACATTAATGTAAATTACTCCCATCCCATCTACTAAGCAGGGCTAAGCATTAATAAACGACATGTAGTAAAACCTAGCTAACCCATACCCAGGCTACAAGGGAGATAATATGGAAATTCTAGTAAACAGCCTATCATGGGATTCATGTTAAAGACAATGCATGCAGATTCTAACTAATAATCCTAAGAAGGAGCAAAATGGTCAAGGGCACTTGCCTTTTTCTTATATTGTTGCTCAGTATAGTGGTTGAACTCTTGACATTCGAAGTCTTGGGCTTGTAGATCAAACGTCGGATCGGGGCTGATTTGATCCATGTCATCACGGTGAAATGAAAATAACAAGGAAACACATAAGAAAAGGCTATTCCAACACTCTAACGTAGTAATTGTCAAGACATAAAAAAAATCCTATCTTTCGTATCACCAAGTGTATTTTCCTGTGAGGGCTTTTGTGCAAACAACTATTATTGGAACCTAAGTAAAGTTTTTATTAGGTTTTAGGGGTGATCATGCTAAGTTAGCAATTTGACTAGGGTTGTAGGGATGATTTCAGCAGTTACACAGGGTTGTGTTGTGAACCTAATGCCAAACATGGGTATTTCTGTAATTTCAGCAACTGCACAAGTGGGTATTTGTCATTTTCAGCAAGTAAACATAGGCAAAACTGTAAGTCTAGCATTGTCAAGGGGTTAAAGTACATGTACAGATCAAACATGGCATTTTGGTAATTTATAGTGCTACTCAGGGGTCTATTTCAGAATGACAGCAGTTTTTACATGGGTTTAAAATATAATTCCAGAGCCTTACAAGGTGTTTTATGTGATTTTGCAGCAAAGTTTAGGGGGTTTTATGAATTTACAGAATGGTACTGGGCTACAATGTTAACTACAGATTTTTGCAGGGGCAAAAGGGCCATTTCAGCAAGCATTCAAGGACCTAATTGTAATTCCAGAATATTTTAGAAGGGTTTTGTGAACTCCAACTGGGTCCAGGGGTAAAAATACCTAAACATGTGGGGTCTGAATGAAATGGCAGCACATTCAGGGGTGTGGTGTTTTAGTAAGTGTTCAGGACAATTCAGGGGGTTAAATGCTAAAGCAGGGTATTCCAGGAGTGGTTTGCGCAATAACCGGGAGTTGGAGGGGGCCGGTTGTGAGGATACAAAGATCTAGGGGGTTCTGCGCAAAATTGCCGTGGGAAAAGGTGGATTTGACGTGAGCCGTTGGGTCTGATCTCAGCGGCGGTGATTTAAAACACCGAACCGGTACGCGAGACTAGTCGCGGCCGTTCACTTGAGATTGGACAGAGGTGACCGTGCGCGGCGGCGGCCATGGAGACGACCAAAACTCGCCGGCATTCACGGGTTTTCATCTGCTAGCCCACCCTACTCGATGCTAACTAGCGGGATCAAAGGAGGATCGTGTCGGGCACTCACCTAGGGTGTTTGCAGGGTCGGGAAGACGTCGGTGAGGCCTCGCGGTGAGAGGTGGCGGCGATGCCCCTAGACTCTCGTCGGGGATGTCGTTGGGGTATCATTTCTTCACGTTCGTCGTGTCCTTGACGCGGCCTAAGGCTCGGCGAGTGTAGACGTTGTTAGCACGTGAAAGACCCGCAAAAGAGGAAAGGATATTCATTAAGAGGCGGAGATGCTCACCGTCCATTCGTGCCAGGTTCAGGAGTGACTCCCACACAATGGTGTTGGCTCGAAGGGCAGCTTCTCAATGTATTCCAGAGCCTCATTGCGATGTCCCGACTTCCTCAGGTCCTTAATGATTCCAACATAGTGCTCCATGCCGGGATCAATGCCATGGTCCCTGAATATGGCATCAAAGTAAAGGAACGCCTCCTCAATGGCCTTCAAGTTGGCATAAGCATTGAGCACTAGCACAAATGTGTGGTTGGTAGGCGCCGTAAGCTCCTTAATCAACTCGAACAGCCGCATCGCCTCATCCCTGCAACACCTTCTTGATGGCCACAAATACCATATGCTCAGCAAAATTTTAAGTCCTAACAATAGCCAACCTTTGCAACGCTCCAAGAAGGCCGGAGCAGTGGGGAGCGGTATGGGTGGATAAACTTACAGGGGTGGAGCTCGCGCGGGTGGAGGTGGCGGTAGCATAGGACTTGGCGGCGTAGGCGACGGGGGCTTGTTCCTCCTTCGTGGCGCCGCTGTTGGGCGCGGGGTCGACGACCGGCAGCAGCGCGAAGGGCGTCGGGGCTCGCCGGACGGGGGCGCGGATGCGCAGTGCTGCTTCGAGGGGGGGGCGAGCTCGGCGGTGGCGAAGCCCATGGGGAGCGCGGCGGAGCACGGGGGAGGTAGCCGGCGGTGGAGGCGTGCAAGGCCGGGGCATGGTTGCCGGAGCTGCTTCAAGGGGGGGCCGGTGCGAGGGCGGCGCGGTGAGGAGCGCATCGGGGAAGGAGGCGGCGTGGGGCTTAGGTGGGTGGCAGGTGCGTCGGCCGGAGGTGCGGAACAGGGGCAGAGCTCGAGCTGAGGGCGCGTGGAGGAAGGGGTGGAGCGAGGCGAGGAGCCCAAGGGTGGGCGCAAGGTGTCGGGCGCCGGGAGGCTGAGGGAGAGCGGCTTGCTGAGGGAGGAGGGAGCGGCGGCCACTGGCTCAGGGGCGGTGAAGGTGCTGTGGTCAGGAGGAGGGCTGCGCTGGTGGGCTGGGGGCGGCAGGGAGGAGAGGCGGCGCGCGAGCTGGGGGAGCGCCGACTAGGGGGCTCGGGCGCGGGGAGAGGCTCGGGGGAGGCGCTGAGGAGGGAGGCGCGAGAGGTGAGGAGAGGCGGGCGGCGGGGCTAGGGCGTGGGTCGGGATGAAGGAGAAGAAGCAGGAAAGAAGAAAAAGGAAAGAAGAAAAAAAAGGGTTAGGGTTTGGGGGGATGTGGGCTGGGCCAGAGGAAAAACGTGGGTGTTACAGTGTAGTTCGTGTTTGTGAGGATGGGATAGCTAGTCCCACCCAACACCTCGTGAACCACACGCTGGACAATGGCGCCGCCGTCTTTGGAGGTGCTTTCTTCGCCACCCTTTCCTTCGGCCATCAGTGCGAACTCCAGGACGCGATCTCGATTCCAGCAGCAATACTGCGCCGTGATCTACTCTCTCCTTGAGCCTGGCTCTGATGCCACTTGTTGGAAATTTCCGAGCTCTCAGGAGCTCGCCGGCGGTGATGTTCTTCTCTGGACACGAACGCACGGCGCTAGAGGAAAACAGAGTGCGAAAGTTTTGGCTGCTAGATTGCGCAGCGCAAAAAGTTCTCACTTGACAGCATTTATAGCGAAACGGTTACAGGACTCATACCCCAGCGATCACGTCGGATCTCACATTATCCACGTTGATCACGTCCCTCACGTTCCACCTGAACTGCGCCGCAAAAATAGCAACTACGACAGACGCGCACAACCCTGCATGGCGTGCCCACAGACTGAAAAAACTGACGCTGAGCTACGAACACTTGAAAAATAGAAACACAACACACACGACTCAAACAGCTCAAGACTTAGTCTAACAAATTGTGCCCGTCGCCGTCGGCAGAATGGATCACGGGAGGCCGACAGACGTTGGTCGGTAGGTTTGGTGGCGCCTGGGGAATTGGCCTGGCGGCAGGAATGGTGACGGTGAGGGCTGCGGCTGCGGCTGCTCCGGGAGTTCGTCTCTTTCCACCTTGGATCTTCGTTTGCTTTGACCTAGTGGGGACCACAGAAGACCATCTCCCCCCATCCTGGTAGGAAAAAAAATCAATTTTCCAAGCACTACTACATCCGAAGGTAGCATACAGGCCTAACAACATAGCTCAGGCTTCCAGGCCAAGCAACAGGAAGCAATCAGCGATACTTAATTAGTATACATGCGGATGGGCCAGTGGAAATAGGGCGTAAATACTCATGGAGTTCTAAGGTGTAACATTTCATGTTTTCCCATATTGACATGTTGTCAAGAATCAGCCCTTAGTAGAACAAGAAAAGATTTAAATTCAAAATCAAGGAGGCAAATTAAAAATTCAATCCAGTCAAAAAATAAGCTGTTCACACTACAGGAATACGACATATTTTCGTCAGCCAATGTTATTTTCGTCGGTCCTTACGAAGACAAATGTATTTTCGTGGGTCACAGGTCAGGTCACGAAAATAACTCTTAATTTCGTCAGCCTCGGCTCAGGCTCACAAAAATAGGATACAATTTCATCGACTTCCGTTAGGCTCACGAAAGTAAGTGTAAATATCTGTCTTACTTTCGTCGGCGAGGTCTAGGACTCACAGAAATAACATTAACTTTATCGGCCTAGTCCCATACTCAAGAAAATAGTCCTAACTTTGTCGGCCTAGTCCCATGCTCAAGAAAATACGACGCATACAACCTGCCCCGAGTGAAACCAATCGATAGAACATCTCCCCAGCCACCCGCACATCTCCCGCCGCCGCACAGCTCTCCCTGGCATTGCGCCGGCCTCCCCGCCGCTGCCCGTCACCTGCGCCGCCACTTTGCCCTGGCCCTGCCCCTCCCGGAGCTTCGGCACCGACGCTCTGCCCCGGCCCTGCCTCTCACGGCGCCGGTGAGGCCTCCCCCGCCCGGCCCCTGCGCGGTCGCCCCGGCCCATCTCAGTCGCGCCCCAGTCCACCCCACCACGCCCCTGCCCGGCTCCAACAGGTATCTAAACCTGAACTTATATGGTGGCGCCTTGCCGTCCGGGGGTCTCGAATTCATATTAGGATAGAAATTAGGATATAAAAATATCAACGTAAACGCGCTATGAATGAATCTTCAGCTTATTGGGAACACTAACTTCATTCTGACTGGTTCTGACTGATTCCCCTGCAGGTTTGTTATTGTATATATATTACTTTCTAATTTACATTTTGTTCTTTATTCAATATTGATAATCTAATAGGACACTTTTAGTCCTTTAATTTGTGGCTGGCATTTGTATGCCTGAACAGCAGCAAGATGCAAGGTTTATACATATTCAGATACAGAGAAATATTTGATGCTCTGAAAGCAAAATTTATATATGAACTGTCATTTGTGACCTTGATACAACTTCCATATTAGCTATGTGCTTGCATTGCTTCAGAAGCTATCTGATTACTTTCCTAGTAGAGTAGCAAATGGTGATTGAAAATATCATTTATTCTACTATCAAACAGCTATTATATGTTAAAGATGTCATCCTTCACTAGCGACCTTTTTGCTATGCAGGATTAAAGAATACTTTTTTCTTGACGAGCTATGTTACCCCGATGATGGCAATAGTAACCGCGATTATTTCCATTGCCATGGATCTATAGGATGAGTTGAGGGCCAGTCGCTTTTTGATAGGTATGTACACATAATAAGGAGCAGGTTATTGATGTTTCTTGGTGGTGCTTTGGCCTTTTTCATGGTATGCACTCTTTATTTCTCAGCATTGATTTTAATAACAACTCCCTCACTCACATTATACCTGTTTGGTATAGTGGGATTTGTTTTTTAGAATAGTTGTCCATTTAGGACGTCAAGAGTGCCATTATTGTTAATTTTATATCTTGGAGCATAGGGCTGATTTATTATTAAGCATGCTGCCAGTTATTCATGTTATGAATGTGCCTTTTTGGATTATTCTTTGAAAGGTTGTGACAATATATATTCACTTGCAGGTTTTGACAGAATATGTTCTGGTTTCTGCGACAAGTGCAGTAAGAGTGATCATAGCAGGGATTGTTAAGGAAATTGTTACTATTCTGTTATAATTAAAACTTGATCATGCTTGCTTTACAGATTATATGAATTCATCTTTGCTAGTACCTGCATATGATTGTGACTTGTTAACAACAAAAAAATTGGCAGTTTGCGGTGCTATTCTTTAATGATCCATTTACCTTGTTAAGTGGACTTGGTCGGGTAATAATAATATTTGGCGTTAGTTTATTCAACTTGTACAAGTGAGTTGAAATCTTATATGCTGAATATTTGCATTTCATATGATGACTGTTTCGTACTTGGCACTAAAAAATGGAATAGATGGGTTACCCAAGCTTTCTTTCCTTATTCAGCAAAGATGGGATCTCAAGTGCTTGTCCCATTTAGAGGTTCTGAGGATTCTCACCACCACCTGAAGTTGATGGGTGACTTGGGTCAGGTAAAACTGTCAGCAAGTAGATTCAATGATTAATTCATCTTGCTATTTCTCTTTTATGTAATTTCTACATTTTGCCTTTTGGCAGATTGTACCAATGAAATACCATCCAAGAGATGTGGATTCAATTAAGGCTGTCATGGCCAAGTCAAATGTGATTGTTAACCTTATAGGTCTGCTTTACTCAAGACTCATATTGTATGCATTTATTTGAAATATCATCTTATTCTGACTATACTAACTCCAATTTAACAGGACGAGAGTATGAAACGAGGAACTACGGCTTTGAAGAAGTTAACCATCATATGGCTGAACAACTCGCGATGGTATGCCATATATATAAACATCCATTTTAGTTCCTTTTAAACATCTGCTATCAAATATGTTGGTAGTTTTATCTAGGATAAAGCAATATCTTCAAGGGCTAATAAAGATTAGGATGTCTATAGTTTGTAACTTGGTTTGGGGAATTAGAGTATGTTGCTTTGCATTTTGTATATTGATCTTTTCCAAGAAAAGAATGTACGACCTTGTTGTTTTGTTACTTTAAGGTCATATTAGCAGTCTCCACTATGAACCTTATTTCTGTTCGTGCACAAGTTTTCCACTAAGGAACATCCTTATTTCACAGTTTAATTAAGGAGATTTTTTTTCTGATCGCTTGTGATATTTTTTGTGGGCCAGCTTGTAGCCCATGAAAATAGTGCCTCATTATTTTCGTGGGCCACAAGTTGGCCTATGAAAATACCGTGTCAATATTTTCGTGGGCCCTCTTGTCACCCACGAAATAATGGCTAGATATTTTCGTGAGCCAGAAGCGACCGGCGAAAATAGTTTTATTTTCGTGGTTCGCCCACGAAAATAATGTTACATTTGACAGTTTATTTTCGTTGGCCTGAAACCCACAAAAATAAGACTTGGGCTCACGAAAATAAATATTTTTTAGGGCTTTTCGTATATTTTTGTGTGTTCCTAGCACACAAAAATATTACGGATCTTGTAGTGTCAAAGACTAAATCTTGTGCTCACTACAGAGAGAAGAACAGTTTAAATATGCAACCGGGTCCTATTTTCGTGGTTCGCCCACGAAAATAATGTTACATTCGACAGTTTATTTTCGTTGGCCTGAAACCCACAAAAATAAGACTTGGGCTCACGAAAATAAATATTTTTGAGGGCTTTTCGTATATTTTTGTGTGTTCCTAGCACACAAAAATATTACGGATTCTTGTAGTGTCAAAGACTAAATCTTGTGCTCACTACAGAGAGAAGAACAGTTTAAATATGCAACCGGCCCCACTTGTCAGCCTCCTCTCTTTTCTTCTCTCTTCCTTCCTCGGTCGTGTGCTGGCTGCATGCGTGCCACCGAGGCCGATGGCGTGCACCGCAGCCAGCGCCTGCTGCGCCTTAAACTCACCACAACCGTCCCCTGGGAGCCGCCTGCTACTCACTCACAGTTGTTTGGCCAC
Organism: Neostapfia colusana; assembly: GCA_030760725.1. NCBI lineage: Eukaryota > Viridiplantae > Streptophyta > Magnoliopsida > Poales > Poaceae > Neostapfia > Neostapfia colusana. The sequence continues at coordinate 50,237,530 of JASWHV010000008.1, read as the reverse complement.
GTTCCTCGTTTCTTCCAACCGAAAACTGAGCGCCATTGCCACCCGGACCAAGCTTCACCGAGCCACGTGTCTACCTCGCGCCCCACCCCGCCGAGCCCTCAAGCTGTGCGCCTCACCTTCAGGATCATTTGCCCTCAATCCGTTTCCTCCCAGCTCTAGCGACCAGCATGGATTTCTGGTCCTTTTCCAAGTCCAGTCATGAGCGGTTTGTTGCATCTCCGGCCAAATTCGTCCTCTCCAGTGCATCTGAGTACATTTCCTTCTACCCATAGCTTCCTCCCTCGTGTGTGTACCTCCCTACACACTCTGTTTGGCAGGAAAACCGAAGCTCGTGTCGGATTTTGAGACTTTGACGTCGCTGGCCGTGAGCCGCTCACACCCTCACCGGTGCGCCCCCATTTCCACTCATCAACTTCTCCAACCGACCTCATGACGGCGTTCTCGGTGACGTGGTGAAGCTCTCTGATTAATCAGCACGCTCCCCTGAGCTCTCCCTTAGCCGCACGACGTCACCGGAGCTCCACAGCCGCTGCTACCTGCCGCTGGCAATATCCGGTGTGCTTCCCCTAGGTTAATATCCGCTGGCAATACCTAGGTCAAGATTTTGACTGTAACAAGTATATTGCTTCAATCCAATGCAACTAGTTAAAGCAAGTTTATATTTCTCCATAAACAAACAGGCAGCAAACTAAATAATATTCCCATGAAGGCAAATTGATCTGAAACTGTTTATACATTCAAATAATTATATTAGCACCAGTTTTATGCTTGTTACAATATAAATCAACTGTATTATTAATTTAGTTGCATTTGTGTGCATAACGGTAGAGCAAAAGCCGAAAGAGAACGCCGAGGATCTCATCTTGGAGGAAGCTGCTGACCGGTTTGTTGCTGACTTAATTCCTGATCAAGGCACACCCCGGTTACATAAGCCATGTTTTACAATTTTTCTATTTTACACATGTATATGTCAGTTATTGTTATGTATGTGCATTATGTCTATGTGTTGTGTTAATACCCTACATGCATGGCCAAAAAGAAACCCTCTTGGTCCGTGAATAGGTCAGCCCGAGTGGGTAGTCGCTATGCTAATTAGTCTTAGATAAATTGGTAGAAGTCGAGTGTGGGAATCCACTCGCGAGCTATAGGATTTTGGGGTACATTTGGATTGATTACTGGAGTTTGGATCATAATTCGAAAATTTGGAGACCAGACAGGTGGTAAGGAGCTACAAGACGTGGTCTTGTGTGCATAGGTCTGCTCGTGTCGATTGAGGACCGAGTCGTAGTCGGCACCTAGGACAAGTATCGAATGTACCAATGGCATGCTAGTGATATGGACACTAGTAAACCGATGTACCTTGTTAACCTAGGTGTCGAACGATCATGCTGCCGTCCTAGGTTAGAGTTGAGAGGACAGATTGGGTGTAAATCCGCTAACGGATGACATCCGGGACGTGCATCACGTGTAGGGACCCCCTGTCCGGGACAGTAGACTTCTTTTGGCATCGGGTGTCTTGGGAAAGGTTGCCACGTACGACAGAAGTGGAGTGCGCTGTGTGCGACTTCAGGACGTTCATACTTGTCGTGTTATTGAGTTATCCCTGCAGGAGTACAATGATTATAATTGCCGTCACTCGTGGAGATGAGTATCGCTTTTCTTAGTTGTTGGCAAGTAGTAAGAAGATTTAACTTATATAGTTATGATCATATCTTGTTTGAATATAAATCATGTTTGAAACTTGGATGTGTTAGTTGTAGATGCTAGTTAAATTTACATTTCACATGTAACTAAAATATGCTGCTGAAATCTGAATATAAGGACCCAAATTTAGGCTCTATTTTTATGCAAACTGCCTTTGTTCCTAGTAATAACCGCTGCATACTAGAATAGGGTCTAGTGAGTCCTTCGTCGGGTAAGTCTTGCTGAGTATTAGTTGCTCAAGCTTTGTAGATTAATGTTTTTCAGGTGAGCATGCTTGTGATAATGATTATGCTAGCAAGAGCTTTTCGGAAGAAACATCGCCTCCCTCAGGGTGGACGGTGCAATGGGAGCCCGACTTGCCGCTGGATTAAATGGGTGTTGCTAGTGCATCGTGACAATTGGGCAATGACACGATGCTAATGCATAGACCACGTAGGGAGCGTTGTAATACTTTGTTACGTATATTCCGCTGCAAAACTTTATGTATTTTAAAGTTACCTCTTATGTATCAACCTTGTGAACTATGACCCTTTGGTATGCAATGCGGTGTCGCAGCGCGTGGCACCACCCGAACAAAAGATCCTGTTGTCGAGGTGTGACCCTCACAGTGTGGTATCAAAGCTGGTTCAGGATATTGCACATCAAAAGGGGTCTATTTTTAAAAATATTGAAACATTTACACTGAGGAATCGTTAGTAGCCCGTATAAGGATGTGTAATAGTATACTCTTTAGGTGGCGAGCTAACAGCGTTTACATTCTTGTATTTAAATTATGTAACGACACACCTACGCTCAGTTAAGAAGATAAGTTATTCACTCGAATGCGGTAAAATTCGAGGGCTCATCCATACTAGTGTCGGAGGTATGGGGTGTCCCGTACAGCGATCAGTACAGGAAGTGAATATGTTTCTTGAAACATATGAAGCGTGACCCCGGCGTGCCCTTGTGGCAAAAAGGTGGACACTTTGTCACGCGGTGAGAAACACGACCGCGTCCCTCAAGACGTGGCTTACTTGAGGATGGCCCGTATGGAAATGATACAGGCGTATGTCTTTACTTATGATATTATTACTGTTTGTGATGTGTGATGAGGAAAACCCATAGATGCAACATTATTGTGTGATTTTTATGCAGGTACACTAACCACGTGAATCGTATTACGAGTAGAAAATGTTTGTGAGTGACTGATTTAAGTCCCACCGAGTATACGCTTACCAGTTATAATTTGGTTAGGATTTTCATTTTGTAAGGACCCTAGGACTGGCATGCTATTTTGTTATGCATTTTGCATCATTACTGGAATAAAATATAAGGGTTACAACATAATCATAAAGAATCTTAGTAAATAAATTTATAAGTGAAGTATGACTCCTTTTAATTTATTGGTTAAATAACAATTAGGACCGACCCTAATCTTCCTCCATAACTTCTTAGTTTACACCAGAATGGTGGTTCCATTATCTAGAAGTAACCATTTCAAAGATTAGGAAATGCCAACAGCTTTGTTAGTCATAGAGATCGTTGATGTGGACCCTAATACCTCTGAAATGATAGATTTGATTCCCCTGTACAATCTGTCCTGCTGAAATTTTCAGAACTGATCTCTGACTTTGGGAGGTCTATAAATCATTCTGTACAGGAAATCGAGGCATATAAATTTTTTTACAAAGTTTAGAAAGATCCCTTCGATGTTGGTATTCTTGGATGTTTTCAATTATGCCCCTTTAAGTCCTTGAAAGATGCGAAGATATTCGACTGTCGAAATTGGTACAAGTTTAGAAACCTGACAGCACCGAATTTCCATTTGTATAGTGTGTAGATTTTTATCTGCTCATCCAACAGAAGTGTATGAATAGCCGTTGGAAAGGTTGTGAAGTCCTTTTCGGCTTTGGTATTCATATCATGTTCAAATTCTTCCTCCAAATCAGTTAACATGCCCAAAGTTCAGAAACTGTCACTGAGAGCAGATTTTAACTCTCTCTCTGTATTTTCTGTAAAATGGGCATAAATCTCGAAATAAAAATCAAATCGGGTCATATGATAAACCATTGGAAATCTTAGGAGGTATCCTATCACTTTTTAGTTCAGTGATTTTTGAAATTCTAAATCGAAAGTCTCTGAAAAATCCTAGTAAGTGAGGTATCTCAAAATGATGCTTTAGTGGAAGAAACACAGAACTGATGTTAAGTTTTAAAACTCACATCTCTTGATCCAGAACTGATATGGGTGCAAATGAATACTTTTTGAAAAGGTGCTAAAGTTAACTTCAATTTTTGTATTTGGCTTGAGATAAGATTTTGCACATAATCTCATCAGAATCTGAAAATCGTACCGACTGTACAGTTTAGTACAGATTTATCGGTGTTCTATTAAACTTGATTGAACGTTGCTGCAAAATCTATGTGATGCTTAAATGGTCATTGCTTTTGAGTACAAGTATGATATGCAACGTTAGAAACTGACCAAATATTTATTACATTGGCAGCATGATTCGCACTCGTTCTCTGCACGAGATTGGAGGCTCTAGTCATGGCGGAGATGACTCTCCACCGTCGCAGCAGCAAGTACCACCACAACAGCCTATACCGCCACCTCCTCCCACATTGGCGGAAGCTATTGCTGCCGTGATGGGTTGTCATCGCGAGAACACCGAGCTACTGCAAGCGCTCGTGCAGAATACGTCTCGTCAGGGAGGACGTCAAGATGCGCCCCCTCGCCAACTGCAGCAGAACACATACGTGGAGTTTTTGGCGACACATCCACCGGTATTCACCGAAGCGGAAGAACCATTGGAGGCGGATAATTGGCTACATACTGTGGAGTCCAAGTTCAGGCTGTTGCATTGCATCGAACACAAGAAAACTCTCTTCGACGCTCAACAGCTCCATGGCTCAGCTGGAGCATGGTGGGCAAATTATCTCGCCACCATCCCTGCTGGACATCAAGTAACATGGGCTGAATTCCTAGAAGCATTCTGTGCACACCACATTCCTACCGAAATTATGCATAAGAAGCTTCAGGAGTTCCTACAACTGAAGCAATGAGGGAGGAGTGCTCAAGAGTACTCCAAGATGTTCAACCACCTCGCTCAGTACCCGCTATGATGCAACCCCCACATGTGAATACGGAGGCAAAGAAGCGGGAATGTTCCTTCCATGGATTGAGTACTAAGTTGTAAGACCACTTGGCCTTTCATCATAGCGGCTCCTTCAATTATCTCGTCAATGCCACTATCATTCAGGAGGATGCATACCACAGACACAAGGTGGAGAAGAAGAAGATGAACATATCTCAAGGCAGCTCCAGTGGTGGAAGCTCCATCGGTCCACCATAAAAATATCAGATGGTTCTCTGTTCACCATCCGGTCACATTTTTTCGGGCAGCTCCACAACCACAACAAGCTCACTCTTTTCAATTGAGCTATTGTTCACCACAACAGAAACATAGGATTGTTCCTCGTGCACCACCACCACAACAAGGTGCGCAAGGTTATCGTCCACCTCAGTCTACTGGAGGTCCCAACTGCAATCCATGCTATAATTGTGGTCGTTTTGGCCACTTTGCATGGGAGTGTCAAGCACCGAAGGAAAGTAGCAACAATGCACCATCGTCGCAAGGATCTACTCAGCCTCGTGGGCAGCCAAAGAAGGCAGCACCAAAGCCTGGTCGTGTCAACTACGTCACGGTTGAAGATATACATGAGGGAGAAGCCGTTCTAGCGGGTATGTTCACCCTCTATGACTAGACCGTCCTCATTCTTTTTTATTCTGGAGCTACTCATAACTTCATTAGTAGATCATGGACACAAAATACTAGCTATCCTCTACTATGATGAAGTATCCCTATATTATCCACTCCCCCGGTGGTATAATTTCAGCCAACCAGATTATTCCTAGAACACCCCTTATATTGGCCAACAAAATCTACCCCACCAATCTTATAATACTTGAAGGCCAGAGAATAGACATCATTCTCGGCATGGCATGGTTAGTGCAACATAGGGCTGTTCTGGACCTAGAGTCACAGAATGTCCAATTAAATTCCCCGAACCATGACCATCATACATTGACTCTCAAAAGCCCACATCTAAAATTTCAGCCACCTGTCACACCGAGGGTACTCTACTTGAGGACATTCCAGTGGTATGTGAGTACCAGGATGTCTTTCCAGACGAACTTCCGGGTATACCACCCAACTGGGACATCGAATTCAAAATTGAGTTGCTACCGGGAACCACTCCAATTTCCTGAAGGCCATATATAATGGCGCCAAATGAGTTGGCTGAATTGAAGGAACAACTCAAGGGACTCGTGGATAAGGGATTTATTCGCCCAAGCTATCCACCATGGGGATGTCCCACATTGTTCGTAAAGAAGGATGAATCATTGAGATTGTGTGTGGATTATCGTCCATTAAATGTCATCACGATCAAGAATAAGTACCCTCTTCCAAACATTGATATTTTATTTGATCAACTTGTGGGTGCTAAGGTTTTCTCCAAGATCGATCTTCGGTTTAGTTAACATCAAATTAAGATAAAGGATGAAGACGTTCCAAAGACGGCATTCTCGACTCGATATGGTCTCTATGAATATCTGGTCTTGTCTTTTGGCCTCACCAACGCACCGACATACTTCATGTATCTTATGAGTTTTGTGTTCATGCCGGAGTTGGACCAGTTTGTCGTGGTTTTCATTGATGACATTCTTGTGTTATTCCAAGTCAGAAAAGGAACATACCAAACATCTCCGTATTGTTCTTCAGCGACTGCGAGATCATAAGCTCTATGTAAAATTCAACAAATGCGAATTTTGGCTGAAGGAAGTACCGTTTCTCAGGCACATTATTTCAGCTGAAGGAATAGCTGTGGACCCAAGTAAAGTCAATGACGTACTGAAATGAAAGTCTCCCACCTCCGTCCATGAAATCCGTAGTTTTCTAGGATTGGTAGGATATTACAGGAGGTTCATTCCCAATTTCTCAAAAATCTCTAAACCTATGACGGAATCATTGAAGAAGGGTGCTAAGTATGATTGGAACGATGCTTGCGAAGAGGCTTTTCGAACTCCAAAGAAGCATCTCACCACGGCCCCGATGATAGCTCAATCATACATAACCAAGCCATTTGATATATATTGTGATGCTTCGGGTACATGACTCGGATGTGTCCTTATGCAAGATGGGCGGGTAATCGCTTATGCGTCCCTTCAACTTCGAGAGGAAATCATAGCAGCCCAGAAACAAGACATAGGGATGTCTCACATTCAGACAAGGCTAAAGAGTGGAGAGCTGAAGTGCTTTAGAGAGGATGAAGAAGGTGCATTGTGGTTTAATAACCGGTTGGTTGTGCCCAAGAATGAGGAATTAAGAAAGAGGATTTTGAATGAGGCTCACAATATGTCAAAATATTCCATCCATCTAGACAGCAATAAAATGTATCAAGACTTAAAGAAAAGATTTTGGTGGACACGTATGAAGAGAGAAATTGCTAAATATGGTGCTGAATGTGATGTGTGTCGTCGAGTTAGACTGATCATGTGAAGAAAGCAGGATTGCTCCAACCCTTGAGCATCCCGACATGGAAATGGGAGGATATTAGTATGGATTTTATAGTTGGATTGCCTCTCACTTCCGCAAATATGAATCGATCTGGGTCATTGTAGATTGTCTTACCAAATCAACTCACTTTATTCATATGAACACCCGGTTTTGAGCCAAACAATATGCAGAGTTGTACATCTCTCGAATTTTGTTCCTACATGGAGTTCCTCGCACTATCGTATCTAATAGAGGAGAACCGTTTGTTGCACGCTTTTGGGAGCAGCTACATGCATCCCTAGGGACCAAGCTTATTCGAGGCTTAGCATACCACCCACAAATGGACGGACAAACCGAGCGGGTAAATCATATTTTGGAAGACATGCTACACGCATGTGCTCTAGTACATGGTAGAAATTGGGATGCGCACTAGTCGTTAGGTGAATTCTCTTATAACAACAGTTACCAAGAAAGCACTAAGATGGCTCCATATGAAGCCTTGTATGGTAGAAGGTGTCGGACACCGCTAAAATGGTGTGAATCCGGTGAGAGGGTGACTTTTGGAGTTGATCTGGTCAAGGACGCTGAAGAACAAGTGAGAATTATTCAAGCAAATCTTTGGGCAGCAAAGTTGCGGCAGAAGAGTTATGCAGACAAGCGACGCCGTCCTCTGGAATTTAAAGTTGGAGACCATGTATACTTGCGTGTGTCATCCATGAAAGGGGTACATTATTTCGGAATCAAAGGGAAGTTGGCTCCACGATTCATTGGTCCCTTCCCTATTATTGAGATGTGCGGAACCATTGCATATCTCTTAGAGTTACCAACATCGTTATCCAAAATTCACAACATTTTTCACGTCTCCCAGCTGCATAAATGTCTCAAAACCATGTCTGACATCTACACAGAAGACATTGAGGCACTGCAGCCCGATCTCACATATGCTAAGCAACCAGTCAAGATTATCAACAAGAAGGTCCGAGAGACTCGAAGCCAGACCCAAAAATTTTATAAGCTGCAGTGGAGTAACCACACAGCGGAATAAGCGACCTGGGAGCAAGAGGATTATCTGCATTCTTACTATCCGGAGCTACTGTCGTCATACCTTCGGTAATCATCCATTTCTTTCCCCTTGCTTGTGCTCAAGACAGCCTCCTCTCCCAAATCTCGGGACGATATTTCTTTCAGGGGGACCGGCTGTAACATTTCATGTTTTACCACATTGACATGTTGTCAAGGATCAGCCCTTAGTAGAACAAGAAAAGATTTAAATTCAAAATCAAGGATACAAATGAAAAATTCAAATCCAGTAAAAAACCAGCTGTTCAAAGACTAAATCTTGTGGCTGTGAGCACTTCAGAGAGAAGAACGGTTTAAATATGCAACCGGCTCCACTTGTAAGCCTCCTCTCTTTTCTTCTCTCTTCCTTCCTCGCTCGTGTGCCGGCTGCATGCGTGCCACCGAGGCCAATGGCGTGTGCCGCAGCAAGCGCCTTCTGCGCCTTGAACTCGCCACAACCATCCCTTGGGAGGCGCCTGCTACTCACTCCCTGGTGTTTCGCCGTGTTCCTCATTTTTTCCGACCGAAAAATGAGCGTCATTGCCAACCTGGGACGAGCTTCGCCGAGCCGCGTGTCCGCCTCGCTCCCCACCCCGCTGAGCCCCCAAGCTGTGCGCCTCACCTTCAGGATCATTTGCCCTCAATCTGTTTCCTCCCATCTCTAGCGACCAGCATGGATTTCGCGTTCTTCTCCAAGTCCGGTCATCATAGGTTTGTTGCATCGCCGACCAAATTCGTCCTCTCCGGTGCATGTGAGTACTTTTCCTTCCACCCATAGCTTCCTCCCTCGTGTGTGTACCTCCCTAGAGACTGTTCAGTAGGAAAACTGAAGCTCGCTTTGGATTTTGAGACTTTGTCGTTGCCGTCCGTGAGTCGCTCACACCCTCACCGGTGCGCCCCCATTTCCACTCATCAATTTCTCCAACCGACCTCTCGACAGCGTTCTTGGTGATGTGGTGAAGCTCTCCGACCAATCAGCGCGCCCCCTCGATCTTTCCCTTTGCCGCACGACATCGCCGGAGCTCCACAGCCGCTGCTACCCGCCGCTGGCAAATGGATTCCCATAGTCCTATAGAGTATTTTGCCTCAAAAATCCGGCCAAAACCCGTTGCCATTTGGCGCGCCGGCTAGACGCCGCAAGCACAGCCGCCGGCGGCCATGGCTTCGGGTGTTTGCCCTGATCTGGTGTGCCACACACTTAATCCGGTGTGGCAGCCCAGCCTGCAGCCCTGTGTGGTGCTGTGCTGACAGCTCAGCGATTTTCCTTCAAGGAAACAATTCTGACAATTGCTGCAAGATAGTAAAATCCATAGAAAATTCTAGAAAAATCAGAAAAAACGTGAAACCAATTCTGTTGGACTCCTTAGAACCAAATATACGCCGTGAAAAAGTTTATTTCTCATAAAAGTGCGCATTGTATTTGAGGTTACCAGTATTTTGAGTGATAATATGGTAAATTAATTAGAGGGTGATTTGTACATTAGAAAAATCTGAAAATTTTCAGAACATACCCTTGCATACTAAGTATTTCACAGTTAAAATTTCTTTCCATTTTTTATGTAGATCTAAAGAAACTAATTATTTATTTTCTGCTACCATTTAAAATCCATAAATTAAAATATGAATAAATAAACCCTGAAAATACTCCTAGTAAATCACCTAGGTCAAGATTTTGACTGTAAGAAGTATATTGCTTCAATCCCATGCAACTAGTTAAAGCAAGTTTATATTTCTCCTTAAACAGAAAGGCAACAAACTAAATAATATTCCCATGAAGGCAAATTGATCTGAAACTGTTTATACATAAAAATAATTAGATTAGCACCAGTTTTATGCTTGTTACAATATAAATCAACTGTATTATTAATTTAGTGTCATTTGTGTGCATAACGGTAGAGCAAGAGCCGAAAGAATGCCGTGGAGCTCATCTTGGAGGAAGCCGCTGACCGGGTTGTTACTGACTTAATTCCTGATCAAGGCAAGCCCCGGTTACATAATCCATGTCCTACAATTTTTCTATTTTACACATGTATATGTCAGTTATTGTTATGTATGTGCGTTAAGTCTAGGTGTTGTGTTAACACCCTACTTGCATGACCAAATAGAAACTCTCTTGGTCAGTGAATAGGTCAGCCCCAGCGGGTAGTCGCTATGCTAATTAGTATTACATAAATTGGTAGAAGTCGAGTGTGGGAATCCACTCGCAAGCTATAGGATTTTTGGATATGTTTGGATTGATTATTGGAGTTTTTATCATAATTTGAAAAATTGGAGACCGGGCAGGTGGTAAGGAGCCACAAGACGTGGTCTTGTGTGTCTAGGCCTGCTCGTGTCGATTGAGGACCGAGTCATAGTCGGCACCTCGGACAAGTATCGAATGTACCAATGGCATGCTAGTGATATGGGCACTGGTATACCAACGCACCTTCTTAACCTAGGTGTCGAACGATCATGCTGCCGTCCTAGGTTGGAGTCGAGAGGACAGATCAGGTGTAAATCCGCTAACGGATGACGTCCAGGACGTGCATCATGTGTAGGGACCCCCTGTCCGGGACAATAGCCTTCTTTCAGCATCGGATGTCTTGGGAAAGGTTGCCACATACGACAGTAGTGGAGTGCGCTGTGTGTGACTTCATGATGTGCATACGTGTCGTGTTATTGGGTTATCTCTGCAGGAGTATAATGATTATAACCGTTGGCACTTGTGGAGATGTGTACCGCTTGTCTTAGCTGTTGGCACGTAGTAAGAAGATTTAATTTATATAATTATGATCATATCTTGTTTGAATATAAATAATGTTTGAAAGTTGTATGTGTTAGATGTAGATGCTAGATAAATTTACATTTCACATGTAACTAGAATATGCTGCTGAAATCTGAATGTAAGGACCCAAATTTAGGCTCTATTTTTATGCAAACTTCCCCTGTTCCTAGTAATAACCGTTGCATACTAGAATAGTGGCTAGTGAGTCCTTCATCCGGTAAGTTTGTTGAGTATTAGATTCTCAGGCTTTGTGGATTAATGTTTTTCAGGTCACCATGCTTGTGATGATGAGTGTGCTTGGAAGAGCTTTCCGGAAGAAGCATCGCCTCCCTCGGGGTGGGCGGTGCAATTGGAGCCCGACTTGCTGCTGGATTGAATGGGTGTTGTAGTGCATCGTCAGAATTGGGCAATGACACGATGCTAATGCATAGTGTGACATTCCAATTTCCTTTGATTAGTCGAACTCAAGCACACTCATACTTTTGCCATGTCAAATAAAGAATCAAATTCAAGTTTGAAATTTGGTTTGGACCATCCCCACTTTGGACACAACTTACATAAATAAAATGCATCAAATTAAAGGTAACCACATAAAGTGCCCATGAAAAATGTTGCATGAATTTTTTTGAACTCCTTGTTGAGTGATAAAATTCAAATGCATGAGATTTGAGGAAATTGCATCATTCAAATAATTCTAGTGAAAATTTCAAACCTGTTCTCATCAAAATGAAGATTTTATTGTGTAGAACATCTCTATCAAATTTTTTACCATTTTTGGAGTCTTTCAAGCAATAGTTTTTTGAATTTAGAACAAGTGGACTGATTTGAAATTCATGGAAAATAAAAACTCAGCCATGGGTCCTACCTGCCAGCCTCCTTCCTTCCTCCTGCCGTCTTCTCTGTTCCAGCTCGTATAGAGAGCTTGCGCCACAATGCCTGCGCCCAGCGACCGCTCAGCCGGATAGTAAAGAGAGTGCCACACTTTTCCTTCTCCCGCACTCTACACGCCACCCCCTCAACGGCTCCGCGGTCTCCATTCGCCCCCTTGTTCGTCACTCACCATTGACGTCCCCTTCGAGCTCTCCATCGCCCCGCTGCTACGCTGCACCGTAGCTCGAACCAAGGCCATGAATTCGAGCGCCAGGCTTCCCTCCCACGTTTCCCTACTCCCGTCATCACTAGGAATCAATGATTTTAAATGATTAATTTTAGATTCTAGTGACTCAATTTTAACAGCATTGTCCCTAAGCTTTTTGTCCTTTTTCTCAACAATAATAGTGGCACGAGAAATAGCATCACACATTTCTTCGCAAGTAGGACATACCTCTTCGTTATCACTGTTGCGTTCTGCATCCTCCATACTTGATTTTGATTTACCCGCCATGAAGCACAAGTTTGCCAGATCATCTTCATCTTCATCACTTCCAAGGTCTACATCACTCGAGCTAAGTTCTTGAAGTGTGGTGATGAAACTGTTTATTAGTTTACGTCCTGTAAAACCCTTCTTTTTCTTGTTCGTGTTGCCAAAAGAGGACTTGACTTTATTCTGCTTTTCATCACGGTTAGAAGGATCTGAAAGGTTAGGGCAATCTGCACGAAAGTGTCCTGTCTTACCACGTTCAAAGCATCGTTGAGGTCCGGAGCTTCCTCTCCTTCTAGTTCTCACATTTTGCAATGCTTTTGAGAAACTAGTAGAAAGAAGTACTAGCTCCTCCTCTGGAAACTCAATCTGTTCCAGGGTTAGTGAAGACAGCAAAACAAGTGTATTGCTAGATGATTGGCCGGAGCTAGGCATATCACGTTGTGAGACAAATGCAATAGTCTTATTTGGGTTCTTACGTGATATAATATCAATTTCATGAGTTTTTAGCTTAGAATAAAGAACATCTAATGTAAGAGTACTCATGACAGTGGATTCACGTATAGATGTTACTTTCATCTCCCAAATTGACATGTCGAATGCACTTAGTAATTGCCTAGCATTTTCAGCACCTGACAAATTAACATTGACGCTACACAAGTTGCTGAGAATTTTATTAAAGTGAGCAAAGAGGTCATCAATGGACTCACCGGGTTGCATCTCGAAGCACATGTATTCTTTCTTGAACATATCTTGTCTTACCTCCTTGATCGTGTTAGATCCTTCGTGGTAGTCACAAAGTGCTCTCCACACATCGTACGCCGATTGGAGGTGTGCAACACGGTCGAAGTCGCTCTGAGTTAGTCCTTGTATGATCAAGTTCTGAGCCTTGTTGTTGTTGTCGACATCTCTCATGTTTGTAGCCGTGACTTGATCGTTTGAAGGTACATCATAAGGCTTGTACACCTTTTCCCATATTGCAAAGCCTTGCGCCTGGATAAAAGCTTCCATGCGTGCCTTCCAAACCTGAAAATTAATACCACTAAACACACAAGGTTTGGCGGAGTATTTCTCCATGATGATTAGTCAAAACACGTGCAAATCACAAAGATTAGAGCAACCTGGCTCTGATACCAATTGTAGGATCAAAGTACACGTGTAAAGCTACCAGAGGGGGGGGGGTTAATGGTAGATAAAAACTTTTCAGCGGAAGCAACAAAACATACCTCAGCAGAAAACCGATCTGTTAAAGAAACCGTGTGTGCGACTAATCTAAACGTGTTCAACTGTGACAAAACTAGTATAGATTGTAGAGAATCAAGTCACTAAGACGTCACAACAAGAATCATGAAAATCCGTTGAGAGAAACTCAAGTTACGATCGAAAGATCGAACAAAGGTCAATCTGTCCTACGCGAGAAAAACAGTTCTGGAGTACTGTAAAGAAACTCGTGTATATCAGAAACCACAAATTCAATGACCGTGAAATTTTCACAGATCATAGATAATCAAGTTTTGAAGACAACCAAAAAAGAATCACATCAATTGGATCTGTAAAACTCGAGTTATGATAAAACCACCGAAGCAAGGTAGTGCTGAACAGAAACTCGACGAGAAAAACTTGTCTGAAATAAGTCGAACGAACAAGGCACAAAAGTTCCTTTAGAATACGAATTTTGTTTATAAAAACACAAGAGGAACAGCCCCAAAGTCGTACTCCACGAGCTCTGGCCCCCTTGCTTATATAACCAGCCCTAAGGCCAACCCAATTCAAACTAGAACTCCTACTCCTACTTTGATTCCAACTCTAACTTTCCAAAACTGCTCAAGACTCTTCTATAGGGAGATAGAAGCAATCTTAAGACATCCAAACACCTTAGGAACGTCCCAAACATTCCTAAAACAACTCTACTTTGTGCCTAACACGAAATCCTATCATAACTAACTCAAATACTTCCATATTTGAGCCATAACCGACTCACCCGCAGCCTGAGTCCATAATCCAGCCGGTTGGACCTTTCCTACCAATTCTTTACGTCCACATCTCTTCATCACGCCTTGGAACAATGTTGCCACGTCCATGCACTCCTTGCACACGTGCAAACACCTTCCAACGACGTACACGCAACTTTCATATGCACTGCCCTTGATCCAAACATGCTGCGCGACCTCCCGATCAACTCAACCACAGCTCCTCCCGAACTTGGTTGTTGGAACCTCATCTCCTCCCTGAGACTAGTCCAAGGATCCCATCACCAGCCATGTCTTGAACTCAAGCAACACCTGCACATGAATAAATAACCAATACTTCCGAGCACAAGTCCTCGACTTGACTCTCGTTAGTTCCGAAACTACAACATCTTACGTGAGCACCTCACATAAGCATGTTGTAAACCATAGCAAAATGATATCATCCATAACCACCAAAACACACCAAAAACTTAGTAAAATAATACTAAGCAAACTTTCCATAAGAGTAAAGCAAGTTCGAAACATTGCAAGTTAAAAGCAGAACCATTGCAATCAAGCTCCGAACCTTACCAAAGCTAACCGGACCTTTAATCGGAGCTTACCAAATCTAGCCAGACCTAGCGCCGGAGCTTACTAAAGCTTAGTCGGACCTAGCATGGAACTTACCAAAGCTAGTCGGACCTAGCACCGGAGCTAGTAAAAATAAGTCGGACCTAGCCAAAATAAGTCAGACCTAGATAAAGCAAGTCGGACCTTACGTCGGACCTATCATCGGACCTTGCAGGAGCTTGGACCTAGAGTCGAACCTTGTTAAAAAAGGTGTTTTGGTAGTATTCAAAACTTTTATCGTCAAAGCCAATGTATTCAGCACACATAGGTCTCACAAAGTTTACACTTCCATTAATCGTTACTTGAGGCTAAAATATGACCACACTCCTAATGTTAATGCTTTTATGCTATCCACTACCTTTTGAAACAAGTACTTGAGCCTTGCATACTAGTATGGTCTAGAAATTATTTTCATCGGGTAAGTCTTGCTAAGCTTAGTAGCTTACCGGTTTGTTGATACTATTTTTCAGGTGATTCTCTCATTTATGAGCATGATGCATATGAGGGCTTCTCGAATATTGCACCACCGCCTGAGGGATGGGTGGCATAATGGAGCCCGAGTCGCCGCCGGCTTGATTTGTGTGTTGCTAGTATGGCGTGCCATTGGGCTATGACACATGGTTTTGCTAAATGTCGTATGAGAGAATACTCCGTTACTATTCGTATTTTTCTACTCTCATGTATTTTGTAACGTTCAACCTATGTAGGAAACTTTAAAACTTTATATACGTTGTTTTTAAATTATGTCGCTTGTATATGCAACTGGCAGTGAAGCATCGTGTGTCACCATCCCGTGCAAAGATCCTGTGGCGTGATTGTGTCGGTTGCTTTCGGGCGACCGGCCGTCACACATAGACCACATAGGGAGTGTTGTAATATTCTGTTACGTATATTCCGCTGCAAAACTTTATGTATTTGAAGTTATCTCTTATGTATCAAACTTGTGAACTATGGCCTTTTGATATGCAATGTGGTGTCGCAGCGTGTGGCACCACCCGGACAAAATATCCTGTTGTCGAGGTGTGACCCTCACACAAGGGAGGTGAGAAGCGAACATATCGTTTCACCGTTGAAACTCCTATTTCACCTTTTTGCTGCGATCACCATCAAAATGTTTCTTAGTGAGGCCTTTTGGGGAATTCCAGGTGAGTCATAGTAGAAACTGAAATGTTTCTGCTTGTCAAACGCGCCCTAAGTTCCAATAGCAATTGATTTCCAGATCGATAGAGTTTGTGTCCTATCAATCTTGCTGATAAGATCTAGTTTGGTAGTTTGACTTTATAAGTAGTAAGGATTCTTTAGATGTTAATTTTGTTTTTAACTTGGCGTGTAATTCATGTTGTAATGCAACTAATCCTAAATATGATGTATAAGGTTATCTGACTATTTATATTGTGTAAGGAATATAATATCACCAAATTTTATTCATAAATTGTTCAGAACTGTATCCTTTCTCTTTGGCAGGATATATTACTAGTAATATATACCTGCTGAAAGTTCTTCTTACACGCTTGGTCCTCAAAAAGGATAAACCCTGCCATGTGGGGGCTTTTAGGCCCATCTCCTTCTCTAATTCATCCATCAAAATGCTCAAAAATCTATTGGTTGAAAGATTACAGTAGATTATATTGAAGTTCATTAATACTAATCAATATGCCTTCATTAAAAACCCAGAGCTATTCAGGATAGACTAGCTTGGGTATTTGAGTATCTTTACCTATGTCACAAGATTAAAAAAAGAAGATAGTAATCCATAAACTTGACTTTGAGAAGTCTTTTGATAAGATTGAACATGAAGTCATCCTACAACTGCTGTAGCACAAGGGTTTATGCCAAAAGTCGGTTCCCTAGATATGGAAAATTTAGCAACTAGAACCTCTTTCGTGCTTCTTGGTGGAGTCTATGTTAAAGTCTTTCAATGCAGAAGAAGTGTCAGACAGGGAGATCCACCGCCATCATTGTTGTTTGTTTTAGCTGCAGACTTGCTACAGTGAATTGTCAACAAAGGGAACAGTGGCCTATTGACCCTCACCCCCCATTCAGCTAAACCACACAACAAAATTTCCAATATCACAGTATGTGGATGATACACTTATCATTATGGAAGCATGCCCCAGACAACTCTTTGTGTTGAAAGCTCTTCTGAACACTTGTAAGCCATCGAGAAAGGCATGTAAAGGATTGTAACTGGTTCGAACTCTAAGTCAGCACCTATAAATATCCCTTGTAAGCCATCGGGAGAGGCATGGAAATGATTGTAACAGGTTAGAACTCTAAGTCGCTACCTATAAATATCCCTTGTAAGCCATCGGGAGAGGCATGGAAAGGATTGTAATCTCCCACAATTGTAAACTCCTCATATAGTGAAGATTTGCTGACCGGCACCCGTGGTTTTTTCCCTTTCGCCTTGGAGGGGTTTTCCACGTTAAAATCTGTGTCTCCTATGTTTTGAGCTACGCTTTTTCTCTTTTGATTGTAACAAGTGGTACCAGAGCCAAAGTTATAATCCCCTGATCTAGGGTTCGTGCCGCCACGCACATGGCTTCAACAACGATGAAGTATGATCTTCCGCTGTTGGATTTCGACACAAGATTTTAGTTGTGGCAAGTGAAGATGCGGCAGTGCTGGCACATCATGATCTAGGCGAAACCCTTGAGGGTTTCAGGAATAATCAAAATGATTGGACGGCTGAAGAGAAAAGGAAAGATTGTAAGGCCCTATCTCAGATCCATCTGCAACTTTTGAACAATGTTTCGCAGGAATGTTTGGAGTTGCAAACCACTACCGCAGTTTGGTTGATGCTAGAATCGATCTGTATGTAAAAAATTTAAGTAGCAAGATGTCCATTAAGATGAAGTTGTTCATGCACAAGTTGCAGGAAGGTGAATCTGTTCTCACACACATATCTATGTTTAAGGATGTCGGTACCTGAGATATGGGGTACCCCCGCGCACAGGGGAAAATGCCTAAGGAACTCGCCCTTCTCCGCAGGGAGAGCTCCGAAGGTGCCACGCGTCCGGCGGGGCCGGACCTCCCTCTCCTCAGAGGAGAGCTCCGGGCCCGCCACGTGGCATACAGAAGCCGGACCTCCCCCTCCGAGGGAGAGAGGTCCGAAGGCGCCACGCATCCAGCGGGGCCGGACCTCCCTCTCCTCAGAGGAGAGCTCCGGGCCCGCCGCATGGCCGACAGAAGCCGAGCCTCCCCCTCCGCGGGGAGAGGTCCGGAGGCTCCACGTGCCCCACAGGCCGGACCCTTCTCTCCTCATAGAAGGGCTCCGGACCCGCCACGTGGCCAGAAGAACGACGCTGCCTGCCCCGAGCGATAGGCAGCGGGCGTAAAGACGCCCCATACCTTGCCCGTACAAGGTATTCAAGGCCCGCGTCTTCCCAAGACACGGAGGCGCGGAGCATGCTTCTGTCAGGTGCTGTTGCGCCCAGTCGCATCACAGACTGGTGCGCGGTGTCAGAACCTGCCAGCCAATAAACACCGCGACAAGACATCCCATGCCGCCTGCGCCGTCATCAACCACTACGACTAGCATGCGGCATGGGCAGGGCGGCAAGATGAAGACTCAGAAGCCTTCGACCAGAGACAACTACCGGCATAACTGCAGATACGGTAGATAATAGACAATCTTCCCGGGACCACCTGTCGGGTCCCGCCCCCCCTTGTAAGCTGCCCTAGCCTTGGACTATAAAAGGCTCGGGTAGGCGTCAATAGCAGGGGTTCGCACTTTGCAACTCATACGCTAGCCATACACTCTCAAGCTGTAACTCACCCCCCGAGCTCAGGCCTCCGATCCTGAGCAGCAAGCAATACAGTGAGCTCCATAGCTCGCCGTGGACGTAGGGTTTTACGCTCCGGCGGCCTGAACCACGTAAAACTCGCCATGTCAAGCTCTTACTAACTCGTCCATCTGCGCAAGCTCTCCGCTAGAGACTAGCCCCACCGAAAAAAGAACCTCCACGGGCTGCCCAGTGCAGGCCCGGGGGAAGTGTCGACTGAACACTTCGACATTTGGTGCGCCAGGTAGGGGGCTTTTCTCCTAGCGCGACGAGTTTCCGCTGACGAAGATGACCAAGCTTCCTTCAGCGGAAAACTCTCCCCCTCCGCATTCACGGCGAACCGTGACCACTGGGGAGTACATGTCCACACACTCAGGACAGAGTGTGTCGGCACAAGCTGGTAGCCAGCAGCCGACTCCGGCAACGCCGACTCCGGCTATGCAGGCCCCGACCAGTGGGAGATCTTCTGCAGCGCTGAGCGTACACCATGGAGGTGCGCTAGCTGCAGCAAGAGCGCTGCTGTGCAACCCACCTGCAGGGGATGCGCCCCATTCAGCGACCCAGCAATGGGTCCGCGAGGTGGACCGCCTCGTCGTCGCCGCCGCGAACCCTCGGTTTCGGCGAGGACGGCGCCCAGGACAACCGGCTGTGTCGCTGACGCGCACACCCACGGTTGACGGGCTAACGGCGGATTCTAGCTCCTCCAGGCTCCTGTCGACGGACCTGCGAAGGGAACTGGAACGGTGCCACTTGGGTCAGGACGCCCGGGTGTACCTCGAGCGACGCCGAGAAAGGCGTCGCAACCATGAGGTTGGCGACAGCATGTCGTCGGCCTCGACACAACCTGAAGGGAAGGTCTTCGCCACGCGAGCCCTGCCTCAGGCATATGCTGCGCAGCATATGCCACAACTATATGCGCCGCAAGCAGCGGCCCCGGTCTATGGTGCAGCCTTGCCCATGCCGGGATACGCGGTGCCAAGTGCGAACCAAGCGTTCGCAGCGCCAGTACCTGCAGCAGCAGGTGCAGGATGTGCGGCCCTTGCACCCCACCTTCGCTTCACGAGGTGGCCGCGCAAGTTCCGGCCGCACCTGCCCGAAAAGTACGACGGTAGCGTCAACCCGGCGGAGTTCCTCCAGATCTACTCCACTGCCGTACTTGCCGCGGGAGGGGACGAGGCTGTCATGGCCAACTACTTCCCCGTTGCCTTGACCGGCCCAGCTCGGTCTTGGCTCATGAATCTACCTCAGGGGTCCATAACCTCCTGGGGAGAGCTCTGCCGGCAATTCGTCGCCAACTTCGGCAGCTCCTACACCCGTCCCAGCACGGAGCTTGACCTCCACGCCATCAAGCAACAACCTGGGGAGTCGCTGCGCTCTTTCATCCAGCGGTTCTCTCAGGTACGCAACATCATCCCACATATCCAAAGTGCCTCTGTGGTGGTGGCGTTCCGACAGGGTGTCCGGGATGAGAAAATGCTTGAGAAGCTCGCGACCAGAGAAGTCCGCGACGTCTCGGAGCTCTTCAGCCTGGCGGACAAGTGCGCCAGAGCAGCTGAAGGGCGGAACTGGCACGCTCCGCCGACCTCCGAGTCAGGAGGACAGCCCGGGTCCGGCGCTGCTGCCTACGGGGGTGGCAAGAAGGCCAAGAACCGGGGGAGTGGCAAGATGAAGCCACCATTCACGGCCCCCATCGCCGCAGCTGCGACGATTAGTGGAGCTCGGGGGCCACGCCCCGACAAAAGGCAGCGGCAATCACCGGCCTCAGACAGTGACCAAGGCGGGCTATGCCCCGTGCATGGCACCTGCAACCATACTGCTGCCGAGTGCTGGGAGATCCAGAGGCTCGCAGAGCGCTTCCGCAAAGGAAGACAGCAGAGGGCTGAAGCACCGCCCTACCCTCAGAGGGATGGCAAACAGAAGGTCGATGCCCCAGTCAGCGCTGCCCATCAGGTAGGGTTCCAGGAGCCTCAGTGTGTCATGAAGACAGTGCTTAACGGAGAGGACTCCAGTTCCGACGGTGACGGGCCAGGGCGTTAGCCAATTGTGGCGCGCCTCCGTGCCTCGAACATACCTCTCGGGAGCCGCCTATGGTCTGTCAACCCCTTGAAGGCCTTGCCAGAAGGGGAAGACGCCTCAGGTCATCCAAGGCAAGCCGGGGCCCACCTACCCCTTGAAGGCCTTAGCCAGAAGGGGAGAACTCCCCGGGGGCCCCCAGGAGAAGCCGCGCAGGACCTGATCCAGCGCGAAGATAACAGCCTCGTCGACAAGACTCGGCTGCAGGGAACACCCCACAACGCACGGTCTCGGCTAATGCTCTAAGCACTACCGCCAAAGAACCAAATGCGTCGGGGGCCTGCAGGAGGGCAACCTGGTGAAGCGGCACGCTCTATTCCAAGAAGGACCCATAAGCTCTCCCCCAGCAGGGAAGGTCCCTTCCGAATCATGAAAGCTGCCGCCCCAGGTACACATGCCATTCAACCGAGAGTGGGATCCATTCCCAAAAATCCTTGCCATGAAGCAACACTATAAGTCCTACTTCCCGAGCATCAGTAGAACAGGGTTATTCCCTTCTGTAATGGATCCCATAGGATTTAGGAACAGAGCTTGGGGCAGCTAAGTCTCAAGGGACGGTACAGGACTACGTCCAGTTTAGCCTGGTTCCGACCCTAAGCGCGTAGAGTCTTGCTTCCCTTGTAGACGAGGCGGAACATTGCCTTCACATACAGCCAGAATTCCATCTACGGGCACGAATACAGAGACCTGTTCTACTTAGCTCTCTCTCATGCGCTCATTTAAATTATGCATTAATTTTTATGATCGCACTATCTCTGTATGTTCATCGTACATCTAGCTCCCCCTCTCCTGCGCTCATCCATAGTCGGCATTCGCTATCCTACCGAAGGAGGCTGCGCTTGAGGCACCTGCCGATGGCCGAGTGAGTCTCTCGGGCCTCCCCCAGTCAGATGTTGCGGTGCCAGTTGGTTACCTCCAGGAAAGGCCTGCGTTGTGCATGGGGGGTCCAGGGTGCGTATCCAGCTTAGCCGGCCATGAGCCCAAAGCATGCGCATCCTGCCCTCCGGAGGTACAGGGGAGTACAACCGCTTTGCCTGGTCATGAACCCAAAGCACGTGCACTCTGCTTCCCCAGCGCATGGCCCGGTACTAGGGATCGGACGGCCGTACCCGGACCTCAGAGGGAGCCGGAGCTCCGGCGCCTCGTGCACAGAATTGCCCAAGCCCCGTATAGCGAATCAGGATCGTAAGACGGATAAGACTAGGAGACGGGAGGGGAGGACCCCCCGAGGAGAATTACGTTTCCTCTGCCTGTGTGCAGGACCTCCAGGTTACGGCAACAGGGACTGCATGAAACAGGGGGAAAGGAGCTACCAACTACTCCGGCCTAGGACTGGAAGGACCGGGACCTGCCCCTCCAGCAGGGGCGGGACCCGAGGGCCCCACGTGTCCAGCGGGCCTGGAGCTCTCGCCTCCCCTGAGGAGGGCTCCGGGCTCGCCACGTGGCAGGCGGAAACCGGACCTCCCCCCCCCCCCCGGTGGGAGGGCTCCGAAAGCCCTACGTGTCCAGCATGGCCGGAGCTCCCGCCTCTTAAGGAGGAGCTCCGTACCTGCCACGTGGCAGGCAGATTTGGAGCTCCCCATGGGGCGAGATCCGGAGACCCCCGGGGGCCCCTAACACGGTTAGGACCCGGGGAAGGTGTCTATGCGGAGCTCCGAGATTGGAGATGGTCTCTGAGTACCTTGCGGAGCTAAGGACTCAGTCAGGCAAAGCCAAGAAGGAGAGAAAAAGCATCACAGACACAGATGTCTAAAAGAGTCGAACTAAGCGAGGCTCCATGAGCTGGACTACAGATTCGATAAAAAGGGAGAAACAAGTCCTAAGGACCTCCCGGCTCCCGCCGGAACCTTGCGGCTACAAGGGCGGCCACATCCTCGACTTCTGCCCTGGCAGCTTGTTGCCGCTCTGCGGCTGGGCCCTCTCTCGCTGGTTCTAGCGAGAAAGAGGGGTCGCGACTCTTAAAGCATGCCAGCACATGAGAGGCGACCTCTAAGGCTAGGCTGCATCCCTCGGCCTCAAGCTCGCTGGCGACCACCAAGTCTAGCCTGTCCAGCTTGGCGCCGATCGACTCCAGCGCGGGGATCACCTCCAACGCAGGGGCCGCGGCCCTCACCGGACTGAAGCCAAGAGGGATCAGGGCGGACCCCGCTCGATCCAGGAAGCTCGAGACCGCAAGAGCCTCGGAGGACCGCAAGGCCGAAAGCTCCTCCACCTCGCGGCGGGCCACCTGCAGAGCCTCCAGGTTCCTCTCGGAGAATTCCTTCTCCTTGGCCGCCAGGGAGCTCTCCCGAAGATGGAGAGTCTTGGCGAGCCGCTCCAACTCAGCAGCCTTGAAGTCGGCGGTCAACTCCCGGTCCAAGACCGCCCGATGATCACGGGAGATCTGTTCCTCCCTCAAGTCGAGGTCTGCCTTCACGATCTCCAGCTCCTCGATCCGAGCTCGGAGGTCATCCTCGTCCGCCGCCAGCTGCGCGGCGACCCTCTCCGCCTCAGCTGCCGTGGAACGCTCCCGTTCCTCAACGGCGAGTTCACGGCGCTCCAGCTGCTGCCGTATCTCCACAGCAGCAGAGAGGCTCTCCTCGGCCCAGGCATGTGCCTCCAGGGCCTCCCTGTTGATCCACCGCGATTGGGTATCCATGCGGTCGACAGCCCGCTTCATCCCGTCGAGGAGCACTTCCCTGAAGTCGAGCAACTCCCGCCTGGAGTCGAGCTCGCTCTTAACCTTCGCGGTCCTCTCCCGCAGAAGGTTTCCCCAGGTGAGGAGGCGATCCCGTTCAACCATATACTCCTCCCGCTCGCGACCTAGTGCAGCCAAGACCTGCCGAACGCTCGTCTCGGCAAGCGCGAAGGCATCCGCCAGGGGCAATGGAGCAACAGAGGCCGGGACAGTCCCCCCGACCTCCTCCATTACCTTGTCCTCAAGAGGAGTCGACGCACCAGCAACCGAGACGAGACGCCGATCAGGAGAAGATGGCGCCGAAGCTCTGGCAGCCGGACCTGCCGGGCTCTCTTCAACTTCTGGCTCCTTGACCTATGGAGGGGAGCGAGCCGGGGCAGGCGGCGCTGGAGTAAAGGCCGGGCAGCCTGGTGCAGGGTCGACCTGCGCTGGCTTGGGGGTCGCGGTGGCCGTCTCGGCAGGAAGAGATGACGCCGCCGCGGAGTCCGGGCACACCGGAACAGGAGAAGTTCGCGCTGGCCTGGGGGCCGCGGCAGTTGCCCCCGGCTCCGAGCGTAACGGCACTGACTCCCCGCTAGTCGGGGATGGCCGGGAAGCGCGGACACTCCAGCGGGCTCTGAACCCTGACTTCCGAGCCAGGGTAGGACTCCCAGAGCCCGCTACCGTCACTGACGGCCGCTCCGCAGTCACTTGAACTGGCGGAACAGGGGACACCCCAGAAGCTTTCCCCAGCGCATCAGCCCGGGGCCTCTTCGAGTCGCCACCGGAGGGAGTGCCAGGCACCCCAGATTCCCGACTTGGCACAGATGCCGCTGCTGGAGGAGATCGAGCGCGTTTCTTCTCTGGTGGCGGATTGGAAGCCATGGCGAGGGAGAACTCAAGGGCAAGAGAGCAAAAGCACAAGAGTCCGAGAAGAAACACAGAGAAGTGCGAAGGGAAGCCGCAATGTGGGTGAGACCCTCTCTAAAAACTTCCCGGGTGCAATTCCAAGCGATTCGGAACTCTTCGAATACACCGCATCGGCAACCGCCTCGGCTCCTAGACCGAGTGCCGATGACGGGTGGACCCAAGCCGCCCAACTGAAGCGGTGGGTCAAGGAGTCAGTCTCCTGAGAAGATGAGCCGGCAAGGCACTTCGGCGGTTCCCGAAGAAAGCGCTGCAACGTGCAGAAGTGGCAGTCTTGGGAACCGCCGCAGTAAAAGCAACCATCAAGTGAGCGCACGCTCCCACGATCCCGCGGCCGTTCGTGCTCCGGCAGCGGTCAATTCGGGACTTAGAGGAAGTGCGCGGATCGGAAGAGATGGAGGTCCCACCTCGGGCTCGCTATCTCCCCCGAGATGGGCCCGGGGGCCACTGTCGGTACCTGAGATATGGGGTACCCCCGCGCACAGGGGAAAATGCCTAAGGAACTCGCCCTTCTCCGCAGGGAGAGCTCCGAAGGCGCCACGCGTCCGGCGGGGCCGGACCTCCCTCTCCTCAGAGGAGAGCTCCGGGCCCGCCACGTGGCATACAGAAGCCGGACCTCCCCCTCCGAGGGAGAGAGGTCCGAAGGCGCCACGCGTCCAGCGGGGCCGGACCTCCCTCTCCTCAGAGGAGAGCTCCAGCCCGCCGCGTGGCCGACAGAAGCCGAGCCCCCCCCTCCGCGGGGAGAGGTCCGGAGGCTCCACGTGCCCCGCAGGCCGGACCCTTCTCTCCTCAGAGAAGGGCTCCGGACCCGCCACGTGGCCAGAAGAACGATGCTGCCTGCCCCGAGCGATAGGCAGCGGGCGTAAAGACGCCCCATACCTTGCCCGTACAAGGTATTCAAGGCCCGCGTCTTCCCAAGACGCGGAGGCGCGGAGCACGCTTCTGTCAGGTGCCGTTGCGCCCAGTCGCATCACAGACTGGTGCGCGGTGTCAGAACCTGCCAGCCAATAAACACCGCGACAAGACATCCCATGCCTCCTGCGCCGTCATCAACCACTACGACTAGCATGCGGCATGGGCAGGGCAGCAATATGAAGACTCAGAAGCCTTCGACCAGAGACAACTACCGGCATAACTGCAGATACGGTAGATAATAGACAATCTTCCCGGGATCACCTGTCGGGTCCCGGCCCCCCTTGTAAGCTGCCCTAGCCTTGGACTATAAAAGGCTCGGGTAGGCGTCGATAGCAGGGGTTCGCACTTTGCAACTCATATGCTAGCCATGCACTCTCAAGCTGTAACTCACCCCCGAGCTCAGGCCTCCGGTCCTGAGCAGCAAGCAATACAGCGAGCTGCATAGCTCGTCGTGGACGTAGGGTTTTACGCTCCGGCGGCCTGAACCACGTAAAACTCGCCGTGTCAAGCTCTTACTAACTCGTCCATCTACGCAAGCTCTCCGCTAGAGACTAGCCCCACCGAAAAAAGAACCTCCGCGGGCTGCCCAGTGCAGGCCCGGGGGAAGTGTCGACTGAACACTTCGACAAAGGAGATCATTGTTAATATATTATCAATGGAGGAAAAAATTTGAAGATGAAGACCTATCTCTTCGTCTCCTCTATTCACTTACACCTTCATATGCAAACTTTCGAGATACTAATCTATATACTCGTGATACTAACCGTTGCCGAGGTTTATGAGGCTTTGACAGCAAAAGAAAAGATGAAACAAATAGTAAACTCGAAAGATGCTGGTAGTTCTAACGGAGAGGCATTGATTGTTCGTGGCCGAAGTGAACAAAAGAAATCAAATTCAGGAAATAAAGGTAGCGACAAAAAAAATCAAAGAAGTCGTTCCAAGTTTAGGGGGCAGTGAGTGATTGTTGCAAGAAGGACAATCATGTCATCGATGATTGTTGGAAGTTGCTGAACAAAGAAAAGGGAAACGGTAAAAAGGGTAAGCTTGAAGGAAGTGCCTCAATTGTCCCTGATGAGATTACTGATAATATACTGTACTCATTGCATTCGCTGGATGTGTCACTGATGATGCTCAATGGATACTTGATTCTGCTTGACCATATCATGTCTGCACATGTAAAAGTCCCAAAACTTGTAAGTGAAAAACTTGAATTATGAATAAAGTTAGGTTTCAAATTCAAGAAAGTGGGACATACAAAAACTTTCTAAAACATGATTATACACATATGTGTCCAACCAAATGAACTAGAATGTTCATTCGAATTGTTTCAAGCCAAGGTTGAATGAAACACCATGTGTAGAGTTTCCATGTGAAAGAGAAGTCTTAAATTTAGATTTAAATTCAAATGCTCACTTAAATGCAAAGGTGGGCATTTCAAAAAAAGGATGCAAACTGTGGTTGCAAATCTCCCATTTGCAGCAGCCAAATTAAAAGTTTGAATCCATATTTGAATTTTTCAGGTCCAAATTATGAGGAATGCAAAATTTGAGAAAATTTGGAAGTACTTTGATATTCATTTCAAAGAGGCTTTTGAATTTTATTGGAATTTGAATTGAAATTCAAACCTGAAGTAAACCTTGTCAATTTCCCAAATGGATGTCAAATTTGAGCTTCTCATGACTGAATTTTGCAACATACCAAATTTGGAGATATTTTGGAAGAGAAAATAAGTGGGGCCTACTTGTCATTGAGATGACTAAAGTTACAACTGAAGGCATCCTCTGTTTTTCACTCGAGCTCACTGAACCGCAGAACGCGCCACCGAGGCAGCGCCGCTGCCACCTCCCGAGCGGACCCGGTCTCGTTCCTTCGCTGTTATCGGCTCAAACCGCGATCTTTTCACCTCACAAACCGACTCCCATCGTCTGTTCGTCCTCCTCAACCGTGCCTTGACGAGCTCACGGCCGCATGCACGAAAACCTTCGGGTCCCCAGCGCCCGGACGTCTCGGTTGTTTCCATGACCAACTGAGCTCGGTTCCAGCTTCGCCGAACCTCCATCAACCTGCCCGACGCAAGAACGAGATGATTCCCCCACCGGAACCCCCGGAGCCGAGCGCAATTTCCTCCCCGGCGCCGTGTAAAGCCGCCACCACGAGAACTTGACTCCCGGCCGCAAGGATCGTTCTTCCATCGAGTTTTGCACGCCTAAAGGTTTGCCTAGAACCTTTCTACCACCCTCACAATCCCGGCATCATGCCATCCCGTGTCTCGCCAGAATTTTACCATTTTCCCACGGCATGCAACATGCACCGATGGTGCCCTAATAAAAAAATCATACCACACGGTAAACCAATCGGCACAAAATGTAGGACACACCTCCTATACCTCCATGCGAGTTCAGAGGATCATAAACCACCGAGAGCGTCGAGCAAACACACTGTTCTTCGAGTTTTCTAAATTCCGCCACAATTTGACCGAGCTCGATGGTGAGGTCATACTTCCGGCAAGTTTCAGCAAGATCAGAAGGTAGTTCCGTGTTCCTCTCGGTGCAGTGATGCTGTACAAGCAAACGGTGAATCTTTTTGTGCATCACAGAGCCCTAGCGATGTCGCCGAAGTATCACCGAGGCCGCCGCTCGTCGGACCTAGGGTTCCGGCCAATTTCGGGTTGAGTGAATGCTGGAAACGTGTTCTCCGCACGAAAATACGTAGGGGCGGCGAGAATTAGTGAGTTCAGTGCACCAGAACCCCCTCCCGGCGAGGTCTCCGGCGAGGTGGGTGACGGGCCGGCGCAGGGGCGAGAGGAAGAAGACGACGGGGGCTGGCCCACACGTCAGCCTCTGCTTTGGGAAAACTTGATTCTCTGTGGCATTGGATCAATTTGTGGCTGCGCATTTCAACTCTGTACCCCGTGTGTTCCGAGTCCTAGGAGCGCCACGTCACCCCGGGGTCCGATTTAATTGAATTCAGCTCTGTAGCCCCACTTTGAAAAATCAGCTCTGGGCAATTCCTAGCTCCAAAAATCCTAGGAAAATTCATGCATGATCCCAGAGATACGCTTGGAATCGTGGTTCAATTGAATTGGCATGAAAGTGCAAATTTCTACAGAATTAATTCCTTTTTGCCTAAATGCTTAGGGAATTGTTCTGGATGAACTACTCAATGAAAAGTTCTGAATTTTGGTCCAGAATGTTTTCTTGTGACAAGGAACTCACAGGAAAATTCTCAGATAAATTTGAGCTATGGATCAGTACTTTTCGATATAACCTTCTTAGTTGAAAAATACAACCACTAGTGAGGACACTTAGTGTTTAACCCAATTAGATAACTCCGGCTTCATCCCCTAGAATCATCTCAAAGTCCATCTTATAAACATAATTATGTTTTCAACTTGTCATTAGGCCTTGAGGTCAAAAATATTTACATTTGAATACATGTGCATGTTCATAACGTATAGTGATCAACGTGAAGAAATGGGAAGGAAGTGAAGCTTGGATCAAGAAGCAAGACGAGCATATGATTAAGCCTCAAGTGATCCGCAACTAACTGCATATTATATCTGACTTTATCACCTGCAAGACAAAGGCAAGCTCCAGTTTGCATTTAAGTTATTTTATAAAGTTTTACTTTATTCACTACTATGGTTTAGAGTTTTGTTTGTGCATTAGGTTAGCAATGATTTATACTCAAAATGCACGACCAAATGAACCAAGGAGTCAAGGGTAGAAGAAGTGTCCATGCTGTAGAATATTGTCATGCTAAATAGGTTGTGACATCCGGTAGAAGTCGAGTAGTTGGAATCTACTCGCGAGCTATAGTTCGGGTTCACACGGGTATGGTTTACTCAAGCAAACTAAAGTTTATGTATACAAATATGAGACTGGGCAGAGAGTGTAGGCAGCGACAAGATGAGGCCTCGGTCGAGTAGCTCTGTCTGTGTCAGTTAAGGGCCGTTCTCGTGTGCGGCCCCGCTGAGCAAGTATTGAGTTGTGTACCGGATGCTTACTGGTATATGGGACCCAAGAAACCGATGTACCAGATAAACTGGATTGTAGAGGCATACCACATCGTCTCGTGAGACCTATGAGCCTGAGACGGCGCGACCGGTTCTACAGTCAGGTGTCCTGTGAAAGGTTGCCACATATGACGTAATGAAGGATGCCAGATTTGGGTCTTCAGAGGCGGGCGTATGTGTCGAGTAAGCAAGGCGGTGTTTGACTCGAATCACCATCCCTCGTGGTTATGAGTACCGTTTGCTCACTGTGTTGTGACGTAGTAATCAAAGTTGAGTGACAACAGTTTGCAAGTTTTATATGTTGTTATGTTAAATTAAATTGCATGATAACCATGTATGAAGTAGAGATAGAGCATATGAAAGTTATTTTCCACCTTGGGACAAGTAACATTGGAATGAATCGTTTCTTGTTCGATTGTGAATTTCCAATGTTGCTCGACGTAGGTCATTACTATGATGGCTAAAATTTGAAAATCAAGGATGAACTTGTAGGCGAGTCTTTATGCAACTTAAATTATCTATGTCTTGAGTTACCTTCATGTAGAGTTGCATGCCTTAGGAGAGACGGTTAAGTCTTGCTGAGCCATCGTGCTCACTCTTGCAGAGTTGTTGTTTTGCAGGTAATTCATCGTATACCGTGAAGGGTTAAGCATGACAGTGCCATTCTTGGCTGCATGGTTAGAAGAAACCCCGCTCGCCGCCGAATCCATTTCCTGCTGCTAGAAAGTGTTATCCCCAGGCAGGATAACTCCTTTGCTGCTTGGCTAGGTTTGTGAGAGTGATCACAGTTGTAAATCCGCTGCAAATTTGATTTTATATTCCGCTGCTGTACATTAGAATGTACATTACTATTTGTAAAACAAATCTGTTGTTTAATACACATTTGTGTATGCTTTGAATTCATTTCTATGTGTGCTGTTCGGTGTCGCCTAACACGGCACCACCCAATTCTATTCCTGGAGTGTCGGAGCGACCGTCCCCTACGGCACTAACAAAGATCTGTTTAGTGTTTATGAGCCTATACAAAAAGGTGGCATAGTGAGGATGGGTGACAACACCGCATGTGAGGTCATTGACATGGGTAATTTTCAGATTAGAGTGTTTGATGGGATTGTACAAACATTAACAGAAATACGGGATGTCCCAACCATGTTCAGGAATCTCATCTCACTTAGTACCCTTGACGTAAAAGGGTACAAATATTCCGCTGAAACTGGAGTTTTGAAGGTAACGAAAGGTCCTCTTATTGTCATGAAAGGTGATTTGAAATCTGCCAACTTATATGTGCTTCGAGGCAGTACATTTACTACTAATGCTGTGGTTACTCACAATCGGTCTAATACCACTAAAATTTGGCATATGAGTGCACTTGGTTTGGCAGAATTAAGCAAAAGAGGCCTACTTGAAGGTTGCAAGGCAGATTCACTTGACTTTCATGAGCACTGCATGTTTGGTAAGCATAAAAAAGTAAAGTTCAATACTGCTATCCATAATACTAAAGGTACTCTTGATTACGTGCATGCTGATTTATGGGGTCCTTCTCGTAAAACATCTCATGGTAGTGCTAGTTACATGTTAACTATTATTGATGATTACTCACGCCGAGTTCGGCAATATTTCTTATGCATAAATCAGATGTATTTCAGTCATTCAAATAGTGGAAGGTTATGGTTGAAAGGCAAACAGAAAAGAAGGTAAAAGTTCTGAGAACTAATAATGGCGTGGAGTTCTGTTCTGGTGCTTTTAAATATTATTGCAGGAAGGAGGAATTGTAAGACACCACACAATTCTATACACCCCTCAACAGAATGGTGTCGCGGAGTGCATGAATAGAACAATAATTTCAAAGGTCCATTGCATGCTGTCCATTCGGGTATAAGCAAGAAATTTTGGGCAGAAGCTGCTTCCAAGGCGTGCTACTCAATAAACAGTTCTCCTTCCACAAGTATTGATAAGAAAACTCCAATCGAGATATGGTCTGGTTCACCTTGTGACTACTCGCAATTGAGAGTTTTTGGCTGCACCGCTTATGCACATGTTGATAATGGAGAACTTGAGCCTAGAGGTATCAAGTGCATTTTTGGGTTATGGTACTGGTGTTAAAGCTTATAAATTGTGGGATACAGAAAAAGGCATTTTTAGTAGAAACTTTGTATTCAATAAGTCTACTATATTCACCACTGACTTGGTTACCAGTTCTAATAACTAGAAACCTGAGACTATCAGCGTGCAGGTGGAGCTAGTTAATGATGCTGCTGCCCCAAATCAAAGTGTTACTGAAATTCACCCTTCTATTGAAGATTTATCTCCTGCTACACATTCCTCACCTTTTGTGCAGCCATCACAGGAGTCTCTCGCCGAAGCTCGGCCTCAGAGGGAGATTGTTCAGCCCACAAGGTCGATTGGCGAATGTAATGTTGCTTTTTCTTTGAGTGTTGCAGAAGAAATCGAAGGTGTTCATGAGCCTTCCAATTATACACAAGCTATCTTGTCTGCTGATAGTACAAAGTGGATTGGTGCAATGCATGATGAGATGGAGTCACTTCGGAAAAATGGTACTTTAGAAATTGTTCGGTGGATTTTCAGGCATCTGCGTGGCTCTTCTAGTGCTTGTTTGGTTTTTGGAAAGACTAGAGATGGTCTTATTGGCTTTGTTGATGCTGATTATGCTACTAATTTTTACAAGAGAAGGTCTCTCATAGGATATGTTTTCACTGTTGGGGGTTATGCTGTGAGTTGGAAAGCTTGTTTACAACCTACAGTTGCCTTGTATACTACAGAGACTGAATATATGGCTATTTCAGAAGCATGTAAGGAAACAATTTGGTTAAAAGGTCTGTATTCTGAACTTTATGAATTTCAGTCTTGCATTACCTTATATTGTGATAGTCAAAGTGTCATATATCTTACTAAAGATGCTATGTTTTATGAGAGGACGAAACATATTGAAATCATGTATCACTTTGTGTGGGACACTATTGATCAAGGAAAAAAAAGGGCATACCCAGTGCTGAAAGCTCCCACACGTTGTGGGGTCTGGGGAAGGGAATTTCTAGGCAGCCTTCCCCTTGCTTAATTTGCAAGGAGGCTGATTCGAACCCAGGACCTCCAGGACACAAGTGGAGAGACTCTACCACTGCGCCAGGCCTGCCCTTCACACTATTGATCAAGGAACTGTTAAAATTTGCAAAATCAACACTCATGTTAATCCTGCAGACATGATGGCAAAACCAGTTCCTGTTGCTAGGTTTGAGCAAACCTAGTTGGTATTACTAACTAATCCCTAGTGACTTTTGGCACTGGCAGTCGAATTGTTCATTGAGATGGAGGATCACTATTTCAATGCTACAATAAGGAATTTGTCTCAAGGTGGAGTTTGTTGATTGGCATCCAAATTCTAATGAAAACTAAAGAGGCAGGATTTCCGTAGTGAAGCGGAGCCCCTTCGCCTGGATGCTTGGGCCGTAACAGGTTAGGACTCTAAGTCAACACCTATAAATATCCCTTGTAAGCCATCGAGAGAGGTATTAAAAGGATTTTAATCTCCCACAATTGTAAACCCCTTATATAGTGAAGATTTGCCGGCTGAGGCCCATGGTTTTTCCCCTTCGCCTTGGAGGGGGTTTTCCATGCTAAAATCTATGCCTGCTCTGTTTTCATCTACATTTTCTTGTCATATTATTCTAACAAAATGCACCGTAAGTTGCAATTGCAGTGATGCTCCATATAGAGTTTGCGTTCTATCAATCTCGTTGATAAGGTCTTGGTAGTTTGACTATATAAGTAGGAAGCATTCTTTAGATGTTAATCTTGTTTTTAGCTTGGCGTGTAACTCATGTTGTAATTCCCGTAATCCTAAATCTGATGTACAAGGTTATCTGTCTATTTATGTTGTGTAAGGAAAATAATATCACCAAATTTTATTCATAAATGGTTCAGAATTGTATCATTTCTCTTTAGCATGATATATTACTTGTAATATATACTTGCTGAAAGTTCTTCTTACACGCTTGGTCCTCAAAAAGGATAGACACAGCCATGTGGGGACTTTTAGGCCCATCTCCTTGTTTAATTCATCCATCAAAGTGCTCAAAAAGATATTGGTTGAAAGATTACATTAGATTATATTGAAGGTCATTAATACTAATCAATATGCCTTCATTAGACCCAGAGCTATTCACGGTTGCCTAGCCTGGGCATTTGAGTATCTTTACCTATGTCACAAGAGTAAAAAGGAGATAGTAATCCTTAAACTTGACGTTGAGAAGTCATTTGATAATATTGAACATGAAGTCATCCTACAACTTCTGCAGCACAAGGGTTTCAGGCAAAAGTGGGTTTTCAAGATAAGGCACTTTAACAACTAGGACCTCTTTCGTGCTTCTTGGTGGATGACACACTAATCATTTTAGTAGCTAGTGTGAGTAGGTAAACAAAAATTATATACCACAAATAATCAAACCATGGTAATATGGTGAATTTGTCTTTCAGCTTGATCCACGGGATTAACATACCAGCATGAATCACATTTGCGGTGCCTTTGGATCAGGACCCTTCATGTTCGCTGTCCTAGAAGACCAAGGGTCATACAACCAGCACTTGTAGTTCACCTCAGAAGCACTCTCCATCTCTTTCTCCTTAATAGCTTTTTCAAGAATCTTGAAAAACATTCCAGTCTTGCGCAATTTCCAGACTGGTTGCCAACGATTGTCTCTTCTTGCTTCCTGGCCATCACACGGCTGCACGGAATTTGTAAGGTCACTGCCTGGAACTGTGTTTCCCTGTAAAGCTGGGTTACTGGATACAGATTGTGCTATAGGATTATCTTGGCATATGTGGTCCAGTAAACCGCCTATTCCCCACTCAATTTGTAGCATTTTCTTGTTGGACTCCTTGTTCCTGGACATGTCCATGCCATTCGACTAAAGATTCTTCCTACTCACACGACGTTGAGCTGTTCCTCCCAGATCAGCATCTGGAAAGTCCTGTAAAGCCTCCGGCGTTACCTGCGTTGGAGGTACGACAGCAAGCAGTATGCTTGTAAACATCAAAACTGATTCCAGAGCCAGCACATTAGTTTCCCTGTCATCATCCTCGTCGGCGTCTTGAACTGTGGGAATATCTTCATCTCCGTCCTCTGGCTCAAGCTCCAAAAATCTCTGCATAGTATATTCCACATCGCCATTTCCAATCTCCGGTAATGTTTCTGGCATGACTTTCCTGAGAAGAACAAGCTCAGTTGCAGCTTGTGAGTGATCCTGTTCATTTTCCTCGTCCATGGACATGTCCATCATGCTCACTTTCTTTTGTAGGTCGTTCTACTGCTTCACTCTCGGCAGTTCCTTCCGCCTACGCACCCTTAAAGTTGCAGCTGAGGTAAGCGATGTGGACGAACCGCACCCGTGGCTTGTACACCAGAACAGGAAGAAGCATAGTAGCTGAAGGCGAGGTTGACCATCCTTACAGGCTTAGGGCAAGGCACGTCACTGGCTACCTTGGCAAGTGCGATCTGTGAGCCGGCGTGGATGCCATCAATCTGAGCACTTCTCTTGAAGCCTCGTGCACTGGTATCGGCCTGCAACTCGAGCAATGCAGCCACGGTTTTGCACTTATCTCTGGCCTCAATATGAAAGCAGGCAAACTCCAACCTGCAGGCCTGTGTGTCGTGCTCGGTCTGGAGGCGCGCCTCGGCCTTGTAGACCCTGCGTTGCCAAGCTCAACTAAACCACACAACAACTCCAATAGTATAATATGTGGATGATACACTTATCATTATTGAAGCATGCCCCAGACAACTCTTTGTGTTGAAAGCTATT
The DNA here is from genome assembly GCA_030760725.1 of Neostapfia colusana. Lineage (NCBI taxonomy): Eukaryota > Viridiplantae > Streptophyta > Magnoliopsida > Poales > Poaceae > Neostapfia > Neostapfia colusana. The sequence goes on along the minus strand of JASWHV010000008.1, from coordinate 50,202,338 downwards.
CTGAACACTTTTGCCGAGTCCACAGGATTAAAAATGAACTTGTCAAATTTAAGTACGATCCCAATTTGTAGCAACCCCAACTTGTCAAGTTATGCCAATTTCTTCACAAAAAAATGCATTAAAGTATTCTCTACTCTATAGTGGTGTGTCACTGATCTTCTCATGATTTCTCGGTGAGATCCTCAAGTAGGAGACACAGTATTTTCTCAAGAAAACAAAATATATTGTTGCAGGAATTTTTCATACTTGCTACAGATTTTGGAAGAAGGATTGGCTTTGTATGCATGGTAACAATGTGCAGAGGCAGGGAAAACTTTTCCATCATAAAGACATGCATGGTAACGATGTACTCATAAAATTAAGAACCATATGATTGAAATCTAATATACATAGGAAGTATGAGCTAATGCAAATGACATGCAATTTTAGTAGCTAGTGTGAGTAGGTAAACAAAAATTATATACCACAAACAATCAAACCATGGTAATATGGGGAATTTGTCTTTCAGCTTGATCCACGGGATTAACATACCGGCATGAATCACATTTGCGGTGCCTTTGGATCAGAGCCCTCCATGTTTGCCGTCCTAGAAGACCGAGAGTCATACAACCAACACTTGTAGTTCGACCTCAGAAGCACTCTCCACCTCTTTCTCCTTAATAGCTTTTCCAAGCATCTTGAAAAACATCCCAGTCTTGCAAATTTTCCAAACCGGATGCTGACGATTGTCTCTTCATGCTTCCTGACATGACACGGCTGCACAGAATTTGTAAGGTGTCACACCCGGTTTTCCAGAAGGTCAACCGAGCGTATTATATATGACAAGTGCAACTAACAATAAGAAATTACATAGATGCCTTCTATGATTACACATAAGTAAACACAACAGCGGAAATTGACTAGTGATTCTCCATCCACAAGCGTTGCCCGAAGGTTCCGCTAGCCTTGTACAACTCCCCTGGATCAAATTCTTCTTCGTTGTACTCTAGATCCTCATTATAACCTGAGAAGCAATTAAAGTCCAACAAAAGCAAGTTTGAGTACCAATGGTACTCAGTAATTGTAGTAAAGTAATGATATGTAGGCAATATTCAAGGAAAGCTGACTCAAGTTGAGCACTAAGCATTAATCCTAATTCCTTAGCTTTAATTAGTAACCTATATTACTAAGTGATTGAATCTCACCAACTTCACAATTACACCAATATTGCTAGGTTACACCACCTAACATTCACTTCAAATTCATTTCCATGTTTATCTAATTATGGACAAGTCCAAGCCACTCATTGACCGTGAGCACAACTGTCATGATAATTTTATTCTCTGTAGAGATTGTATTACTTTACCCATAACTCATGATTTTGTCCCCTGTTGCCAGGTGGACTAAAATCTTCGTGATACCCGTGGTAGCTAACCACATTACACACTTCCTTTGGTGTGTGGTCAGGAGATCACTACAAGGCCTTTACAAAGGGTCTACCGGCAAGTACAAGCCCTATGAGGTTTTACTGCTACAGTTCCCAGGAGTACACCCTCCCCTGTAGAAGCCGCCTCTTCAGCCTTGAGATTTCAATGGCAGTCCCACTGACTCCCATTCCCCGCACCATCCAAACACTCATACTATACCGGCAAAACACCTAATTAATTGTCCAAGCTGCCCCATCTCAGACTGGTGGTGACACTGTAAAGTCAGGTTAACTGCTCCATGAACAGATCCTTAGAATCTAGGACATGCACTAACACTTTTCCCGAGTCTCGTGCACATGGCATCATACTAAACAACCGTGCTTGTCTTGATTCCTATCTCTATGACAAACAATAACTATATTTCAATTCATTTTCTAAAGTTCTAAGCATGGCTAAGTAAATAAAATGACGACTGTCTATTCTAAGATAATCCCATCAAGATTACAAGGAATAATATGGAAATAACTAGGAAAACATCCTAACTTGGGTTTCATATTAAAGGCACATGCAAATTATCTAACTAATTTTCTAGAATAGGAACAAAGTGATCAAGGAACACTTGCCTTCAATGTGCTGCTCAAAAATGCACACAAAACAATACGAAAACACACAATAAGAAACATTACAACAGATATAAATCATTGCAAATTTACAAGTATAGTGTTATATTCATTTATCATTCAAAAATTTCCTATGTATTTATGTTGTATATATATATATATATTATACAATATTTAATTTTTTTAGTTAGTATAAAATGGTTAATAATATGTTATATGTCTTTATATTTAGTTACTGCTATGATAAAAATTTTATTTATAACTTTATAGCAATTTATAATAACTTTTGGAGTGTATATATGAATATATACTATTTTATTATAATTTCAGACCAAAAATACGTTTTAAAAGTATTTTTATAACTATTTATAAAGTATATATTGCTTTTCTTGTATTTTCAGAATTTAATTATGCATTTCAGATATTTTCCACTAATTTGTGCAATATATTTTATTTATATTATTCTTCTACATTATTTTATTACTATAATATATTTTCAGCCTAATAGATTAGTTATTTTTAGTTTCAGAATATATATGTTAAATGTGAAAACAGTTTATTTTATGCATTTTCTATTATTTCCAGAAATTATTTATACTATTTTGGTTTTTTACAGAATTTAAATTGAGATTATAAACTGTTTAGGGTCAAAATGTAATGTTTATAACTTTTCTAGGGACCCATATGCGTTTTACAGCAATTTTTTCCTAATATGTTAGAAGTATATGGTCTTTTAGATAAATTATAGTGTATTTCTATTTTCATTAAAGTCTAGGGTCTATTTCATAAATACAGGGTATAAACTTAGTTATTTTGAAACCATAGAGATCTGCCTATAAAATTTCCAATGGTTATAACTTATTTAAATATGGGTCGTCGAATTTAAAATGGAGGGCCCAGATTTAAAGTAACCGAAGGGGTATGTTTGTTCTAATCTCAGCCGTACACGTGAAACAGAGGGTGGAGATTCAGCAACATCGCCCTGGCCAATACTAGTGGCCGCGCATGGCAGTGCTCGAAGGCGGTTGCGGTCTCCCTTGCCGGAGATCTTTGGGTTTTGCTAATTCTTCTGTGTTTCTCTAATTTTCTTACTCAAAACCGAAGTAGGCACGATAGGGAACTCATCTATCGTGTTTATTTGAAACCGAAAGGTCCAGAAGTTGGTCAGAGACGTCGGAGAGCAGCGGTTGCTGGTGATCTTCGTATAGAAGATGTTTTGATCATGGATCCGAAGTGTTTTGCAAGGAGAAATGTTCAATATGATCATATGAAGGTGTATGAAGTGTTAAAAATAGAGGAGAAAGTGAATCCCCGAAGAATCAAAGATGGGAGCGGCGATTTCTTGCCGCAAATGTTGGAACTCGATCAGTGGAGAAAACTATGGGGTTTTGGGTTGTTTAAATAGAGGGGAAAGAGGAGGTTGTTACGGCGCATACGATTGCAAAAGAGAAGAGCATTGGAGGTGCAACCGATCGACGAATCCATGTGCGGGATTGAGGAAGAAGGGCGCCTGCTCAGGGTGGAAGCTGAAGCTAACAACTGGGCCCCGCATGGCAGTGAGAGGACAAGAAAATAGGCAATGGGCTGGTTGATGGGTTTTGGTCCAAAAGCGTCTAGTTTGTTTTCTTTTCTTTTTCTGGCTGATTTAAGTTTGAATTTTATTTTTTTCTCTTTTGAATCTGTCCTTCTTTGATGTGTTTTAATATTTTAATTCTCCACACAAATGCACATATAATGATGCATAGCCTTATTTGTATTTGTTGGAAAATTTGGATGTTACAACTCTACCCCCTTAAAAGGAATCTTGACAATGAGATTCAGAATTCCTATAAAAATAAACTAGGAAACTGTGACTTGAGTTCGTCTTCTCTTTCCCATGTAGCTTATGCTTCAAAATGATGTTTACACTATACTTTGCACATACGAATTATCTTGTTTCTTGTATTGCATTCTGTCGTCTCAAAAAATTTGACTAGATACTCAGTATATAAAAGGTCTTCTTGTACATCCAAATCATGCATCAGTAATTGTTCTTATGAGGTTCTTAAACACTTCTTAAGTTTTCATACATGGAACACATCGTGTACATCCGACAAATAAGAAGGTAATTCCAAATGATAAGCCACTTCTCCTTTTCGTTCCAGTATCTTGAATGAACCAATATATCGAGGCGCTAGCTTGCCTTTTACCTTGAATCGAAGAAGTCCTATTATGGGTGACACTTTAAGATATACATAGTCTCCCAATTTAAAGATCAAGTCCCTTCGTCTTGTATCTGCATAGCTCTTTTTTATGGTTTGAGCTGCCTTCAAATTATTGTGAATTTCTTTCACTTTCTCCCCGACATCTCTTAACACTTTTGGCCCAAATACTTGACTCTTTCCTTTCTGATCCCAAAACAGAGGAGTTCTGCATTTTCTTCCATATAATGCCTCCAATGGAGGCATTTTTATGCTATCATGGTAACTATTATTTTAAGAGAATTCTACATAAGGTAAATCTTATCCCAGCTTCTATTATTCTTGAGTGCACAAGCTCTAAGCATATCTTCAAGAATTTGATTAGTTCTTTCTATATGTCCGTTACTTCGCGGATGATATGCTGAGCTGAAATTTAGACGGGTTCCCATGGACTCATGTAATTTCTACCAGAATCTTGAAGTAAATTATGTACCTCGATCTGATACTATCTTATTGGGTAAACCATGCAAACATACAATTCTGTACATGTATAATTCTGCTAACTTTGATCCATTATAATTTTCTTTCACTTGTATGAAATGGGCAACATGCCTGGGATAAAGGCTTAGTTGTTGTTGTTGTTGGTATGAAATGGGCAACCTTAGTTAATCTATCAACTATTACCCATATTGAATCATATCCTGATTGAGTCCTGGGTAAACCTACTATGAAATTCATTTCTATTTCCTCCTATTGCCATTCTGGTATCTTTAGTGGTTGTAATAATCCTACAGGTCTTTGATGTTATGCTTTCACTAACTGACATGTGTCGCATAAGGCCACATGCTCTGCAACATCTCGCTTTATTCCATACCACCAATACCTACTATTATGATCCTGATACATCGTACTTATGGGGTTAATAGAGTAATCAGAATCATGGGCTTCTTTTATAATTAACTCACATATCTCCTTAATATCCGGTACACATATCCTCTTTCCATGCCATATTGTACCTTGTTCATCTTGTCTAAATCCTGGAACTTTGTTCTCTTTGATGATTCTGAATATCTTGTTCTAATGTCGAATCTACTTCCATTGCGACTGCCTCAATGTTATTTACCAAATTTAAATTATGTCTTGCGAATTGTTCACAAAGTTGAGGTTGTAGATTACTCATTGTCAACATATTGACATGAGCCTTTTTTCTTAATGCATCCACAACTACCTTAGATTTTCTTGGATGATAATTTATCACCACATCAAAATCATTAATAAACTCTAGCCATCTTCGTTGTCGGAGATTTAGATCCGGTTGTGTGAAGATGTACTTCAAACTTTTATGATCTGTATAGATCTCTGTTCTCTTACCCATTAGGTAGTATCTCTATAGCTTCAATGCATGAACTACTACTGCTAATTCAGGCCATGTGTAGGACAATTCTTATCATGCTTTCGAAGCTGTGTAGAGGCATATGCAATAACATGTCTCTCTTGCATGAGGACACATCCTAATCCTTGTTCTGATGCATCACAGTAAATAGGGAACTCTTTCTCCATATCTGGCATTACCAAGACTGGAACCGTTGTCAACCTCTTCTTTAACTCTTGGAAACTTGATTCACACTCAGGAGTCCATGTGAAAGATTGTCCTTTCTCTAGCATCTTAGTGAGTGGCTTTGCATTCTTTGAAAATCCTTCAATAAATCTTTTGTAATATCTAGCCAATCCTAAAAACTTCAAATTTCTCTGACATTCTCTGACGTCTTCCACTTTTAAACATCATCTATCTTATCTAGGTCCATAGATATTCCGCCTTTGGATATAATATGTCTCACAAATTCAACTTTCTTTAGCCAAAATTCACACTTGCCGAATTTGACATATAGTTGACGTTCTGTTATATTTTGCAACACCATCCTTATGTGTTTTTCATGCACCTCCTCACTCTTTGAGAAAATTAGGATATCATTAATATATACTACTTCAAATTTGTCCAAGTACTTCATAAATACCTTATTTATAAGATACATGAAGTATATCGAAGCATTTGTCAATCAAAAAGGCATAACCGTATATTCATACTGTCCATACCTAAAGACAAAGGTTGTCTTTTGAATATCGGAATCTCTTATTTTCAATTGATGATATCATGAACGGAGGTTAATTTTGATGGATACACATGCACCTCTTAATTGATCAAATAAGTCCTTAATGCATGGCAAAGGGTATTTGTTTCTAATGGTTACTTCATTAAATGCACGGTAATCTACACATAACCTCGTTCCATCTTTTTGGTATGAATATAACCATAGCTCCCCATGGTGAGGAACTGGGACGGATATATACTTTTTATAATAACCCTCAGATATGTTTCTTGAGTTCTGCTAGTTGTTGGGTATCCATTCTATATGGTCTTTTATATATTGGAGCAGTACAAAGTACTAATTCAATAATAAATTCTACATCTCGATCCGGTGGCATACCTAGTAAATCTTCAGGAAAGACATCTGGGATTTCATTGATAACTCTTATATCTTCAATGTCTATCTCTGACCTGTTGAGTTGAATGTTTCCAGATGGTACATGGGTTGGATATAAATTCAACCTTGGTACCATCAGTATGAGTTAACTCCACAGTTTTTGTTGAACAATGAATTACTACCTCATACTTTGTCAACCAATTCATTCTCAAGATTATGTCTATCGCTTGTGATTCTATCACAATGAGATTTGCAATAAATACTACTCCTTTTATGTCTAGGCTCACTTAGTACATATTTGTCTTGCCCTTAGTTCTCCTCCAGGAGATTTTACTACTAGCACACATTTCATGTATGCAATTGCTAACTCATGTTTTTTGATAAAATCTCCAGCTATAAATGAGTGGGTGGCACCAGAATCAAACAGAATTGTTGCGGGATGGGAATTGGCGGAAAACATACCAATCACCACATCTGGTGCATCTTAGACTTCCTCCATGGTCACATGGTTCACCCTGCCCTGTACAGGCTTCTGTTGCTGAGACGACTTCTTCTTTGGACATCTGTTAGCGAAGTGTCCAGCCTCTCCACAATTGTAGCATTGCCTTGTGACCTTGGCAACCTGTTCTTTGTTGTTCTGCTATGAATTCAGAGAATTTGGTCCTGCTGGACAAGTCTGGAAAGCAGGACGTGGATGTTGCATGTGTTGCTGTGGTTGGAATATTGGGTTTCTGGCAGCATGATTGTAGTTCCTTTGCATCTGACTAGAAACCATTGGACGATACATTGGTTCAGCTATGTCTCCTGGTGCGTAGCGAGACAGTTGCATGAACTTGGTAAGACACTCAGACACAGACATGCTCTCTTGCTTAAAAGAGAGAAATTTATTATGTTTGTTCTTGATCTCCCCTGCTGGTACATAGTGGTTGCGGGAGGCTTGCTTAAAATCCAACCGGTAATGTTCTCTGGGTCTGCGTGCGCTGTAGTATAAGCGGCCCACCAATCTATTGCAGGTCCTGATAACTGGTGAGAGGCAAAGAGCACCCTCTCACATCCTTGAAATTGCACAATCTGCAGCTTGCTCTCAATGGTCTTTAACCAATTATCAACATTCAAAGGTTTGATGGCACTAGCAAACTTTGGTGGCTGAGTATTGAGAAATTTACTCAACCTTTGTTGACGTGGTGCATTCTGTGGTGGTAGTGGGGGTTTCTGCATATTAGCCACCACTTGTGTCAGATTCTGGTGGAGTTGATCCTGCACATTCATCATTTATTGTAGTGTTTCGGCATCTCCACTTCGTTCTACTCTCTGCTGCCATTCAGGAAGAGGAGACCTTGCGATATCATTGTTGTTATTTGCCACATTTCGACCTCTTCTTCTGCCTGCCATCTATTGTAAATAACTAAATAGATCTTAATAATGCGTAGGTATATACATACATATTGATGTAGAATTATTTAGTTGAACAAAGAAGACAAGATGTGGAGTAAGTATTTATAGGTATAAATAAGCAAACATAATATATACGCATGATGGTTTCACTACACATATACTAAACGAGGTTTGTACAAATGCCCAAGGCTTTCACAACTCATGTCACACATAATCAAACATTATGGGGGCCACCCCATGGTCCTCACACTCCGGGATCACATAGGGTGGTGCCGTGCGATGCGGCACCCAACATCACATAAGAAAAGAATGCGAACAACATACAAACTTTTATTTACATAAAACAGAAGAAGTATTTTACAAACTCAATTACAGCGGAAGTCTTATTCATAGCTAAACTCTTAGCCTAGCTATGCAAAAGTGCAGCCGTCCAGCCCGGGGATGCTACACACTAGCAGCAACTATTCGGAGATCACGACGGCGTGCAGGGCTCCAACTCGATCGTGTACCCCGACGGAGGTATCGCCTCATCCTTGGAGCCTTCCTCATAATTCTCACCTGCAACAGCTCAAATATAGCAACTGTGAGCACGATGGCTCAACAAGACTTACCCGCCAGTCCTAAATTTGAAACTCTACATGCAGGGACACTAACATATGGAATGATATTGTGATAAAGAACTCTCCTACAGTTTAATCTTTACTTTCAATTTTACAGCAGCAATTTACTAGGCCTTGAGCAGCCCTCACATCGGAATTCCACAATCAAACAAGAAACATTTCCTTCCGATGTGGTTCTACCCAAAGTGGAATATAAACTAAGTGATCTCTACATCTATAGCATACATGGTTGCAATACAATAATAGATCAATGCATCATGTTCTTCCAGCCTCTTTCAATTATTACTACATCACGGTGCAGTGAACAAGCGGTACTCAAATAACTGCGAGGGACGGTGATTGCAATCAATAGACACCCGGATAACACGTCACATACACCCATTTCAGAAGTGTGGTGCCTCACACTTTCCTACTCTTCTATATGCAACAACCTTTCAAAGGAAACCCAAATGCCGAACCGCTCCATCCGAAACGTGCAAGAGGTCCCTGCGCGGAGCATGTCTGTGCCCGCCGGCAGATTTACACCTTGCTATCCTCAACCCACACCTATAAAACGGTTGGGTAAGCCTCAACTCCCAGGTTAACCAATTACATCGGTTTCCTGGTTCCCATATAGCCAATATGCATCCGGTACTGTTCAAACTTGTTCAGCAGGGCCGCACACGGCTCGGTCCTCAACCGACACCAATGGGGCTACGCACATGAGACCTCCGCCCACTGCGTCCTATACCCCCTGCTGGGTCTCAATTTCACATTCTTAAGCCATTCTTTATTTCCTTCTATCCTGTGTGATAAAATCCTATATCGCGAGCAGATTCCAATTACTCGACTTCTACAGAGATCCTAGGAACATTGGCATAGCATTTTCTACTTATCGAGCTGTAGCCTACCCCATACTCCATCGGATTTGAGGGTCATGCAAGTGGGGTTTCAATCAACCTAACTCTAATGCAAACATTCCATCCTAGACATAGGTGATACAAATGAAAACCTTGCAAAAGTAATTAAATGCAAACCGGGGCTTGCCTGGTTGCAAGTCAAACTTGGAAGTTAGCGTCTGGAGGGAGAATCTCCATGGCCTCCGAAGCATCCTCAACTTCGGTCACTATATGATATGCAGCAAAATATATGTATAAGTGATAATGATTTATAAGAAGCAAGCTTCTACTAATAGTTACTGCCATTAAGGGTTCTTAATTGGCTTGGAATTTTTCCAGGGAAGACTAGAGGCTATGAGGATGGTCTGAGCAAAATTGGAGAAAATTTCATGTAAGCTTGTGGTCTCCAAAATTCCCACAAGTACTTAGCTTCTCTGGATTTTGATAACAAATCTGAAGTTTTGACATAGCTAAAAGTTGAATATCTAAATCAAAGAGGTCTCCATGGTTCTAGCAAAATTTGTTTCATAATTTTTCTAGTTGTCTACAGGGAGAAATGGAATTTTGAAGTTGATGAAAATTCCTGAAAAGGTTTCTGTTTAAATTGGAATTTTCAATGAGGGTTGAGATTTGAAACAAGGTTTAGCCTAGTAAAATGAGTCCAATTATGCTCAAATTTTTACAGGAGATCACTGGAATTATGAAAGATATGCTGGCCAAATTTGAGAAAATTCCATAACAGGGATCTCGTGGAATTAATTCCTAAAAAATTAATTTTGAGGAAATTTGGAGAAAATTCCAGGGATCTTCATACCAACTTTTTGCATTTATGCAAAGTATTGATTTATAGTAATCCCACAAAATTTGTTTGAGAATTTTTGTACTCCTATACACAAAGTTATGGTCATTTGAAGTTGGAACTATTTTTCTGGATTTTAACTCTGTGATTGTTAGCTAATTTATTTAATCCTGAGATAACCTCCTGATTAAGCCCTCTTAATTAGCTCCAAAAATCCTAAGATTTTTTACTGGAGATCAGGAATTAGGAGAGGTATTTGCTTCCCAAAATTGGGAATGTTTCCTAAAGAATTATTCCTGGAATTGATCCCTAAAAATTTACTAAAAAGAATTTCACAGAAAATACTGGGCATTTTCATAGCCAGAACTTTGCTCCTCTGCAAAGTAATCTTTATGAGGAATCCAACAAAATTTATCTCACTATTTTTGGAGCTTTCTACACCAAGTTATGGGCTTGCAAGTTTCAAACAACTTTCTGATTTTATTTTGCACAGAGAACTCCATCACACGCTGACAGTGGGGCCCTCTTGTCAGCTCTGTCTTCAACCTCACGCCAGGGCACCGCGCGCTGGAACCCAATCGTGGCACGCCCCGTTCTCCCCCGATTCTCCACCATTTTTGCTCTGGTTTTGCCCTACACGCTCCTCACACCGTGGCCTAGCAGCCGGGCAAGGTCTCACCGCCTGAAAACGGCCGGAGACGGGTCGCCCTCGGTGGAGGCGGTCGGTAGCACGGTGCCAGCGGCGAACATGGCTTTTCCGAGCCTAAATCGACGAGCTAAGTTGACCTAAAACATCCGTAGTGGTAGTAGAACATGAAACGAAACCCAATTCTTGCAGCAAACGGCGGGAATAGGGTTGTCACCGGTGGACCACCACATTTTTGCCGCCGGCGGCGAATTCCCGTCGCCCGGGGCGTGGGATGGCCGGTTTTCTGTGTGCTTTGGTATGGGAGGTCACTAGGGTTGCTAGATGCTGTAGCTTAACCTGGAGAAAGCATGATCAAGCACTTGGAACGAATTTCCCAATTCTAATTTCGTCGGTTCTTCACGTACATCAGTGCTAAACCTCGAATTCTGATGAGCTGGCGGTGGGAACGAGCAAGAGGAGTCTGGAATGAGTATCTACTAATCATGGCGCACCTTAGGGTCGTGTTGGTCTTGCTGGAGAGGGGCTGGACTGGCCGGACGACGAGGAGCAGTGAGGGCGGTTTCGGTCCGAGTTGCAGAGGAAGACCGGAAATGAGCTGGAACCATGTTGAGGATGTCGAGTAACTTCCCGCGTAGCTTCGGGGTGGATCAACCCGGCGCCAAGGTAGCCAGAAGCCTATCGGCGCTGAAGAACAGAGACGGCGCCATTTTCTTCAGGTGGGCGCACATGAGTGAGTCTCTGTATGTTTGATCGTGCGAGCAGGGAAAACAGCACTTGGGTTGTGCAGCCACGAGGGTTATCGTCCAGCCGAAGACTGGAGGGAACCGCCTCCCGGGAGCAGGGCACACACAGCTTGGTGGAAGTTGCCGGCGCCTCGGTGTCGAGCTCACACAGTAGCAAACTCAAATGTTGCCTCTGTTCCACTGACATGCGGGTCCCACCAGTAGTCTCCCCTCCAAACAACAGTGGCTCCCAAATTCGAATTTCAAGTTTGCAGCAAATTCCACAAACTGAATTTGATTACCGTGGAGTTAACCTTCTGTTGTTTCACATTTTACATTCCGTGGTGTCGGTTCAGTTCCTGTGTGGGGGAGAAATAGCGCTCGGGCTTAACACATTTCAGAAGCTCGATAACCATAACAGAAGGTGAGAGCTCGTTTCAACCCCGAGCGCTCTCACATTCAACCTTGGCTTAACACATTTCAAATGAACATGAGAGCTCGTTTGGTTGGACACCCATGTGCATCATCACGTGTATAAATTTTTTTTGTAAGCCCCATTTTCATGCATTCCAAACATAACGGTAGTCAACCTTCTGTTTATTTCCTTTACATTTTTGGGACTTTTACATCCCCCCCTTAAAAGAATCTCATCCCGAGATTCCAATGAGAAGAGGAAGGTAGGGAATATTATCGGTGATATGACAATAATAAACCGAACGGATATAATGATCTTCTTGTTTTTCTATAGTGCTTCCTTCACCGGTATGGTTATGATATCGTTAGTCCGTAAAACCCTGTAGAACCACATCGACCGAGTCGATTGGCTCGAATCTTTACTGTCCTAATCTTAATATTGATAATTAATATTTGTCTGGATTAACTAAGTCCTTAGAAACTTAGTGTAGTACTTTCCCAAACATGAATCGAGATGCCTAGTGAGATTAAACAATGAATCAGTAATCTCGCCTCGAAAAGGCATCTCAACCATTTAGTCAAAAACCGAATGCTTTGCTTGGACATAAGAGCAGCTACAATTCCATTTCACTTATGTTATCAACATAGCAAAGACCCACTACCTATGGTAACCACAAGGGTGTCAAAGTCACCATATGACCTCTCAAGAATCCAGATTGTGTTCAAGAATTGTCACGAGGTTGAGCAATCAACCGGTAAGCCCCGCGATGAGAAATTAGTTTAGTTCCGACAATTATGACACTCGGAGCTTAACAAGTCATGGATAAAAGTTCAAAATTTTCTTAGGTACAAGGGATGTTGAGTAATTGGTTTCCCTTGTATTATCCAATGATGTAGAATCTAGCAACTTGATCAATAATACAAGGATGTGAAAAGACCAATGTTATTAGAGACTACTTAATGGTTTGAAGAGAGGTTAACAATCTTTCTCAGTATTTTGGTATTACTTAAGCAACATTTGATGCTTCACATTTTGTATGGTGCAATGCATATGCACATGGTATGGTGCAAGTGATGCATATGTATGGTGCAAAATGGTGCATATGTATGGTGCATACAAGGTGTTGCGCACGATAGGTTGCGCATCTCTCAATGCTTTTCAATATGTATGGTTCATCATATTTTTATAGTCTGAGCAAGAATTAGTACGATAGTTCAAACATGATTAAGAAGCATTTCAAACTTTGCCAAGTACAGATAACTTGGTCAGTAAAGGTGCTAACCAAGGAATGCCACTTTCATGTTGCGACCAAGTTTAAAGAAAATATGTCAAATGTTTGACAAGATTGTTGGGAAATATTTCATAAAAGCTTAACCTAGGCAATATCTATTTTACGTTGACTAAACTTTCTCCTTTCTACTAAGGCTTCATAATATCCGTTTAACGTGAACCACCAGCTACTAGTTCTAGCTCCTAGTCTTGTTTTCTCAAGTCTTGCGATTCTGGCGAGCATTTGTGTGTACATGTTGAAGACGTTGAAACTAAATCTTCCTTGATGATGACGGATCTTGTACTTGAACTTTGATTACTTAAAACGTAATTTCCTCTTATCTCTTGGTGATGTCATACTTCGGTGTATAGCCAATTGGTGATCGATGCTTTTATTTACTTGGATGATCTCCTCCCCCCTTAAGTTCTAATGTAGGAGATTGAGAACTTAATCCATAATATTCTTATGGGAAGGAAATGCACCACCATAGCCTTCCAGAGCTGTATCACACAACCTTTGGTAAAAATGTATACCTGATGTTATGGTCCAACAACAGAAAGGTACAGAAACTGAACCAGCTTCTGTTCGATGGATTAAAATCCTATTTCAACGTTTGAAACTGTTGTGGGAGTGAACAGAAGAGTTTGATAAGACTCCCATATATTTCCAACGAGTGTTTATTTGCATGTTCTAGATCGAAAGTTATGAGCTTCTAGAGTTGACCAAAATTCTGATAAGATGTGAGCATGGATTTCATTGTGGGATTATCCCTAACTTCCAACAAGCATGATTCCATTTGGGTAATCGTTGACCGGCTAACCAAGTCGGCTCACTTCATTCCCGTGCATACACGTTACCATGCCAGCAAGTATGCGGAGTTGTACATAGCAAGAATCCTATGCTTGCATGGGGTACCCATCTGACGCCCGGTCCCGTAGAACACAGAACCCAGCTGATGCATATGTGTGCCCAGGATGTTCATCACACATACACACGTAATCCACAAACTGAATTTAGAATATAACCACAAATAATAGGGTTTAAGTACTTTATTACATCAATCTATAACTTATTCTTGCAGCGGAAGTCTCTAACTTATTCTAGCAGCGAAAGTCTCTAAACGATAGCGGAAGCAAACTAAACAGCAGCAGCGGCTCCATCTCCAACTCCACCGGCAAGTTGACGGTAGTTCGCATGCCTAGTACTCCACATGATCTTCGAAGTACTCTTCTCATGTTGCTGATGTTTGTATGATAATGCAAGTGTGAGTACATGTCGTACTCAGCAAGTGCGGGAAAAGTATGACGTGTAGCTTACAACAAGGTAGGAATAAAAAGACTCATTGCAGAAAGCAAAGTTTATTTCACAAACATGATAAAAAAGCAACTATCTTTAAGTTAATTTAATCCCAACATATATCCAATTAAAACATCAACATACCTCCTTCATAATTCACCACTTTTCATGTCTCACCCAACCATAAATCTTTCTCAACTGTATCCCATGCTCATCATAACCATCTCATATGTATATCCATCTCATATGAATATCCATCTCATAACCATATAGCCGAAAACCAGAACTCATTGTCATGACTCAACAGTCCCAAAAACCAATACCAAAGACCAAACCATAACCATACCAAATACCATCCAAATAACCATCCCATCTAATCATGTGAGTTGGCTAGGCGCTTGTGACCGTAAGCACGACTATCATGCTAGTTTTACACTCTTAAAAGGTTGCACCACTTTACCCACAAGTTTGTGATTTCGTCACCCGTCGGCGACTGCAGAACCTCCATTATACCAGTACACAACCGTCGGTGTATGGCCAATAGATCACAAAATAGCCTTTACAAAGGGGCTACTAGATGTATGGACTCACTAAGGTTTCACCAGCAGGCTCAAATCACCATTCTCCCACCTACGGGCCCCCTCTTGTGCCATGCGGTTCCCAGGGCAGTCCTCTCTCGACTCCCATTCCCCACACCTTCCACGGTCCATAACAATCTAGCTACTTACCTAATTAGTCAGCTAAGACGCACCCATATTTGGCCTTGTGGTGGCACTGTTTTCCTGGCATGTGCTGGCATGAACCAGTCCTTAGATCTACGGCAAGTAAACCACCATCTCATTTTACCACATCCATAAACCAAGCTTGCATAGATCTCCCCCGATTCATGTTCATTATCAACATCAAGTTCTTATTATCA
Organism: Neostapfia colusana; assembly: GCA_030760725.1. Lineage (NCBI taxonomy): Eukaryota > Viridiplantae > Streptophyta > Magnoliopsida > Poales > Poaceae > Neostapfia > Neostapfia colusana. Next base: position 50,186,686 of record JASWHV010000008.1, on the reverse strand, counting down.
TTATATGAGTGCAGTAGCTAGGCACGTTCTATCTCGCTTCCCATATCCCGTAGATTAGCGAAGCAAAAAGAAAAAAAACGACCATACCCGACTCATTAACTTTCCCGGCAACAAGTGTGGTTAACAAAACTAGTAAACTCCTATAAAAGGGTTTCCCATAAAGTTGACTCAAGCACACACACATTTTCGCAAACAAAACAGTTCCAAAACATGGGATCAATATGGTCAAGTGACACTTGCCTTGTTCCTGTGGCTTTTATTGCTCACGGATCTCGAAGTCTTGGTGCTGTGGTCCTTCGTAGATAGCTCCCTGAGCTTGTCCTTCTACTCACGATCACGCACATACAAGATTCACAGTAATCAATCATCATGCACAAACTTTACTTTAAGATGCAATGGTGTAGGTGCATGCTAATCCTATGGTGCAGTTTCACCTATTTAGTTTGTACGTGTTCTTGCATGTTTTAATGGCTTTGCATGGGGTTTTATGATGAACAAGGGTGTAGGGATCAAGTGTGGACGTAGTGATGATCTTGACTCAAGATCTAGATCAATTCCACCGTGAAAAACTGATCAGCATGTGATCTGACCACACGAAAAAGCTTCTGTTCGAAGAAAACAGATGCGAAGAAACCGCGATGACGTCGTAAGATGGTAACGAAGACCTACCTCGGCCTTCCTCCTAGCAATGGAAGCAGGACAGATTGTCGGCTCTCTTCCGGCGACGGCGAGCTCGATGGGGCTCATCGACGGTCTCACCGGCGATTGAACTCCAGCGAAAAGGTGTAACTCGGCGAGTTGGGAGCTAGGACCTCCAAGTCGCCGACTCGGGAGGGAAAAATAGATATGTGGTTGCGGCCAAGGGGTTTTGGGTTCTATTTATAAGGGGATAAAGAAGAGTCCTACTTCGATTGGATTTCAAATAAGAGTCCTATTCAATTTGTTTTAGATCTTAACAACTTATCTTCAATTGATTTGGTGCGGAAGCAACGTGGAAGAAATCGTGTCGGTTTCCTCAGTACCGAGTACTCGCGTACAGGGAAAAACCACTTAAGAATCTCGTCCTTCCGCAGGGATAAGCTCCGGAGGCTCCACGTGTACACCGGGGGCCTGGCCTCCCTTTTCCGCAGAGACAAGCTCCGGGTGTGCCACGTGTCTTGTGGGCGGGACCTCCCTCTCCCTCAGAGGTGAGCTCCGCGTGCGCCATGTGTCTGGCGGTTCGGGCCTCCCCTCTCTACAGAGGCGAGCTCTGGGGGTGCCACGTGTCAGTTCCGGACCTCCCCTCTCCTCAGAGGCGAGCTCTGAGAGTGCCACGTGTTAGTTCCGGACCTCCCCTCTCCTCAGAGGCGAGCTCTGAGAGTGCCACCTGTCCAGCAGCACCGGACTTATTTTCTCCTCAGAGACGAGCTCCGAGGTCAACACGTGTCAATCAGCATCGGACCTCCCTTCTCCTCGGAGGTGAGCTCCGAGGATGACACGTGTCCCGTAGTGTCGGACCTTCCTTCTCCTCGGAGGTGAGCTCCGAGGATGACACGTGTCCAGCAGTGTCGGACCTTCCTTCTCCTCGGAGGTGAGCTCCGAGGATGACACGTGTCCAGCAGTGTCGTACCTCACTCCCTCTGCAGGGGTGAGCTCCGAGAGCGACACGCGTCCAGCGGAGCTGGGCCTCGCGTTCACCGCAGAGACTAGCTCCGGAGGCGACACGTGTCCCGCAGGGCTCGACCTTGCTTCTCCGCAGTGACAAGCCCCGGAGGCAACACGTGTCCAGCGGGCCGGACCTTGCCCCCTTCCGCAAAGACGAGCTCCTAGCCTGCCACGTGGCCAGCGGTGCCAGACCTCACCCCCTCCGCAGGGATGAGCTCCGAAAGCTCCACGTGCCAGCAGGCCGCGGAAAGTGTCGATGGCGCTCCTCGGTGAATTGGAAATGGGCTCTTTTCAGCTATCTTACTCCCCACCATTTTTACGATTCTTTCTCCCGTTCTACTTCCTTTGAAATATTTTTCTATATGAAGTATGTATGCATGCATGGATACGAAATTGAGGGTGTTACAAACCTACCCCCCTTAAACTAAATCTCGCCCTCGAGATTCGATAGAGTAGAGAATAGATGAGGGAATTCTGCCTTGATGTTTTCCTCATGCTCCCATGTAGCCTCGGCTTCCGTGTGATAGCTCCATTGTATCTTACACCAACGGATCACTTTGTTTCTCGTGACCCTTTCCTTCACGTCCAAAATTCGGACAGGATGCTCTACATAGGTCAGATCCTCTTGAAGCTCGAGCTCATCCATTGGTACTTGTTCTTCCGGTACTCTCAAGCACTTCTTGAGTTGGGATACGTGAAACACGTCATGCACGTTGGAGAGGTGTGTTGGGAGCTCTAGTTGATAGGATACCTCTTCTCGCTTGCCCAAAATCTTAAATGGTCCGATGTAGCGAGGTGCTAACTTGCCTTTGATGTTGAAACGTTGTTGGCCTCGGATAGACGATACCTTAAGGTATACGAAGTCTTCAACTTCGAAAGTCAACTTTCTCCGCCTATTGTACGCATAACCTTTTTATCGTGACTGAGCAGCCTTCAAGTTCTCCCGTATCGTTTGGACTTTCTTCTCAGCTTCTTGCAGCACTTTGGGTCCAAACACTTGGCTCTCTCCGGTCTCGTTCCAGAACAGCGGCGTTCTACACCGTCTACCAAACAATGCTTCTAAAGGTGACATCTTCAAGCTGGCTTGATAGCTGATGTTATAGGAGAATTCAGCATACGGCAAGCTCCTATCCCAACTACGCCCGTGTTTCAAGGCACAGGCTCTCAACATGTCTTCCAAAATTTGATTTGTCCTCTCAGTTTGCCCGTCGGTTTGCGGGTGATAAGCGGAGCTAAAATCCAGTCGTGTACCCATAGCCTCAAGCAGCTTCTTCCAGAACCTAGAGGTAAATTGGGTACCCCGATCTGAAACTATCCTCTTCAGAACTCCATGATGGCACACGATTTGCTCCTTGTACAGCTCGGCTAGTTCTACGATGCGGTACGTGGTTCTAACAGGAAGAAGATGGGCTGTTTTCGTCAATCGGTCCACAATAACCCAGATGGAGTCGTAACCCGACCGAGTACGTGGTAATCTGACGATGAAATCCATGCTGATGTCTTCACACTTCCACTCGGGTACTTTCAATGGTTGCAACAGTCCAGCGGGTCTTTGATGTTCGGCCTTCACCCTTTGGCATGTGTCGCATAAGGCAACATATTCGGCTATGTCCCTTTTCATACCATCCCACCAATAGCAGGTTTTCAGGTCCTTGTACATCTTTGTACTGCCGGGATGTATGGAATAAGGTGAGTCATGTGCCTCCTTTAATATCGTGTCGCGGATGTGCTTCACGTTAGGCACACAAATCCTTTTCCTTAACCAAAGCGTACCCTTCTCGTCTTCCTTGAAGTTCTTTTCTATGCCTTGTCGGATCCTTTCCTTGATCTCCTTGATTTCCTCATCCGTTGCTTGGCCATCTCTTATCTCTTGTTCTAGTTAAGAATGGAGTTCCATCACTTCCATCTCGTTCAAGAACCCGGGATGTAACCGTTCGAACTCTTTGTGCAGCTTGGGCGGTAGCTCCCGAACCGTGAGTTGGTGACATGCTCCCTTTCGGCTCAATGCATCAGCTACTACATTGGCCTTTCTGGGGCGATAGTTGATTCCAACATCATAATCCTTGATGAGTTCCAACCATCGACGTTGCCTCAAATTCAAATCCATTTCGGTGAATATGTACTTGAGGCTTTTGTGATCCGTATAGATCTCACATCGGTGGCCAAGTATATAATGTCTCCAAATCTTCAATGCATGCACCACGGCTGCAAGTTCCAAGTCATGTGTGGGGTAATTCAGCTCGTGTTTCTTTAGTTGTCTCGACGCATAGGCTACCACTTGTCCTTCTTGCATGAGCACACATCCAAGCCCTTGTCTTGATGCGTCACAATATATGTCGAAACTCTTGCTCACGCCCGGCAATACCAAAACCGGCGCTGTGGTTAGCCTTTTTCTTGAGCTCCTCGAAGCTTTCTTGGCACACTTGTATCCATAGAAATGCTTTTCCCTTCATTAGCAATTCAGTCATAGGCTTTGCTATTTTGGAGAAATCCTTGATGAACGGGCGGTAGTATCCAGCCATCCCAAGGAAACTCCGAATATCTCTCACATTCTGCGGTTGGTTCCACTTCAGAACATCTCCCACTTTTCTGGGATCAACCGATACTACTTTCTCGGAGATGATGTGGCCTAGGAATGATATCTCCTTTAGCCAAAATTGACACTTGCTGAGCTTGACATACAATTGATGCTCTCGCAGCTTCTGCAATGTCAATCTCAAATGTTTCTCATGCTCTTTCTCACTTTTTGAATACACCATGATATCGTCGATGAAAACCACGACGAACTTGTCCAAGTACTCCATGAAGACCTTATTCATGAGGTACATGAAATATGCAGTCGCATTCGTTAACCCAAAATACATGACGGTATATTCATACGAACCATACCGTGTTCGAAAGGCAGTCTTGGGTATGTCGGAGGTCTGAATCTTCAGCTGGAAATATCCCGACCGAAGATCTATCATGGAGAAAACTCGGGCACCTTTCATTTGGTCGAACAGGTCCTCTATACAGGGCACCGGGTATTTATTCTTGATCGTTACCTCATTGAGAGACCTATAATCCACACACATCCTTTGGGTCCCATCCTTCTTGTCTACGAAGAGCACGAGGGCTCCCCATGGTGACAAGCTTGGGCGTATAAAACCCTTTTCAAGCTGCTACTGAATTTGCTTCTTGAGTTCCACTAGTTCATTAACGAGCATCCTATATGGCCTCTTTGCTATAGGTGCAGTTCTAGGTACCAAATCAATGGCAAACTCAATGTCCCGATCAGGTGGCATACCGGGAAGTTCTTCCGGGAACACGTCCGAAAATTCTTGAACCACCGGAATGCTTTCCAATGTTGCTCCTTCGACGTGGTTCAACGTTGCCTTCTCGGTTGTTGGTTAAGCTGACTCGAACTCAATATGAGTTCCGTGCTCATTTGTCAACTGCACGCTCCTCTCAACACATTGCATTACTCCGTTGTGCTTGCTTAACCAATCCATTCCAAGTATTATATCAAGCCCTTGGGAATCCAGGACAATAAGGTTGGCAAGAAAGTCTACCCCCCTTATTTTAAGGTTTACTTTTGGACATACTATATTAGTCCTCATCTCTCCACCGGGAGAGTTAACCAACATAGTATATTTCATGTGTGATATGGGTAGATTATACTTGGCAACATACTTGGATGATATGAATGAATGCGATGCTCCGAAACCAAATAGAACAGTGGCTGGGTTGGAGTTGGCAAGGAACATACCAATCACGACGTCCTCAGCCTGTTGCGCTTCCTCAGCGGAGACATGATTCACGTTGCCCCGAGCGTAGTTCTGCTGTCCACGGTTGCCTGGATTGGCTTCTCCGTTCGGCCGTGGGTTCTGCTTGGGCACGTTGCTTGGCTGTCCAAGGCCTTTCCTCGGGCACTGACTTGCGAGGTGTCCCGTCTCTCTGTATGAAAAGCATGCCTTGTTTCCCAAGACAGCAGGGACGTTGGGGCGAGGGTGGTTTTGAGCATAAGCACCCATGTTTGGTCGGGGCACAGGAGGCAAAGGCACACGAGGTGCTTGTACAACAGGACGTTGCTGTGGTGGTTGATTAGGACGAAAAGTAGAAGTGGACGAGGCATACTGTGGTGCAGCTGGGGGCATGAAATGGGGATGTACATTGCTCCCTTGTGGCTGGTATGGCATCTTTCTCTTGCCCTCTTTGTCACACCCGGTTCCTCCGAAGAACAACCGAGTGAATACCACATGTATGCTAGGATCATTCTCTCATACATGTGATGACAAATAGTGAAGCATCATTTATTACAAGCCAAGTGTTCGAATATAAATAAGTCTTACATAGCATACATCTCGATGGACGATAAAATGTTCATAACATGTAAATAAAGCAGCAGCGGAATATAAATCTTGTGGGCTCCGTCATAGGCGTTGCCTGGGGGACTACGTGAACCTAGAATCCTTCCTCGGGACCAAAGTCTTGGTCATTAAACACCACATCATTCTCTTGACCTGAGCAGCAATATAAACCAACAGAAAAGCAAGTTTGAGTACCATGGGTACTCAGGAAGTGTGGGAAAGTTATGTCATGCATGGCTAGAGCAAGGAGATGTTGAACTCATGGTCAATGCACTACGCAATTCTTACCTATCACCTTAGCTTATTAAGCACCTACATTACTACACAGGTGAAATTGTCCCAATCCCTCAACCCATCATCATTATCAAGTGAACATAATCTCATCTCCAATGTTAAGCTTCCCGTTTAACATCCACAACTTCCCAATTCATCACCCTCTAATCATGAATAAGTCCAAGCCACTCTTAACCGTGAGCACGGCTGTCATGACAGTTTTGACTCTGCAGAGTTTGCACCACTATACCCACATGTTGTGATTTCATCCCCCGTTGCCGGGTGGACTAAAAGAACCTCCATTATGCCAGTGGTCGCGAACCACGTTCACACTTCCCAGGTATGTAGCCAGGAGATCACTACGAGGCCTTTACAAAGAGATTCCCGACGAGCGTGGGCCCACTGAGGTTTCACCCCTAACAGCATACAAGAGGCTCCAACCCCGCTGCAGTGGCCCCCTCTTGAGCCTTGCGGTTCATATGGTAGTCCAGCTGACACCTATTCCCCGCACCATCCAAAACACCCATACTACGCCGGAGATACACCAAATTAATTGGCCAAGCTGCCCCATCTCAGCATGTGGTTGGCATGGTAAAGCCAGGTTACATGCTCCATGAACCGGTCCTTATGATCCAGGCAAGTACTAAACACAAACCCGAGTCTCGTGCACCCAGCACCAACCAAATCATCCAACTTGCCTCGATCCCTACCTCTACATAACTTATAATGTCGCATTCAAGAGTAAGGTAAACAAGTTGATGATCTCATATCCCACTTATCCCATTCTAAACATGGCTAAGCATAAGTAATATGAATGAATGACATAATAAAACAAATCCCAACCCAAGCTACAAGGAAACAAGATAATGCAATTCTAGGGAAACTTCCTAGCATGGGTTTCATATTTCAATTGACAATGCAAATAATTCTATCTATACATCCTAGCATAGGATCAAAGTGGTCAAGGTCACTTGCCTTCTTCCTGCTGCTCTGGGAATGGAAAGTCTTGGTCTTGGAAGGTGAGAACTTGCTCTGGGGCAGGTTCTACTCATGCCAATACACATAGCAAAAGGAAACAACAATCCATAAGCCATAGTTCTCACTTTCACTTATTCAAACCACACATACATACATATGGGAGTCATTCACATTTCTAAGTGTTGTGGTTACCCTAGATGTGTTGATTTTTGGCCTACATGCACTTTTAAACATATATATATTATTTCTAACTTTTGTATTCAGATTTCTATTTGCACACTATATATGAATTTCCAATTTGAACAAATTCTTTATATTTAATTAATACACTTCTTAGCCACAAAGTTTGCATGAAAGAAAGTTTCCTACTCCAAATAGGTTTTAGATCTTCTACAAAATCTTAATTTGAAGTTTTTGAAAATAAAGACCTGATTTAACATCTTCAAACCATGCATACTTATTTTCCTATATTTTCAGATTTAATTTCTATACCTAAAAGTGAATTTTAATATTAAAATAGTAAGACATATCATCTAAACAGAATAGGTTCTGATCTAAAATGTTCAATAATATATTTTTGAACTTGCTCTCTGATGTGAACCAATTTAAATTTATTTTACCAGTTTTCAGAATTATTTCCTAGCCCAAAAATATGTTTCTAGAAACAATAAAAATGAGCAACACTTAGGCAGATCTCATTTCAGCCTAAAATAAATTCTTAACTCATTCTAAAGGTTTTCCAAGTGCTAGGAGAGTTTAAATTTGCATTTGCACATGTGTTTGCCTCACCTTTTAAATTTAAATCCTAGTCACATATTCAAATTTCTGAATTTAATATCCTATAGGGTCTAAAAGGCAAATCCACCCTACTACAGGGTTTAATTTACTATTTCCTAAATTTTCAGGGGCCTAGTTACACATAACAGAGTGGTTTTTCTAATTTTTATTAAGTCCAGGGGCTAAAACTGATTTTTAAATGAATTTACATGAATTTCTGAAGGTCCAGGGGCTAGATCAGAAGTTTCCAAGGCTAGCTCGTGTTTTCTGAGATCCCCAGGGGGTAGCGCGTAAGAATCCCGACCTTTATAATGCGGGGCCGACGTGGACCGTCCGATTTAAAACAGACGGCTGAGATTATAACGCGAAGCGGTACGGGTTAGATCTAATAGGAACCGCACGATTTAAAATGTATGGGCCTCAGGGGGCCACGTCGCCCTGGCCGTGCGTGGGCGGCGCTGCCCGGCGGCGCGCGGCGGCGGGAGGCGGCGATCTCGCCGGAGATCTTCGGGTTTTCGTCTAACTTCCTAAAACTTGGATTTCTTGGCATAGAACGGAAGAGGGGGTGTAGGGGATCTCACCTCGGGGTTTTTCTTGAGCTCGGGGGCCCTGGAACGCGGTCGGCGACGAGGTCCGAGGTGAAAATGCAGCGGTGCTGGCCGGAGCTGTGTCCAGAGCGCAAAACACCGGGTTTCCTTCACCTGCGAGACTCCCCGGAGGCGGTGGAACATGATCAGCACGTTAGATCAGGAAATTCGAGTGAGGATCGAAGGAAATCGGCGGTAGAAGCTTCGGTTCTCACCGGAGAGAAAAAGGGAGCGGCGCTGGGGAATTCGGCGAGTTTCCTTGCGTGGAATGCACGAGGAGAGGCGGCGGAGGATCGGTTTGGATAAGTAGCAGCATCCGGGGCCGAAGATCGGGCTGGGGGCGCTGGTTTCCGGAGGTTGGTTTTGATTCGGGTGCGAGAGAGGGCCGGGGTCAGTTGGGGCGCGCGTGAGGAGAGGGATGACACGCGGGCCCCACATGTCAGAGAGAGGGAGAGAGGGGGGCGCGCGTTTGGGCTGGCTGGCGCACAGTCTTGGGCCGGCAGAGCAGGTTTCGGCCCACTGGTCGTTTTTCTTTTTCCTTTTCCTTTTCTTTTCCTGTTTTGATTTGAATTTGAATTCCAGTTTGAATTTGAATTGCTTCATCACATGCATTACGTCCAAAAATTTTTAAATTCTCCTCTTTAGCAGGTTTTGGGGTGTTACAGCTCTACCCCCCTTAAAAGAAATCTCGTCCTCGAGATTGGTGGTTCTAGGAAAACAATTCCGGAAACTGTGCCTTAAGCTCGTCGTCTCGCTCCCATGTGGCTTCCGCTTCCGAGTGATTCTTCCACTGCACCTTGCACATCCGGATTCTTTTATTTCTTGTGAGGCGTTCCATTGTCTCCAAAACCTTGACCGGTTGCTCGACATAAGAAAGATCCTCTCGTACGTCAACCTCATTCATGGGTAACATCTCTTTGGGCATCCTTAGACATTTCTTGAGCTGTGACACATGGAATACATCGTGCACATCCAATAGGCGAGCCGGTAGTTCTAGTTGATATGCCACTTCACCTTTCCTCTCCAGAATCTGAAAGGGTCCGATGTATCGAGGTGATAACTTCCCTTTCACCTTGAACCGACGAAGTCCTCGGACAGGGGACACCTTGAGATAAACATAGTCCCCCACGTTGAAAACGAGCTCTCTTCTCCGTACATTGGCATAACTCTTTTGTCGGGTCTGTGCTATCCTCAAGTTGTTGCGGATTTCCCTCACTTTCGCCTCGACTTCTTGTAGTACCTCGGGCCCAAACACTTTACTTTCCCCTGTTTGGTTCCAAAATAGTGGAGTTCTGCACTTCCTCCCATACAAAGCCTCAAATGGTGACATCTTCATACTAGCCTGATAGCTGTTGTTATAGGAGAAGTCCGCATACGGTAAGTTCTTATCCCAACTCCTATTGTTCTTGAGCGCACATGCTCTCAGCATATCCTCAAGGATCTGATTGGTTCTTTCCGTCTGCCCGTCAGTCTGGGGTGATAGGCAGAACTAAAATTTAGATGAGTTCCCATGGTTTCATGTAACTTCTGCCAGAACCTTGAGGTGAACTGTGTCCCTCGATCCGACACTATCTTCTTTGGCACTCCATGGAAACACACGATCCTTGACATGTACAATTCCGCCAATTTGGATCCGCTGTAGTTTTCTTTCACGGGGATGAAATGAGCTACCTTGGTTAGCCTGTCGATGATGACCCATATCGAATCATATCCCGATTGGGTCCTGGGTAGTCCCACTATGAAGTCCATAACTATTTCTTCCCATTTCCATTCAGGCACATTGAGTGGTTGCAATAATCCCGCGGGTCGTTGATGTTCTGCTTTCACCAACTGACATGTGTCACATAGGGCAACATGTTCCGCGACATCTCGCTTCATGCCATACCACCAATATCTGCTCTTGAGGTCCTGATACATCTTCGTACTCCCAGGATGAATGGAATAGTCGGAATCATGAGCCTTCTTCAAAATCTATTCACAGATCTCCTTCACCTCAGGCACACAGATTCTTTTCCCATGCCACACCGTACCTTGTTCATCCTCTCTGAACCCAGGGGCTTTATTTTCTTTGATGAGTTCTCTAATCTCTTGTATCTTCTCGTCATTCTTCTGACCGTTGCGTATGTCTTGCTCTAATGTGGAGTCCACTTCCATTGCCATGGCCTCACCACTATTCACCAGACCTAGATTGAGTTTTGCAATCTCTTCCTTCAATTCTGTAGGCATGTCCTTCGAACTCAACATGTGGACCTGCACTTTCCGGCTTAAAGCATCCGCTACGACGTTCGCTTTCCCAGGATGATAGTTGATGCCCACATCAAAGTCGTTGATTTGCTCTAACCCTGTCCTTTGTTTGAGGTTGAGATCTGGCTGTGTGAAAATATACTTTAAGCTCTTATGATCCGTATATATCTCTGTCCTCTTCCCCATCAAGTAATGCCGCCAAATCTTCAATGCGTGTACCACTGCGGCTAGCTCTAGGTCATGTGTAGGATAGTTCTTCCCATGTTTTCGGAGCTGTCGGGACGCATATGCCACGACATGCCCCTCTTGCATGAGAACACATCCCAACCCGTGTCCAGATGCATCGCAGTACACCGAAAAATTCTTCTGCATATATGGCATAACTAGCACTGGGGCTGTTGTCAATCTTTTCTTCAGTTCTTGAAAACTCATCTCACACTCCGGTGTCCATGTGAATGTGATTCCCTTCTCTAACAATTTGGTGAGGGGCCTCGAAATCTTGGAGAAACCCTCAATGAACCCTCGATAATACCCAGCCAATCCTAAGAAGCTTCGGATTTCCCCGACATTTTTAGGGGTCTTCCACTTCTGCACATCCTCGATCTTGGCGGGATCTATGGAGATTCCTCCCTCCGAGATTATATGTCCTAAGAAGGGAACTATCTTCAGCCAAAACTCACACTTTCTCAACTTGGCATATAGTTGGTGTTCTCTCAGTTTTTGCGACACCAACCTTAAATGTCCCTCATGTTCTTCTTCATCTTTGGAGAAGACGAGAATGTCATCAATGAAAACCACCACAAATTTGTCTAGATATTCCATGAATACCTTGTTCATGAGATACATAAAGTATGCCGGGGCATTAGTTAGCCCGAACGGCATGACAGTGTATTCATACAGCCCGTACCGAGATATGAAAGCTGTCTTTGGAATGTCGGTTTGCCTTATCATAAGTTGGTAGTATCCCGACCTGAGATCAATTTTTGAGAACACACAAGCTCCCCTCAACTGAACAAATAAGTCTTCAATTCGGGGTAATGGGTACTTGTTCTTGATGGTTACTTCATTCAACGCACGGTAGTCTACGCATAACCTTTGGGTCCGTCCTTCTTGGGCACAAATATCACTGGAGCTCCCCATGGTGAGGAACTAGGACGAATGTACCCCTTCTCTATCAATTCTCTTAAATGTTCCTTGAGTTCTTACAGCTGTTTGGAGTCCATCCGATAAGGCCTCTTGTATATTGGAGCTGTTCCAGGCACTAGCTCAATCGCGAATTCCACTTCACGATCGGGAGGCACACCTGGCAACTCCTCCGGAAAAACATCTGGATATTCCTTGATAATCCTTATCTCTCCCACTTCCACCTCAACTTTATTGAGTTTAATGTCCCTCCTAGGCTCTTGCACGGCTATGAACTTCACTTTTGTGCCACTAGTGTGAGTTAGTTCCACCGTTCTGGTCGAACAGTGGATGATACCTTTATGTTTGGTCAACCAATCCATATCCAAAATAATATCTATCCCTTGGGAGTCTATCACTATGAGGTTTGCAGTAAATACTACCCCATTAATGTCTAGATTCACCTTGGGACACACTTGTCTTGTTCTTATTTCTCCCTTTGGAGAGTTCACTGCTAGCATATGGTTCATTTGTGTTGTTGCTAGATCATGCTTCTTAACAAACCCTTGAGCAATGAACGAGTGGGTAGCACCAGAATCGAACAACAGGGTTGCAACGTGTAAATTGACAGGAAGCTTACCAATTACCACGTCAGGTGCCTCTTGCGCTTCCTCCATGGTCACGTGGTTCATCCGTCCTCGCATCACATTCTGCTGTTGTGACTGCATGGGATTCTTCTTTGGGCACTTATGGGCGTTGTGCCCCACTTCACCACAGTTGAAGCATTGCACCCCAACCTTAGGTGCCTAGCCTTTGTTGTCTTGGGGTTGGTTCGGTGGTCCTTGTCCTGCTGGTCGAGGTTTATATGTGGGGCGAGACTGCTGTACAAACTGACGTTGTGGCTGTCCTAGTGCTGACGGAGGCCTGAAATTCGGGTTGTACCCTCTGGGTGCTGAGTAGGGTACCACAGCATGGCTCGTCTGCCCTGCGGGTCGCTGCATCAGACGTGGGCGTGTGTTGCTACCTAAGGCTTGGTGTGACCATCCCGCCTTCCTCTTGTTTTCATTCTCCAAGGCCTTCAGTTTCCTCTCCACGACAAATTCTCTATCTACCATCTTTTAGAAGCTTTCATACTCGTTGGAGGACATTGCACATTGCATTTCCATAGTAAGTCCTTCCACAAAACAGTCATGTTTTTGCTCATCAGTTTCGATGTCCCGTGGTGCATAACGGGATAGTTGAGTGAACTTAGTGAGGTATTCCCTCACAGTCATGTTTCCTTGCTGCAGTCCCAAGAACTCCTTCCTCTTGTTTTTGAGTTCACCCCTTGGTATGTAATGGTTGCGGAAACTGCGCTTGAATTCTTCCCAAGTGATGTTCTCGAGGTCATGATGGGCTGCCACGTAAGCGGTCCACCAATCAGCAGCAGGTCCATGTAATTGGTGAGAGGGAAACAGCACCCTCTCATACCCTTGGCATTGTATGATCCTCATCTTGCTCTCAATGGTCTTTAGCCAGTCATCTGCCTCTAGAGGTTTAGCAGCACTTGCAAACTTTGGAGGTTAAGTCCCCAGAAACTCACTCAACCTTGGTTGGCGTGGTGCAGCTTGTGGGGGTGGAGCTTGGTGCAAGTTGGCCACCACTTGAGTTAGGCTCTGGATGAGCTGATTCTGATTTTCATGCATTTGGTGGATAGGACCAGCTCCTTCACGGCGACCACCCCTGTCTTGTCCTCCAGAAAGATGAGGGTTGCCGGTCTCATCGTTGTTGTTGGTGGGGTTGGCACCACGACCCTTTCCTCTTGCAGCCATCTATCATGATCAACCAAATGTTAACATAAAGCATTACGTATTAACTTCCCAAATTGCTTGTTTAAACTTAAACTTTTGAGGCCTTAATATATTAAACATTTTCTGAGGGTTTCACGTATATTTTTGGGAGTCACGTCTCATGCAAAAATAAATGCACTCTTAATTCATAGGGGTTCACACATCACAGCAAAGCAACCTAAAGACGAGGTTGTGGACAAATGCCCAAGGCTTCCACAACTCACGTCACACACCAAACATTAACACACAAATAACTAAGGTATTGACTCTACTACTCGATAACCTGCTGAAATAAGGGAAAGGACTCTAAACGACTCGTATCACTGAGCTGGCTCTTCGGGGTCTTCCTCATTATTGCGGCTGCCCTCTGATTCCGCTTTGGGTGGGGAAGCTGCTGGTGGAGAAGTGCTGCGACGCCTGCTCGCCCGGCAGTCTGGGGAGTCAGAAGTCCACATGTCATTCACGGTGACACACAGTTCATTCCCATCTCCTTTTTCTCTCGCCCTCAAGCTGGCACGAAGCAACGCCTCAGTCTCCTTCAGGGTGTCACGAACATCCTGAAGCTCCTACTGGCACTCCTGCAGTCGAGTGCTGAGTATAGCAGCATCCTCCAAGCACAGGTCCATGTGCTCATGGGAAGTCTCCTGCTGCACCGGCGGATACTTGTACTCCATGGTGCCACTCTCACGCTGGAGGACATACATGTACTCCGTCCTATCCAGGTGGTCACGATTGATGTAACTCTGGCAGGTGATGGCCTCCCAGGTGACATCCTTCTCAGCATCGACCTGTGTCGCCCGACAAGCTCGAGAGCAGTGGATCTTGAGCAGCTGATTGTCATGGATAATCCTCATTTCTGAACTCCATTCTTCCCACTTCTCACGGATGGTCTGGGTGGAGCTGTAGTTTATGATTAGCTTGCCCGTATTGCCGGCGGCGTGGAGCATACGCCGAAGACGGCACAACAAGCCTCCTACTGCCAACCCGTAGGAGTGGTACGTCACCGGACGGTTCTCCTCTCTCAAGGCAAGGGCAACTACCGGAACTCTCCCTCCGGTGGACTTGCGGGCGGTGCGGATCATGCGAACCATCTAAAACATAAAGCATTTAAAATTAAGTTAGATAAGAGTTAAACAAAAATTGTATTTTGAATAAAAGTTGGGGCAAGATGAATAAAGTGACCCCATTAAATAACACTTTCAACCCACACCATTGTAAAATAGTTTTTAATAAAATAGGGTCCTTAAATACGTCCATTTCTACCTAGGTCCATGTTCCTACGGGCAACCTTGGCTCTGATACCACTTCTGTCACACCCGGTTTCTCCGAAGAACAACCGAGTGAATACCACATGTATTCCAGGATCATTCTCTCATACATGTGATGACAAATAGTGAAGCATCATTTATTACAAGCCAAGTGTTCGAATATAAATAAGTCTTACATAGCATACGTCTCGATGGACGATAAAATGTTCATAACATGTAAATAAAGCAGCAGCGGAATATAAATATTGTGGGCTCCGTCACAGGCGTTGCCCCGCGGACTCCGTGTACCTAGAATCCTTCCTCGGGACCAAAGTCTTGGTTATTAAACACCACATCATTCTCTTGACCTGAGCAGCAATATAAACCAACAGAAAAGCAAGTTTGAATACCGTGGGTACTCAGCAAGTGTGGGAAAGTTATGTCATGCATGGCTAGAGCAAGGAGAGGTTGAACTCATGGTCAAAGCACTACGCAATTCTTACATATCACCTTAGCTTATTAAGCACCTACATTACTACACAGGTGAAATGGTCCAAATCCCTCAACCCATCATCATTATCAAGTGAACATAGTCTCATCTCCAATGTTAAGCTTCCCGCTTAACATCCACAACTTCCCAATTCATCATCCTATAATCATGAATAAGTCCAAGCCGCTCTTGACCGTGAGCACGGCTGTCATGACAGTTTTGACTCTGCAGAGTTTGCACCACTGTACCCACATGTAGTGATTTCATCCCCCGTTGCCGGGTGGACTAAAAGAACCTCCATTATGCCAGTGGCCGCGAACCACGTTCACACTTCCCAGGTGTGTAGCCAAAAGATCACTACGAGGCCTTTACAAAGGGATTCCCGACGAGCGTGAGCCCACTGAGGTTTCACCCCTAACAGCATACAAGAGGCTTCAACCCCGCTGCAGTGGCCCCCTCTTGAGCCTTGCGGTTCATATGGTAGTCCAGCTGACACCTATTCCCCGCACCATCCAAAACACCCATACTACGCCGGAGATACACCTAATTAATTGGCCAAGCTGCCCCATCTCAGCATGTTGTTGGCACGGTAAAGCCAGGTTACATGCTCCATGAGCCGGTCCTTAGGATCTAGACAAGTACTAAACACAAACCCGAGTCTCGTGCACCCAGCACCAACCAAATCATCCAAGTTGCCTCGATCCCTACCTCTACATAACTCATAATGTCTCATTCAAGAGTAAGGTAAACAAGTTGATGATCTCATATCCCACTTATCCCATTCTAAACATGGCTTAGCATAAGTAATATGAATGAATGATATAATAAAACAAATCCCAACCCAAGCTACAAGGAAACAAGATAATGCAATTATCGGGAAACTTCCTAGCATGGGTTTCATATTTCAATTGACAATGCAAATAATTCTATCTACACATCCTAGCATAGGATCAAAGTGGTCAAGGACACTTGCCTTCTTCCTACTGCTCTGGGAATGGAAAGTCTTGGTATTGGAAGGGGAGAACTTGCTCTGGGGCAGGTTCTACTCATGCCAATACACATAGCAAAAGAAAAACAACAATCCATAAGCCATAGTTCACACTTTCACTCATGCAAACCACACATACATACCTATGGGAGTCATTCACATTTCTAAGTGTTGTGGTTACCCTAGATGTGTTGATTTTTGGCCTACATGCACTTTTAAACATATATATATTATTTCTAACTTTTGTATTCAGATTTCTATTTGCACACTATATATGAATTTCCAATTTGAACAAATTCTTTATATTTAATTAATACACTTCTTAGCCACAAAGTTTGCATGAAAGAAAGTTTCCTACTCCAAATAGGTTTTAGATCTTCTACAAAATCTTAATTTGAAGTTTTTGAAAATAAAGACCTGATTTAACATCTTCAAACCATGCATACTTATTTTCCTATATTTTCAGATTTAATTTCTATACCTAAAAGTGAATTTTAATATTAAAATAGTAAGACATATCATCTAAACAGAATAGGTTCTGATCTAAAATGTTCAATAATATATTTTTGAACTTGCTCTCTGATGTGAACCAATTTAAATTTATTTTACCAGTTTTCAGAATTACTTCCTAGCCCAAAAATATGTTTCTAGAAACAATAAAAATGAGCAACACTTAGGAAGATCTCATTTCAGCCTAAAATAAATTCTTAACTCATTCTAAAGGTTTTCCAAGTGCTAGGAGAGTTTAAATTTGCATTTGCACATGTGTTTGCCTCACCTTTTAAATTTAAATCCTAGTCACATATTTAAATTTCTGAATTTAATATCCTATAGGGTCTAAAAGGCAAATCCACCCTACTACAGGGTTTAATTTACTATTTCCTAAATTTTCAGGGGCCTAGTTACACATAACAGAGGGTTTTTTCCTAATTTTTATTAAGTCCAGGGGCTAAAACTGATTTTTAAATGAATTTACATGAATTTCTGAAGGTCCAGGGGCTAGATCAGAAGTTTCCGGGGCTAGCTCGTGTTTTCTGAGATCCCCAGGGGGTAGCGTGTAAGAATCCCAGCCTTTATAATGCGGGGCCAATGTGGACCGTCCGATTTAAAACAGACGGCTGAGATTATAACGCGAAGCGGTACGGGTTAGATCTAATAGGAACCGCACGATTTAAAATGGACGGGCCTCAGGGGGCCACGTCGCCCTGGCCGTGCGCGGGCGGCGCGCGGCGGCGGGAGGCGGCGATCTCGCCGGAGATCTTCGGGTTTTCGTCTATACTTCCTAAAACTTGGATTTCTTGGCATAGAACAGAAGAGGGGATGTAGGGGATCTCACCTCAGGGTTTTTCTTGAGCTCGGGGGCCCTGGAACGCAGTCAGCGACGAGGTCCGAGTTGAAAACGCGGCGGTGCTCGCCAGAGCTGTGTCCAGAGTGCAAAACACCGTGTTTCCTTCACCTGCGAGACTCCCCGGTGGCGGTGGAACATGATCAGCACGTTAGATCAGGAAATTCGAGTGAGGATCGAAGGAAATAGGTGGTAGAAGCTTTGGTTCTCACCGGAGAGAAAAAGGGAGCGGCGCTGGGGAATTCGGCGAGTTTCCTTGCGTGGAATGCACGAGGAGAGGCGGCGGAGGATCGGTTTGGATAAGTAGCAGCGTCCGGGGCCGAAGATCGCTGGGGGCACGGGTTTTCGGAGGTTGGTTTTGATTCGGGTGCAAGAGAGGGCCGGGGTCGGTTGGGGTGCGCGCGAGGAGAGGGGTGACACGCAGGCCCCGCGTGTCAGAGAGAGGGAGAGAGGGGGGCGCGCGGGTTTGGGCTGGCTGGCGCGTGGTCTTGGGCCAGCAGAGCAGGTTTCAGCCCACTGGCCATTTTTCTTTTTCTTTTTCCTTTTCCTTTTCTTTTTCTGTTTTGATTTGAATTTGAATTCCAGTTTGAATTTGAATTGCTTCATCACATGCATTACGTCCAAAATTTTTTAAATTCCCCTCTTTAGCAGGTTTTGGGGTGTTACACTCTTGCTCGATCTCACGGATCTTGCTCTCAACAACTATAGCTTTGTCAACTAGCTTCTGGAAGTTTGCATAGTCGTTGTTGAGAAGCTGAACTTGGATCTCATTGTTCAACCCTCTCATGAACAAGTATTGCTTCCTTTGATCCGAGTGTATATCTTCAGGGACATACCTTGACAGCTGCGTGAACTTGTTGAGGTACTCATTCACGCTCTTCCTGCCTTGGCGGAGACCTTCGAACTCTTGCCTTTTTAGCATCATGACTCCAACAGGGATGTAATGAGATCAGAAACTCTCCTTGAACTCAGCCCAAGTGATAGTCTCCTGGTTGATATGAGCATTGCAAAGAGCGTCCCACCAGTCAGCGGCTGCTCCCATAAGTTGGTGCGATGCGAAGAGAACTTTCTCTCGATCATTGCACTGAACAATGGCAAGCTTCTTCTCCATGGATTTCAACCAATCATCGGCCTCCATGGGATCATTAGCTTGTGCAAAAGTAGGCAGTCGAGTCCTCATGAACTCTCCCAATCAGTTGTGAACCGGCGGTGGTGGTGGTGGTGGTGCAGGAACGGGGTTAGGGTTGTTGTTGTTGGCTTGCAGCTGCCCCAAAGTTTGGATCATGGTTTGCATGAGCTGGTTCTGCATAGACATCAATCACTCAAGGTTGTTTGCACCAGCCCCAGGGTCAGCTTTCTTAGGAACTTCAACGTGGTCATCCTCTTGTGGTTCCTGGTTGCCACGAACGTTCCTTCTCTAACGGCCAGCGTTTTCTCTCACCATCTGTGCGAGAGAGTTGGGTAGAATAGAAGTTAGAAGTTTAGATTGATCCCCCCAACTATATGCATCAAGGTGGATGGACTAAATATATTAGCCTATATGAGGATGTGAACAAGTACCAAAGCATCTCACATCTCTCTACTAGGTGTGGATATGGACAACGCTGAAGCGTCCCACAACTCACACTAAGCACTCAAGCACAAGCAATCATCACAAAAGTTCACACCACTCCTATTCAAGCTTATTCAACGGGAGTCCTAAACTTAATCACGTGAACTGGTGCTGCTCTCGCCATGTGATGGGGGTGGTCCATGCATGGTTAGATGACGTTGATCGGGAACACCAGCGCCATCTATGAATGGGACATGAGAAAACTTTGAGAAGGAAGAAATAACTCCAAAACCTCAAAAGTTATGGAGCAAGGAAGCAAGGGTGTTGTTGTCCAAAAGAAGAGACAAGGAGGGGTTGAAAATAGCACTTTGCGGTGGCTGAATTGACAAGGAAGTGCAGCAGCAAACAATTTTTGAAAATAGCAGTTTAGAGGGGTGTTGCTATGTGTTTTAAGGTGTCCATTCTACCTAGCCTTGCATCCTACGGTCAATGTGGTTCTGATGCCAAATCTATGCATTCTACCTAGGCTTGCGTACTACGGTCAACGTGGCTCTGATACCAATCTGTGACGCCCGGTCCCGTAGAACACGGAACCCAGCTGATGCATATGTGTGCCCAGGATGTTCATCACACATACACATGTAATCCACAAACTGAATTCAGAATATAACCACGAATAATAGGGTTTAAGTACTTTATTACATCAATCTCTAACTTATTCTTGCAGCGGAAGTCTCTAACTTATTCTAGCAGCGGAAGTCTCTAAACGATAGCGGAAGCAAACTAAACAGCAACAGCGGCTCCATCTCCAACTCCACAGGCAAGTTCACGGTAGTTCGCACGCCTAGTACTCCACATGATCTTTGAGGTACTCATCTCCTGTTGCTGATGTTTGTATGATAATGCAAGGTTGAGTACATGTTGTACTCAGCAAGTGCGGGAAAAGTATGACATGTAGCTTACAACAATGTAGGAATAAAAAGGCTTATTGCAGAAAGCAAATTATATTTCATAAACATGATAAAAACAGCAACTATCTTTAAGTGAATTTAATCCTAACATATATCCAATTAAAACATCAACATACTCCTTCATAATTCACCACTTTTCATGTCTCACCCAACCATAAATCTTTCTCAACTTTATCCCATGCTCATCATAACCATCTCATATGTATATCCATCTCATAACCATATAGCCGAAAACCAGAACTCATTGTCATGACTCAACAGTCCCGAAAACCAATACCAAAGACCAAACCATAACCATACCAAATACCATCCCGATAACCATCCCATCTAATCATGTGAGTCGGCCAGGCGCTTGTGACCGTAAGCACGGCTATCATGACAATTTTACACTCTTAAGAGGTTGCACCACTTTACCCACAAGTTTGTGATTTCGTCACCCGTCGGCGACTGCAGAACCTCCATTATACCATTACACAACCGTAGGTGTATGGCCAAGAGATCTCAAAATAGCCTTTACAAAGGGGCTACTAGATGTATGGACTCACTAAGGTTTCACCAGCAGGCTTGAATCACCATTCTCCCACCTACGGGCCCCCTCTTGTGCCATGCGGTTCCCAGGGAAGTCCTCTCTCGACTCCCATTCCCCGCGCCTTCCATGGTCCATAACCATCTAGCAACTTACCTAATTAGTCAGCTAAGCCGCACCCATATTTGGCCTTGTGGTGGCACTGTTTTCCTGGCATGTGCTGGCATGAACCGGTCCTTAGATCTATGGCAAGTAAACCACCATCTCATTCTACCACATCCACGAACCAAGCTTGCCTAGATCTCCCCCGATTCATGTTCATTATCAACATCAAGTTATTATTATTATTATATGAGTGCAGTAGCAAGACACGTTCTATCTCTCTTCCCATATCCCGTAGATTAGCGAAGCAAAAAGAAAAAAACGACCATACTCGACTCATTAACTTTCCCGGTGACAAGGGTGGTTAACAAAACTAGTAAACTCCTATAAAAGGGTTTCTCATCAAGTTGACTCAAGAACACACACGTTTTCGCAAACAAAACAGTTCCAAAACATGGGATCAATATGGTCAAGGGGCACTTGCCTTGTTCCTGTGGCTTTTGCTGCTCACGGATCTCAAAGTCTTGGTGCTGTGGTCCTTCATAGATAGCTCCCTGAGCTTGTCCTTCTACTCACGATCACGCACATACAAGATTCACAGCAATCAATCATCATGCACAAACTTTACTTTAAGATGCAATGGTGTAGGTGCATGCTAATCCTATGGTGCAGTTTCATTTATTTAGTTTGTACGTGTTCTTGCATGTTTTAATGGCTTTGCATGGGGTTTTACGGTGAACAAGGGTGTAGGGATCAAGTGTGGACGTGGTGATGATCTTGACTCAATATCTAGATCAATTCCACCATCAAAAACCGATCAACACGTAATCTGTCCACACGAAAAAGCTTATGTTCGAAGAAAACAGATGCGAAGAAACCGTGATGACATCGTAAGGTGGTAACGAAGACCTACCTCGGCCTTCCTCCTAGCAATGGCAGCAGGACAAATTGTCGGCTCTCTTCCAGGGACAGCGAGCTCGACGGGGCTCGTCGGCGGTCTCACCGGTGACTGAACTCCGGTGAAAAGGTGTAACTCCGCGAGTTGGGAGCTAGGACCTCCTAGTCGCCGACTCGGGACGGAAAAATAGATACGTGGTTGCGGCCAGGGGGGTTTTGGGTTATATTTATAAGGGGATAAAGAAGAGTCCTACTTCGATTGGATTTCAAATAAGAGTCCTATTCAATTTGTTTTGGATCTTAACAACTTATCTTCAATTGATTTGGTGCGGAAGCAACGTGGAAGAAATCGTGTCGGTTTCCTCAGTACCGGGAACTCCCGTACAGGAAAAAAACCGCTTAAGGATCTCGTCCTTCCACAGGGATAAGCTCCGGAGGCTCCACGTGTCCAGCGGGAGCCTGGCCTCCCTTTTCCGCAGAGGCAAGCTCCGGGTGCGCCACATGTCTGGTGGGCGGGACCTCCCTCTCCCTCAGAGGCGAGCTCCCCGTGCGCCATGTGTCTGGCAGTTCGGGCCTCCCCTCTTTACAGAGGCGAGCTCTGGGGGCGCCACGTGTCAGTTCCGGACCTCCCCTCTCCTTAGAGGCGAGCTCCGAGAGTGCCACATGTCAATTCCGGACCTCCCCTCTCCTCAGAGGCGAGCTCTGAGAGTGCCACGTGTCCAGCAGCGCCAGACTTCTTTTCTCTCAGAGACAAGCTCCGAGGTCGACACATGTCCATCAGCATCGGACCTCCCTTCTCCTCGGAGGTGAGCTCCGAGGATGACATGTGTCCCGTAGTGTCGGACCTTCCTTCCCTTGGAGGTGAGCTCCGAGGATGACACGTGTCCAGCAGTGTCGGACCTCACTCCCTCCACAGGGGTGAGCTCCGAGAGCGACACGCGTCCAGCGGAGATGGGCCTTGCGTTCACCGCAGAGACTAGCTCCAGAGGCGACATGTGTCCCGCGGGGCTGGACCTCGCTTCTCTGCAGCGACAAGCCCCGGAGGCAACACGTGTCCAGCGGGCTGGACCTCGCCCCCTTCCGCAGAGGCGAGCTCCTAGCCTGCCACGTGGCCAGCGGTGCCGGACCTCACCCCCTCCACAGTGATGAGCTCAGAAAGCGCCACGTGCCAGCAGGCTGCGGAAAGTGTCGACGGCGCTCCTCGGTGAATTGGAAAATGGGCTCTTTTCAGCTATCTTACTCCCATACCCCACCATTTTTACGATTGTTTCTCCCGTTCTACTTCTTTTAAAAAATTTTTCTATATGAAGTATGTATGCATGCATGGATACAAAATTGAGGGTGTTACAACCCAAGACCATAATCTCAGATCGAGGGGCACTGTTTGTAGCTCTTTTCTGGGAGCAGTTGCACGCTTCTTTGGGTACCAAACTGATTCGAAGCTCCGCCTATCACCCTCAACAGATGGAAAAACTGAAAGGGTGAACCAAGTATTAGAGGACATGTTGATAGCGTGTGCCATCCACCATGGTAGAAACTGGGATGATCATCTACCGTTGGCGGAATTGTCATAAAACAACGGCTATCAAGCGAGTATCTAGATGGCACCATATGAAGCTCTCTACGGTCGCAAATGCCGCACCCCATTGAACTGGTGCGAGTCCAGTGAAAGGGTCACGTTCGGGGTTGATGTGGTGAATGACGCCGAAGAGCGCGTTTGGATGATTCAAGCCAACTTGAAGGCTGCCCAATCCCGACAGAAAAGTTATGCTTATAAGAGGCGTAGGCCGCTACACTTTGATGTTGGGGAACACATGTACCTCCGTGTGTCTCCAATGAAGGGCGTACACCGATTCGGTGTGAAGGGGAAGCTCGCTCCCCGATTTATTGGACCCTATACTATCACCGAGAAGTGTGGACATTTGAGAAGAGCAAGTAAACACAATCAAGAGGGTGATTAGAGGGGAAACCTGTGACTCCAAAAAGTAGGAGTTCATACACATAAACATGAGAGGCTGAGTTCACCCCTAGAACTTAAATACTCTTGGGAAGGCTCAGGCCAAGTTTCATGCAAATCCAAACTCTTTTGGGCCACTTTTGGAGACATTTGTAAATAGGGCTATTTGAATGCAAATTCAAATTTCAACTAGTTTTCAGCACTTGAATTCAAAAGTTGACTCCATATTCAAATTTCAGCACATTTTTCTGAGTTAGTCCACCAATTTTCATTCCCATTGGAGTTCATCTTGTCGAGAGCTAAATTTGCATTATTTCAAAAAACTGAATTTGAATTTCAAATTCAAATGTGAAACGAATTTGGCCAACCCAATTTCAAACTGATGAATTCAAATCCATTCCCTGAATTGGTGGCTAAGTCTTCCATTCAAGTTTGAGTAGCTGAGATATTTGCACCAACAAAGGAGAGGATTAGGGGGGAAGCAAGGGTCCACCTGGCAGTCAAATGCACTGATCAAGCACTCCCACGGGCTCTGTTCTACGGGACATGGCAGCCACCGCGACGAGCTTGTGTCGTGCTGGAGGCTAGCGCCGGGCCTTTTCTTGCCCATGAAGCTACCTCTCGCAGCTCACACGGAAATCCTGCCGGCTATCGCACATGCTCAACCAAAAGTATCGCTGTTTCGGCCGCCCTCTCGGTTCTCCGGTGCGCCGCCGCTCTAAGCACGCTCGTGGCCGACGATCAACAGCAACTGGACGCGCCAGAGGCTGCTCGAACTCACGGTGAAAACCCTACCCCTTTTCGTGCCCTCTGGGGGGAGAATTTCCCTGTTTATTTCTCGGTGTTCAAAGAACCGAGTCGTTCAAAACTCCGAAATTCGTAATGGTTAGTCCACCACAGAGGATTCTGAGCTACACATACGTTCTGCACCTGTCCACGGCCACCTAGGATCAAAAACCGGCGAAAACCATAGACTAGGGTTGCTGTTCTTTAAATTTTCCGATCACCGCCGTTTTAGCCCTAGGTCGACGGTGAGGTCCTAGTTGCGGCCGTTTTCATGAGGATCAGTGCTCATATCCATGATCAGCAAGTCTCAGCGGATCTCTCCGAGCAAACCGCGTCGAAAAAGGTGTAGAGAACACCGAGTTCGACGTTGCCGATTAGCTCCCCGCCGCTGTCACCATCGTGAGCACTGTTCCAGCCATCGCTGAGCTCCGGTGAGTGCACCAACATGTTCCTCGGGCAAAGATGTGCACCAGGCGGTGAGTTTCATCGAAGGTCGGGCAGTAGAATGACCGGCGGTGTGCTCTCCGGCGAGGGGGGCAGCGGTGGGCCGCGGGAGCGCGAGGAAGACGAAGCCCCACGGACCCCACGTGTCAGCCTCTGTTAAAACAGCGCCGGATCTGCTGTGGCTCCGGGATTTCATGTGACTACGCGGGAGACTCTGCGGACCCCCGTGTGGTTTGGCTGTAGAGCTGACACGTAGCCCTGGGACCCACCAGTTGGTTTAAACTTTTATTTGAACTTCAGAATTTGGTTCAAACTTCAACTAGCTATAACTTTTGCTAGGAAGCTCCAAATTTAGGGAAACAAATTTTTATGGATTCAGCTCTTTGAGTATTATCCATCAAAACAAGTTTCAGCTCATTAAACCTAATATTTTTGCAGAATTAATTCCCTAAACTTTAAACTGTTGGGAATTTTATCTGGAGAATTCTTTTATGGAAAATTCTGAAATTTGGCTAGGATGTTCATTTTAAAATCCTTGAGCCACAGAAAAAATTTTAGATCCATCCAAGTTCGTTTACTCCCCCTAATGGTGGGATTGAGTGAACTGCCCTGAGAAAATGGAAAAATGTACAGAAACATTTTTCAGATTTTCTCAAATCTTGTTTAGGGCATAACTTCATCTAGGATTATTTAAATGACATGAAACCAATTCCATTAGAACCATATAAAACTCTAGTTTCCAGAAAGTATTGGTTTGAGCCATGAAAATCCCTGGAAATCCTTAGAAGCTCCAGTAA
Organism: Neostapfia colusana; assembly: GCA_030760725.1. Classification (NCBI taxonomy): domain Eukaryota; kingdom Viridiplantae; phylum Streptophyta; class Magnoliopsida; order Poales; family Poaceae; genus Neostapfia; species Neostapfia colusana. Next base: position 50,160,781 of record JASWHV010000008.1, on the reverse strand, counting down.
TGACCAAATAGATTTTTATTTGTGCAGAGCTCAAACGAACTTTGTTTCAGATGAAACATGGTCAAGTCTCTGTTTAGGACCCTACCAAGCCACCATAAAAATTTCAGATCCAAAGAGGAGGGATATCTAGAGTTATGGTCTTTACATATTCAATTTAACACATTGCATCTAAATTGACATATAGTATATTGCCTACGTGTAGTCGCTGAAGGCGAGGAAACCCTGGAAGTGCTGTACTTTCTCCTTCTGGACGAAGCACTAACCTCAGACCAGCAGCAACAAGGCAAGCCCCAGTTTGCATTAACAAATTTTAAAAAGTTTTGCTTTATGTATACTTAGCATGAGGTATGGATGAAAGCCCAAGTGCATAACCAGATTATTCCTACAAGAGTGAGCGTAGTGTCTAAGTCCTCGAGTAATCAGGCTGTGCTTAATGTTCATAGAACTTCGGTACAAGTCGAGTAGTTCGAATCTACTTGCGAGTATAGGTGTCGGGACTCACGGGATTGGTTCGGGTGATGTGAGATCACTTTAGTAAGAAAATGAGACGAGGCAGGGGCTAGGGCGCATCAAGAGGATGTCTTGTGGGCGCAGCCTGTCCGTGTCCATTGAGGACCTATCCGTGTGTGGCCCCGGTGAACAAGTATTGAATGTACCGAAGGCATATCGGATATATGGGCCCAGATAAACCGATGTAACCTATACCTCCGGGCGTCGATGCATAACGCACCGATTTATAGGTGTAGGCTGAGGGCAGAAAGGTGGAAATCCGCTAACGGGCATAGAGAGATGCTCTGTGTAGGGAACCCCCTGTCCGTTTGGGTGCGACCGGTTCGACGTAAATGGCAGTTTGGTGAAAGGTTGTCTCATACGACATCGAGTGAGCGAGCTGTGCAGCTCCACGGGTGGGCGTACGTGACGTGCTCTTTGGGCATCCCTGCAGGTGTATATCGAGTCGATTCGCCGTCCCTCGCGGTGATGAGTACCGCTTGTTCACTGCGTCATGACGTAGGTTAATATATGAAATGAGGTGATTCAATATTGCTGTTATGATTAACTTGTACTGCTACATGTGTGCCACCAAATATTGCTCACTAAAATTCAGATTTCCTTAACTGTTAACTTGTGGCTAAAAGATGAAGTAAGGATGAACTTGTAGGCGTGTCCTTTGCTGCAATATGTCATCCTATGTGTGTATGACCTGCATATAGAGTTTCATGTGTAGGTGAGTCGGTTAAGCCTTGCTGAGCCATCGTGCTCACGGTTGCTGCTATGAGTGTTTTCAGGTGAGTCCACCGGCGAGGGCTACTCTCTGTTGGGGACCACGGCTGAGTGGGAGCCGTACACGCCGCTCTGAGCTGAGTGAAGCTAGTGTGGGTTGTCCATAGGGCTGGACAACCGACTTTTGCTAGTTAGGTGGGCGTGAGTTGTAAAAAGTTAGCTTCCGCATGTATAAACTCTGTTCTTAGTGGTAAACTGAAGGTTTGTACTAATTTGTACATATTCAGTTGTTTTCTATGTAATACAATGTCGTTCTTATGCTGTGTGCTGTCGGGTGTCGCATCGTGAGGCACCACCCTATGAGATCCCGGGCGTACGGATTTTGGTCCGTCACAGGCTGGTATCAGAGCTGCTTAGGGGATAGCACACTAATTAAGGACTGTATTATGAGAAAACTTAGGATTACGGTGAGGATTCGCTAGTATGCCCAAGTAAGGGACTATATTAGCATAGTTACTTAAAGTGGCATGACTAACATATGTGTTATAATTCTGAATTTTTATTATATAATGACGCACCTATGCTCAGGTAAAAATGGTAAGGAACGCCACCGAAAGCGGTTCAATTTCGGTTAGCTCCCCTGATGAGGAATGTGGTTCAGGGATAGGTCTCACAGCATGGTGTGAGACGTCAATATGAAACTCTTGGACTCTCCATGTTCCTGAGTTCATATGAAACGCTGGTCCCTGGCATGCATTAGGCAAGAAAGTGGAGACCCCATCGTGTGGTAGGCAACGTGATAGTGTGTTCTTCTGGAAATAGCCTAGAAGGACATACATAGCGCTTGCCATCGGCGTGCCCTGCAGGGAAGTAGGTGGTATCTGTTGGGGTGATAAAATTCCCAACCGTGACGACCCGTTTGCTCTCTACTCTGGTTCCCCGTCGTGTGGTGTGAAAACACGATCACGTTCCTTGAGACGTGGCTTAACTCAAGGACGGCCGTATGGCAATGATACGGGCGTATGTATTTACTTTTAAATGTGGACCTGCCTGAAATGACAAGAACCTTTGAGTGCATCATTATTGGGTGTTCTTATGCAGGTACTAACCACGTTTGTAAACCGTGTAGTACACGTGTGCGAGAGACCGTTTAGTGCCACAATTGAGACGTATATGTCGGTATAATCCGGTTAGGATTTTCCTTTTTGTCAGGAACGTAGTACCGACATATAACAGGCATTTGCATTAAAGATAATGGTAAAAAGGAACTAAAATAACCAAGTTTCAATCTTTAGGACCCTGGTTGGGTAGAAAGATTCAACAGTTGATTAGTTAGTTCAAAGGGATTGAAAAACAGAGTGCTCTGTTTTGGCAGCAAGTTTGCTGAACTTTAACAGAGCATAACTCACAGTTTACTTAGCCAATGGAGGAGTGGGATATAGTTCTGAAAAGGAGATTAAGTTCTCTACAACTTTGTTTTAGACTTCCATAGCATAATCACATCTTAAACTGGTGGAATTTCCAGATGATTGTAAACTGTCCAGAAGCAGGACAGGTTCAATAATTCTCTGGACTGTGCTGTTTTTCAAGCATAACTTTCTGCAGAAGAATCTAAAATTTTCATATCATACATTTTTGGAAATGGTAGGATATGTGTTACATCTTTGCATTTCAAAGTTTCTGCAGTTGCAGCACGGAATTCAATGGAATTTAGGGTTGAAGACAGCAACTTCAAAAGGAGGTGCTGTTGAAATTCTTCCAGAAATTCTGTTGAATTTGAATTATCATAAAATTTTAACCAGAGCTGATCTGGGGGCAAATAAATATTCATTGGAAAGATACTTAAGTTAACTTTCACCTTGGTATTCAACTTGAGTCATGAAAATGCACAGTACCAGGTCAAAATCTGGAACGCGTAGAAACTGGTCATTCTGGCAGAGGGATGGGCAGTTGAACTCATTTGAGAGATTGTTATACCCTAGGGGGGTTGAGTACTTCCAATGGGGTAGAACATACTTATGAGTTGTTATCTTCAACTAGTGAATGATTTGAGTAAAAATTTCCTACTCAAGTTCCTTTTGCTAGAGACCATGTTTGTGTCGTATTGAAGATAGAAGGGTAGTATACATGATGACAAGGCGATATTAACGTCTCGTAGCGACCAAATCTGGTTGAGATGAACTTCAAAAGAGGAAGTCCATTAAGTTGGATTTAACTAGTTTATATTTGGTCTGGTAATGATGTAGCTTGTGCAAAGGTATTACATTATCTTCATACGAGATGTATCGCATGTTTACTGTCATTATTTTTTTACGCCTATTTTATTGGACTGCATGAAGTATGTTGCGGGACTGATCTTTATTGTTGTATGGTTGCAGATGGATCATAGGTCGGTGGCTCTAGCCAACAGGGGGGAGATGACTCCCAGCCACCTGCCTACGACAGTACCTCGCAGCAACAACCACCACCGCCGCCTCCGCTTACACTAGCGGATGTGATCGCGGCACTGGTGGGTAATCGTGAGGAGTAGACCGATCTGCTTCGCGCGATCGTGCAAAATATGTCCCAGGAAGGGGGCGTCAAGAGAGGGGGCCTCGTGAGCCCCACACTATGACGTACTCGGATTTCATGAGTACACATCCTCCGGTGTTCACCAAAGCGGCAGAACCCCTGGAGGCCGACAACTGGCTGCGGACAATTGAGTCCAAGTTCGGGCTGCTCCAATGCAAGGAGCGGCAGAAGACTCTCTTCGCAGCACAGCAGCTTCACGATGCCGCTGGTGCGTGGTGGGCGCACTATGTCGCCTCACTACCTGCTGGCCACGCCGTGGAATGGGCAGAATTCCGGGAGGCATTCCGCGCCTACCATATCCCTCCCAGGATAATGAAGAGGAAGTTCCAAGAGTTCTTGGAGCTGAAGCAGGGCGGGAGGAGTGCCCACGACTAGTCCCGTGCCTTCAACCATCTGGCGCAGTATGCGTCGGATTATGTGTAAAAGCCCAAGAAAAGGGACTTGCAAAAACTTTGTATCACCACACAACACCACAGTTTTGTTGTGGATAGATTGTGAAAAAGTGTGAAGAGCAAGTAACCTCCATCAAAAGAGTGGTTAGAGGGGAAAGCCTACACTTTCAAGAAGTGGGAAAGTTTACACATGACACATGAGAGGGTGATTCAAAACTGTTACATTCAAACTCATGGTTGCAGCATCTAAAACAAGGATCAGAGTTCATAATTGGATTCCTCAGGTCCAAATTAGTGTGGAGGCAGAGTTTCAATAATTTTTAAAAAGGTTTGCTACCCATTTTTCCAAAAAGGATCCAAAGATGCAAATAATTCAAATATACATTTGAATTTGAGGGAAATTTGCCAAACCATACCAATGTAGATCAATTTGAGACTCCCAACATTTGAATTCATCATTTGTCAAGTTTTGGAGATCTTTTGAGAGGTGGGAGAGCACTGATCAGTGGGGCCCACATGACATTGGATGGAATAGACTTAGCCCCCAAGTCTTCTCTCTGTTTCTCAGTCAACCGAGCGCAGCCAGCTGCCGCGCGCGCGTCACCGGCCGAGCGGCCACCTCCTGGTTTCCGTCGCTCGCGCTGGCAGCCGGGAAACAGCACGCCCTCTCCTCTATGTGACCCCCTCGCCAAGCCACCGAGACGTACGCGTGCTTCTTTGCAAAACAGCGAGCCCCGGCTCTGTTCAGTCACCGGCGCCGCTCCCCCGATTCTCCCCTGCACGCTGCCGTCTGCTCGGCCTTTGCCCGAGCCGCCAACACAAAAAGGGAGCACCAGCATGTGCTCTAGCTAACCATCCGACCACCTCGCGGTGTTAGCACCGCATTCGACCACAAACCGACGATCGCCACTGAGAACTCAGGCCACCGGCAGAAAGCCGAGGACTGCTCCCCGTGGACAGCACGCCACGGCCAGTTTCACCGCCGGACTTCTACACGGAAAAGGTGCGCCTTAGTCTCTAGATCGTGTAGCTGCAACCCTCCTAGCCATTGATAGACCGTGCGCTGAGAATTCCTAAGAATCCCGAGAACCAGTGCAACCGAGTAGGGGTCGGTCTACCCCGAAATTCTAGCTGCACCGGCCAAACCAGCTCGGGTGAGCCGACACACACCTTCCTCACTCCCTAGCGGCCCTCCTCGACCAAGAATCAAGGGAAATGACCCAGAAATGGCCGGGTTTGGGTTGTTTTTCGGGCCACCATAGAATAATAGCTCGGTTCACCGTGGAGCTCTAGGTTGCCGACCTTTTCATGGGGTTTGGCGGCCATTTTCATCACCCTCGAGCTCCCGCGGTGCTCTCTGACCCTTTGCCGATCGTTTTGATGCGTTGTAATGCATTCCCGACCACGCCGGAACCCTAACCGCCGCTGTCACCGTCGGGAGCCCTGTTCCGGTGAGCTACGGCCGCCGGCGAACCCCGAGATGAGTTCAGCGTTATGAGTTGGGGCGGGGCGGCGAATTTGGGGTCGCGAGACGGCCGGGAAAGCGGTTCCGGCAATGCTCGCCGGAGTGCGCCGCCGCGGACTCCTGTTTGGCGCGAGGAAGGAGAAGACTGCCGGGTGGGACCCACTGGCAGACATTTAAACATTTTGAAATGTCCAGTTTGTAGTTCAAACTTTGGAGGACCACAACTTGGGGTTGGAGAATCCAAAAATTATGAAACAAATTTTGTTGGATTCCTCTAACAGAGGACCATCCAAATCTGAAACCCAATTTGTATGAAACCCATTAATTAATTCTGAAAAATGCTTTAAAACTTTTCAGCAAAAGAATTTTTTAGAGGGAGTTTGGTGCATCCAAAAATCCCTAAATTTTGTCAGAATGTTCTTTAGGACATTAGTGAACCCCTGTAAAAGTTTCAGACCATTTGGAGTTGATTTGCTCAGAGCAATTCAAATTTGAAGGTGCTGTGTTCATTTGAATACAGAAACATTTTCAGAGAATTTCCAAAACCTGGAAATTCAGTTCTGGGCAAATCCTAGCTCCAAAAATGCTAGGAAAATTCATGCAAACTCTATGAGCTATAATTGAAATTATAGTTCACTAAGTTGGGCATGAACAGGGGTATTACCTCAGAATTAATTCTTCTTTGCTAAGAGAATTATTCTGAGCGAACCACTCCATGAAAAGTGCTAGGGTTTGGTCCAGAGAGTTTTCTTGTGACAAGGAACTCACACAAAAATTCTCAGCTCCATTGGAACTCTGGATCACCCTGTCCTGTATAACCACTTGAGGGATTAATATGGAAAAGGGGAGAAACCACTTAGCACTTAACCATGTGCTTAGGTCTAAGCCCAAGCCACCAACACCCAGTTCATCTTTAAATTCTTAAACAGAGTTCCAGTTGTTAGAAACTGGTGATAATAACTAATAGCAGTAGTATTACAATAAACTTGTATGCATATTCATTAACATGTAGTATTTCATTAAACGTGTAGTCACTGAAGAAGAGACTCCGGAAGTGCTGGACTTCCTCCTTCCGGAAGAAGAGCTAACTACTGACCAGCAGCAACAAGGCAAGCCCCGGTTTGCATTAACTCTTTTATAAAGTTTTAATTTGTTTACATACATAGGGTGAAGTATGTATGTGCATTACGTATAGGATGGATGGAACCCCACTTGCATAACCAAGGGTTCCTAAAAGAGTGAGGGTAGGGTCTAAGACCTCGAGTAGAAAGGCTATGCTTAAATATTTATAGGGCTTTGGTACAAGTCGAGTAGTTGGAATCTACTCGCGAGATAGGCCGGGACACACGGGTTTGGTTCGAGTGACGGGAGATCACTTTAGTAATAAAAATGAGACTAGGCAGGGGCTAGGGCGCAGCAAGAGGAAGTCTTGTGTGCGCCGCCCTGTCCGTGTCGATTGAGGACCGAGCCGTGTGTGGCCCTGCTGAACAAGTATTGAACGTACCGAAGGCATATCGGATATATGGGCCCCAATAAACCGATGTAGCCTAAACCTCCGGGCGTCGAGGCATAGCACACCGATTTATAGGTGTAGGTTGAGGGCAGCAAGGTGGAAATCTGCCAACGGGCATAGAGAGATGCTCCGTGTGGAGAACCTCCTGCTCGTTTCGGTGCGACCGGTTTGACGTTTGGGCTGTTGGGTGAAAGGTTGTCCCGTACGACATCGAGTGAGCGTGCTGTGCAGCTCCACGGATGGCCGTACGCGACGTGCTCTTTGGGTTTCCCTGCAGGTGTACATCGAGTCGATTCGCCGTCCCTCGCGGTGACGAGTACCGCTTGTTCACTGCGTCGTAACGTAGACTAATGAATGAAATGTTATGATTCAATATTGCTGTTATGATATAATTGTATTGCTACATGTGTGCCACCAAATATTGCTCACTAAAGTTCAGCTTCATGAACTGTTAACTTGTTGCTAAAAGATTAACTAAGGATGAACTTGTAGGCGTGTCCATTTGCTGCAACATTGCTATCCTATGTCATGGTACACCTCATGTAGAGTTTCATGCTTAGGTGAGTCGGTTAAGCCTTGCTGAGCCTTTGTGCTCATGGTTGCTGCTTAAGTGTTTTTCAGGTGAGGAGCCACCCACGGACTCAGAGTACGAGTCCACCGGCGAGGGTTACCCTCCGTCGGGGACCACGGATGAGTGGGAGCCGTACACGCCGCGCTGAGCTGAGGAGTGCAGCTAGTGTGGGCTGCCCTAGGGCTGGGCAACCCCTTTTGCTAGATAGGCGGGCGTGAGTTGTATAAAAGAAACTTCCGCTGTGTAATAAAGACCCTAGTTTGTAACTGAGAAGTGTACTACTTTGTACATTCGGTTTATTTTTCCCATGTAATATAATGTGTTCTTATGACGTGTGCTGTCGGGTGTCACATCGCGCGGCACCACCCTCTGCGATCCTGGATGAGCGGATTCTGGTCCGCCACAGCCTGGTATGAGAGCTGCATTGGGGATAGCACAGTACTTAAGGACTGTATTATGGGAAAGACTTAGGTATACGGTGAGGATTCGGTAGTAGCCCATGTAAGGACTATACTAGCATAGTTACCTAAAGTGGCAAAGACTAACCTATGTGTTATAATTCTGAATTTTAATTATGTAACGGCGCACCTATACTCTGGTAAGTATGGTAAAGAACGCCACCGAAAGCGGTTCAATTTCGGTTAGCTCCCCCTGACGAGGAACGTGGTTCAGTGATAGAGTCTCACAGCTTGGTGTGAGACGTCAATATGAAACTCTTGGACTCTTCATGTTCCTGAGTTCATATGAAATGCTGATCCCTAGCGTGCATTAGGCAAGTAAGTGGAGACCCCATCGCGTGGTCAGTAACGCGAGAGTGTGTTCGTCTGGAAATAGCCAGGAGGACATACGCAGCGCTTGCCATCGGCGTGCCCTGCAGGGCAGTAGGTGGTATCTGTTGGGTTGATAACATTCCCAACCGTGACGACCCGTTCATGACCTACTCGGGTTCCCCGTCGTGTGGTGTTGAAACACGATCACGTACCTTGAGACGTGACCTAACTCAAGGACGGCCGTATGACAATGATACGGGCGTTTGTATTTACTTTTAAATATGAATCCTGTCTGAAATGAAACCAACCATTGCATGCACCATTATTGTGTGATCTTCTGCAGGTACTAACCACGTATGTATCCGTGTAGAAAACGTGTGCGAGAGACCGTTTAGTGCCACACTTGAGACGTATATACCGGTATGATCCGGTTAGGATTTTCTTTTGTGAGGAACGTAGTACCGAGACATTGTAGGCATATGCATGCAAAATAATGATAACAAGGAATTAAAATCACTAGGATCAATAATTGATGAGTGTAGTTCCAAAAGACTGAAAAACAGAGTGCTCTGTTTTGGGCAGCAAGTTTGCTGATCTTCAACAGGGCATAACTCACAGGTCTTTTAGCCCATGGAGGTGTGCTATATAGTTCTGGAAAGGTATTTGAGTACTCTACAACTTTGTTGTAGACTTCCAGAGCTGAAACACATCTTAAGATGGCTGAAATCCCAGAGGAATGTAAACTGTCCAGAACCAGGACAGAGTAAAACATTCTCTGAACTGTTCTGTTTTTCAAACATAACTTCCAGTAGAAAAATCTAAAATTGTCATATGATACATCCTTAGAAAGAGTAGAAGATGTGTGACATCTTTGCAATTCAAAGTTTCTGAAGTTTCAGCACAGATTTCAGTGGAAACTCGAATGGAAAACAGCAACTTCCAAAGGAGGTGCTGTTGAAATTCTTCCAGAAATTCTGAGGACTTTGAGTTACCATAACTTTTGAACCAGAGCTGATCTGTGGGCAAATGAGTACTCGTTGGAAAGATACTGAAGTTAACTTTAACTTTGGTGTTCAGCTTGAGTCATAAAAATGCCTAGAACCAGATCAAAACTTGGAATAGGTAGCAACTGGTCATTCTGACAGAAGAATGACAGTTGAACTCATTGGAGAGGGTGTTGTACCCTAAGGGTGGTATACGTGATGACAACGCGATAGTAATGTCTCGTAGTGACCAAACCTAGTTATGGTGAGCTTCCAAAGGGTAGGTTCATCAAGTTGGGTTAAACTAGCTTGTGTTTGGTCTGGTAATGGTGTAGCTTGTGCGAAGTTATTACATTATCTACATACGAGATGTATCACATGTTTTATTGTCATTATGTTTTTACGCCTATTTTATTGGACTGCATGCAAAATGTTGCAGGAATGATGACTATTGTCGTATGGTTGCAGATGGTTCGCACTAGGACCACGCACAAGGTTGGTGGCTCTAGCCAAGGGGGAGGCGATGACTCCCAGCCACCGGCCTACGACAGCACCCCGCAGCAGCAGCCACCACCGCCGCCTCCGCTTACTCTAGCAGATGTGATAGCGGCACTGGTGGGAGGTCGTGAGGAGCAGACCGACCTGCTCCGCACGATTGTGCAGAATACGTCCCAGGCGGGGCGGCGTCAAGATAGAGGGCCTCGTGAGCCCCGGGAAGTGTCGTATTCGGATTTCATGAGTACGCACCCTCCAGTGTTCACCGAAGCCGAAGAACCACTGGAGGCGGACAACTGGCTGCGGACCATCGAGTCCAAGTTCGGGCTGCTCCAATGTACGGAGCGGTAGAAGACTCTGTTCGCAGCGCAGCAACTCCACGGTGCCGCTGGTGCATGGTGGGCGAACTATGTCGCCTCACGTCCGGCCGGCCATGCCGTGGAATGGCAAGAGTTCCGGGAGGCGTTCCGCGCCTATCACTTTCCTCCCGGGATCATGAAGAGGAAGTTCCAAGAATTCTTGGAGCTGAAGCAGGGCGGGAGGAGTGCCCACGACTACTCCCGTGCCTTCAACCATCTGGCGCAGTATGCGTCAGACTATATCTCCACTGAGGAGAAGAAGCGGGAGCACTTCTATCGGGGGTTACACCCCGAAATGAAGACACATCTCGGTCAGTGGAATCGCGGCACATTCAACGACTTAGTCAATGCCGCGATCATGCAAGAGGATGCTCAGCGGGAGTTGGCAGCTGAGCAGCGGAAGCGCAGCGCTCCACCCAGCGGTGGGAGTGGCGCTCCCCAGAAGTACCGTATGGTGTATCGGACACCATCCGGGCAGCAGTGGCGACCACCGGCGCAGCCTCAACAGTTCGGGGGACGTTCCTTTCAGGCACCTCTGTTCCGTCCGCCGATGCCGCCACCAAGACAGCAGCAGCAGCAGGAGCAGACGGTACCCCGGGCGTTTCCACCACCACAACGCGCCCCAGGATTCCGTCCACCGATCAGAGGGGGACCGCCCCGTTTCACCTGCTTCACGTGTGGCCAGGCGGGCCACTTCGCGAAGGACTGTCCCCAGGGGCAGCAGAGCAGCGGGCAAGCCCAGTTCCAGGGCGGTGCTCGAGGCCGACCTCCGGTGAAGAAGGTTGGTCAGCGGACTGGGGGTGTCCGCAACCTCGACAATGAGGACACCTCAGAGGGAGACAACGTGCTGGCGGGTACGTTTACTCTCAACCATCAAGCCATCGTCATATTATTTGATTCTGGTGCAACCCACAGCTTTATAAGTGCATCCTATGTGGCTAAGCATCAAATGCAAGTCTTCCCAACCGACTGCACTTATATGATCTGCTCACCATGAGGGAAGATTTCAGCTAATATGATGATTCCAAAAGCACCTCTGTGCTTAGGGGGGAAACTATATCCCACCACCTTGATAATCCTAATGGGACAAAAGATTGATGCAATCTTAGGGATGTCATGGCTACAATACCATGGCGCTGTCCTAGAGACTCGGACACGGACGGTTCACTTAAATTCTCCATTCCACCGTCCGCATTCCATGGTGTTAGACACGCCAGTCCGGGAAGTTTTAGCAATTAATAATGCTGAAGCTCTCAAGTTAGAAGACATCCCCGTAGTCCGGGAGTACCCCGACGTGTTTCCGGATGATCTTCCGGGCATGCCACCTGAGCGGGATGTCGAGTTCAAGATTGAACTTGCACCCGGGACTACGCCCATATCACGGAGACCATATAAAATGGCTCCAAATGAGCTGGCTGAACTGAAAGAACAGCTCAATGATCTGTTGAGCAAGGGTTTCATTAGGCCGAGTTCCTCGCCTTGGGGGTGCTCGGCGCTGTTTGTAAAGAAGAAGGATGAAACCCTGAGGCTGTGTGTGGACTACCGGCCGCTCAACGCCGTCACCATCAAGAATAAGTATCCACTGCCCTGCATCGACATATTGTTTGATCAACTTGTGGGTGCAAGTGTGTTCTCGAAGATGGACCTTCGCTCTGGATATCATCAGATAAAGATCCAGGCGGAGGATATCCCGAAGACGGCTTTCTCGACGAGATACAGCTTATATGAATATCTCGTCATGTCCTTTGGTCTCACAAATGCTCCAGCCCATTTTATGTATCTCATGAACTCGGTGTTCATGCCAGAGCTGGACAAGTTCGTGGTAGTGTTCATCGACGATATCTTGATTTACTCCAAGACAGAAGCCGAACATGCCGAACACTTGCGGATCGTTCTTCAACGATTGCGAGACCACAAGCTCTACGCCAAGTTCAGTAAATGCGAGTTTTGGATCAGCCAAGTGCCATTCTTGGGACATATCATCTCAGCAGAAGGCATTACGGTTGACCCAAGCAAAATAGAGCATGTGCTGAAATGGAAAGCTCCCACTTCAGTTCATGAAGTCAGAAGCTTCCTTGGGTTAGCAGGATACTATAGGAGATTCATTCCAAGCTTCTCCAAGCTCGCTAAGCCGATGACAGAATTGCTGAAGAAAGGGACGAAGTATGTTTGGAACATGGCGTGTGAAGGAGCGTTCCAAGCATTGGTGAAGCATCTCACAACAGCCCCGGTCTTAGCTCAGCCGGATACAACAAAGCCCTTCGACGTGTACTGTGACGCGTCCGGTATTGGGCTCGGCTGCGTGTTGATGCAGGAAGGACGTGTGGTCGCATATGGCTCACGCCAACTTCGGAACCATGAGCAGCATTATCCGACTCATGATCTTGAGCTTGCTGCCGTGGTGTTGGCGCTAAAAATGTGGAGGCACTATCTTCTGGGGAATTTGGTGCACCTCTACACCGATCACAAGAGCTTGAAATACATTTTCACCCAGAAGGAGCTGAATATGAGGCAAAGGATGTGGTTAGAATTAATCAAGGACTATGAAATTGAGATTCACTACCACCCCGGCAAGGCGAATGTGGTTGCCGACGTGCTGAGTCGGAAATCACATGTCCATCACCTCACCATTACACCGGTGGAGGAGGAAGAGCCAAGTTTATACTTGGTTCCATATGGATCGATGTACAACCTTGCCCTCATCCCTACTATTAGGGAGGACATCATTGCAGCTCAGAAAACGGATAAAGGCATGGCACATCTCCGGAGACGTATAGACAATGGAGAAATTAAATGTTTCCGGAAAGATGATGAGGGGACGCTATGGTTCAATGACCGCATAGTCGTACCCCGGGATATGGAGTTGAGAAAGAAGATCCTCGATGAAGCTCACGTGTCCAAGTACTCCATTCATCCGGGTAGCAACAAAATGTACCAAGATTTGAAAAAGAAATTTTGGTGGACACGGATGAAGCGGGAGGTAGCTAAGTACGTATCCGAGTGCGATACGTGTAGACGGGTGAAAGCTGATCACATGAAGAAATCAGGGCTACTGCAACCCCTGAAGATCCCGGCATGGAAATGGGAAGACGTGAGCATGGATTTCATTGTAGGATTGCCCCTAACTTCCAACAAACATGATTCCATTTGGGTAATCGTTGATCGGTTAACCAAGACGGCTCACTTCATCCCAGTGAATACACGTTACAATGCCGGAAAATATGCGGAGCTATACATAGCGAAGATTCTATGCCTATACGGGGTACCCAAGACCATTGTCTCAGATCGAGGTGCATTATTTGTATCTCGCTTTTGGGAGCAGCTACACGCTGCATTGGGTACTAAGTTGATTACGAGCTCCGCCTATCACCCTCAAACAGATGGGCAAACAGAGAGGGTGAACCAAGTATTAGAAGACATGTTGAGCGCATGTGCCATCCACCATGGTAGGAACTGGGATGATCACCTACCATTGGCGGAATTCTCGTACAACAACGGTTATCAGGCGAGTATCAAGATGGCACCCTACGAAGCTCTCTACGGTCATAAATGCCGCACCCCATTAAATTGGTGCGAGTCCGGTGAAAGGGTCACATTCGGCGTTGATGTGGTGAACGACGCCGAAGAGCGCGTTCGGACGATTCAAGCTAACTTGAAGGCCGCTCAATCCAGGCAGAAGAGCTACGCTGATAAGAGGCATAGACCGTTGCATTTTGACGTCGGTGAACACGTGTACCTCCGCGTGTCTCCGATGAAGGGTGTGCACTGGTTCGGTGTGAAGGGGAAGCTCGCTCCCTGTTTTATTGGACCCTACACTATCACCGAGAAGTGCGGACCAGCGGCGTATCGATTGGAGTTACCGGCATCTCTCGCTGGTGTCCATGATGTTTTTCATGTTTCACAACTGCGAAAATATTTAAAGCATACAGCTGCTGTTCCTATTGAAGACATCGGCGAGCTGAAACCGGATTTAACATATGATGAATATCCGGTGGAAATTCTTGATGAGAAGGCCCGAACCACGCGTAGCAGAACGTTGTGGTTCTACAAGATCCTATGGAGCAACCACACCGCTGAGGAAGCGATGTGGGAGAGCGAGGTGTTCCTTCGCTCAAATTACCCGGAGTTCATGGCTTCTCAGCACGAGTAAGTCCCTACTACATCGCTATCTCTTCTTTTGTAATCTCGGGACGAGATTCTTTTAAGGGGGAGGGATGTAAAAGCCCAAGAAAAGGGACTTGCAAAAACTTTGTATCACCACACAACACCACAGTTTTGTTGTGGATAGATTGTGAAAAAGTGTGAAGAGCAAGTAACCTCCATCAAAAGAGTGGTTAGAGGGGAAAGCCTACACTTTCAAAAAGGGGGAAAGTTTACACATGACACATGAGAGGGTGATTCAAAACTGTTACATTCAAACTCATGGTTACAGCATCTAAAACAAGGATCAGAGTGCATAATTGGATTCCTCAGGTCCAAATTAGTGGGGAGGCAGAGTTTCAATAATTTTTAAAAAGGTTTGCTACCCATTTTTCCAAAAAGGATCCAAAGATGCAAAGAATTCAAATATACATTTGAATTTGAGGGAATTTTGCCAAACCATACCAATGTAGATCAATTTGAGACTCCCAACATTTGAATTCATCATTTTTCAAGTTTTGGAGATCTTTTGAGAGGTGGGAGAGCCCTGATCAGTGGGGCCCACATGTCATTGGGTGGAATAGACTTAGCCCCCAAGTCTTCTCTCTGTTTCTCAGTCAACCGAGCAAAGCCAGCTGCCGCGCGCGCGTCACCGGCCGAGCGGCCACCTCCTGGTTTCCGTCGCTCGCGCTGGCAGCCGGGAAACAGCACGCCCTCTCCTCTACGTGACCCCCTCGCCAAGCCACCGAGACGTACGCGTGCTTCTTTGCAAAACAGCGAGCCCCGGCTCTGTTCGGTCACCGGCGCCGCTCCCCTGATTCTCCCCTGCACGCCGCCGTCTGCTCGGCCTTTGCCCGAGCCGCCAACACAAAAAGGGAGCACCAGCGTGTGCTCTAGCTAGCCATCCCACCACCTCGCGGTGTTAGCACCGCATTCGACCACAAATCGACGATCGCCACTGAGAACTCAGGCCACCGGCGGAAAGCCGAGGACTGCTCCCCGTGGACAGCACGCCACGGCCAGTTTCACCGCCGGACTTCTACACGGAAAAGGTGCGCCTTAGTCTCTAGATCATGTAGCTGCAACCCTCCTAGCCATTGATAGACCGTGCGCTGAGAATTCCTAAGAATCCCGAGAACCAGTGCAACCGAGTAGGGGTCGGTCTACCCCGAAATTCTAGCTGCACCGGCCAAACCAGCTCGGGTGAGCCGACACACACCTTCCTCACTCCCTAGCGGCCCTCCTCGACCAAGAATCAAGGGAAATGACCCAGAAATGGCTGGGTTTGGGTTGTTTTTCGGACCCCTGTTTGGCGCGATGAAGGAGAAGACTGCCGGGTGGGACCCACTGGCAAACATTTAAACATTTTGAAATGTCCAGTTTGTAGTTCAAACTTTGGAGGACCACAACTTGGGGTAGGAGAATCCAAAAATTAAGAAACAAATTTTGTTGGATTCCTCTAACAGAGTACCATCGAAATCTAAAACCCAATTTGTATGAAACCCATTAAGTAATTCTGAAAAAAATTTTAAAGCTTTTCAGCAAAAGAATTTTAGAGGGAGTTTGGTGCATCCAAAAATCCCCAAATTTTGCCAGAATGTTCTTTAGGACATTAGTGAACCCCTGTAAAAGTTTCAGACCATTTGGAGTTGATTTGGTCAGAGCAATTCAAATTTGAAGGTGCTGTGTTCATTTGAGTACAGAAACATTTTCAGAGAATTTCCAAAACTTGGAAATTCAGTTCTGGGCAAATCCTAGCTCCAAAAATGCTAGAAAAATTCATGCAAACTCTATGATCTATAATTGAAATTTTAGTTCACTAAGTTGAGCATGAACAGGGGTATTACCTCATAATTAATTCTTCTTTGCTTATTTGCTAAGAGAATTATTCTGAGCAAACCACTCCATGAAAAGTGCTAGTGTTTGGTCCAGAGAGTTTTCTTGTGACAAGGAACTCACACAAAAATTCTCAGCTCCATTGGAACTCTGGATCACCCTGTCCTGTCTAACCACTCGAGGGATTAATATGGAAAAGGGGGGAAACCACTTAGCACTTAACTATGTGCTTAGGTCTAAGCCCAAGCCACCAACACTCAGTTCATCTTTAAATTCTTAAAAAGAGTTCCAGTTGTTAGAAACTGGTGATAATAACTAGTAGCAGTAGTATTACAATAAACTTGTATGCATATTCATAAACATGTAGTATTTCATTAAACGTGTAGTCACTGAAGAAGAGACTCCGGAAGTGCTGGACTTCCTCCTTCCGGAAGAAGAGCTAACTACTGACCAGCAGCAACAAGGCAAGCCCCGGTTTGCATTAACTCTTTTATAAATTTTTACTTTGTTTACATACATAGGGTGAAGTATGTATGTGCATTACGTATAGGATGGATGGAACCCCACTTGCATAACCAAGGATTCCTAAAAGAGTGAGGGTAGGGTCTAAGACCTCGAGTAGAAAGGCTATGCTTAAAGATTTATAGGGCTTCGGTACAAGTCGAGTAGTTGGAATCTACTCGCGAGATAGGCCGGGACACACGGGTTTGGTTCGAGTGACGGGAGATCACTTTAGTAATAAAAATGAGACTAGGCAGGGGCTAGGGCGCAGCAAGAGGAAGTCTTGTGTGCGCAGCCCTGTCCGTGTCGATTGAGGACCGAGACGTGTGCGGCCCTACTGAACAAGTATTGAACGTACCGAAGGCATATCAGATATATGGGCCCCGATAAACCGATGTAGCCTAAACCTCCGGGTGTCGAGGCATAGCACACTGATTTATAGGTGTAGGTTGAGGGCAGCAAGGTGGAAATCTGCCAACGGGAATAGAGAGATGCTCCGTGTGGGGAACCTCCTGCTCGTTTCGGTTCGACTGGTTCGACGTTTGGGCTGTTGGGTGAAAGGTTGTCCCGTACGACATCGAGTGATCGTGCTGTGCAGCTCCACGGATGGGCGTACGCGACGTGCTCTTTGGGTTTCCCTGCAGGTGTACATCGAGTCGATTCGCCGTCCCTCGCGGTGACGAGTACTGCTTGTTCACTGCGTTGTAACGTAGACTAATGAATGAAATGTTATGATTCAATATTGCTGTTATGATATAATTGTATTGCTACATGTGTGCCACCAAATATTGATCACTAAAGTTCAGCTTCATGAACTGTTAACTTGTTGCTAAAAGATTAACTAAGGATGAACTTGTAGGCGTGTCCATTTGCTGCAACATTGCTATCCTATGTCATGGTACACCTCATGTAGAGTTTCATGCTTAGGTGAGTCGGTTAAGCCTTGCTGAGCCTTTGTGCTCACGGTTGCTGCTTAAGTGTTTTTTAGGTGAGGAGTCACCCACGGACTCGGAGTACGAGTCCACCGGCGAGGGTTACCCTCCGTCGGGGACCACGGCTGAGTGGGAGCCGTACACGCCGCGCTGAGCTGAGGAGTGCAGCTAGTGTGGGCTGCCCTAGGGCTGGGCAACCCCTTTTGCTAGATAGGCGGGCGTGAGTTGTATAAAAGAAACTTCCGCTGTGTAATAAAGACCCTAGTTTGTAACTGAGAAGTGTACTACTTTGTACATTCAGTTTATTTTTCCCATGTAATATAATGTGTTCTTATGACGTGTGCTGTCAGGTGTCGCATCGCGCGGCACCATCCTCTGCGATCCTGGATGAGCGGATTCTGGTCCGCCACATTATGTATCCACCAAGGAGAAGAAGCGAGAGCAGTTCTATCGGGGGTTAAATCCCGAGATGAAGATGCATTTTGTACAATGCAATCGGGGCACGTTCACCGATCTCGTCAATGCCGCGATTATGCAAGTGGATGCTCAGCGAGAATTGGTTGCTGAGCAGCGAAAGAGAAGCGCTCCACCAAGCAGCGGGGGTGGAGCTCCTCAAAAATACCACATGGTGTATCGGACACCATCCGGTCAGCAGTGGCATCTTCCGGCGCGACCTCAGCAGTTCGGGGGTCGTTCTTTCCAGCCACCTCCGTTCCAACCGCCGATGCCACCACCGCTATTGCAACAGCAGCAGCAGATGGTACCCCGGGCATTTCCACTGCCAAAACGCGCCCGGGGTTTCTGTCCGCCGATCAGCAGAGAACCGCCTCGCTACAACTGCTATACGTGTGGCCAGGCGGGCATTCTCGAAGGACTGTCCCCAGGGGCAGCAGAGCAGTGAGCAAGGCCAATATCAAGGCGGTGCTCGAGGCCGACCTCCGGTCAAGAAGGGAGGTCAGCAAACCTGGGGCGTTCGCAACCTCGACAATGCGGATGCCCCGGAGGGAGAAAACGTGCTGGAGGGTACGTTCACTCTCAACGATCAAGCAATCATCATCAAATATGATTCTGATGCAACCCACAACTTCATAAGTGCATCATATGTGGTTAAGCATCAACTGGAAGCCTTTCCAACCGAGTGCTCTTATATGATTTGCTCACTGGGAGGAAAGATTTCAGCAACTATGATGATTCCAAATGCACCACTGTGGTTAGGTGGGAAGATATATCCCACTACTATGATTATTCTTGAGGGGCAGAAGATTGATGCGACCTTAGGGATGTCATGGCTAAGTTACCATGGCGCTGTCCTAGAAACATTATCACGGACGGTTCACCTTAACTCCCCACTACACCGTCCGCAGTCCCTCATACTAGACAATCCAGTCCCGAAAGTTTCAGCCGCCTATACTACTGAAGCTTCCAAGTTAGAGGACATCCCTGTAGTCCGAGAGTATGCCGACGTGTTCCCGGATGATCTCCCAGGCATGCCACCTGAACGGGATGTGGAGTTCAAGATAGAACTTGCACCTGGGACTACACCAATGTCGCGGATACCGTATAAAATGGCTCCGAACGAGCTGGCTGAGTTGAAAGAACAACTCAATGATTTGTTGAGCAAGGGTTTCATTAGGCCGAGTTCCTCGCCTCAGGGATGCTCGGCGCTGTTCATAATGAAGAAGGATGAAACCTTGAGGCTGTGTGTGGATTACCGGATTCTCAACACCGTCACAATCAAGAACAAATATCCACTGCCCCATATTGGCATCCTGTTTGATCAGCTTGTGGGTGCAAGTGTGTTCTCCAAGATGGACCTTCGTTCCGGGTATCATCAAATAAAAATCCGGGCGGAGGATATCCCAAAGGCGGCCTTCTCAACAAGATATGACCTATATGAATAACTTGTCATGTCTTTTGGTCTCACGAACGCTCCAGCACATTTCATGTATATCATGAACTCGGTGTTCATGCCGGAGCTGGACAAGTTCGTTGTGGTGTTCATTGATGATATCTTGGTTTTTTCCAAGACCGAAGCAGAACACGCAGAACACTTGAGAATCGTTCTTCAACGATTGAGGGACCATAAGCTCTATGCAAAGTTCAGCAAATGTGAGTTTTGGATCAGCCATGTGCCATTTTTGGGACATATCATCTCAGCGGAAGGCATTGCGGTTGACCCAAGCAAAATTGAACAAGTGCTGAAATGGAAAGCTGCCACTTCTGTCCATGAAGTCAGAAGCTTCCTCGGTTTAGCAGGATATTACTGGAGATTCATTCCAAGCTTTTCCAAGCTTGCTAAGCCGATGACAGAATTATTGAAGAAGGGAACAAAATATGTTTGGAACGCAGCATGTGAAGGAGCGTTCCAAGCATTGGTGAAGCATCTCACAACAGCCCCGGTCTTAGCTCAACCGGATACGACCAAGCCCATTGACGTGTATTGTGATGTGTCCGGCATCAGGCTCGGCTGCGTGTTGATGTAAGAAGGACGTTTGGTCGCATATGGCTCACGCCAACTTCAAAACCATGAGCAGCACTATCCGACTCATGATCTGGAGCTCGCTGCTGTTGTTTTGGCGCTGAAAATGTGGAGGCACTATCTCCTGCGGAATTTGGTGCATCTCTACACTGACCACAAGAGCTTGAAGTATATCTTGACCTAGAAGGAGCTGAATATGAGGCAAAGGAGGTGGTCAGAACTAATCAAATATTATGAGATTGAGATTCATTACCACCCCGGCAAGGCGAATGTTGTTGCCGACGCGCTGAGTCGGAAATCACATGTCCATAACCTCACCATTACACCGGTGGAGGAGGAAGAGCCAAGTTTATACTTGGTTCCTTATGGATCACTCTACAACCTCGCCCTCATTGTGGTAGCTCTGATACCACGCTGAGACGGCCCCACGGGACCTCGTCGGGTGGTGCCGTGTTATGCGGCACCCAACAGCACACGGGTCGATGAACAAACATCATATTACATAAATAGTTTGCGGAAGCGTACAAGATTGTTTTACAAATAAGTATATCAGAGTAAACTACAGCGGAAGACTATCACTCTCACGACTCATATCTAAACTAGCAACAAAGAAACGGTCCAGCCCGCGGACGTTTCTTACTAGCAACACGAAGACATGCAGCGGCGAGGATGCTCTTAGAGTAAGCACTCGGAGGTTCCCGAGTCTCATCGGCACCCCTTCTCATAATCAGCGAGTCAATTACCTGCAAAACAACTCGGATAGCATCCTTGAGCATAACGCTCAGCAAGACTTAACCGTCACCCTAAACATGAAACTCTAAGTGAGGTTATGAACCTAACATAGGATGGCATAAGCATAATTAACTCGCCTAAAAGTGAATCCTTACTTTCAGGTATTAATTGCAGCATTTTAAGTAACCCTGGGCACGCTACATCGGGAGTCCACAATCAAGCAAGAAACGCTTTCCCCCGATGTAAATTGCTCATGGCATAAAAGAATCGAGTTAGCACTAGCCTATTCATCGAGATCCAATACAACACTAGTATAATACTTCACATCAATATGATTAGTTCCTTTCTCATGCAAGTTCTTACTACATCACGACTGTGAGCACAAGTATGCTCGGTCCATTCCGCGAGCGACGGTGATTCGAATCAATAACACCCGGACTACACGACACGTACGCCCGTACTCGACGTTGCCTATAACAACCATCACTGACGTCGTACGTGGCAGCCTTTCCCCCGTTTCACCCCTGCTGAATCGATCAAGTCGCCCCGTACAGTAGCTACTCTCATGGTGCACCTTCCGACGTGAGATGTCATGAGAATATTCCCCACATACTGCACACCAGCCGTCCGCCTGAGGCGACCCGAAAAGTCCCAACGACAGCTTCCCGAGGTACATCGGTTTACTGGGTCCCATATAGCCAGCATGAGTCCGGTACACAACTCAAACTTGTTCAACAGGGCCGCATACGGATCGGTCCTTGACCGACACGGACAGGTCTACAGCACCCAGGCCCCTATGTCCTGCTGCTCCTACAACCTTCCGGTCTCAACTTTAACTTGCTAATTCAATTACGAACCAATCCCGTATGCCCCAGTTGTTCCTAAATCTGCGAGTAGCATCTCACCACTCGACTTCTACCGAACCGTACTTAAGCATGGCAGTTCTACACGGTGAAAGACACCTACCCAATACTCCATGGGTCATTTGGCTATGCAAGAGGAGTATCAAACACTAGACCTAATGCACAGTTCAAATCTTAACCAAAGGTGAATACAAAGTAAAAACTTAACAGCTGTTAAATGCAAACCGGAGCTTGCCTGTTTTGCAGGGTAGTCGTATATAAGCAGTTAGTATCCTTGCAGATCCACCCTTGACTCTCCGGAGCTTGATCCACTTTGATGAATCACTCCTTTGAGTCCCCTTCGTTGTGGTTCCTATTGAAATGCATATGCATATGTTTCATGGAATGTAATGGAAAGAAGTTATAGAATTACTTTCTTAAGAACAGAGGTTGTGTGGAAAAGCCAAGCATGGCTTGGTTTGCCTCTGTTGTGCAAAGAACAGAATTAAACTAATTTGACCTTAAGGCCCTTAGCTATAACTAACCCTTTTCTCTAATGAACATAATAGATAAGCTGAAAAGATTTGAGTGCAACTGAAGAACAAGAACTCCAATGGCCTCAAAACTTTTACAGCAGGTTCTATACTACCTAAGGATTTAGCTTGCCAAATTGCAGCTAATGTGGAGTCATATTGTGTCCTCCATAATTCTCACAATATCTCTTATGTATTTTTCCCTTATACATAAGTATGGAGAATAAGGACAGGGAGTTCCAGGACTCATCTTGGGCTGATAATTTACATGTGAGTTCTTGATCACATGAGAGTCATCTGGTCCAAAATTCAGCCCTCTTACTTGGGTAGTTCTCCCAGAACAATTCTTTAAGCATTTGTACTCAATAGAATTAATTCTGTAGTAATGTGCATTTTCATGCCCAACTAAGTGAACTACAATTCCAAGTATGTCCCAGAGAGCTTGCCTAAATTTTCCTATGATTTTTGGAGCTATGGATTGCTCAGAACAGATTTTTGAAGTGGAAAACATTTTCTGAAAATGTTTCTGGACTCTTTTGAACACAGTAGTTTGCATTTAGCAAATTCCTACACAAATGATCTTCAAATGAGCTGAAAATTTGCTAGTAGGTCAATAATATGCTAAAGAATATTCTGGCAAAATTTGGATATTTTTGGATAACCCAAACTCCCTCAATAATTCTTTTTCAGAAAACCTTCAAAGAATTTTCCAGAATATAATATTGACTTTCATAGAAATCTGAGTTCATATTTGGATAGAACTCAGAGAGATGAATCCAAACCAATTGGAATCACTCAAATTGGAGTTTTCTACAGGGAGATATGAATTTCTAAAGATTGAGCTAAGTCAGGGATTATTTTCCTATTGCAAATCCCATTGGGCCCGCTTTTTAAACCCCAGCCAATCAGATTGGGGCCACAGCGGTTCACAGAATTGTACCGCGTAGCCACAAAAGATCCTAGCCACAACAGATCCTTTTTTTTAAACTCTACAGGCGCTGACGGCTGGGACCCACCCGGTCTTCTTCTTCCTCCCGTTGTTTTCCCGCGCCCGCGCTGCCCCTCGCCGGCCCGACGCCGGAGCTCACCGGCTCGCCTTCTCCGGCCACCGCCCGAGCTGAGGTTTGCCGCCAGGGCGTTTATGATGTCGAGGAACATGTCTGCGGGGTCATCTAGGGTTGCCGGTGACCGGAAACACCCCGGCGACGTGCGGCGGTCTTTGCTGCCTTTCGGCACCGTCGACCAGGGTTCCTAGTCCTCTAACCAAGCGACAAACACGTGCTACAGCATCAGTGGTCGATCGCCAAGCTTGGCATGGCCCTCAAATGGCACTGGAATGGCCGCAAACCGGACGTCACCGTGCGGCCGACCGGTTCCGCCGTGATCACGCTCGGTAGAGCTCAAAATTCGCGGTGCCCAGTTAATGTCATGCCTCGGATGCTAAAGAGGATATGACCGCCGGCTAGTCCAGCTCCTCCGTGCAAAATTTGACGAGCTAAGAACGGACAGAAGTGGAAAATTTTGGATTTCCATACCGGATGCTCGGGTTGAAGCCGCCGTTGCAAAACCTCGGAATTCACCGGCTACGCTCCACGAATTGCTCCAAGTTTTGGGTGAGAGCAATAACACAGCAGAACGCTCCCGTGGCCGTGCTTGATTGGGCTTGGAAGCTTCTGTGGTGAGCTGTCCACGTGAAGCCAACCGTCGATTCTTTTGAGGTCACCGCGAAATGGTTGATTGGGGGCTCGGGAACGCCGGGACTTTGTGGTTTCTGGGTCGGGGGAAGTGAGCAACGGTTGCGACTCCGTGTTTAGCCCCTCGGAGGCCGTGGGCGCGATGGTCTCCGCTGGTTTCCCGATCGACCGAGAGCGAACGAGGGAAGAACGGCTGTGCGGCGTTCACGCGAGAGGAGGAGAGCAATCGGGTCTTTGCTCAGCCGAGGGCACGATAACGTCGAAGGAAACCGCCTTCGGTGGCCGCGCGTGGGGGGGGGGGGAGGCAGCAGGAGGTGTCGGGTCCAGTTCCCCGGGGGGCGCGGTGGAACTCCTCGGTGGCGCCCGAGCAGAACGGAAGCCAAATTCATTTGCTTCCTGGTTAAGTTTAAGCCTCCAGCTCACTGCCATGTGGGTCCCATCCCACATTCTAACCCCCAAATATCTTCTCAAAGTGATCCTCTTAATTCCCACAATTCTGAGTTTAAAGTGTGGGTTAGAATTTTAATCCTTCCAATTCAGTTTGAATTTGCTTTCCAAATTTGAATTTGGTTGAAGTTTGCAAATTCTCCTCTTTAACTCCCTTTTGAGATTACCCTACAATTGAAAAGTTTATGAGCAAACTTTTCCCTATAATTCCAACTATAGGGCTGCATGTTTACTCAAAGTTTTTGGTCACTACATGTGTGAACTTTGAATTTAAAATCTGATTTTTAAACTTACATGCAAAGAGGTATTTAACTCCTTATTGGTCCAACACTTTTAAATAAAAAGGTGAACCTCATGTTGGATGTTCATCCATGTATTACCTTACATGAAGAAAGTTTTAGCAAGTCCCATTTTTCATGTCATTGCCACACATATGAACTCAAACCATAGTTTTTATTCATACACATTTTTGAGACTTTTACATTCCTCCCCCCTTAAAAGAATCTCGTCCCGAGATTACAAAAGAGGAATGAGACGGGAGAGGTAATTACAAACTGTACAAAGATAAAAATTCCGGGTAGTTGGTGCGGAGATAATCTTCACTTTCCCACGTCGCCTCTTCCGTGGTGTGATTACTCCACAGCACCTTGAAGAATCTGATCGTCCGGTTCCGGGTTACTCGGGTCTTTTCATCCAAAATCTGAACCGGTCGCTCGGTGTAGGTCAGGTCTGGTTTCAATTCGTCGATGTCCTCAGTGCGAACAGCAGCGGTGAATTTGAGGCACTTCCGCAGCTGTGAAACATGAAATACATCATGAACACCCGCTAGACTTGCCGGTAATTCCAGCCGGTAGGCTACGGGTCCGCACTTCTCCGTGATAGCAAAAGGACCAATAAAACGGGGAGCGAGCTTCCCCTTTACACCGAACCGGTGAATTCCCTTCATCGGAGATACACGAAGATAAACGTGTTCCCCGATGTCAAAATTTAATGGCCTACGCCTTTGATCAGCGTAGCTCTTCTGTCGGGATTGTGCAGCCTTTAAGTTCTCCTGTATCAACCGAACTCGGTCTTCGGCTTCGTTGACAAGATCAATCCCAAACAGAACTCTTTCGCCGGACTCACACCAATTTAGTGGTGTGCGGCACTTCCGGCCGTAGAGAGCTTCATACGGTGCCATTTTAATACTCGCTTGATAACCGTTGTTGTATGAAAACTCCGCCAGCGGTAGGTGAGCGTCCCAATTCCTACCGTGGTGGATGGCACATGCTCTCAACATGTCCTCGAGCACTTGATTCACCCTCTCAGTTTGTCCATCGGTTTGAGGGTGATATGCGGAGCTTCTAATTAGCTTGGTGCCCAACGAGGCATGCAGCTGCTCCCAAAATCGAGCAACAAACAGCGCACCTCGATCTGAAATGATGGTCTTTGGAACACCATGTGAACATATAATTCTGGAGATGAATAACTCCGCATATTGTCTTGCTCGATAATGAGTGTTCACCGGTATGAAATGAGCTGATTTCGTCAACCGGTCGACGATCACCCATATCGAGTCATGCTTCTTGGATGTGAGCGGTAATCCGACGATGAAGTCCATACTCACATCCTCCCATTTCCATGCCGGTATCTTCAAAGGTTGTAGCGGTCCGGCCTTCCGCATATGATCAGCCTTGACCCGTCTACACGTATCACACTCGGATACATATTTAGCAATCTCCCTCTTCATCCTCGTCCACCAAAATTTCTGTTTCAAATCTTGGTACATCTTGTTACTTCCGGGATGAATGGAAAACTTCGACAGGTGGGCTTCATCCAAGATTTTCTTCCGGAGTTTCATATTGTGCGGTACCACTATACGGTCGTTAAACCATATCGTACCGTTCTCATCCTTCCGGAAGCATTTCATCTCTCCGTTGTCGAGTCTTCTCCGTATGTGAGACATACCTCTGTCTCTTCTTTGAGCCTCAACAATATCCTCACGGATTGTTGGAATGAGCGCGACGCGCCATACGGAATGACACGGAGGCTGGGTTCTTCATCTTCCAACTCAGCAACCGCTAAGTTGTGAACGTGGGCTTTCCGACTAAGCGCGTCGGCAACCACGTTGGCTTTTCCCCGGTGATAGTGGATCTCAATTTCATAATCTTTTATGAGCTCCAACCATCTCCGTTGTCTCATATTCAGCTCCTTCTGCGTGAAGATATACTTCAGGCTTTTATGGTTGGTGTAGAGGTGAACAAGATTACCAAGTAGGTAATGCCTCCACATCTTTAACGCCAACACCACCGCAGCAAGCTCATGATCGTGAGTTGGATAATGCTGCTCGTGGTTTCGCAGTTGACGAGACCCATAGGCGATTACACGCCCTTCTTGCATCAGAACGCAGCCGAGACCGATGCCGGACGCATCGCAGTATACATCAAATGGCTTCGTCGTGTCCGTCTGAGCAAGAACTGGAGCCGTTGTGAGATGTTTCACCAATGTTTTGAATGCGGCTTCACATGCTGCATTCCACATGTATTTAGTGCCCTTCTTCAGCAGCTCCGTCATTGGTTTAGCAATATTTGAGAAGCTCGGAATGAACCTCCGATAATACCCTGCTAAACCCAGGAAACTTCGGACCTCGTGGACTGATTTGGGAGATTCCCACTTCAGCACTTGTTCAATTTTGCTGGGGTCCACGGCAATGCCCTCTGCTGAAATGATATGGCCTAGGAAAGGCAGTTGATCAATCCAAAATTCGCACTTGCTGAACTTGGCATACAATTGGTGCTCCCGCAACCGTTGTAGCACAATACGCAGATGTTCAGCGTGCTCTTCTTTAGATTTGGAGTAAACAAAAATGTCGTCGATGAATACCACGACGAACTTGTCTAGCTCCGGCATGAATACAGAATTCATCAAATACATAAAGTGTGCCGGAGCGTTGGTTAGCCCAAATGACATGACGAGGTACTCGTAGAGTCCGTATCTCGTCGAGAAAGCTGTCTTCGGTATGTCCTCCGGTCGGATCTTGATTTGATGATAGCCCGACCGAAGATCCATCTTCGAAAATACCTTTGCACCCACAAGTTGATCAAACAGGATGTCAATGCGGGGCAAAGGATACTTGTTCTTTATTGTGACAGCATTGAGAGGACGGTAATCAACACATAGCCGTAGTGTTTCGTCCTTCTTCTTAACGAACAGTGCTGAGCAACCCCAAGGTGAAGAACTTGGTCGTATGAAACCCTTGCTCATGAGTTCATTCAGTTGCTCTTTCAACTCCGCTAGCTCGTTAGGTGCCATCTTGTAAGGCCTTCGTGAAATAGGCGTCGTTCCCGGCGCCAGTTCAATTTTGAACTCGACGTCCCGTTCAGGCGGCATGCCCGGTAAGTCATCGGGAAATACGTCGGGATAATCACGTACCACCGGAATATCTTCAAGCTTCAGCGCTTCCGTGGGGTAGGCCTCTACCATATCTGGATCTTCGCTGTCTAAAAACAGCGTGTGCTGTCCATGAATCGGCGAGTCAATCTGGACAGTCCGGTTACCGATATTGAGAACGGCACCGTGACGATTTAGCCAAGACATCCCCAATATAATGTCTATCTTCTGCCTATCCAACATAATCAGCGATGTTGGGTATAACTTCCCGCCCAAACACAACGCTGCTCGGGACACAATCTGATTGGCAGAGATATTTCCTCCCGGTGAACGTATGAGAAAACTCGTTGTGGGGGTATTGGTGGATAATTGGTGCTGATCCACGCATGTTTTGCTGATAAAATTATGGGTTGCACCGGAATCAAAAAGTATGAGCACGGGCACGTCTTTGAGAGTGAACATGCCCGCTAACACCGGTGCTCCCTCCGGGACATCCTCAATAGCCAGATGTTGCACACTCCCGGATTGCAATGCTGTTACATGGACTTGAGCAGGTGGCGGCATACCACCGGACGATGATGGCTGTCTGGTGTTCACCAACTTCTCCCGGCATTCTTGCCTAAAATGCCCTGAACGGTGGCAATAAGAACACAGAGGTTTCCCCGGTTCTTCGTTGACTTGTGGTTGAGAAGTTGATGTACTTGGCTGCAGCAATGATGCAACAGGTGTCCTTCGTTGCTGCGGCAATGGTGTTGCTTCAAGACAAGACTCTTGAGCAGGAAATCTGTACTGAGTTGATCTCACTGGCGTTTGCCATCTTTCATCGGATGGTGTGTGATACACCACACGATATTTACGAGGAACGACTGGTGTGTCTTCCTGCACATCCTCCCGGTCCCTCTTCTCTGCTTGACACTCAAGTGTCGCTTGTTCTTGCAGCAGAGCAGCACTGATCAACTCGGTGTAACTGCCTTGATTGAACAAAGCTAACTTCTCTTTTAGTATGGCACTCAAGCCATAGAAAAAGTAGTCACACATTGCAGCTTCGCTCGTCGCATAAGCAGGAGCATATTGTGCCAGAAGGTTGAATCTTCGGACATAATCGAGGACACTCATGTCCCCCTGCTTCAAGTTTCTGAATTCTTGCTGTTGGGCCTTAATAAAACCCATAGGAATGTGACGAGCCCGGAATGCTTCACGAAATTCCGTCCATTCCACTTGATGACCTTCCGGAACGGTGGCAAGATAAGAGAACCACCAATTTCCGGCGGCTCCATGGAGCTGTTGAGCTGCAAATGCTGCCTTCTGATATTCGTCGCACTCAAACACCCCAAACTTGGACTCCATAACTCGAAGCCACTGATCAGCTTCCACTGGTTCATGGGCTTCCGTGAAGATTGGCGGTTGTGTCGCCAAGAAATCCAAGTAGGCGTTCCGAGGTGGAACGTCCTGTTGTGCACGCTGGAGTAAGCCCTGTTGTACCAAGGCTTGGAGTAGTCTTGTGTTCTCTTGACTTGACTCGACCATCTGATCCATGACATCCGCCCATACCGTTGATGGCGGTGCCCGTGGTGGAGTCGAGTCATCATCGTCTTGACGAGAACTATCAACCCTACTCGGAGAATGAGTACGCACCATACTGCACAAAGATAATTTTTGAGGGAAGTCAAAACATGATCTCAGCAGTATGTGAAAGTATGTAAAACATGAACATGCTAAAACTTTATGAAAGCATAACAAAATTTCATGTTTACACATCTTTCTAAAGCCAACATATCCAGTCCCTCATTCGGTACAAAACAGACCTTTCAGTACTTAACCCAGAATTTGATCCAGTTATTAGCATTTTCATAACTCAAGTTGAATACCAAAGTTAAAGTTAACTTCAGTATATTTTCAACGAGTACTCACATGCCCCTAGATCTTTTCTGGAACAAAAGTTAGGATTGTTCAAAGTTGACAGAATTTTCTGGCTAAATTTTGCCAGCACCTCCTTTGTATGTGGCTGTTTTCATCACAGTTTTACATACAAATGAATACAATTCTGAACAAACTATGAACTACAAAATCGTTGCAAGTTTCATAACCTTCCCAACGGTGTATCATATGAACCTTAGAAATTTTTCTACAGATTGTGACGGCTAATTTACAGCAACATCCCGAGAAGTTTGCAGCTGCTCTGTTTTCCGAACAGTTTGCATTCATCTGGACATTCGACCAAGTTGGTGTCGGATTTGGCTCTGGAGCTCTACAGAAAAGTTGTAGTGCACTTAATAAACTTTCCAGAACCGTATCAAACACCTCCATTGGGTCAAACTAATCAGAGTTACGCTCTGTTAAAGTTCGGCAAAACTTCTGCCAGAACAGAGCACTCTGTTTTTTAGATCAAAAGAAGCCTAGTAATTCTCTTCTTTGAAGCTTAGTTCAAGTGAAGAGTTCAGTAACTAATATGTGCTTTATCACATCCATTTTTAGTTTGGAAGTTAGTCATGAATGATTTCTTCATAGGTAAGAATACTATCCAGTGTAGTACGGTGGCGATGCACCGTAAGACATATGCCGGTACTACGTTGCCTCACCAAAGAAAAACCTAACCGGATTACACCGGCATATACGTATCCTTAGGTGGCACTAAAACGGTCACTCGCAAACGTGGTCTACACGCACTAAGGTTTTCGTGGTTAGTACCTACATAAGCCACACTCAATCATCAGGTCCGGCTGCACACCGAACACGGTATCCATAACAGTTTGTACACCCGGCCGTCATCACTCGCCCAGGTGTTCTCAAGCCAAACACGCCTTGAGCTACGTGTTCACGTTACTGACCACGTGACGGGGTCTCCCAAATTGCACCACGCACGCCTGGGACAGACACTGCTCGAATACCCCAAACGACATGAAGAGTCGTAGAGGATACTAAAGTGGGTTGGGTTACCTGCAACCCATGGGGCTCCACCCTTCAGCTTGTGCGCACTGGTGGACAGCGCATACGTGCACCCCTCAAGACATAATCATCCCGAGATGCACGATTTTCTGACATAACAAATAAGTTAGGTTGCCACCTTCATAATATGCTAATAGTAGTCCTTATGTGGGCCTAGTACCGTTATCTCACCGTATCCTAAGTTTTTGACATAATATGATGCTCAATCCGTGCTTTGTTCCCAACGCGGCTCTGATACCATGTGTGGTAGCTCTGATACCACGCTGAGACGGCCCCACGGGACCTCGTCGGGTGGTGCCGTGTTATGTGGCACCCAACAGCACACGGGTCGATGAACATACATCATATTACATAAATAGTTTGCGGAAGCGTACAAGATTGTTTTACAAATAAGTATATCAGAGTAAACTACAGCGGAAGACTATCACTCTCACGACTCATATCTAAATTAGCAACAAAGAAACGGTCCAGCCCGCGGACGTTTCTTACTAGCAACATGAAGACATGTAGCGGCGAGGATGCTCTTAGAGTAAGCACTCGGAGGTTCCCGAGTCTCATCGGCACCCCTTCTCATAATCAGCGAGTCAATTACCTGCAAAACAACTCGGATAGCATCCGTGAGCATAACGCTCAGCAAGACTTAACCGTCACCCTAAACATGAAACTCTAAGTGAGGTTATGAACCTAACATAGGATGGCATAAGCATAATTAACTCGCCTAAAAGTGAATCCTTACTTTCAGGTATTAATTGCAGCATTTTAAGTAACCCTGGGCACGCTACATCGGGAGTCCACAATCAAACAAGAAACGCTTTCCCCCGATGTAAATTGCTCATGGCATAAAAGAATCGAGTTAGCACTAGCCTATTCATCGAGATCCAATACAACACTAGTATAATACTTCACATCAATATGATTAGTTCCTTTCTCATGCAAGTTCTTACTACGTCACGACTGTGAGAACAAGTATGCTCGGTCCATTCCACGAGCGACGGTGATTCGAATCAATAACACCCGGACTACACGACACATACGCCCGTACTCGACGTTGCCTACAACAACCATCACTGACGTCGTACGTGGCAGCCTTTCCCCCGTTTCACCCCCACTGAATCGATCAAGTCGCCCCGTACAGTAGCTACTCTCATGGTGCACCTTCCGACGTGAGATGTCATGAGAATATTCCCCACATACTGCACACCGGCCGTCCGCCTGAGGCGGCCCGAAAAGTCCCAACGACAGCTTCCCGAGGTACATCGGTTTACTGGGTCCCATATAGCCAGCATGAGTCCGGTACACAACTCAAACTTGTTCAACAGGGCCGCATACGTATCGGTCCTTGACCGACACGGACAGGTCTACAGCACCCAGGCCCCTATGTCCTGCTGCTCCTACAACCTTCCGGTCTCAACTTTAACTTGCTAATTCAATTACGAACCAATCCCGTATGCCCCTGTTGTTCATAAATCTGCGAGTAGCATCTCACCACTCGACTTCTACCGAACCGTACTTAAGCATGGCAGTTCTACACGGTGAAAGACACCTACCCAATACTCCATGGGTCATTTGGCTATGCAAGAGGAGTATCAAACACTGGACCTAATGCACAGTTCAAATCTTAACCAAAGGTGAATACAAAGTAAAAACTTAACAGCTGTTAAATGCAAACCGGAGCTTGCCTGTTTTGCAGGGTAGTCGTATATAAGCAGTTAGTATCCTTGCAGATCCACCCTTGACACTCCGGAGCTTGATCCACTTTGATGAATCACTCCTTTGAGTCCCCTTCGTTGTGGTTCCTATTGAAATGCATATGCATATGTTTCATGGAATGTAATGGAAAGAAGTTATAGAATTACTTTCTTAAGAACAGAGGTTGTGTGGAAAAGCCAAGCATGGCTTGGTTTGCCTCTGTTGTGCAAAGAACAGAATTAAACTAATTTGACCTTAAGGCCCTTAGCTATAACTAACCCTTTTCTCTAATGAACATAATAGATAAGCTGAAAAGATTTGAGTGCAACTGAAGAACAAGAACTCCAATGGCCTCAAAAATTTTACAGCAGGTTCTATACTACCTAAGGATTTAGCTTGCCAGATTGCAGCTAATGTGGAGTCATATTGTGTCCTCCATAATTCTCACAATATCTCTTATGTATTTTTCCCTTATACATAAGTATGGAGAATAAGGACAGGGAGTTCCAGGACTCATCTTGGGCTGATAATTTACATGTGAGTTCTTGATCACATGAGAGTCATCTGGTCCAAAATTCAGCCCTCTTACTTGGGTAGTTCTCCCAGAACAATTCTTTAAGCATTTGTACTCAATAGAATTAATTCTGTAGTAATGTGCATTTTCATGCCCAACTAAGTGAACTACAATTCCAAGTATGTCCCAGAGAGCTTGCCTAAATTTTCCTATGATTTTTGGAGCTATGGATTGCTCAGAACATATTTTTGAAGTGGGAAACATTTTCTGAAAATGTTTCTGGACTCTTTTGAACACAGTAGTTTGCATTTAGCAAATTCCTACACAAATGATCTTCAAATGAGCTGAAAATTTGCTAGTAGGTCAATAATATGCTAAAGAATATTCTGGCAAAATTTGGGTATTTTTGGATAACCCAAACTCCCTCAATAATTCTTTTTCAGAAAACCTTCAAAGAATTTTCCAGAATATAATATTGACTTTCATAGAAATCTGAGTTCATATTTGGATAGAACTCAGAGAGATGAATCCAAACCAATTGGAATCACTCAAATTGGAGTTTTCTACAGGGAGATATGAATTTCTAAAGATTGAGCTAAGTCAGGGATTATTTTCCTATTGCAAATCCCATTGGGCCCGCTTTTTAAACCCCAGCCAATCAGATTGGGGCCACAGCGGTTCACAGGATCGTACCACGTAGCCACAAAAGATCCTAGCCACAACAGATCCTCTTTTTAAACTCTACAGGCGCTGACGGCTGGGACCCACCCGGTCTTCTTCTTCCTCCCGTTGTTTTCCCGCGCCCGCGCTGCCCCTCGCCGGCCCGACGCCGGAGCTCACCGGCTCGCCTTCTCCAGCCACCGCCCGAGCTGAAGTTTGCCGCCAGGGCATTTATGATGTCGAGGAACATATCTGCGGGGTCATCTAGGGTTGCCGGTGACCGGAAACACCCCGGCGACGTGCGGCGGTCTTTGCTGCCTTTCGGCACCGTCGGCCAGGGTTCCTAGTCCTCTAACCAAGCGACAAACACGTGCTACAGCATCAGTGGTCGATCGCCAAGCTTGGCATGGACCTCAAATGGCACTGGAATGGCCGCAAACCGGACATCACCGTGCGGCCGACCGGTTCCGCCGTGATCACGCTCGGTAGAGCTCAAAATTCGCCGTGCCCAGTTAATGTCATGCCTCGGATGCTAAAGAGGATATGACCGCCGGCTAGTCCAGCTCCTCCGTGCAAAATTTGACGAGCTAAGAACGGACAGAAGTGGAAAATTTTGGATTTCCATACCGGATGCTCGGGTTGAAGCCGCCGGAGCAAAACCTCGGAATTCGCCGGCTACGCTCCACGAATTGCTCCAAGTTTTGGGTGAGAGCAATAACACAGCAGAACGCTCCTGTGGCCGTGCTTGATTGGGCTTGGAAGCTTCTGTGGAGAGCTGTCCACGTGAAGCCGACCGTCGATTCTTTTGAGGTCACCGCGAAATGGTTGATTGGGGGCTCGGGAACGCCGGGACTTTGTGGTTTCTGGGTCGGGGGAAGTGAGCAACGGTTGCGCCTCCGTGTTTAGCCCCTCGGAGGCCGTGGGCGCGATGGTCTCCGCTGGTTTCCCGATCGACCGAGAGCGAACGAGGGAAGAACGGCTGTGCGGCGTTCACGCGAGAGGAGGAGAGCAATCGGGTCTTTGCTCAGCCGAGGGCACGATAACGTCGAAGGAAACCCGCCTTCGGTGGCCGCGCGTGGGGGGGGGAGGCAGCAGGAGGTGTCGGGTCCAGTTCCCCGGGGGGCGCGGTGGAACTCCTCGGTGGCGCCCGAGCAGAACAGAAGCCAAATTCATTTGCTTCCTGGTTAAGTTTAAGCCTCCAGCTCACTGCCATGTGGGTCCCATCCCACATTCTAACCCCCAAATATCTTCTCAAAGTGATCCTCTTAATTCCCACAATTCTGAGTTTAAAGTGTGGGTTAGAATTTTAATCCTCCCAATTCAGTTTGAATTTGCTTTCCAAATTTGAATTTGGTTGAAGTTTGCAAATTCTCCTCTTTAACTCCCTTTTGAGCTCACCCTACAATTGAAAAGTTTATGAGCAAACTTTTCCCTATAATTCCAACTATAGGGCTGCATGTTTACTCAAAGTTTTTGGTCACTACATGTGTGAACTTTGAATTTAAAATCTGATTTTTAAACTTACATGCAAAGAGGTATTTAACTCCTTATTGGTCCAACACTTTTAAATAAAAAGGTGAACCTCATGTTGGATGTTCATCCATGTATTACCTTGCATGAAGAAAGTTTTAGCAAGTCCCATTTTTCATGTCATTGCCACACATATGAACTCAAACCATAGTTTTTATTCATACACATTTTTGAGACTTTTACACTCATCCCTACCATTAGGGAGGATATCATTACAGCTCAGAAGGTTGACAAGGGCATGGCACATCTCCGGAGATGGATAGACAGCGGGGATATCAAATATGTATCCGGAAAGATGATGAGGGGACGCTGTGGTTCAATGACCGCATAGTCGTACCTCGGAATATGGAGCTGAGGAAGAATATCCTTGATGAAGCTCACTTGTCTAAATTGTCCATTCATCCGGGCAGCAACAAAATGTACCAATATTTGAAGAGAAAATTTTGGTGGACACGGATGAAGCGGGAAGTGGCTAAATACATATCCGAGTGTGATACGTGTAGACGAGTGAAAGCGGATCACATGAGGAAATCAGGGCTGTTGCAACCCCTGAAAATTCCAGCATGGAAGTGGGAAGATGTGAGCATGGATTTCATTGTGGGATTACCCCTAACTTCCAACAAGCATGATTCCATTTGGGTAATTGTTGACCGGCTAACCAAGTTGGCTCACTTTATTCCCGTGCATACACCTTACCATGCCAGCAAGTAAGCGGAGTTGTACATAGCAAGAATCCTATGCTTGCATGGGGTATCCAAGACCATAATCTCAGATCAAGGGGCACTGTTTGTAGCTCATTTCTGGGAGCAGTTGCACGCTGCTTTGGGTACCAAACTGATTCGAAGCTCCGCCTATCACCCTCAGACAGATGGGCAAACTGAGAGGGTGAACCAAGTATTAGAGGACATGTTGAGAGCGTGTGCCATCCACCACGGTAGAAACTGGGATGATCATCTACCGTTGGCGGAATTCTCGTACAATAATGGCTATCAAGCGAGTATCAAGATGACACCATATGAAGCTCTCTACGGTCGCAAATGCCGCGCCCCATTGAACTGGTGCGAGTCCGGTGAAAGGGTCACGTTTGGGGTTGATGTGGTGAACGACGCTGAAGAGCGCGTTCGGATGATTCAAGCCAACTTGAAGGCCGCCCAATCCCAACAGAAAAGTTATGCTGATAAGAGGCGTAGGCCGCTACACTTCGATGTCGGGGAACACGTGTACCTCCGTGTATCTCCGATGAAGGGCGTACACAGATTCGGCGTGAAGGGGAATCTCGCTCCCTGATTTATTGGACCCTATACTTTCACCGAGAAGTGTGGACATTTGAGAAGAGCAAGTAAACACAATCAAGAGGGTGATTAGAGGGCAAACCCATGACTCCAAAAAGTAGGAGTTCATACACATAAACATGAGAGGCTGAGTTCACCCCTAGAACTTAAATACTCTTGGGAGGCCAAGTTTCATGCAAATCCAAACTCTTTTGAGTCACTTTTGGAGACTTTTGTAAAAAGGTCTATTTCAATGCAAATTCAAATTTGAACTAGTTTTCAGCACTTGAATTCAAAAGTTGACTCCATATTCAAACTCAGCACATTTTTCTGAGTTAGTCCACTAATTTTCATCCCCATTGGAGTTCATCTTGTTGGGAGCTAAATTTGCATTAATTCAAAAACTGAATTTGAATTTCAAATTCGAATGTGAAACGAATTTGGCCAACCCGATTTCAAACTGATGAATTCAAATCCATCCCCTGAATTGGTGGCTAAGTCTTCCATTCATGTTTGAGTAGCTGAGATATTTGCACCAACAAAGGAGAGGCTTAGGGGGGAAGCAAGGGCCCACGTGGCAGTCAAATGCACTGATCAAGCACTCCCACGGGCTCTGTTCTATGGGACACGGCAGCGGGCGCCACCGAGCAGCTGCCGAACAGCCACCGCGATGAGCTGGTGTCGTGCTGGAGGCTAGCGCCGGGTCTTTTGTTGCACACGAAGCCACCTCTCGCAGCTCACACGGAAATCCTGCCGGCTATCGCACAAGCTCAACCAAAAGTATCACCGTTTCGGCCGCCCTATCGGTTCTCCGGTGCGCCGCCGCTCTAAGCACGCTCGTGCCCGATGATCAACAGCAACTCGACGCGCCAGAGGCTGCTCGAACTCACGGTAAAAACCCTACCCCTTTTCGTTCCCTCACAGGGGATAATTTCACCGTTTATTTCTCGGTGTTCAAAGAACCAAGTCATTCAAAACTCTGAAATTCATAATGGTTAGTCCACCACAAAGGATTCTGAGCTACACATATGTTCTGCACCTGCCCACGGCCACCTAGGATCAAAAAACCGGCGGAAACCATAGACTAGGGTTGCTGTACTTCAAAATTTTCCGATCGCTGCCGTTTTAGCCCTAGGTCGACGATGAGGTCCTAGTTGCGGCCGTTTTCACGAGGATCAGTGCTCATATCCGTGATCATCAAGTCTCAGTGGAGCTCTCCGAGCAAACCACGTCGAAAAAGGTATAGAGAACACCGAGTTCGACGTCGCCGATGAGCTCCTAGCCGCTGTCACCGTCGCGAGCACTGTTCCGGCCATCGCCGAGCTCCGGTGAGTGCACCAACGTTTCCTCAGGCTAAGATGTGCACAGGCGGCGAGTTTCATCGATGGTCGGGCAGTAGAACGACTGGCGGCGAGCTCTCCAGCGAGGGGGGCGGTGGTGAGCCGCGAGAGCGCGAGGAAGACGAAGCCCCACGGGCCCCACGTGTCGGCCTCTGTCAAAACAGCATCGGATCTGCTATGGCGCCGGGATTTCGTGTAACTACGCGGGAGACTCTGCGGACCCCGTGTGGTTTGGCTATAGAGCTGACACGTAGCCCTGGGACCCACCAGTTGGTTTAAACTTTTATTTGAATTTCAGAATTTGGTTCAAACTTCAACTAGCTATAACTTTTGCTAGGAAGCTCCAAATTTAGTGAAACAAATTTTTATGGATTCAGCTCTTCGAGTATTATCCAGCAAAACAAGTTTCAGCTCATGAAACCTATTATTTTTGCAGAATTAATTCCCTAAACTTTAAACTGTTGGGAATTTTATCTGGAGAATTCTTTTATGGAAAATTCTGAAATTTGGCTAGGATGTTCATTTTAAAATCCTTGAGCCACAGAAAAAATTTTAGATCCATCCAAGTTCGTTTACTCCCCCTAATGGTGGGATTGAGTGAACTGCCCTGAGAAAATGGAAAAATATACAGAAACATTTTTCAGATTTTCTCAAATCTTGTTTAGGGCATAACTTCATCTAGGATTATTTAAATGACATGAAACCAATTCCATTAGAACCATATCAAATCTAGTTTCCAGAAAATAATGGTTTGAGCCATGAAAATCGCTGGAAATCCTTAGAAGCTCCAGCAGTGGCCAAATAGACTTTTATTTGTACAGAGCTCAAATGAACTTTGCTTCAGATGAAACTTGGTAAAGTCTCTGTTTAGGACCCTACCAAGCCACCATAAAAATTTCAGAGCCAAAGGGGAGGGCTAGCTAGAGTTATGGTATTTACATATTCAATTTAACACATTGCATCTAAATTGACATATAGTATATTGCTTACGTGTAGTCGCTGAAGGCGAGGAAACCCCGTAAGTGCTGGACTTTCTCCTTCCGGACGAAGCATTAACCTCTGACCAGCAGCCACAAGGCAAGCCCCGGTTTGCATTAACAAATTTTAAAAAGTTTTGCTTTATGTATACTTAGCATGAGGTATGTTTGTGCATTAGGTGTAGGGTGGATGAAACCCCAAGTGCATAACCAGATTATTCCTACATGAGTGAGGGTAGTGTCTAAGTCCTCGAGTAGTCAGACTGTGCTTAATGTTCATAGAACTTCGGTACAAGTCGAGTAGTTGGAATCTACTCGCGAGTATAGGTGTTGGGACACACGGGATTGGTTCGAGTGATGTGAGATCACTTTACTAAGAAAATGAGACTAGGCAGGGGCTAGGGCACAGCAAGAGGAAGTCTTCTGGGCGCAGCCCTGTCTGTGTCAATTGAGGACCGATCCGTGTGCGTCCTCGCTGAACAAGTATTGAACGTACCGAAGGCATATCGGATATATGGGCCCCGATAGACTGATGTAACCTAGAAATCTGGGCGTCGAGGCATAACGCACCGATTTATATCTGTAGGCTGAGGGCAGCAAGGTGGAAATCCGCTAACAGGCATAGACATATGCTCCGTGTAGGGAACCTCCCGTCTGTTTGGGTGTGACCGGTTCGACGTTTGGGCTGTTTGGTGAAAGGTTGTCCCATACGACATCGAGTGAGCGTGCTGTGCAGCTCCACGGTGGGCATACGTGACGTGCTCTTTGGGTATCCCTGCAGGTGTATATCGAGTCGTTTCTCCGTCCCTCGCGGTGATGAGTACCGCTTGTTCACTGCATCGTGACGTAGGTTAATATATGAAATGAGGTGATTCAATATTGCTGTTATGATTAACTTGTATTGCTACATGTGTGCCACCAAATATTGCTTACTAAATTTCAGATTTCCTGAACTGTTAACTTGTGGCTACAAGATGAAGTAAGGAAGAACTTGTAGGCGTGTCCTTTGCTGCAATGTGCCATCCTATGTGTGTATGACCTGCATATAGAGTTTCATGTGCAGGTGGTCGGTTAATCCTTGCTGAGCCATCGTGCTCACGGTTGCTGCTATGAGTGTTTTTCAGGTGAGGACTACCCCACGGACTCGAGGTATGAGTCCACCGGCGAGGGCTACCCTCCGTCAGGGACCACGGCTTAGTGGGAGCCGTACACACCACGCTGAGCTGAGGAGTGAAGCTAGTGTGGGTTGTCCATAGGGCTGGACAACCGACTTTTGCTAGTTAGGTGGGCGTGAGTTGTAAAAAGTTAGCTTCCGCATGTATAAAATCTGTTCTTAGTGGTAAACTGAAGGTTTGTACTAATTTGTACATATTCAGTTGTTTTCTATGTAATACAATGTCGTTCTTATGCTGTGTGCTGTCGGGTGTTGCATCGTGCGGCACCACCCTCTGAGATCCTAGGCGTACGGATTTTGGTCCGTCACAAAACTCATACATACAAAGTTGAAGCACGATTCATAAGCTTCCTATGATTGTAAGATTTCACCTTTTCCAATTCTTATACAGGAAGTTATAAGCAAAATTCAAATCAGTATAGAAACTATGCACAACCTTTGGGGTACTCTTAACAGTTTCAATTGTACTGCAAATTTCACCCCTTTAAAGGAGGATTCTGCACTAGGGATGAACAAAAATATTGTAAAGAACTTCCCATGCTTTCAAAAAATGTATTTTTATGATCTCTTTGCATTCCTGGATCAAAAGATATGATGGTTCAAAGCTAACAGAATTTCTGGCAGGATTTTGACAGCATCTCCACAGAGGTAACTAGTTTCAATCCACAATTCCAAATAATTATGCTCCAATTTTGGCAAAACATTGAATTACAAAGTGGTATAATATCTCATTCCCTTTCCATAAATGTTTAATAATACCCTTAGAGATTTTTCCACCGAGAGTTATGATGGAATTACAGAGACTCTGTTTCAGGTTCTACCCCTTTATAGTAGTTTTGGTTTCTAAGGTGTTTGACCAACTTTAAGTGTGTTTCTGTCCTGGAAGCTTATAGAAAAGTTTTAGAGAACTTGTCCACCTTTCTAAAACAGTATCAAACACTTCCATTTGCATTTTCTACAATGAGTAACACCCTATACAAATTTCAGCAGAAACCCTGCCAAAACAGGGGTCTCTGTTTTGGGTTTCTTTATACTCACCTACTCTAGAGTTGGTTCCTAAATACGTTTTAACCAATTCATTTGACTGTATTCATTCAAATTTTACAGCACCTTCAAGTTTATGAGGTGAGCGTGGTGTTGATGCAATTTTCATGATAATGCCGGTACTACGCCCTCACCAAAGAAAAATCCTAAGCCGGTATTCCGGCATATACGTGTCAAATGGTGGAACTAAAAACATCACTCACAAACGGATTCTAAATGTCATGCTCTAACGTGGTCCATGTACCTGCATAAAACCACACAATAATGGGGCATACAAAGGTAGATCATTTCAGGCAGGTCCATATCATAGTAAAAACATACGGTATGTATCATTTCCATACACATCGTCCATGAGTCATGCCACGTCTCAAGGTACATGGTCGTGTTTTCACACCACACGACGGGGAACCTGAGTAGAGCGTGAATGGGCCACGGTTAGGAATTTTATCACCCCACTGGATACCACCTACTGCATCATGACTGTTGAGACACGCCGATGGCGAGCGCTGCATATGACCCTTTGAACATTGAACGTTCAAGAGTTACAAAGTATCGTCTTTCTTACCACACGATGGGGTATCCTCGCTTTTGCATAAAGCACGCTGGGGATCAGTGTTTTCATATGCTCTCAGAACCATGAGAAGATTCAGAGACTCATATTCACTACCGTGCCAAGCCACGGTAAACCATTCCATACCAGTGCTCGTATGGCGAGCTTACCGCAATTGATCCTCCTGCGGTGGCGTACCTTACCTCTTACCTGACATCGGATTATCGTTACTGAATAATAACACATATGTTAGTTTTTCCACAATAATATCTACTACTATAATAGACCTTATGCGGGCATAGTGACTAATCCTCACTCGACTACTTCTAAGTTATCAAAATAGGCTCTTTTCGAGCGTGCTATTCCCAATGCGGCTCTGATACAACGTATGTGGGGGCCACCCCGTGGTCCTCCGACTCCGGGTTCACAGAGGGTGGTGCCGTGCGATGCGGCATGTGACGGACCGAAATCCGTACGCCCAGGATCTCAGAGGGTGGTGCCGCACGATGCGACACCCAACAACATACATCATAAGGCAAACATTGTATTACATAGAAAACAACTGAATATGTACAAAATAGTACAAACCTTCAGTTTACAACTAAGTACAGAGTTTACAACAGCGGAAGCTAAATTTTTACAACTCACACCCACCTAACTAGCAAAAGTCGGTTGTCCAGCCCTACGGACAACCCACACTAGCTCCACACCTCGGCTCAGCGCGGCGTGTACGGCTCCCATCAGCCGTGGTCCCCGATGGAGGGTAACCCTCACCGGTGGACTCGTACCCCATGTCCGTGGGGTACTCCTCACCTTCAAACACTCAATAGCAGCAACCGTGAGCACGATGGCTCAGCAAGTCTTAACTGACTCCCTATACATGGAACTCTACATGCAGATTGTAACCAATATAGGATAGTAAATTGCAGCAAAGGACACGGCTACAAGTTCATCCTTAGTTCATCTTTTAGCCACAAATTAACAGTTCATGAATCTGAAATTTAGTAAGCAATATTTGGTGGCACACATGTAGCAATACAATTTATACATATCAGCAGAATTGAATCACAATATTCTATAATTTATCTACGTCACGATGCAGTGAACAAGCGGTACTCATCACCGCGAGGGACGGTGAATCGACTCGATATACACCTGCAGGGATACCCAAAGAGCATGTCACGTACGCCCACCCGTGGAGCTGCACAGCACGCTCACTCGATGTCGTACGGGACAACCTTTCACCAAACAGCCCAAACGTCAAACCGGTCACACCCAAACGAACAGGAGGTTCCCTACATGGAGCATCTCTCTATGCCCGTTAGCGGATTTTCACCTTGCTGCCCTCAACCTACACCTATAAATCGGTGTGTTATGCCTCGACGCCCGGAGGTAGAGGTTACATCGGATTATCGGGGCCCATATATCCGATATGCCTTCGGTACGTTCAAAACTTGTCCAGCGGGGCTGCACACAGATCGATCCTCAACCAACACGGACAGGGATGCGCCCACAAGCCTTCCTCTTGCTGCGCCCTAGCCCCTGCCTAGTCTCATTTTCTTACTAAAGTGATCTCACATCACTCGAACAAATCCCGTGTGTCCCGGAGCCTATACTCGTGAGTAGATTCCAACTACTCGACTTGTACCGAAGTTCTATGAACATTAAGCACAGCCTGACTACTCGAGGACTTAGACACTACCCTCACTCTTGGAGGAATAATCTGGTTATGCACTTGGGGTTTCATCCATCCTACACCTAATGCACCAACATACCTCAAGCTATGTGTATATAAAGCAAAACTTTGTAAACTTGTTAAATGCAAACCGGGGCTTGCCTTGTTAATGCTGCTCAGATGTTAGCATCTCGTACGGAAGTAGGAAGTCCAACACTTCCGGGGTTTCCTCGCCTTTAGCGACTACACGTAAGCAATGTACTATATGTTAATTTAAATGCAATGTGTTAAATTGAATATGTAAAGACCATAACTATAGCTAGCCCTCCTCTTTGGCTCTGAAATATTTATGGTGTCTTGGTAGGGTCCTAAACACAGACTTGACCAAGTTTCATTTGAAACAAAGTTCATTTGAGCTCTATGCAAATACAAGAGTATTTGATCATTACTAGAGCTTCTAAGAATTTCCAGGAATTTTCATGGCTCAAACAATTACTTTCTGTAAAATAGAGTTTGATATGGTTCTAGTGGATTTGGTTTCAGGTCATTTGAAGAATCCTAGTGGAAGTTATGTCCTAAACAAAATTTGAGAAAATCTGAAAAATGTTTCTGTACATTTTTCCATTTTCCCATGGCAGTTCACTTAATCACACCATTAGGGGAACTAAATGAACTTGGATGGATCTGAAATTTTTCCCGTGACTCAATGATTTTCAAATGAACCTCCTAGCCAAATTTTAGAATTTTCGATAAAGGAATTGCACAGATAAAATTTCCAACAGTTTAAACTTTAGGGAATTAATTCTGGAAAATAACAAGTTCCATGAGCTGAAACTTGTTTTGCTGGAAAGTACTCGAAAAGTTGAATGCAACAAAATTTGGTTCACTTAATTTGGAGCTCCCTAGCAAAAGTTATGGCTAGTTGAAGTTTGAACCAAATTCTGAAATTCAAAGAAAAGTTTAAACCGGCTGGTGGGCCCCAGGGCTACATGTCAGCTCTACAGCCAAACCACACGGGTGTTCGCTTAATCTCCCGCGTATCCACATGAGATCCCAGCGCCACAGCAGATCTGGCTCGGTAA
Organism: Neostapfia colusana; assembly: GCA_030760725.1. Taxonomy (NCBI): domain Eukaryota; kingdom Viridiplantae; phylum Streptophyta; class Magnoliopsida; order Poales; family Poaceae; genus Neostapfia; species Neostapfia colusana. The sequence goes on along the minus strand of JASWHV010000008.1, from coordinate 50,116,484 downwards.
AAATCAGAGACCGACACGTGCGGCCCGTGAGGCTTCGTCTTCCTGGCGCTCCCGCGGCTCACCGCCGCCCCCTCACAGGAGCACTTGCCGGAAGAGGGTTCTCGTGACCGTAACTCAACAAAACTTGCCGCCCCTGCCTAAAATTGCTCAGGGAACCTGTTGCTGACCTTGTCGCCACCAGCGATCACCGGAAACGGTCGTGCGACGGTGACAGTCAACATGGCGAGTTCGGCGAGGTCGATATGGCGCTGTAGTGCCTCAAAACCTCCTGTGTTGGCTCCTACAGCATCGCCATGACTTACGGAGCAACGACCCAACCTCTGGTCTTGCTCAAAGTGGCGGCAAACAGGACTTCACCGTGCGACCTAGGCCTAAACCTGATGAAGAACGAAAAACACAAGGAACTCGATGGTTTCTCGACGGATTCTTGTGATTCATGATCCTAAGTGGTCGTGGGGACGTGTAGAACATGTGGGTAGCTTGGCATACGCAGTGGTGGAGTAATCCCTACGAATTTGGCGAGGCATGAGAGGAGGAGCGGTCGGCACGGCCGTGTTAAGCACCTTGGAGCGGACCTTTTTCGTGTAGCTCGTCGGGCACGAAAGGGCTTCTAGCTCTTGGACGCCAGGGAGCAGAGAGGGTCGGCCGACGATGGTTTCTTCGCGCGCGGGAGCGGACAGAGCGGCGCTAGCTGGGAGCAAAAGCGAACTTCAGTTGTGCACCGTACGTGGATGATCGTAATGAGCGCGAGCTGATCCGAAGCAGCGCTGGCTCACGCGTGGTTGCGATGGGGTGAGGCGGCAATGTTCCCGGCAGCCGACAGAAGGAAACAGAGGCGGTTCTCTTCTCTTTCAGTCTCTGACCAGTGGGTCCCCCTCCCCTCTAATTCCTTTTCTCTTTTTCATTCTTGTTTTCACTGAAAAGATCTCAGCTACTCACAATTGAATGAGAGACTTAGCCACAAAGTCTTGGTTCAATTTGATTTCCTCAATTTGAAATTGGTTTGGCTAAATTTGCTGCACATTTGAATTTGAAGTTCAAATTCAGTTTTGAATTAATGCAAATTTAGCTCCCGACAAGATGAACTCCAATGAGGATGAAAATTGGTGGACTAACTCAGAAAAATGTGCTTAGTTTGAATATGAAGTCGACTTTTGAATTCAAGTGATGAAAACTAGCTGAAATTTGAATTTATATTCAAATAGCCTTTTTTACAAATGTCTCCAGAAGTGGCTCAAAAGAGTTTGGATTTGCATGAAACTTGGCATGAGCATTCCTAAAAGTATTTAGGACCAAATAGTGAACTCATCCTCTCATGTTTATGTGTGTGACCTCCTACTTTTTGAAGTTATGGGGTTTTCCTCTAATCACCCTCTTGGTTGTGTTTACTTGCTCTTCACAAATGTTCATGAGCTACCCACCAAATGAGCTGTGGTGTGGTGATGAACATTTTAGCAAGTCAATTCTTGGGATTTTACACGGCACCCAACAACACACAAGAAAAGAATACGAACAACACACAAACATTTATTTACATAAAACAGCAGAAGCATTTTACAAACTCAATTACAGCAGAAGTCTTATTCATAGCTAAACTGTCAGCCTAGCTATGCAAAAGTGCAGCTGTCCAGCCTGGGGACGCTACACACTAGCAGAAACCACTCGGAGATCACTGTGGCGTGCAGGGCTCCAACTCGGCTGTGTACCCCGACGGGGGTATCGCCTCATCCTCGGAGCCTTCCTCATAATTCTCACTAGTAACAGCTCAAATATAGCAACCGTGAGCACGATGGCTCAGCAAGACTTATCCGTCACTCCTAAACATGAAACTCTACATGCAGGGATACTATTATAGGGAATGATATTGCGATAAAAAACTCGCCTACAGGTTAATCCTTACTTTCAGTTTTACAGCAGCAATTTACTAGGCCTTGAGCAGCCCTCACATCGGAATTCCACAACCAAACAAGAAATGTTTCCTTCCGATGTGGTTCTACCAAAAGTGGAATACAAACATAGTGAGATCTACATCTACAGCATACATGGTTGCAATACAATAATAGATCAATGCATCATATTCTTCCGGCCTCTTTCAATTATTACTACATCACGGCACAGTGAACAAGCCGTACTGAAATAACCGCGAGGGACGGTGATTGCAATCAGTAGAGACCCGGATAACACATCACATACACCCATTTCAGAAGTGTGGTGCCTCACACCTTCCTACTCTTCTGAATGCAACAACCTTTCAAAGGAAACCCAAATGCCGAACCGGTCCATCCGAAACAGGCAGGAGGTACCCGCGTGGAGCGTGTCTATGCCCGCTGGCAGATTTACACCTTGCTACCCTCAACCCACACCTATAAACGGTTGGGTAAGCCTCGACACCAAGGTTAACGAATTATATCGGTTTCCTGGTTCCCATATAGCCAGTATGCACCTGGTACTGTTCACACTTGTCCAGCAGGGCCGCACACGGCTCGGTCCTCAACCGACAACAACAGGGCTATGCACGTGAAACCTCCGCTCACTGCATCCTATCCCCCTGCTGGGTCTCAATTTCAGATTCTTAAGCCATTCTTTATTTCCTTCTATCCTGTGTGATAAAATCCTATCTTGCGAGCAGATTCAAGTACTCGACTTCTACCGAGATCCTAGGAACATTAGCATAGCATTTTCTACTTATCGAGCTGTAGCCTACCCCATACTCCATCAAATTTGAGGGTCATGCAAGTGGGGTTTCAATTATCCTAACTCTAATATAAACATTCCATCCTAGACATGGGTGATACAAATGAAAACCCTGCAAAAGTAATTAAATGCAAACCGGGGCTTGCCTGGTTGCGAGTCAAACTTGGAAGTTAGCATCTGGAGGGAGAATCTCCATGACCTCTTAAGGGTCCTCAACTTCGGTCACTATATGATATGCAGCAAAATATATGTATAAGTGATAATGATTTATAAGAAGCAAGCTTCTACTAATATTTACTGCTATTAAGGGTTCTTAATTGGTTTGGAATTTTTCAAGGGAATACTAGAGGCTATGAGGATGGTCTGAGCAAAATTAGAGAAAATTTCATGGAAGCTTGTGGTCTCCAAAATTCCCACAAGTACTTATCTTCTCTGGATTTTTATCACAAATCTGATGTTTTGACATAGCTAAAAGTTGAAGATCTAAATCAAAGTGGTCTCCCTGGTTCTAGCGAAATTTGTTTCATAATTTTTCGAGTTGTCTAGAGGGAGAAATGGAATTTTGAAGTTGATGAAAATTCCTGAAAAGGTTTCTGTTTAAATTGGAATTTCCAATGAGGGTTGAGATTTGAAACAAGGTTTGTCCTAGTAAAATGACTCCAATTATGCTCAAATTTTTACAGGGGATCACTGGAATTATGAAAGATATGCTGGCCAAATTTAAGAAAATTCCATAATAGGGATCTCCTGGAATTAATTATTAAAATTTAATTTTGAGGAAATTTTGAGAAAATTCTAAGGATCTTCATACCAACTTCTATGAATCTATACAAAGTATTGATTGATAGTAATCCCACAAAATTTGTTTGAGAATTTTTGTACTCCTATATACAAAGTTATGATCATTTGAAGATGGAAATATTCTTCTGGAAATTAACTCTGTGATTTTTAGCTAATTTATTTAATCCTGAGATAACCTCCTGATTAAGCCCTCTTAATTAGCTCCCAAAATCCTAAGATTTTTACTGGATATCAGGAACTAGTAAAAGGATTTGCTGACCATAATTGGGAATGTTTCCTAAAGAATTATTCCTAGAATTAATCTCTAAAGGATTTACTAAAAAGAATTCCACAGAAAATACAGGGCATTTTCATAGACAGCACTTTGATCCTCTGCAAAGTAATCTTTATGAAGAATCCAACAAAAATTATCTCACTATTTTTGGAGCTTTCTACAGAAAGTTATGGGCTTGCAAGTTTTAAACAACTTTCTGATTTTATTTTGCACAGAGAACTCCATCACACGCTGACAGTGGGGCCCTCCCGTCAGCTCTGTCTTCAACCTCGTGCCAGGGCACTGTGCACGCCAGAACCCGATCATGGCGCGCCCCGTTCCCCCTCGATTCTCCACCATTTTTTCTCCGGTTTCGCCCTACACGTTCCTCACACCGTGGCCTAGCAGCCGGGCAAGGTCTCACCGCATTAAAACGGCCTGAGACGGGTCGCCCTCGGTGGAGGCGGTCGGTAGCACTGCGCCGGTGGCGAACATGGCCTTCCTGAGCATAAATTGACGAGCTAAGTTGCCCTAAAGCATCCCCAGTGGTCGTAGAACTTGAAACGAAACCCAATTCTTGCAGCAAACGGCGGGAATAGGGTTGTCACCAGTGGACCGCCACGTTTTTGCCAGCGGTGGCGAATTCCCGTGGCCCGGGGCATGGGATGGCTAGTTTGCTGCGTGCTTTGGTATGGGAGGTCACTAGGGTTGCTAGATGCTGTAGCTTGAACCAGAGAAAGGATGACCAAGCGCTAGGAACGAATTTCCCGATTCTAATTTCGGCATTTCTTCACGTACACCGGCGCTAAACCTCGAATTCCGGTGAGCCGTCGGTGGGAACGATCAAGAGGGGTCCGGAATGAGTATCTACACGTCATGGTGCACCTTAGGGTCGTGTTGGTCACACCAGAGAGGAGCTGGACTGGACGGACGACGAGGAGCAGTGAGGGCAGCTTCGGTCCGAGTTGCAAAGGAAAAACTGCATGGCAACGATCGGAGGAATACCGGAGATGAGCTGGAACCGTCTTGAGGATTCGAGTAGCCTACCGTGCAGCTTCGGGGTGGATCAACCAGGCGCCAAGGTTACCGGAAGCCTATCAGCGATGAATAACAGAGACGACGCCGTTTTCTTCAGGTGAGCGCGCGTGAGCGAGTCTCTGTTTGTTTGATCGTGCGAGCATGGAAAACAGCACTTGGGTTGTGCAGCCTCAAGGGTTATCGTGCAGCCGAAGACTGGAGGGAACCGCCTCCCGGGAGCAGGGCACACACAGTTCGGTGGAAGGTGCCGGCGCCTCGGTGTCGAGCTCACACAGTAGCAAACTCAAATGTGCCTCTGTTCCCCTGACGTGCGGGTCCCAGCGGTAGTCTCCCCCAAACAACAGTGCCTCCGAAATTCAGATTTCATTTTTGCAGCAAATTATACAAACTAAATTTGATTACCTTTGGAGTTAACCTTCTGTTGTGTTCACATTTTACATTCCATGGTGTTGGTTCAGTTCCTGTGCCGGGGATAAATAGCGCTTGGGGTTGAGGTTTTGTGAGCAAAAGATCATGCCGGGAGCTACTCACTCCCACGAGGTGGTCGCCAGCACTATGGAAGCAGTGAGGAGGTGGCCACTGCTTGCAGCTCGGTGGCACGCTATGAGAGCTCGAGTTGTTCGAGGATGAACAGAGGAAGCTGACTGAACTTTGATATTTTGTTGTTCCTCTGAACAGTGGGTCCCACACTCCTCCTCATCCTCCAGCAATTCTCTCAAAAGATCTTCATACATGTCAATCCATTAACTTTGAAGTTCTTGAAGTATAAAAGTGGCTGGAGATTGAATTACACAAATTCGGGTTGAATTCCCTTTTTAAATTTGAATTCAGCCCTAATTCGGTAATAATTATGTTTAACTCCTTATTGGTCCACACTAAATTCAGGATGTGGCCACCATGAATTACCTCAAATTCAAAGTTATGAGGGTACATGTGTAATCCAAATTTTGGCAGCAACTTGAGAGGAACATTTGAATTCAAATCTGAATTTAAACTTCCTCTTACACATGAGAACTTTACACATGGTGTTTAATTCAACCTTGGCTTGACACATTTCAAATGAACGTGAGAGCTCGTTTGGTTGGTCACCCATGTGCATCATCATGTGTATAAAATTTTTGTATGTCCCATTTTCATGCATTCCAAATATAACGGTAGTCAACCCTCTGTTTATTTCCTTTACATTTTTGGGACTTTTACAAACATAAGCAAACAACACACATTGAGTTTTTTTCCTACAATATAAACACGATACTACTCGATATATTACATGGATAGGGACACTTTAACTAATCCTAAACGACATCAACTCCTAGGATATATTCCCTCTCGTGCGGGTCATGGTCCTCGTTCTCTGGAGAACTAGCCTCTTACTCGGCTATAGGTGGCTCAGGTGGTGGTGGTGGTGAAGCACGAGGGCGCTTGGCTGCTCTGCGGTCTGAAGAGTCAGGGTCCAAGTGTCATTGTGTAAAACATAGAGATCACTCTCCTCTCCATCCTTCATCCTCATGTACCCACGAAATATAACCTCCGTTTTCTTCAGGAGATCACGTACATCCTGAAATTTCTGTTGACAATCCTGAAGCCTAGTGCTGAGTCTAAATCCAACATCAAGGCTTAAGTTCATCTGAGAGTCAGTACAACCATCCTTGAGTGGCTCATGTGTGAATTCTGCTGTAACACTCTGTCACTGTGGCGTATACATGTACTTGGTACCCTCAAGTCGTCCACGGTTGTGGTAACTCTGGCAAGTGATGGCCTCCCAAGTAGCATCCTTTTCTGCCTCTGCCATAGTAGCTCTCGTTGCTAGTGAATCATGTATCTTGAGTAGCTTGTCATCATGGTAAATTCTTGCCTCTGACTTCAATTCCTCGCGTTCTGCGCGAGAAACTCTGGTGGTGTTGTAATACACCGTCAACTTGCCGGTGTAATTAGCACATCGTAGGAGAAGTTCAAGGCGCTGAATCATGCCTCCCATGGATCCTCCGTGAGTGTGGTATGTCACAGGTTATCCACATCCACAACTGGAGGAGTAGAAGCACGGGTGGCTGAGGCAAGCTGGTGGTGTCGACGAACACGTCCTCCAGTGGACTTGCGGGCTGTACGTCGCGTGCGAGCCATCTGGACATGCAAATTTTGAATTAAAATAGAAGAGTAAATGGAATAGTATATTTTTAATATAGATGTGGCTAGACCATAGATAAGTAACTGAATAACCACTTTCCTTCTAAATTTTTTTGTAAAATAGTTTTTGCTAAAATACTAAGACATTATTTCGTCCATTTCTAACTAGGTTTGCTTCCTACAGGCAACCTTGGCTCTGATATCACTTTGTCACACCCGGTTTTCCAGAAGGTCAACCGAGCGTATCTCACATGTATGCTAGGATCAGTTTAATCATACATGTGCCAACAATAGTAAACAACTATCATAGTTATATTGAAGCCAAGTACAACTTACAATAGTAAATTAAATATATTGCCGCGGCCACCCCCTTACGGGGTCGCACGCTGTCCCGAGAATCGCATTGGGTGGTCTCGCGCTATGCGGCACCCAACAGCACACATATAAGGAACTCATATTACATAAAACAAATGCGGAATCTTACAATTATTCTTTGTAAATAATTTTCATCAAATAAACTACAGCGGAAGGATATATTCCTCTAACGTTTAATATGTACTAAGCACTCGAGAAGATGTCCAGCCCGCGGACACTTCTCGCTAGCAATACGAAGACATATGGCAGCGGCCGGGGTGTCCATGTGATAAACGACTTGAATGTCTCTGAGTCTCACCGGACAACCTCCTCATAAGCATCAATGTTAACCCGCAAAACCACTCATATAGCAAGCGTGAGCACATAGGCTCAGCGACACTGATCCGTCTCCTCTAAACAGGAACTCTACATGCACGAAGGAATAAATATGGTAGTTAAAATTTGCATAAAGGACTCGCCTACAGTTCATCCTTAACTTTCAGATTTTAAGCCTCATTTTAAGGCCTTGAAACGAGCAGAATCGCAACTCCACAATCAAACATGAAACGCTTTGTTTCGATGCTTCTTGCACAAGGTGAAACAAACTTAATTTGCACTATCTCTAAGTCATACATGGTTGTAATACAATTTAAAGCACAAACCTTATCAATTCATAGTAATTCACTTCACTTCTTACTACGTCAAGACTCAGTGTCCAAGTGTGATCATATAACCGCGAGCGACGGTGATTCGAACCAAGACACGCCTGGACTGCACGACACGTACACCCATCTCTGAGTTACTGGCAGCAACCTCGACCGATGTTGTATGCAGCAATCTTTCCCAAGTTCATCCACACCGGACGCAGTCCTATCGACCCGAACAGCAAGCTCCCTCAAGGTACATACCTGCAGTGATATGTTCTTGAGCGAGTTACCTCCTGTTGTACTGACGCCAAAAGCCTATGCCGATCGGAAAAGTTCCAATATAGATCTCACGAGGTACATCGGTTTCCTGGGTCCCATATAGCTAGTATGTGCCCAGTACACAACTCAAACTTGTCCAACAGGGCCATGTATGGATGGGCCTTAACCGACACAGGCCAGGGTTATGCACGCACGGACCTCGACCTGCTCCATCTCTATCTCCCTGCCCGGTCTCAATTTCTCATATGTGAATTTTCCTCGATGTTCTAGTCATAAGTCTGTACCGAGATAATCTCAAGCCCTAAGCTCACGAGTAGATTCTAACTACTCAACTTTTACCGGTCCATCAAAAGTAACATTTAGCATAGCCTAATTCACTCGACGAGGAACTAATCTACCCATTCTCTCTTGGGTTGAATTTGGACATACAATTGGGTTTCAAACATCTATACCTAATGCACGATATCACCTCACACCTATAGTATAATCAAATGAAAAACTTTATAAAACTTGCTTGAATGCAAACTGGGGCTTGCCTGTTTTGCAGGTTATCGGTACCCTGCAGACCGGGTACTCCCGTGTAGTGGGTAAAAGACAGCCTGTGCCCCGCCTCCCTGCTGAGGCGGGCCCCAGCATAAGCCACGTGCCCATGGCCCTACGGTCAGCCCTGGGGCTGCCACGTGCACTTGAGCTCCGGAGCTGACACGTGCGCTGGGCTCCGGTCTGAGCCTCCCCGCTGAGGTATGGTCCGGGACTGCCACGTGTCTCCTGCTTCCGAGCCAGCTCCCCGCAGAGGACAGCACCGGGGCTGACACGTGCTCTGGGCTCCGGCCTGAGCCTCCCCGCTGAGGTGAGGTCCGAGTCTGCCACGTGTCCCCTGGCTTCAAGCTGCCACGCCGCTGAGGACAGCTCCGGTGCTGACACGTGCCCTGGGCTCCAGTCCGAGCCTCCCCGCTGAGGTGAGGTCTAGAGCTGCCACGTGTCCCCTGGCTCCGAGCCACCTCCCCGCTGAGGACAGCTCCGATGCAGACACGTGCCCTGGGCTCCGGCCCGAGCCTCCCCGCTGAGGTGAGGTCCGGAGCTGTCATGTGTCCCCTGACACCAAGCCCGTCGATAAGAGCTCTAGAGCCGCCACGTGCCCCACGATCCGTCATGGGCCGTGGGTCGACGAAGTCAAGAAGGAAGTGCGCTTTTCAGGCTTCGCATTCAAGGCTCGCGCCTTCCCCAGAAGCATGGCGCATTGCACAGGCCTCCATCATCTGCCTGTTCGCCATTATGGTGACGAGACAGGACGGCAAGGCGTGACAGCAGTACAGTGCCGCCGTAAAAGGGCGAGAAGATGCGGCGACAAGACGGCGTCTTCATCATCACCTGACATGCGGTTAGGGGTGCTCAGCGCACCGTACGGCGGGACTTAACTCCCCTGCCGGCCACTCTACTCAGAGGACGAAGCCCTAGAATGTGGCAGCTCTCTAGGATCATAGACTATCCCCACAGACCAACACTAGTCTTTTCTGTGCACCAGGATATCACATTCGCTGTGAGGGCCCTGAACCGATCACGGGGCCGTGCCGTCGCTTGGGAATCGCATTGGGTGGTGTCGTGCGATGCAGAACCTAACAACACACATAATAAATCATCATATTACATAAATCAAGTGGAACCTTACAAAGTGTGGATTTTACAAATACCTCTCAAAATAATCTACAGCGGAAGACTGATATAACTCATGTCTCATATCTATGCTAAGCAACAGAGAAGATGTCCTGCCCGCGGACCCTTCTCGCTAGCAATACAATCACAATAGCAGCGGAAGGGGTTGCCATGAGTTCACCACTCGGAGGGTTCCGAGTCTCATCGGACAACCGTACTTATCAGCGTAGGGTTATTACCTGCAAAACAACTCATGCAGTATCCTTGAGCATAAAGCTCAGCAAGACTTAACCGTCACCCTAGTCATGAAAATCTACATGCTGAAAATAGAGGGCTGAATATAGATGATTTCACAAACTATGAACTTGAGCTAAAGGAGAGTTCTTACTTCAAGTTTTAAGCAACTTTTATATTCCTCGCACAATTTACATTGAGACTCCACAATCAAACAAGAAACGCTTCATCTCGATGCCACTTGCCCGATGTGAAAGTAACTTTAGTGAGCTACACTAGACCCATACAGACCTTGTGCCATCAATATCGAGACTCCACAATCAAACAAGAAATGCTTTGCCTCGACGCTACTAGGCCAAGATGGAAAATAAATTTAGTGAAGGTGTTGATCATCCCTCATCTCCAATATGAGGATTACTCACAAAGCATATTAACTTTTCCCCAGTTTATTACTACTTCATGACTCAGTGTACAAGTATGCTCACTACCGCGAGCGATGGTGATTCGAATCAAAACACCCGGCTGACATGACACATACGCCCGTCGGAGACAAGTGATCAACCGATCCCCTCAAGGTCGTATGTGGCAACCGTTCACACGACACCCAAATGTCGAACCGGTCCCACCGACTTGGATTAAGTCGCACTACGGCAAACCCTCGTAGAGCCAACTTCTCTATCCTTTCAGCATCTGCATAAGATGGTTGGGATTGCCTCGACACCCAGGTTAACATGTTACATTGGTTTTCTAGGTCCCATATTGCCAGTATGCATCCGGTACACAACTCAAATTTGTCCAGCGGGGCCGCACACAAGAAAGGGCCTTAATCGACTCAGACATAGACTAGGTTCACAGGGCCACATCCTTGAGCCTTCCATCCACTGCCCGGTCTCCATTCCCACCTACGAGGATCAATTCCCAACTCTTCCGATTGATCCCCCTTAATCCCGGTTCACAAGTAGGAAACGGCCTACTCGAGTTATGCCTCTTTTAATCCACTTTTGTTAACTTGAGATCAGCATTTATAATCAAGTGATAACCTACTCTACATTAAACTCCAGGGTTTTTTCTGGGTCATGCATGTTGAGTGTCATACAACCTAGCCATAATGCAAAACTAGTATTCTAGACAATATAAAGTGTATACAAATAAAACTTGTAAATTTTTTATGCAAACTGGAGCTTGCCTTTGTTTTGCAGGGGACTAATATATGAGGTTCAGTTAGTGAAGACCACTTGAGGGTTGATCACTCGCTTTCCTCCTTCTTTGATCTCCACTCCGATTGTTTCAAAATCTCCACGTAGATGCAACACGAAATAAATATGCATATGGATTTAATTGTAAAGATTTTGCTAACAAGTTCTAGTGACAAGTGTAAAATCTGGAACTCTGTTTAAGAATTTAAAATGACACTGGTGCTATGGTTTGGGTTAATCAACATGATTAAGTGCTAAGTGTTTTCCCCACTCATGTTTTGAGTACCTAAGGAGGTTAAAAAGAACAAGGGTGATCCGGAGCTCCAATAGAGCTGAAAATTTTCATATGAGTTTCTTGTCACAAGAAAGTCATCTGGGCAGAAAATTAGCACTTTTCATTGAGTGGTTTGTTCAGAAAAAAATTTCTAAGCAATTAAGGAAAAAGGAATTAATTCTGAAGTAACTCACATGTTCATGCCTAACTTAGTGAACTAAAATTTCAATTATAGTTCATAGGGCCTGCATGAATTTTACTAGGATTTTTGGAGCTAAGAATTACCCAGAACTGAATTTCCGAGTTTTGGAAATTCTCTGAAAATGTTTATGTATCTAATTGAACGCAGCAACTTAAAATATGAATTCCCCTGATCAAATCAACTCCAAATGAGCTTAAATTTTTACAGGAGTTCACTAATATCCTAAAGAATATTCTTGAAAAATTTGAGGATTTTTGGATGAACCAAACTCCCTCTAAAATTCTTTTGCTGAAAAGATTTAAAGAAATTTCCAGAAATAAATAATGACTTTCTGTAAGGGCCTAAGTTTTTGGCACATATTCAAAGTGTTTATCACCACACACACTTCATTTGAAGAAACTTGATGAATACATTTGAAGAGCAAGTAAACACCATCAACATGATCATTAGAGAATAAACTCACAAAATGCAAAAGTGGCATTTCCCACATGCATCATATAGGGGCTGGACATATGAAAAAGTCCTACACCTTGCTAGGAATGTCCATGCCAAATTTCACCCAAATCCAAAACCTTTTTGAGGTCTTTTTTGGTATAACTAGAGAGTGGATGGTTTGAACTCAAATTCAAATTCAAACTATTTCCATCCCATGAATTCAAAAGTGGGAGGCATATTTTTACTCAGCACATTTTTGTGAGCTCAGCCACCAATTTTCACTTCATTTGGAGTTGATCTTGACATGAACTAAGTTTAGCAAATTCAAACTTTATTTGAATTTCAAACTGCATATGTGCTGAAATTTAGTCAAACAAAACCAATTTGGATTCTATTAAATTCAAATGGCCCAGGGGTAGATAATCCAAATGACCAGGATTAATTGGGTCTCTACTGTTTAGAGCAGTGGGAAAATTTTAATTTCAGAGGATAAATCCCGGGTGGGATCCACATGTCAGCCTGTATAGCAAATTAAACCGACTGAAGATTCAACACTCGGTTTCTCGGGCTTCATCAGAGGATGTTACCGAGCTGGTTGCCGGGACAGCTCCTGCTCGGGCTGGCCGCGTCGACCGACGTCGCCTCTCCCTCTTATCCCCGCAGCCGAATCGATCGAAGACAGAACCGCTCAGTCCTTGCTCCCTCATGCAAGAAACTGATTAGAGCAGCCGCTACTCCTCCGATCGTCTGCCACCCGCCAATCTCGCGCACAAGCCTCAGCTGAGCAGCAAAACGGCACCACAGAACTCTCCACTGCCCCCTCAAACCATCATCAAGCGAGCTCGTGCTCCCTACCCCGAGAATCACACCGATCCGCAGCAGTTGCCACCAAGCCGAGAAAAGGTGCTCTCGTGGGCAGCCTCACCCCGGGCTTGTCACGATCAAGCCAAGCTGTTTTCAGACGCGCAAGAACCTCCTGCAGCTCTTCTCCGAAGCTTGAGCCAAGAGGTTGAGCGTCGACGGCGAATTTTGCAGTTTGCTTCCAGCCGGTGCAAAGTCACCTTCGGGTAAGAAACGTTGAAATTCCCGTTTGATTCTCGTTTAAATCCCACCAAGCTTTGCACATAGGAGCTAGACTTAGTGGCGCATGTGGCGGACCGGAATCCGCTCATCCAGGATAGCAGAGGGTGGTGCCGCACAATGCGACACCCGATAGCACACGTCATAAGGACACAATATATTACATGGTAAAAACAATTGAACTGTACAAACAGTTACAAACTTCAGTTACAAACTATTGTTTATATTACACAGCGGAAGTCTAAACTATACAACTCACGCCCGCCTATCTAGCAAAAGTCAGCTGCCCAGCCCTAGGGCAACCAACACTGGCTGCACTCCTCAGCTCAGCGCGGCGTGTACGGCTCCCACTCAGCCGTGGTCCCCGACGGAGGGTAACCCTCACCGGTGGACTCGTACTCCAAGTCCGTGGGTGGCTCCTCACCTGGAAAACACTTAAGCAGCAACCGTGAGCACGATGGATCAACAAGACTTAACCGACTCCCTGGGCATGAAACTCTACATGAGGTGTATAATGAACATAGGATAGTAACATTGCAGCAAATGGACACGCCTACAAGTTCACCCTTAATCCATCTTTTAGCAACAAGTTAACAGTTCAGGAATCTGAAATTTAGTAAGCAATATTTGGTGGCACACATGTAGAAATACAATTATATCAATCAGCAATATTGAATCATCCTATTTCATACATTAGCCTACGTCACGACTCAGTGACCAAGTGGTACTCTTCACCGCGAGGGACGGCGAATCGACTCGATATACACCTGCAGGGAAACCAAAAGAGCAAGTCACATACGCCCACCCGTGGAGCTGCACAGCACGCTCACTCGATGCCATACGGGACAACCTTTTACCCAACAGCCCAAACGTTGAACCGGTCGCACCGAAACGAGCAGGAGGTTCCCTACACGGAGCATCTCTCTATGCCCGTTAGCAGATTTCCACCTTGCTGCCCTCAGCCTACACCTATAAATCGGTGCGTTATGCCTCGACGCCCGGAGGTTTAGGTTACATCGGTTTATCGGGGCCCATATATCCGATATGCCCTTGGTACGTTCAAACTTGATCAGCGTGGGCCGCACACGGATCGGTCCTCAATCGACATGGACAGGGATGCACACACAAGACTCCCTCTTGCTGCGCCCTAGCCCCTGCCAACTCTCATTTTTATTACTAAGGTGATCTCACATCACTCGAACCAATCCCGTGTGTCCCAAGCCTAACTCGCGAGTAGATTCCAACTACTCGACTTGTACCGAAGTCCTATGAATCATTAAGCATAGCCTGTCTATTCGAGGTCTTAGACACTACCCTCACTTTTATCGGAAACTTTTTGGTTATGCAAGTGGGGTTCCATCCATCCTATACCTGATGCACATTCATACTTCATACGACACATATAAACAAAGTAAAACTTATAAAAAGGGTTAATGCAAACCGGGGCTTGCCTTGTTGCTGCTGGTCAGGGGTTAGTTCTTCTTCCGGAAGGAGGAAGTCAAGTACTTCCGGAGCCTCCTCGCCTTCAGCGACTACACGTTAATAAAATACTACATGTTAACGAATATGCACATGAGTTTATTGTAATGTTTTGGCTACATGTTCTAATAACAAGTTTTTAACAACTGGAACTCTGTTTAAGAATTTAAAATGAAACTGGGGCTAGTGGTTTGGATTTGGATCTAAGCACATGATTAAGTGCTAAGTGGTTATCCCCCTCTTCCACATTGATCACCTCAAGTGGTTAAACAGAGCAGGGGTGATCCAGAACTCCAATGGAGCTGAGAATTTTTGTGTGAGTTCCTTGTCACAAGAAAACCCTCTGGACCACAAATTAGCACTTTTCATTTAGTGGTTTGTTCAGAATAATTCTCTTAGCAAATAAGCAAAGAAGAATTAATTCTGAGGTAACACCCCTGTTCATGCCCAACTTAATGAACTACAATCTGAATTATAGATCCTAGAGTTTGCATGAATTTTCCTAGCATTTTTGGAGCTAAGATCTGCCCAGAACTGATTTTCCATGTTTTGGAAATTCTCTGAAAATGTTTCTGTATTCAAATGAACACAGCACCTTCAAATCTGAATTGACCTGGTCAAATCAACTTAAAATGGTCTGAAACTTTTACAGGGGTTCACAAATATCCAAAGGAATATTCTGGCAAAATTTGATGATTTTTGGATGAACCAAACTCCCTCTAAAATTCTTTTGCTGAAAAGCTTTAATGAATTTTACAGAATTTATTAATGGGTTTCATACAAATTGGGTTGCATATTTGGATAGAGCTATGCAAGATGAATCCAACCCAATTTGAATCACTAAATTTGGAACTTCCTAGCAAAAGTTATGGGGTTCTAAATTTTGGGGAAATTCTGGAATTCGAATTAACCGGGAAAAGTTCAAATCCCTGACAGCGGGCCCGGCCCCCACGTGTCACCACCTCGGCTACACCACACGGGGCCACAGGACTGTTCTCCGCATTGTCACAGCTGATCCGGTGCAACAGAAAATTCTCACATTGTGCATCGAGTGACTGACGAGCGGGCCCGGCTGACTCGTCTTCTTCCTCGTGTCAGCCCCTTTTCCCGCGCCGCCCCCTCGCCGGCACCTCACTGAAGCTCGCCGGACCTTGCTTCCCGGCCGCCTCTCTGCCGGAAACTCGCCGCCTGGGCCTAATTTCGTGCGCTGAACACGATGGCACTAACTTCTCCGGCCGGCGGTGGCCCTAACCTAGCTGGCGACAGTGCAGCGGCTCGGGGTCACTTCGGCTATGTCACCCGGCCAACTTAGCCCGCCAAAACCTCGGTGGAAGGGCTCTTCAGCACCGGGGGATCTCAGGGAAGGTCGTCAGGGCCATGCAAAGGCTCGGGGAGAGCTCTAACCTAGCCGTCACCGTGAGCCCGATCCTTCCCGCCATACCCGCGGTTGGAAAACCGGGAAATACGCCGGCTACCGCCAAAATCAAGCTAGGGTTGCGAAGCAAACTTGGGTGCCATCAAGTCTAGCTCCTGTGAGTGCAGTATGATGTGCTCTAAGCAAGTATACGTCAGGAATTTGCAGTTTTCTTATAAGAAGGTGGTTCTGCACCGGCCGGAAGTGTTTTGCGAAATTCACCGGCGATGATCGGTCACTGGGTCTAGGCTTTTGGGTTGAGCAGCGTGGAGCCTGGGCGCGTCCAAAACCGCTCTTTCTTGGTCGTGACAAGCCCTCTGCCGAGCTGCCCATGGGAGCACCTTTGCTCGGTTCTTCCCGGCCACCGTGAATTACGCCGTTTGCTCGGGTTGTGGTGGCTCAGCTCGACTGAAACTGGTGCGGGGAGGTCGTGGGAGGTCTGGGGTTGCTGGTTTGCCGACATTTGTACGTGAGAGGCAATCGCTTCCGAGTGACTCGATCACGGCGGCTGCTCCTCGGCGTTCTGTCGTGCGAGAGGACAAGCGCTGGAGGTTGTCTCGGTGTTGTGGCAAGCTGGGGCACGGCTGAAAGTTACTGCGCCCCACAAGGAGCTCACCAGCGCGCGCGGGAAGAGCAGGAGCTGTCGCTCGGTGCTTCTCGGTGAGTCACGGTGGAACCTCGGCTCTGTTCTGAGTGCAAGACTTAACCCCTAAGGCTATTAATCTTTGTGCATTTTTAACCTCCCCAATGACATGTGGGTCCCACCAGTCAGTCCCCTATCCCTCAAAAGATCTCCAAAAACTTGGCAAGTGATGAATTCAAATGTTTGGAGTCTCAAACTGAGCTACATTTGTATAGTTGGGCAAATTTCCCCCAAATCCAAATGTATAATTGAATTCTTTGCACATTTGGATCCTTTTTGGAAAAATGGGTAGCAAACCTTTTCACAATTTATTGAAACTTTGCCTCCCCACTAATTTGGACCTAAGGAATCCAAATATGCACTTTGATTCCTGTGTTAGCTGATGCAACCATGAGTTTGAATACAACAGTTTTGAATCACCATTATGTCCTCACCTCATTTGAATTTTGAGTTGGACATTAGTTCAAATTCTGATTTTCAAACCCTCCCATTGCACTTGAGTACTTCAACTCAGTGGTCTTAATCCAACTAGGGTCCAAACATGTGAATGACTCTAAGTTGGTTTTAGAATCACCTCTCATGTGTTACCACATGTGTGGAGAGTTTGAACCAACAACCTTTTGATGGAGGTTCCTTGCTCTTAACAATATATTCACAACATATCCACAACAAAACTGTGGTGTTGTGAGGTGATGAAAAGTTTTTGCAAGTCCCTTTTTCTTGGGCTTTTACATCCCTCCCCCCTTAAAAGAATCTCGTCCCGAGATTATAAAAGAAGAGACAGCGATGTAATAGGGACTTACCCGTGTTGAGACGCCATGAACTCTGGGTAATTTGAGCGAAGGAATTCCTCGCTCTCCCACGTCGCTTCTTCGGCGGTATGGTTGCTCCAGAGGATCTTGTAGAACCACAACGTTCTGCCACGCGTGGTTCGGGCTTTCTCATCAAGAATTGTCACCGGATACTCATCATATGTCAAATCCAGTTTCAGCTCGCCGATGTCTTTGGTAGGAACAGCAGCTGTATGCTTTAGACATTTTCGCAGTTGCGAAACATGGAAAATGTCATGGACACCAGCAAGGGATGCCGGTAGCTCCAATCGATACGCCGCTGGTCCGCACTTCTCGGTGATAGCATAGGGTCCAATGAAACTGGGGGCGAGCTTCCCCTTCACACCGAACCGGTGCACGCCCTTCATCGGAGACACGCGGAGGTACACTTGTTCACCGACGTCAAAGTGCAATGGTCTACGCCTCTTATCAGCGTAGCTCTTCTGCAGGGATTGAGCGGCCTTCAAGTTGGCTTGAATCGTCCGAACGCGCTCTTCGGCGTCGTTCACCACATCAACCCCGAATGTGACCCTTTCACCGGACTTGCACCAGTTTAATGGGGTGCGGCATTTGCGACCGTAGAGAGCTTCGTAGGGTGCCATCTTGATACTCGCCTGATAGCCGTTGTTGTACGAGAATTCTGACAACGGTAGGTGATCATCCCAGTTCCTACCATGGTGGATGGCACATGCTCTCAACATGTCTTCCAGAACTTGATTCACCCTCTCTGTTTGGCCATCTGTCTGAGGGTGGTAAGCGGAGCTTCTAATTAGTTTAGTACCCAAAGAAGCATGCAACTGCTCCCAAAAGTGAGATACAAACAGTGCACCTCAGTCTGAGACTATGGTCTTGGGTACACCATGCAGGCATAGAATCCTGGCAATATATAACTCCGCATATCTGTTGGCATGGAAATGTGTATGCACGGGAATGAAGTGAGCCGACTTGGTTAGTCGGTCAACGATCACCCAAATGGAATCATGCTTGTTGGATGTTAGGGGTAATCCAACAATGAAATCCATGCTCACATCCTCCCACTTCCATGCTGGAACCTTCAGGGGTTGCAACAGCCCCGATTTCCTCATATGATCAGCCTTCACTCGTCTACACGTATCACACTCGGATACGTACTGCGCTACCTCCCGCTTCATCCGTGTCCACCAAAATTTCTTTTTCAAGTCTTGGTACATTTTGTTGCTGCACGTATGAATGGAGTATTTAGACAAGTGAGCTTCATCGAGGATCTTTCTCCTCAGTTCCATATCCCGGGGTACGACTATGCGGTCATTGAACCATAGCGTCCCCTCATCATCCTTCCGGAAACATTTGATCTCCCCATTGTCTATACGTCTCCGGAGATGTGCCATGCCTTTATCAGTCTTCTGAGCTGCCATTATGTCCTCCCTAATAGTAGGGATGAGGGCAAGGTTATAAAGCGATCCATAAGGGACCAAGTATAAACTTGGCTCTTCCTCCTCCACCGGTGTAATGGTGAGGTGATGGACATGTGATTTCCGACTCAGCGCGTCGGCAACCACATTTGCCTTGCCGGGGTGGTAATGAATCTCAATTTCATAATCCTTAATCAGTTCTAACCACCTCCTTTGCCTCATGTTCAGCTCCTTCTGAGTGAAAATGTATTTCAAGCTCTTGTGGTCGGTGTAGAGGTGCACCAAATTCCCCAGGAGATAGTGCCTCCATATTTTCAGCGCCAAAACCACTGCAGCAAGCTCAAGATCATGAGTAGGATAATGCTGCTCATGGTTCCGAAGTTGGCGTGAGCCATATGCAACCACACGTCCTTCCTGCATCAACACGCAGCCAAGCCCAATACCGGACGCGTCACAATACACGTCGAAGGGCTTTGTTGTATCCGGCTGAGCTAAGACCGGGGCTGTTGTGAGATGCTTCACCAATGCTTGGAACGCTCCTTCACACGCCATGTTCCAAACATACTTCGTTCCCTTCTTCAGCAATTCTGTCATTGGCTTAGCGAGCTTGGAGAAACTGGGAATAAATCTCCGATAGTATCCCGCTAACCCGAGGAAGCTTCTGACTTCATGGACTGAAGTGGGAGCTTTCCATTTCAGCACTTGCTCTATTTTGCTTGGGTCGACCGCAATGCCTTCTGCTGAGATGATATGTCCCAAGAATGGCACTTGGCTGATCCAAAACTCGCATTTGCTGAACTTGGCATAGAGCTTGTGGTCTCGAAATCGTTGAAGAACGATCCTCAAGTGTTCGGCATGTTCGGCTTCTGTCTTGGAGTAAACCAAGATATCATCGATGAACACTACCACGAACTTGTCCTGCTCCGGCATGAACACCGAGTTCATGAGATACATGAAATGGGCTGGAGCATTTGTGAGACCAAAGGACATGACGAGATATTCATATAATCCATATCTCGTCGAGAAAGCCGTCTTCGGGATATCCTCCGCCCGGATCTTTATCTGATGATATCCAGAGCGAAGATCCATCTTGGAGAACACACTTGCACCCACAAGTTGATAAAACAATATGTCGATGCGGGGCAGTGGGTACTTATTCTTGATGGTGACGGCGTTGAGCAGCCGGTAGTCCACACACAGCCTCAAGGTTTCATCCTTCTTCTTTACGAACAGCGCCGAGCATCCCCAAGGCGAGGAACTCGGCCTAATGAAACCCTTGCTCAACAGATCATTGAGCTGTTCTTTCAGTTCAGCCAGCTCGTTCAGAGCCATTTTATATGGTCTCCGTGATATCGGCGTAGTCCCGGGTGCAAGTTCAATCTTGAACTCGACATCCCGCTCAGGTGGCATGCCCGGAAGATTATCCGGGAACACGTCGGGGTACTCCCGGACTACGGGGATGTCTTCTAACTTGAGAGCTTCAGTATTATTGATTGCTGAAACCTCCTGGACTGGATTATCTAATAAGAGGCACTGCGGACGGTGTAGTGGGGAGTTGAGGTGAACCGTCTGTGCTAAAGTTTCTAGGACAGCGCCAAGGTAGCTTAGCCATGACATTCCCAAGATTGCATCAATCTTCTGCCCCTCAAGGATAATCATAGTGGTGGGATATATCTTCCCACCTAAGCATAGTGGTGCTTTCGGAACCATCATCGTTGCTGAAATCTTTCCTCCTGGTGAGCAGATCATATAAGAACACTCGGTTGGAAAGGCTTCCAGCTGATTCTTAACCACATATGATGCACTTATGAAGTTGTGGGTTGCACCAGAATCAAACAGTATGATGATGGCTTGGTTGTTGAGAGTAAACGTACCCGCCAGCACGTTGTCTCCCTCTGGGGCGTCCTCATTGTCGAGGTGGCGAACGCCCCCAGTCCACTGACCAACCTTCTTGACCGGAGGTCGGCCTCGAGCACCGCCCTGGAACTGGTCTTGCCCGCTGCTTTTCTGCTCCTGGGGACAGTCCTTCGCGAAGTGGCCCGCCTGGCCACACGTGAAGCAAGTGAAACAGGGCGGTCCCCGGCTGATCGGTGGACGGAAACACAGGGCGCGTTGTGGTGGTGGAAACGCCCGGGGTGCCGTCTGCTGCTGCTTCTGCTGTCTCGGTGGTGGCATCGGCGGTCGGAACAGTGGTGCTTGAAAAGGACGTCCCCCGAACCGCTGGGGTCGCGCAGGTGGGTGCCACTGCTGCCCGGATGGTGTCCGATACACCATGCGGTACTTCTGGGGAGCGCCACCCCCACTGCTGGGTGGAGCGCTGCGCTTCCTCTGCTCAGCTGCCAATTCCCGCTGAGCGTCCTCTTGCATGATCACGGCATTGACTAGGTCATTGAAGTTGCCGCGATTCCATTGAACGAGATGTGTCTTCATCTCGGGGTGTAACCCCCGATAGAAGTGCTCCTGCCTTTTCTCCTCAGTGGAGATGTAGTCTGACGCATATTGCGCCAGATGGTTGAAGGCACGGGAGTAGTCATGGGCACTCCTCCCGCCCTGCTTCAGCTCCAAGAATTCTTGGAACTTCCTCTTCATTATTCCGGGATGAATGTGATAGGCGCGGAACGCCTCCCGAAACTCTTCCCACTCCACGGCATGGCCAGCCGGACGTGAGGCGACATAGTTCGCCCACCATGCACCAGCGGCACCGTGAAGCTGCTGCGCCACAAACAGAGTCTTTTGCCGCTCCGTGCATTGGAGCAGCCTGAACATGGAATCGATTGTCCGCAGCCAGTTGTCGGCCTCCAGTGGTTCTTCAGCTTCTGTGAACACTGGAGGGTGCGCACTCATGAAGTCCGAGTACGACACCTCACGGGGCTCACGGGGTCCCCTCTCTTGACGCCCCCCTGCCTGGGACGTATTCTGCACGATCGTGCGGAGCAGGTCGATCTGCTCCTCATGACCCCCCATCAGTGCCGCTATCACATCCGCTAGAGTAAGCGGAGGCGGCGATGGTGGCTGCTGCTGCGGGGTGCTGTCGTAGGCCGGTGGCTGGGAGTCATCGCCTCCCTGTTGGCTAGAGCCACCAACCTCGTGTGTGGTCCTAGTGCGAACCATCTGCAACCATACGACAATAAACATCAGTCCCACAACATATTTCAATGCAGTCAATTGAAATAGGCGTAAAAACATAATGACAATGAAACATGCGATACATCTCATATGTAGATAATGTAATAACTTTGCACAAGCTACACCATTACCAGACCAAACACAAGCTAGTTTAATCCAACTTGATGAACCTCCTCTTTGGAAGCTCACCACAACTAGGTTTGGTCACTACAAGACGTTACTATCGCGTTGTCATCACGTGTACCACCCTTTTACCTTCAATACGACACAAACATGGTCTCTAGTAAAATAAACTTGAGTGAGACCTATACTCAAATCTTTCACTAGTTGAAGATAACCCCTCATGAGTATGTTCTACCCCATTGGGAGTACTCAAACCACCTCTAGGGTACAACAATCTCTCAAATGAGTTCGACTGTCATTCCTCTGTCAGAATAACCAGTTTCTACATATCCGAGATTTTGATCTGCTTCTGGGCCTTTTCATGACTCCAGTTGAATACCAAAGTTAAAGTTAACTTCAGTATCTTTCCAACGAGTACTTATTTGCCCTCATATAAGCTCTGGTTAAAAAGCTATGGTAATTCAAAGTTAGTAGAATTTCTGGAAGAATTTTAACAGCACCTCCTTTGGGAAGTTGCTGTTTTCAACTCTGATTTCCCCTGAATTCTGTGCTGAAATTTCAGAAACTTTGAATTGCAAAGATGTAACACATCTTCTACCCTTTCTAAGGATGTATCATATGAAAATTTTAGATTTTTTACTGGAAGTTATGTTTGAAAAACAGAACAGTCCAGAGAGTGTTTAACTCTGTCCTGATTCTGGACAGTTTACATTTCTCTGGGATTTAAGCCATCTTAAGGTGAGTTTCAGCTCTGGAAGTCTACAACAAAATTGTAGAGTACTAAAATACCTTTCCAAATCTATATACCACACCTCCCTGGGCTAAAATACCTGTGAGTTGTGCTCTGTTGAAGTTCAGCAAACTTGCTGCCCAAAACAGAGCACTCTGTTTTTCAGTCTTTTTGGAACTACACTAATCACTATCTAATTTGTCTACCCAACCAGGGTCCGAAATGTTGAACCTAATGATTTTAATTCCTTGTTATCATTATTTTCATGCATATGCCTACAATATCTCGGTACTACGTTTCTCACAAAAGAAAATCCTAACCGGATTATACCGGCATATACGTCTCAAGTGTGGCACTAAACGGTCTCTCTTACATGTTTTCTACACGGATACATACGTGTTTAGTACCTGCAGAAGACCAAACAATAGTGATGCACTCAAAGGTTGTGTTTCCATTTCAGGCAGGGCCATATTTGAAATTTAAATACAAACGCCCGTATCATTGCCATACAGCCGTCCTTGAGTTAAGTCACGTCACAAGGTACGTGATCGTGTTTCAACACCACACCACGGGGAACCCGAGTATGTCATGAACGGGTCGTTATGGTTGGGAATGTTATCAACCCAACAGATACCACCTACTACCCTGCAGGGCACGCCGATGGCAAGCGCTGTGTATGTCCCCCTGTGCTACTTCCAGACGAACACACTCTCGCGTTACTGACCACGCGATGGGGTCTCCACTTACTTGCCTAATGCACGCTAGGGATCAGCGTTTCATATGAACTCAGGGACATGAAGAGTCCAAGAGTTTCATATTGACGTCTCACACCAAGCTGTGAGACTTATCCCTGAACCACGTTCCTCGCCAGGGGAGCTAACCGAAATTGAACCGCTTTCGGTGGCGTTCCCTACCAATCTTACCAGAGCGTAGGTGCGTCGTTACATAATTAAATTCAGAATTATAACACATAAGTTAGCCTTGCCACATTAAGTGAATATGCTAATATAGTCCTTACTTGGGCAACTACCGAATTCTCACCGTAAGCCTAAGTCTTCCCGTAATACAGTCCTTAAGTACTGTGCTATCCCCAAAGCAGCTCCGATACCAGGCTGTGGCTGACCGGAATCCGCTTATCCAGGATCGCAGAGGGTGGTGCCGCACAATGCGACACCCGATAGCACACGTCATAAGGACACAATATATTACATGGGAAAAACAACTGAACTGTACAAACAGGTACAAACTTCAGTTACAAACTATTGTTTATATTACACAGCGGAAGTCTAAACTATACAACTCACGCCCGCCTATCTAGCAAAAGTTGGCTGCCCAGCCCTAGGGCAACCAACACTGGCTGCACCCCTCAGCTCAGCACGGCGTGTACGGCTCCCACTCAGCCGTGGTCCCCGACGGAGGGTAACCCACGCCGGTGGACTCGTACTCTGAGTCCGTGGGTGGCTCCTCACCTGGAAAACACTTAAGCAGCAACCGTGAGCATGATGGCTCAACAAGACTTAACTGACTCGCTAGGAATGAAACTCTACATGAGGTGTATAATGAACATAGGATAGTAACATTGCATCAAATGGACACGCTTACAAGTTCACCCTTAATTCATCTTTTAGCAACAAGTTAACAGTTCAGGAATCTGAAATTTAGTAAGCAATATTTGGTGGCACACATGTAGCAATACAATTATATCAATCAGCAATATTGAATCATAATATTTCATACATTACCCTACGTCACGACTCAGTGACCAAGTGGTACTCTTCACCGCGAGGGACGGCGAATCGACTCGATATACACCTGCAGGGAAACCCAAAGAGCACGTCATGTACGCCCACCCGTGGAGCTGCACAGCACGCTCACTCAATGCCGTACGGGACAACCTTTTACCCAACAGCCCAAACGTCGAACCGGTCGCACCGAAATGAGCAGGAGGTTCCCTACACGTAGCATCTCTCTATGCCCGTTAGCAGATTTCCACCTTGCTGCCCTCAGCCTACACCTATAAATCGGTGCGTTATGCCTTGACGCCCGGAGGTTTAGGTTACATCGGTTTATCGGGGCCCATATATCCGATATGCCTTCGGTACGTTCAAACTTGATCAGCGTGGGCCGCACACGGATCGGTCCTCAATCAACACGGGGAGGGCTTCGCACACAAGACTCCCTCTTGCTGCGCCCTAGACCCTGCCAAGTCTCATTTTCATTACTAAGGTGATCTCACATCACTCGAACCAATCCCGTGTGTCCCAAGCCTAATTCACGAGTAGATTCCAACTACTCGACTTGTACCGAAGTCCTATGAATCATTAAGCATAGCCTGTCTATTCGAGGTCTTAGACACTACCCTCACTCTTATCGGAAAACTTTTTGGTTATGCAAGTGGGGTTCCATCCATCATATACCTAATGCACATTCATACTTCATACGACACATATAAACAAAGTAAAACTTATAAAAAGGGTTAATGCAAACCGGGGCTTGCCTTGTTGCTGCTTGTCAGGGGTTAGTTCTTCTTCCGGAAGGAGGAAGTCAAGTACTTCCGGAGCCTCCTCGCCTTCAGCGACTACACGTTAATAAAATACTACATGTAAATGAATATGTACATGAGTTTATTGTAATGTTTCTGCTACGTGTTCTAATAACAAGTTTTTAACAACTGGAACTCTGTTTAAGAATTTAAAATGAAACTGGGGCTAGTGGTTTGGGTTTGGATCTAAGCACATGATTAAGTGCTAAGTGGTTATCCCCCTCTTCCACATTGATCACCTCAAGTGGTTAAACAGAGCAGGGGTGATCCAGAACTCCAATGGAGCTGAGAATTTTTGTGTGAGTTCCTTGTCATAAGAAAAACCTATGGACCACAAATTAGCACTTTTCATTGAGTGGTTTGTTCAGAATAATTCTCTTAGCAAATAAGCAAAGAAGAATTAATTCTGAGGTAACACCCCTATTCATGCCCAAATTAATGAACTACAATTTGAATTATAGCTCCTAGAGTTTGCATGAATTTTCCTAGCATTTTTGGAGCTATGATCTGCCCACAACTGAATTTCCAAGTTTTGGAAATTCTCTGAAAATGTTTCTGTATTCAAATGAACACAGCACCTTCAAATCTGAATTGCCCTGGCCAAATCAACTTCAAATGGTCTGAAACTTTTACAGGGGTTCACTAATATCCAAAGGAATATTCTGGCAAAATTTGAGGACTTTTGGATGAACCAAACTCCCTCTAAAATTCTTTTGCTGAAAAGCTTTAAAGAATTTTCCAGAATTGATTAATGGGTTTCACACAAATTGGGTTGCATATTTGGATAGAGCTATGAAGATGAATCCAACCCAATTTGAATCACTAAATTTGGAACTTCCTATAAAAAGTTATGGGGTTCTAAAGTTTGGGGAAATTCTGGAATTCGAATTAACCGGGGAAAAGTTCAAATCACTGACAGCGGGCCCGGCCCCCACATGTCACCACCTCGGCTACACCACCCGGGGCCACAGGACTGTTCTCCTCGTTGTCATAGCTGATCCGGTGCAACAGGAAATCCCCACACTGTGCATCGAGCGACTGACGAGCGGGCCCGGCCGACTCGTCTTCTTCCTCGCGCCAGTCCCTTTTCCCGCGCCGCCCCCTCGCCGGCACCTCACTAAAGCTCGCCGGACCTGGCTTCCCGGCCGCCTCTCGGCCAGAAACTCGCTTGCTGGGCCTAATTTTGTGCGCTGAACACGATGACACTAACTTCTCCGGCCGGCGGTGGCCCTAACCTAGCTGGCGACGGTGCAGCGGTTCGGGGTCACTTCGGCTATGTCACCCGGCCAACTTAGCCCACCAAAACCTCGGTGGAAGGGCTCTTCAGCACAGGGGGATCTCAGGAAAGGTCAACAGGGCCATGCAAAGGCTCGGGGAGAGCTCTAACCTAGCCGTCACCGTGAGCCCGATCCTTCCCGCCATACCGGCGGTTGGAAAACCGGGAAATACGTCGGCTACCGCCAAAACCAAGCTAGGGTTGCGAAGCAAACTTGGGCGCCATCAAGTCTAGCTCCTGTGAGTGCAGTATGATGTGCTCTAAGCAAGTATATGTCTGGAATTTGCGGTTTTCTTACCAGAAGGTGGTTCTGCACCGGCCGGAAGTGTTTTGTGAAATTCACCGGCAATGATCGGTCACTGGGTCTAGGCTTTGGGGTTGAGCAGCGTGGAGCCTGGGCGCGTCCAAAACCGCTCTTTCTTGGTCGTGAAAAGCCCTCTGCCGAGCTGCCCACGGGAGCACCTTTGCTCGGTTCTTCCCGGCAACCGCGAAGAACGCCGTTTGCTCGGGTTGTGGTGGCTCAGCTCGACTGAAACTGGTGCGGGGAGGTCGTGGGAGGTCTGGGGTTGCTGGTTTGCTGGGTTGCCGACGTTTGTACGCGAGAGGAAATCGCTTCTGAGCGACTCGATCATGGCGGCTCCTCCTCGGCATTCTGTCGTGCGAGAGGACGAGCGCTGGAGGTCGTCTCGGTGTTGTGGCAAGCTGGGGCACGGCTCAGAGTTACTGTGCCCCACGAGGAGCTCGCCAGTGTGCACCGGAAGAGAAGAAGCTGTCGCCCGGTGCTTCTCGGTGAGTCACGGTGGAACCTCGGCTCTGTTCCGAGTGCAAGACTTAACCCCTAAGGCTATTGATCTTTGTGCATTTTTAACCTCCCCAATGACATGTGGGTCCCACCAGTCAGTCCCCTATCCCTCAAAAGATCTCCAAAAACTTGGCAAGTGATGAATTCAAATGTTTGGAGTCTCAAACTGAGCTACATTTGTATAGTTGGGCAAATTTCCCCCAAATCCAAATGTATAATTGAATTCTTTGCACATTTGGATCCTTTTTGGAAAAATGGGTAGCAAACCTTTTCACAATTTATTGAAACTTTGCCTCCCCACTAATTCGGACCTAAGGAATCCAAATATGCACTTTGATTCTTGTGTTAGCTGATGCAACCATGAGTTTGAATACAACAGTTTTGAATCACCATTATGTCCTCACCTCATTTGAATTTTGAGTTGGACATTAGTTCAAATTCTGATTTTCAAACCCTCCCATTGCACTTGAGTACTTAAACTCAGTGGTCTTGATCCAACTAGGGTCCAAACATGTGAATGACTCTAAGTTGGTTTTAGAATCACCTCTCATGTGTTATCACATGTGTGGAGAGTTTGAACCAACACCCTTTTGATGGAGGTTCCTTGCTCTTCACAATATATTCACAACATATCCACAACAAAACTGTGGTGTTGTGAGGTGATGAAAAATTTTTGCAAGTCCCTTTTTCTTGGGCTTTTACAGCGCACAAGTTGCTTTCACAACCTCTAGCATGAGAACCCCTGTACATGGTTATTTCTGAGCTTGCCAACGGTGGCTTATGCGGGAAGCATCGGGCGCACGGTGAGAGCCTACTTGGGACCTCTCCCGAGCTGCTTCGAGCTTATGTCGGTCTTTCCTAGGGTCCACTGATGCTCTCCGGCCTTTTGCTCGATCGTTTGGGGTGCTAGGAAGGCCGGCCGACACGGCCGAAGTTCTTATGAAGCCGCCGCTCGTCGCCGACTATGCCGGTGATTTTCAGAACGAGCTGAGCCCAGCATCATGTTCCCCAGATGGATTTAGGCAGAGGCGGCCGAAATAATGGAGTTTGGCACACCACAGAGGCCACCAGCGAGGGGTCGCGGCGGCCGAGCGCGGGAGGCCGGAGGTATACGAAGCCCCCGGTCCCACGCGTCAGCAGCAGATATTTTAAAACCGGGATTCGCTGTGGCACTGGATTGGGTGCGGCTGCGCGTGAAAGATTATGTAGCTCCGTGCATCGACCGCTGAGAAGTTGACACGTAGCCCCGGTCCCACGCGCAGCGGTTTAAACTTTTCCCGATTTTCCGATTTAGTTCAAACTTCAAACCCACATAACTTTGGCTAGGGAACTCCAAATCGAGTGAACCAAATTTTGTTGGATTCATCTCTCTGAGTACTTTACAGCAAATCAAGTTTCAATTTATGAAAATCCTTATTTATCCATAATTAATTCTCAAAAATTCAAATTGGTTAGAATTTTAACTGGAGAACCCTTTGGAGGAAAATTCTGAAATTTTGCCAGGATGTTCACCAAACTATCCCTGAGCTACCATAAAAATTTCAGGTCCATTTGAGCTCATTTGATCCACGTAATGGGATGATTAATAAAACTGTTTCAGAGAAAATAGAAAATGTCCAGAAACAATTTCAGAATTTCTCTGAAATTATTTAGCTCATATCTTTAGCTAGGAATCTTCAAATTAAGTGAAACCAACTCCATTAGAACCCTACGAAAATATAGTTTCCAGAAAGTCATGGCTTGCTCCATGAAAATGACACGACCCCGACGGTCTTGTCGAGCCTGGATCACGCTGAGGGGTGCTGCGTTGCACAGCACCAAATAACACACATCAAAGGTACAAAGCGGAAGCAAAGTTTTATTACATAAACAGGTTTATGAACATTTTTACAACAAAATATGTTCAGTCTACACTCACGGGCGTAGACTACGCATCGAGTTCACGTTCAGCCCGTGAACGTGTCCCCGCTAGCACGCACACACACTAACACGGCGGCGTGCACGACACCCACTCGACGGGGTTCCCCTCCTGGGGTTCCGTCTCCTCCTCGGGAGACCCTTCCTCATAGAACCCTGCAAAAGCTTCAAACACAAGCAGTGAGCACGAAGGCTCAGCAAGACTAACCCGTCTCTCCTATACATGGAACTTCTACATGATGGTTGATAGGTTACATGAGGTAAAATAAGTTGCAAAGGACTCGCCTAATTAGTGGAACCTTACTTTCAAGTTCTTAGCAGCAGGTTGTGGAGAACCTTACGCTAAGGCACATGAGAGAGCCGCAATCAAACAAGAAACACACTTCTCTCATGTACTTTGCCCAAAGTTGAAAAGAACTTTAATTAGCTCTAGGCTACAACAAATCATTAACAATCAAAGTTCATCTTTCAATCAGCAACATTTTAACATGTATCTAGCCTGTTCTTTCTACCATGGTACAGTGAACAAGTGGTACTCACTGACCGCGAGGGATGGTGATTATAATCGATTTACACCTGCAGGGTTACCCGAATAACCCGTCACGTACGCCCGTACTCGATGTTGCCTACAGCAACCATCACGGACGTCGTACGCAACCACCTTTCACCCGTAAGCAAAATGTTGAACCGGTCCAATCGTCCCGAGCAAGAGGTCTCTGCACGCGCATCTCAGTGCCGCCAGCCAATTTACATCTCGAGCTCTCAACCTACCCTCTGAACGACCAGCTATGCCTCAACATTCAGCTACCCGAGTTACATCAGTTTCCCGGTTCCCATATAGCCGGTAGGTTTTCGGTACTGTTCTAGCTTGTTCAACAGGCCTGCACACGGCTCAGTCCTCAATCGACACAAGCGGAGCTATAGCACCCAGGCCCCAAAGCCCTGCTGCCCTTACTCTCCACTCGGTCTCATTTTTCTTGCCATGTGTTTCATTTGCTATCTCTACCCGAGCAATGTGCCTCTAGCCTATTCTCGTGAGTAGTTCCAACTACTCGACTTGTACCAAATCCTTCACTGTCCTAGCATTGCATTGGCTAACGAGGTTTTCAATCCTAATCCCAACCCATGATTTTCTTGGCTATGCTTTTGGGTTTCAAACAAGACTCTAATGCAAGAGATAAGTGGTACTCAAAGAAAGTGCTCAAAATAATAAAATTTTGTAAAGAGGTTAATGTAAACCGGAGCTTGCCTTGCTTCTCTTGGTCGTAGGCTAGCTGCTCTTCCGGAGTAACAAAGTCTAAGACTTCGGGTTCCTCCTCAACCTTAGCGACTACATATGAGAAATATAAATATGTGTCAATTCATATTCATTTCAATGGAATTTAAACTCGTGAGACAGACCCAATGACTCTGAAATTTTTACTGTGGTTTGGTTACAACCTAAACAGAGACTTGGCCAAGTTTTAGTTGCAGCAAAGCTCATTTGAGCTCTCCACAAATAATTATGTACTTGACCTTAATTGGAGCTCTTAGGGTGTTCTAGGGATTTTTATGGAGCAAACCATGAATTTCTGAAAACCAGATTTTCATAGGGTTCTAATGGAGTTGGTTTCACTTAATTTGAAGGTTCCTAGCTAAAGATATGAGCTAAACAATTTCAGAAAAATTCTGAAAAATGTTTCTGGACATTTTCCATTTTCTCTGGAACAGTTTCATTAATCACCCCATTAGGTGGATCAAATGAGCTCAAATGGATATGAAATTTTTTCGGTAGCTCAGGGATATTTTGGTGAACATCCCAGCAAAATTTCAGAATTTTCCTCCAAAGGGTTCTCCAGTTAAAATTCTAAACAGTTTAAATTTTGAAGAACTAAATCTGGAGAAATAAGGATTTTCATGAAGTTAAACTTGATTTTCTGGAAAGTACTAAGAGAGCTGAATCCAACCCAATTGGAATCACTCAATTTGGAGGTCTCTACAGAGAGCTATGAATTTTCAAAGTTTGAGCAGCAACTGGAATTGTTTTCCTACTGAAAACTCTACTGGGCCTGCTTATTTAAATGACAGCCAATCAGAAATGGGCCACACCCGGGCCACAGCTTTTCAGCGTGCCAACACACTGGATCCCAGCGACTCCCAATCGGGGATTTAAATTTTGAGCTGATGACAGCCGGGGCCCACCCCTTCGTCTTCCTCCCGCCGGTCCCCAGCGCGCGCCCGCGCACTCCGCTCGCCGGAGCAAGCTGTAGCTCGCCGGCCGGCCGTTCCCGGCCACCGTCCGAGCTAAAACTCACCGCCAGTGCGTTTAGGACCCCGGGGAGCACGATGGTGAGGTGTTTTGGGACTGCCGATGACCGGAAGGTGGCCGGCGACGTGCAGCGGCTTCTGTTGAGGTTCGGCACCGTCGGCCGGGAGTTCTAACCAGCCAAAACCTGTACCGACAAGCTCTGCAGCACCAGTGCACTTCTAGGAATCTCGACAAGGCCTCAAAGGTGTTCAGAAATGGCTGCAAGGATGTCGGCACCGTGTGACCGA
Organism: Neostapfia colusana; assembly: GCA_030760725.1. Classification (NCBI taxonomy): domain Eukaryota; kingdom Viridiplantae; phylum Streptophyta; class Magnoliopsida; order Poales; family Poaceae; genus Neostapfia; species Neostapfia colusana. Next base: position 50,084,412 of record JASWHV010000008.1, on the reverse strand, counting down.
CTGTGTCCGCCATGAACGCCCTTGATCGAGCTCAAAATCCGTCGCTCCTAACCGGTTTCATGCAACGGATGTTAAAAGGAAAATGATCGACGGCTAGTCCAGCATCTATGTGCCAAGTTTGATGACCGAAGGAGGATCAGAGGGCGGGAATTCGAAGGAACTGTACCGGATGGTCGGGTTGAGGTTGCCGGAGCAAAATCTGGAAATTCCCGGTCGATGCTTCACGGTTGGCTCCACAAATTGGAGGAGAGCAGCACGGTGGCCACGCGCTTCCGTTGCCACTCTTGCTGGGCCGTGAAAGTCCCTGTGGAACGCTGTCCACGAGCGCCCGATCACGTTCTTGAGCTCGGTTGCGGCGGACGGCGCTGATCACGGGAAAAGGAGGCCGACACTCGGTGGTTTAGGCGTCGGGGAAGTAGAGGCTGAGCTCAGGGTGCTGTCTAGCCGCTCGGAGGAGGAGAGGGTGCGATGTTTCCGTGGTTTCTCGATTGAACAGAGAGGCGGAAGGCAGAGGAGCTCGGCTCAGTGTTCACGCGAGGGAAAAGCAGGTGAGGCTGGCTTCGGCAGAGGCGAGGAGCGCCTTAAGAAGCGATCAGAACCGCCGACCTGTGTCCGCGCGTGGGCAAGCAGCTGGTGGCGTGGCGGCTCCCCTCGGTGGCGCCCTCGGAGGAGGCCCGAAGACCCGAGTGCTGAAGTTTCAGTCGGTTGAGTTTGATTCAGTGGCTGACATGTGGGTCCCATCTCCCTTTTAGCCTCTGAACTTAACTCCCTCTTACTGTTGTAAACAGTAATCTCCCTTATACCCATGGTGATTTGAATTATCTACCCCTGAGCCATTTGAATGGGATAGAATTCAAATTGGTTTGTGTTTGACTAAATTTCAGCACACATGCAGTTTGAAATTCAAATAAAGTTTGAATTTGCTAAACTTAGCTCATGTCAAGATTAATTCCAAATGGAGTGAAAATTGGTGTGTGAGCTCACAAAAATGTGCTGAATAAGAATATGCCTCCCACTTTTGAATTTATGGGATGAAAACAGTTTGAATTTGAATTTGAGTTCAAACCACCCTTTTTCTAGCTATACCCAAAAGGACTTCAAAAAGGTTTTGAATTTGGGTGAAACTTGGCATGTACATTCCTAACAAGGTGTAGGAGTTTTACATATGCCCAGCCCCTATATGATGCATGTGGGAAATGCCACTTTTTGCATTTTGTGAGTTTATTCTCTAATGAGCATGTTGATGGTGGTTACTTTCTCTTCAAATGTGTTCATCAACTTTATTCAAATATGTGCCAAAAACTTAGGCCCTTACATTCCTCCCCCCTTAAAAGAATCTCGTCCCGAGATTATAAGGTCAACATGAGAGAGAGGACGGTGGAAAATTGCTGTATATGTGACGTGAAAAAATCGGGGTAGTTAGCGCGAAGAAATCCTTCGCTCTCCCATGTCGCTTCGTCCATGGAGTGATTATTCCACAGAACCTTGTAGAACCACAACGTACGGTTGCGTGTGGTTCGGGCCTTTTCATCGATAATCTGAACCGGTTCCTCCCGATACGTGAGATCCGGTTTCAGTTCTTCTATGTCCTCCAGCTGAATGGTAGTTGATAGCTTAAGACACTTCCTCAGCTGGGAAATGTGAAAGACGTCATGCACACCGGAAAGTGCTTCTGGTAATCTCACCCGGTATGCTACTGATCCACATCTTTCGGTAATCTGAAATGGACCAATGAATCGGGGTGCTAACTTTCCCCACACCCCGAATCTGTTCACGCCCTTCATTGGAGACACACATAGGTATACATGATCCCCGACTTCGAATTGTAATGGGCGTCTTCTCCGGTCCACATATTGTTTCTGTTGGGATTGGGCGGCTTTTAGGTTCGCTTGAATCAGCCGAACCTTTTCCTCCGCGATATTGACAAGATCAATCCTGAAGGTGACCCTTTCACCAGACTCACACCAATTCAATGGTGTGCGACATTTTCTCCCGTATAGCGCCTCGTAAGGTGCCATCTTGATGCTGGCTTGGTACCCATTGTTGTACGAGAACTCAGCCAACGGCAAGTGATCATCCCAGTTCTTGCCGTGGTTGATAGCGCAAGCTCGTAACATATCTTCTAGGATTTGGTTTACCCGCTCAGTTTGTCCATCCGTCTGCGGGTGGTATGCTGAACTATGGATTAGTTTCGTCCCCAACGCAGCGTGTAGCTGCTCCCAAAAACAGGACACAAATAAAGTGCCCCGATCCGATATGATGGTACGGGGTACGCCGTACAAGCATAGGATCCGTGAGATGTACAGTTCAGCATACTTCTTGGCGTTGTAGTTGGTGTTGACCGGGATGAAGTGGGCAACTTTGGTGAGCCGGTCGACGATCACCCACACAGAATCATGCTTCTGAAAAGTGGTGGGTAAACTGATGATGAAGTCCATGCTCACATCCTCCCACTTCCAGGCAGGAACGCCTAGTGGTTGCAGCAGTCCCGGTTTCCGCATATGATCTGCCTTCACCCTTCGACATGTATCACACTCGGACACGTACTTCGCGATCTCCTGCTTCATCCGTGTCCCCCAAAACTTGCTTCTGAGTTCCTGATACATTTTGTTGCTGCGGGGGTGAATAGAAAACTTTGACAAGTGAGCCTAATCAAAGATTTTCTTCCGTAACTCCGGGTCACTAGGTACGACAATCCGGTCCTTGAACCATAGGACGCTGTCTCTGTCTTTCCGGAAACTTTTCAGTTCCCCACTGTCTATACGTCTCCGCAAATGTGACATGCCCTTGTCACTTTTCTGGGCTGCCGCTATCTCTTCACAGATGGTGGGGATCAAAGCTAAGTTGTAGAGAGCTCCATGTGGAATCACATGCAGTGGTGGTTCGCTCTCTTCCAACGGTGTGATGGTCAGATTGTTGACGTGTGACTTGCGACTCAGCGCATCCGCCACTACGTTTCCCTTGCCAGGGTGATAATGGATCTCTACTTCGTAATCCTTTATCAACTCTAACCATCTTCGCTGCCTCATGTTCAGCTACTTCTGAGTGAATATGTACTTGAGGCTTTTGTGGTTGGTATATAAGTGTACGAGGTTACCGAGTAGGTAGTGCCTCCACATTTTGAGTGCAAGTACCACGGCAGCGAGCTCTAATTCGTGAGTTGGATAATTCTGCTCATGGTTTCTGAGCTGCCGTGACCCATACGCGACCACCCTTCGGTCTTGCATCAGCACACATCCGAGCCCAATGCCGGATGCATCGCAGTACACATCGAACGGTTTTGTTGTGTCCGGCTGCGCCAAAACCGGTGCTGATGTCATGTGCTTAACTAATGCCTTGAACGCTGCTTCACATGCTGGACTCCAAACATATTTGGTAGCCTTCTTCAGCAGCTCCGTCATAGGATTGGCAATCTTCGAGAAGTTCGGAATGAACCTCCGATAATATCCCGCGAGTCCGAGGAAACTCCGTACCTCGTGAACAGTTCTCGGGGACTTCCAATTCAGCACTTGTGTGATTTTACTCGGGTCTACAGCGATGCCCTCCGCTGAGATGATATGCCCGAGAAAAGGCACTTGTGATATCCAGAATTCGCACTTGCCGAATTTCGCGTATAGCTTGTGATTCGCAGCCGTTGTAAGACTATACGAAGATGCTTCTTGTGTTCTTCCTCTGACTTGGAATATACCAATATATCATCGATGAAGACCACAACAAACTTGTCCAGCTCCGGCATGAATACCGAGTTCATCAAATAAATGTAATGAGCTGGAGCGTTGGTGAGGCCGAAGGACATGACAAGGTACTAATAAAGTCCGTACCTCATCGAGAAAGCCGTCTTCGGAATGTCCTCAGCCTGTATTTTAATCTGATGGTACCCGGATCTTAAATCCATCTCGGAAAAGATCTTTGCTTTGACCAACTGATCAAACAACATGTCGATCCGTGGCAACGGGTACTTGTTCTTGATGGTTACGGCGTTTAGTGGACGATAGTCCACGCAAAGCCACAACGTCTCATCCTTCTTCTTCACAAATAATGCCGAACAGCCCCATGGCGAGGAGCTCGGCCTAATGAAACCCTTCTCCAGCAAGTCCGTTAGCTGAGTCTTCAGTTCAGCCAATTCCTTGGGCACCATCTTGTACGGCCTTTTGGATATTGGCATGGTTCCCGGTGCAAGTTCAATCTTGAACTCCACCTCTCGGTCGGGCGGCATCCCCGGTAAATCATCCGGGAACACGTCAGGGAACTCACGGACTACTGGAATATCTTCCAATCTGATGGTTGTGGACTGATAAACACTTGGAAGTTTTATTTCTGGACTGACCAGAAATAAGGAATGAGATTCGTGCACTTTTGAGTTCAAGTGCACAATTCGGAGGATGGTGTCTAAAATAGCGCCGTGGCGGGTTAACCACAACATCTCTAAGATGACATCGACCTTTTGTCCCTCTAAAATTATGAGAGACGTAGGTTAGACTCTACCCTCCAAGCATAATGGCGCTTTTGGAACCATCATGCTTGCTGAAATTTTCCCACCCGGTGAACAAATCAAATATGGACTATCGATGGGTAGTATTGGCAAGCTGTATTTTGCAATGAAAGCTTGGCTAATAAAGCTATGCGTAGCGCCTGAATCAGATAATACTATGGCGGGATGCTGGTGGAGTTGAAACATACCCGCAAGGATCGGCTCTCCCTCTGGCACGTCCTCTATGGGGAGTTGGTGGACAATGCCAGGCCTAGGGTTTGCCCGCCGCGCATTAGTGGGGTTCCGGGGTTGATTCCTCCCAGGAAGTTGTGGTGCCACTCCGCCACCTTGTCTCTTCGGACAACTGCTGGCGAAGTGTCCAGGACGACCACATTTGTAGCATGCGGCCGCTGTTTGTCCGGTACTTGGGGGACGAAAGCCCGGCATGCGCTGCTGAGGTGCATATGCACGCGGCATTGCCCGCTGCTGCTGTTGTTGTTGCGGAGGTGGTGCTGGCAGCGCCGGCCTGAATACCGGTGAAGAATATGGCCGACTGCGGAATGGCATCGGCCTCTGGGGTGGCTGCCAGCATGGACCCGATGGTGGGCGATTCACCATACGGTATTTTTGAGAAGGACCACCTCCCTCTCCGCTGCTTTGCGGCGCGCTTCGCTTCCTTTCCGCCGCCGCTAACTCCTTGCCGGAGTCCTCCTGAACAATCGCAGCATCAATTATATCGTTGAGGCTGCCGCGATTAAACATCGCCAATTTGTCCTTCAGGAGCGTGTTAAGCCCCTGGTAGAAATGATCCCGTCGCTTCTCGTCGGTATCGGTGTGATACAAAGCGTATAGTGCAAGATCATTGAACGCCCTGGAGTATTCCAGCGCGTTCCGGCTGCCTTGTTGCAGGCGTAAGAACTCCTGCGTCTTCCTCTTCATTAGACCCGGCGGTATGTGATAGGCCCTGAAGGCCGTCTGGAACTCCGCCCTAGTCATAACTCGGTCGGTGGGCTGTGAAGCACAGTAGTTCGCCCACCATGCGCTCGCGGATCCCTGGAGCTGTTGGACCGCGAACTGAGTCTTGCGCTGCTCACTCACTTGGAGCATCCCGAACTTCATCTCCATCGTGCAAAGCCAGTTGTCCGCATCGAGGGGTTCATCCGCCCTTGAGAATACCGGGGGATGAGTTGCTAGAAAGTCGGAGTAGGAGCTCTGTTGACGCTCCTCATGATCATGACGCCTCTCTGGTCGAGACGTATTTGCAATAAGGGTCTGCAGCAACTCCGTGTTCTGCTGATGAGAACCCGCCATTGCCGCAACGATGTCAGCCAATGTAACCATTGGCGGTGGCGGTGGCGGTGTTTGTTGTTGCTGTTGCTGCTGTTGCTGTCCCGAGGAGTCCTCGGGAGGCTGTTGGGAGGTTTCTCCCCCTTGACTAGAACCCCCAACGTCCGGGTTGGCACGAGTACGAGCCATTCTGAAATTCAAAACAGCAGCGATCAGCACATGTCATACTCAAAAATTCCATATGAAACAGTAGGTATTTGAAGTGACGCATGAATAATTTGCACAACATTCACATATATTGATAAAGTATAAAACTTATACAAGATACATTATTCTCGGGTCTCCGAGAAGTCGTGCTCATGTCGTCACTACCTATACATACGCTACTGCCTACACGACATGTCACTGGTTACAAAAGTCTGGTTTACACCACTCTGGTTCCCCTACTTGGCAACGGTAACCTACTATTCGGAGTAGAACTCGACCTCCTGTGGGTCGTCCTCCTACGGTACCTCTGCTGGTGGCTTTGGATTTACAACCTCCTCTCCCATCTCGGGTTCTCCCATTGCCGGAAGACCCAAGACCACGGGTACGGCACCTACCACCGCTATGCCCATTACCGGAGGTACGAGGTCCTGCAACGCGTGCACCTCATCCATGGCCTGGTTGTAGTCCTCTTCTCAGCCTTGCCCCTCCTCAATAGCGTCATCTCGCTCTTGAATAAGGACCTCGTTCTGCTGGGTCAGAGCCTCCACCTGCTGTTGCAAAGCCGTGATGTCGACACGGCTTTTCCTCTTCGCCTTCTTCAGATGATGCAACTGATTATATTGTTCGTTCAGTCGCTTAATCGTCGGAAGGAGCACATTGCGGAATGCTCTGTGAGCACTCTCGAAATGGTCTCCACAGCTTGTGCTCTCCTCGAGCTTCGCAGCAAGACAACCCGTATGAACAGCTTGGCTGTCCATCACGGCTTTTCCTGCCCTCAATTGGAGACTAAAGTTTGCCTCCGCGGGACTGTACCTTGGGCAACCCGGATCTGTTGCCTCCATGTACTTCCCTTCCCACACATGATTAGCCCGTCCCTCCACCGGAACAAGTGCGTATGGAGTGGCATCTATAGCCCTCACATGTAGCTGGCAAAACGCGACATGGTGTCGCGGGCTGCCACTTGCCACATTCCCTCCGGTTGCCTACCCCTCACCGTAACGGTGAACGGCGCCCAACCGGGTGGCGTAGGACCTGCAAGAACTTCGACATGGATCGTCCACGTCTTGTTCCCCTCCTCGCCTTCTTTTTTGGTGAAGTACTGCGGCATCTTGCTGTACCCGAAATATTGAAGCATTTGCCTCAATGCTTCCGGATAGCCGCTGCGGTGAGAACAGTGGGACACCACCCACCCGTTCTCCAACTGTTTATTCGCTGTCATCTGTAAAAATATATTTGAGAAATGTCAAATATTTATTTGAACAGTAAACCATTGAGTTATAACATAAAACACGTCATTGAATTCATAAGACTTGGAAACATCGTTCAAACTTAAACAAATTTGACTGCTGATCTGCTGTCCAAGATGACAGCTCTGACCAGTTTCCATTTCAACCTGATTTAGACCATGCTAAAAGCAAACCCAATTCTGGAGCTCAACATAAAAGTTAAAGCTAACTTTAATATATTTCCAAAATGTATTTGCTTGGACTAAGATCTGTCCTGGTTCAAAAGTTATGAGATGTCAAAGTTAACAGAATTTCTGTAGAGAATTGGACAGCACCTCCTGCTTTAGGTACTGATTTGATCCAAGAATTCCAGTTAATTCTGCTCCCAATCTGAAACCTTTCTGTTACAAAGTTGTAACCCATCTCATGAACTTTTCATAAATACCTCATTTTCTATTTTTGGATTTTTATGCAGGAAGTTATGCTCAATTTACAGAGAGTTACAGAGAGTATTTGCTCTGCCCTGTTTTCTGGACAGTTTCAACTCTACTGCATTTTTCGATTGGTTATAGGAAGAAACACCTCTGGACCTCAACAGAAAAGTTGTAAAGCTCTTCCAATGCTTTCCAGAAATGTATCATATGACACCAACCTCTAAAGAACTCAATCCCTAACCTCTCATTAACTTCAGCCTTAATTCAGCTGAAAACAGGGGACTCTGTCCTTAGTATCCTATAAGTTGAAAACTTATTAACATTAAATATCCTGATTAAGGGAAGGAGTTACATTAAGTTTTAGTGCTCCTGGATTAAAACTTTCAAGTTTTACAATGAATTTGTTCATTTAATGGGGTGTGACGTTGATGCGTCACCAGATCATGTCGGGTACTACGTCCTCACAAAGAAAAACCTATACCGGACTTAACCGGCTTCGTTAGTTCAGTGGCACTAAGCGTCACTCGCACACGGATGCTAAACGTCTACCGTTTCATGGTTATACTACCTGCAGATAACTCACACAATCGTCAGGCTCGCCCGGCCGTCATCACTCGCCCGGATGTTCTCAAGCCAAACACGCCTTGAGCTACGTGTTCACGTTACTGACCACGTGACGGGGTCTCCCAAATTGAACCACGCACGCCAGGGACAGACGTTTCTCGAATACCCCAAACGACATGGAGAGTCGTAGAGGATATTAAAGCGGGTCGGGTTACCTGCCACCCGTGGGGCTCCACCCTTCAGCTTGTGCGCACTGGTGGACAGAGCTTACGTGCACCTCCAAGACATAAACGTCCCGAGATGCATGATTTTTCCGACGTAATCAAATAGGTTAGTATGCCACTTTCTATATACTAATAACATCCTTATATGGGCTACTAACTCGTTCCTCACTGGATTTTTGAAAAAGATGACCTTTGTAGTGCGTTAAACCTCCAGCGAGCTCTAATACCAACGCTGACACGACCCCACGGTCTTGTCGAGCCAGGATCACGCTGAGGGGTGCTGCGTTGCACAGCACCAAATAACACACATCAAAGGTACAAAGAGGAAGCAAAGTTTATTACATAAACAGGTTTATGAAAATTTTACAACATAATATGTTCAGTCTACACTCACGGGCGTAGACTACGCACCGAGTTCACGTTCAGCCCGTGAACGTGTCCCCGCTAGCACGCACACACACTAACATGGAGGCGTGCACGACTCCCACTCGACGGGGTTCCCCTCCTGGGGTTCCGTCTCTTCCTCGGGAGTCCCTTCCTCATAGAACCCTGCAAAAGCTTCATACACAAGCAGTGAGCACGAAGGCTCAGCAAGACTAACACGTCTCTCCTATACATGGAACTTCTACATGATGGTTGATAGGTTACATGAGGTAAAATAAGTTGCAAAGGACTCGCCTAATTAGTGGAACCTTACTTTCAAGTGTTTAGCAGCAGGTTGTGGAGAACCTTACGCTAAGGCACATGAGAGAGCCGCAATCAAACAAGAAACACATTTCTCTCATGTACTTTGCCCAAAGTTGAAAAGAACTTTAATTAGCTCTAGGCTATAACAAATCATTAACAATCAAAGTTCATCTTTCAATTAGCAACATTTTAACATGTATCAAGCCTGTTCTTTCTACCATGGTACAGTGAACAAGTGGTACTCACTGACCGCGAGGGACGGCGATTATAATCGATCTACACCTGCAGGGTTACCCGAATAACTTTTCCACGTACGCCCGTACTCAATGTTGCCTACAGCAACCATCACGGCCGTCGTACACAACCACATTTCACCTGTCAGCCAAATGTTGAACCGGTCCAATCGTCCCGAGCAAGAGGTCTCTGCATGCGCATCTCAGTGCCGCCAGCCGATTTACACCTCGAGCTCTCAACCTACCCTCTGAACGATCAGCTATGCCTCAACATCCAGCTACCCGACTTACATCATTTTCCCGGTTCCCATATACCCGGTAGGTCTTCGGTACTGTTCTAGCTTATTCAACAGGCCCGCACACGGCTCGGTCCTCAATCGACACAAGCGGAGCTATAGCACCAAGGCCTCAAAGTCCTGCTTCCCTTACTCTCCGCTCGGTCTATTTTTTCTTGCCATGAGTTTCATTTGCTATCTCTACCCGAGCAATGTGCCTCTAGCCTATTCTCGCGAGTAGTTCCAACTACTCGACTTGTACCGAATCCTACACTGTCTTAGCATTGCATTGGCTAACGAGGTTTTCAATCCTAATCCCAACCCATGGTTTTCTTGGCTATGCATTTGGGTTTCAAACAAGACTCTAATGCAAGAGATAAGTGGTACTCAAAGAAAGTGCTCAAAACAATAAAATTTTGTAAAGAGGTTAATGCAAACCGGAGCTTGCCTTGCTGCTCTTGGTCGTAGGCTAGCTGCCCTTCCGGAGTAACAAAGTCTAAGACTTCGGGTTCCTCCTCAACCTTAGCGACTACATATGAGAAATATAAATATGTGTCAATTTATATGCATTTCAATGGAATTGAAACTCGTGAGACAGACCCAGTGACTCTGAAATTTTTACTGTGATTTAGTTACAACCTAAACCGAGACTTGGCCAAGTTTTAGTTGCAGCAAAGCTCATTTGAGCTCTCCACAAATAATTATGTACTTGACCTTAATTGGAGCTAGGGATTTTTATGGAGAAACCATGAATTTCTGAAAACTCAATTTTCAGAGGGTTCTAATGGAGTTGGTTTCACTTAATTTGAAGTTCCTAGCTAAAGATATGAGCTAAACAATTTCAGAGAAATTCTGAAAAATGTTTCTAGACATTTTCCATTTTCTCTGGAACAGTTTCATTAATCACCCCATTAGGTGGATCAAATGAGCTCAAATGGATCTGAAATTTTTATGGTGGATCAGGAATGTTTTGATGAACATCCCAGCAAAATTTCAGAATTTTCCTCCAAAGGGTTCTCCAGTTATAATTCTAAACAGTTTAAATTTTGAAGAATTAATTCTGGAGAAATAAGGATTTTCATGAAGTGAAACTTGATTTGCTGGAAAGTACTCAGAGAGCTGAATCCAACCCAGTTGGAATCACTCAATTTGGAGGTCTCTACAGAGAGCTATGAATTTTCGAAGTTTGAGCAGCAACTGGAATTGTTTTCCTACTGAAAACTCTACTGGGCCTGCTTATTTAAATGACAGCCAATCAGAAATGGGCCACACCCGGGCCACAGATTTTAAGCGCGCCAACACACTGGATCCCAGCCACACCCGATCGGGGATTTAAATTTTGAGCTGCTGACAGCCGGGGTCCACCCCTTCATCCTCCTCCCGCCGGTCCCCAGCGCGCGCCCGCGCTCTCCGCTCGCTGGAGCAAGCTGTACTCGCAGGCCGGCCGTTCCCGGCCACCGTCTGAGCTAAAACTCGCCGCCAGTGCATTTAGGACCCCGGGGAACACGATGGTGAGGTGCTTTGGGACTGCCGATGACCGGAAGGTGGCCGGCGACGTGCAGCGGCCTCTGTTGAGGTTCGGCAGCGTTGGCCGGGAGTTCTAACCCGCCAAAACCTGTACCAACGAGCTCTGCAGCACCAGTGCACATCTAGGAATCTCGGCAAGGCCTCAAAGGTGTTCAGAAATGGCTGCAAGGTTGTCGGCACCGTGTGACCGACCGTGTCCTCCATGAACGCCCTTGATCGAGCTCGAAATCCGTCGCTCCTAGCCGGTTTCATGCAACGGATTCTAAAAGGAAAATGATCGCCGGCTAGTCCAGCGTCTATGTGACAAGTTTGATGATCGAAGGAGGATCAGAGAGCGGGAATTCGAAGGAACCGTACCGGATGCTCGGGTTGAGGTTGCCGGAGCAAAATCTGGAAATTTCCGGTCGATGCTTCACGGTTGGCTCCACAAATTGGAGGAGAGCAGCACGGTGGCCGCGCGCTTCTGTTGCCACTCTTGCTGGGCCATGAAAGTCCCTGTAGAATGCTGTCCACAAGCACCCCATCATGTTCTTGAGCTCGGTTGCGGCGGACGGCGCTGATCACGGGAAAAGGAGGCTGACACTCGGTGGTTTAGGCGTCGGGGAAGTAGAGGCTGAGCTCAGGGTGCTGTCTAGCCCTCGGAGGAGGAGAGGGTGTGATGTTTCCGTGGTTTCTCGATTGAACAGAGAGGCGGAAGGCAGAGGAGCTCGGCTCAGTGTTCACGCGAGGGAAAAGCAGGTGAGGGTAGCTTCGGCAGAGGCGAGGAGTGCCTTAAGAAGCGATCAGAACCGCCGACCTGCGTCCGCGCATGGGCAAGCAGCTGGTGGCGCGGCGGCTCCCCCTCGGTGGCGCCCTCGGAGGAGGCTCGAAGACCCGAGTGCTGAAGTTTCAGTCGGTTGAGTTTGATTCAGTGGCTGACATGTGGGTCCCATCTCCCTTTTAACCTCTGAACTTAACTCCCTCTTACTATTGTAAACAGTAATCCCCCTTATACCCATGGTGATTTGAATTATTACCCCTGAGCCATTTGAATGGGATAGAATTCAAATTGGTTTGTGTTTGACTAAATTTCAGCACATATGCAGTTTGAAATTCAAATAAAATTTGAATTTGCTAAACTTAGCTCATGTCAAGATCAATTCCAAATGGAGTGAAAATTGGTGTGTGATCTCACAAAAATGTGCTGAATAAGAATATGCCTCCCACTTTTGAATTCATGGGATGAAAACAGTTTGAATTTGAATTTGAGTTCAAACCACCCTCTTTCTAGCTATTTCAAAAAGGACTTCAAAAAGGTTTTGAATTTGGGTGAAACTTGGCATGGACATTCCTAACAAGGTGTAGGAGTTTTACATATGCCAAGCCCCTATATGATGCATGTGGGAAATGCAACTTTTGCATTTTGTGAGTGTATTCTCTAATGAGCATGTTGATGGTGGTTACTTGCTCTTCAAATGTGTTCATCAACTTTCTTCAAATGAAGTTTGGGTGTGGTGATAAACACTTTGAAATTGTGCCAAAAACTTAGGCCCTTACAGAACACCCTAAGAGCTCCAATTAAGGTCAAGTACATAACTATTTGTGGAGAGCTCAAATGAGCTTTGCTGCAAATAAAACTTGGCCAAGTCTCTGTTTAGGTTGTAACCAAATCACAATAAAAATCTCAGAGTCATTGGGTCATTCTAGTAAGACTTGTAGTCTTCACAAGTTTAAATTCAATTCAAAAGCATTTAAATTGGTACATATACTTGTTATCTCATGTAGTCACTAAGGTTGAGGAGGAACCCGAAGTCTTAGACTTCGTCACTCCGGAAGAGCAGCTAGGCTACGACCAAGAGCAGGAAGGCAAGCGCCGGTTTGCATTAACCCTTTTACAAATTTTTATTGTTTTGAGAACTTACTTTGAGTACCACTTACTTCGTGCATTAGAGTCTTGTTTGAAACCCAAATGCATAGCCAAGAAAACTATAAGTTGAGATTAGGATTGAAAACCCCGTTTAGCTACTGCAATGCTAAGATAGTGTAGGATTCGGTACAAGTCGAGTAGTTGGAACTACTCGCGAGGATAGGCTAGAGGCACTCGACTCGGGAAGAGATAGCAAATGAAACACATGGCAAGAAAAATGAGACCAAGCGGAGAGTAAGGGCAGCAGCACGTTGGGGCCTGGGTGCTATAGCTCCGCTTGTGTCTATTGAGGACCGAGCCGTGTGCGGGCCTGTTGAACAAGTTAGAACAGTACCGAAGACCTACCGGCTATATGGGAACCGGGAAACTGATGTAACTTGGGTAGCTGAGTGTTGAGGCATAGCTGGTCGTTCAGAGGGTAGGTTGAGAGCTTGAGGTATAAATCAGGTGGCGGCACTGTGGATGCGCGCGCAGAGACCTCTTGCTCAGGATTATTGGACCGGTTCAACATTTGGCTGACGGGTGAAAGGTGGTTGTGTACGACGTCCGTGATGGTTGCTGTAGGCAACATCGAGTACGGGCGTACGTGACGGGTTATTCGGGTAACCCTGCAGGTGTAAATCGATTATAATCACTGTCCCTTGCGGTCAGTGAGTACTACTTGTTCAGTGTACCATGACGTAGAAAGAACCGGCTAAATACATGATAAAACTTTGCTGATTTGAAAGACATACTTTGCTTGTTAATGTATTGTTGTAGTTTTAGAGCTAATTAAAGTTCTTTTCAACTTTGAGCAAAGTACATGAGAGAAATGCGTTTCTTGTTTGATTGCGGCTCTGTCATGTGCCTTAGCATAAGGTTCTCTACAACCTGCTGCTAAAACAGGAAAGTAAGGTTCCACTAATTAGGTGAGTCCTTTGCAACTTATTTTACCTCATGTAACCTATCAGCCTTCATGTAGAAGTTTCATGTATAGGAGAGACGGGTCAGTCTTGCTGAGCCATCGTGCTCACTGCTTGTGTTTGAAGCTTTTGCAGGGTTTTATGAGGAAGGGACTCCCGAGGAGGAGATGGAACCCAGGAGGGGAACCCCATCGAGTGGGAGTCGTGCACGCCGCCGTGTTAGTGTGTGTGCGTGCTAGCGGGGACATGTTCACGGGCTGAACGTGAACTCGATGCGTAGTCTACGCCCGTGAGTGTAGACTGAACTATTTTGTTGTAAAAATGTTCATAAACTGGTTTATGTAATAAAACTTTGCTTCGGCTTTGTATCTTTGACGTGCGTTAACCGGTGCTGTGCAACGCAGCATCCCTCAGCGTGATCCTGGCTCGACAAGACCATGGGGTCGTGTCAGCGTGGTATCAGAGCTCGCTTGATGTTTAACGCACTACAAAGGTCATCTTTTCCAAAAATCCAGTGCGGAATGAGTTAGTAGCCCATATAAGGATGTTATTAGTGTATAGAAAGTGGCATACTGACCTATTTGATTATGTCAGAAAATCGTGCATCTCGGGACGTTAATGTCTTGGCGGGTGCACGTAAGCGCTGTCCACCAGTGCGCACAAGCTGAAGGGTGGAGCCCCACGGGTGGCAGGTAACCCGACCCGCTTTAATATCCTCTACGACTCTTCATGTTGTTTGGGGTATTCGAGCAACGTCTGTCCCTGGCGTGTTTTGGGCAATTTGGGAGACCCCGTCATGTGGTCAGTAACGTGAAGACGTAGCTCAAGGCGTGTTTGGCTTGAGAACATCCGGGCGAGTGATGACGGCCGGGTGTACAAACTGCATGAATACCGGGCTCGATGTGCAGCCGAGTCTGACGATTGTTTGAGTTATCTGCAGGTAGTCTAACCATGAAACGGTAGATGTGTCGCATCCATGTGCGAGAGACGGTTAGTGCCACTGAACTAACGAAGCCGGCTGAGTCCGGTATAGGTTTTTCTTTGTGAGGACATAGTACCGACATGATCTGGTGACGCCTCGACGTCACACCCCACAAAATGAGCAACTGCATTGTAAAACTTGAAAGTTTCAATCCAGAGCACAAAACTTGATGTAACTCCTTCCCTTAATCAGGATATTCAAAGTTAACAAGTTTTCAACTTATATGATACTAAGGACAGAGTCTCCTGTTTTCAGCTGAATTAAGGCTGGAGTTAATCAGAGGATAGAGGTGGAGTTCTTTCGAGGTTGGGTTCATATGATACATTTCTGGAAAGGTTTGGAAGATATTTACAACTTTTCTGTTGAGGTCGAGAGGTGTTTCATTCCCTAACCAATCGAAAAATGCAGTAGAGTTGAAACTGTGCAGAAAACAGGGCAGAGGAAACACTCTCTGTAACCCTCTGTAAATTGAGCATAACTTCCTGCATAAAAATCCAAAAAAATGAAAATGAGGTGGTTCTGGAAAGTTTATGAGATGGGTGACAACTTTGTAACAGAAAGTTTTGTCAGGTTTGGTGTGGAATTAACTGGAATTCTTGGATCAAATCAGTACCTCAAGGAGGGAGGTGCTGTCCAACTTTCTCCAGAAATTCTGTCAACTTTGAAATCTCATAACTTTTGAACCAGGACAGATTTTAGGCCAAACAAATACTTTATGGAAATATATTGAAGTTAGCTTTAACTTTTATGTTGAGCTCCAGAATTGGTTTTGCCTTTAGCATGGTCTAAACCAGGTTGAAATAGAAACTGGTCAAGGCTGTCATGATGGACAGCAGATCAACAGTCAAATTTGTTATAAGTTTGAACTATGTTCCCAAGTTTTATGAGTTCAATGACATGTTTTATGTTATAACTCGATATTTTACTGTTCAAAAAATATTTGACATTTCTCAAATATGTTTCTACAGATGACAGCAGATAGACAGTTGGAGAACGGGTGGGTGGAATCTCACTGTTCTCACCACAGCGGCTATCTGGAAGCCTTGAGGCAAATGCTTCAATATTTCGGATATAACAAGATGCCACAGTACTTCACCAAAGAAGAAGGCGAGGAGGGGAACAAGACGTGAATGATCCATGTCGAAGTTCCTGCAGGACCTACGCTACCCAGTTGGGCGCCGTTCACCGTTACGGTGAGAGGCAGACAGCCGGAGGGAATGTGGCAAGTGGCAGCCCGCGACACCATGTCACGTTTCTGCCAACTACACGTGAGAGCTATGGAGGGCATTCCATACGCGCTCGTTCCGGTGGAGGGACGGGCTAATCATGTGTGGGGGGAAAGGTACATGGAGGCAACAGATCCGGGTTGCCCAAGGTACAACCCCGCGGAGGCGAACCTCAGCCTCCAGATAAGGGCGCGAAAGGCCGTGAGGGACAGCCAAGCTGCTCATACGGAATGTCTCGCCATGAAGTTCAAGGAGAGCAACAGCCGTGGAGATAATTTCGAGCGTGCTCACAGCGCACTCCGCAATGTTCTCCTTCCGACGATTAAGCGACTGAACAAACAATATAATCAGTTGCATCGTCTGAAGAAGGCAAAGGAGAAAAGCCATGTCGACATCGCGGCTTTGCAACAAAAGGTGCAGGCTCTGACCCAGAAGAACGAGGTCCTCACTCAAGAGCGGGATGACGCTATTGAGGAGGGGCAAGGCTGGGAAGAGGACTACAACCAAGCCATGGACGAGGTGCACGCGTTGCAGGACCTCGTACCTCCGGTAATGGGCATACCGGTGGTAGGTGCTGTACCAGTGGTTTTGTGTCTTCTGGCAATGGGAGAACCCGAGCCGGAAGAGGAGGTTGTAGACCCAGAGCCACCAGCGGAGGTACCGGAGGAGGACGACCCACAGGACGTGGAGTTCTACTCCTAGTAGGGGGTTACCGTTGCCAAGTAGGGCAGCGAGGATGATGTAACCCAAACCTTTGTAATCAGTGACATGTCGTGTAGACAGTAGTGCATGTATAGGTAGTGACAACATGAGCACGACTTTTCGGAGACCCGAGACTAAGTATCTTGTATAAAGTTTATGCTTTATCAATAGATGTGAATGTTGTGCAAATTATTCATGCGTCACTTCAATAGCTACTGTTTCATATGGAATTGTAAGTATGACATGTACTGATCGCTGCTGTTTTGAATTTCAGAATGACTCGTAGTCGTGACAACCCAGACGTTGGGGGTTCCAGTCAGGGGGGAGAAACCTACCAACCACCTCCCGAGGATTCCTCGGGACAGCAACAGCAACAACAGCAGCAGCAACAGCATCAACCGCCACCGCCACCACCAACGGTTACTTTGGCTGACATTATGGCAGCGATGGCGGGCTCTCATCAGCAGCACACGCAGTTGCTGCAAACCCTCATTGCGAATACGTCTCGACCAGAGACACGTCAAGATCGTGAGGAGCGCCAACAGAGCTCCTACTCCGATTTTCTGGCTACTCATCCCCCGGTATTCTCAAGGGCGGATGAACCCCTCAATACGGACAACTGGCTCCGCACGATGGAGATGAAGTTCAGGCTGCTCCAAGTGAGTGAGCAGCGCAAGACTCAGTTCGCGGTCCAACAGCTCCAGGGATCCGCGAGCGCGTGGTGGGTGAATTACTGTGCTTCGCAGCCCACCGAGCGAGTTATGACCTGGGCGGAATTCCGGACGGCCTTCAGGGCCTATCACATACCGCCGGGTCTCATGAAGAGGAAGACGCAGGAGTTCTTACGCCTGCAGCAAGGGAGCCGGAAAGCGCTGGAATACTCCAGGGCGTTCAATGATCTTGCGCTCTACGCTTCATATCACGCCGATACCGACGAGAAGCGGTGGGGTCATTTCTACCAGGGGCTTAACCCGCTCCTGAAGGACAAACTGAAGATGTTCAATCGCAGCAGCCTCAACGATATAATTAATGCTGCGATTTTTCAGGAGGACTCCGGCAAGGAGTTAGCAGCGGCAAAAAGGAAGCGAAGCGCGCCGCAAGGCAGCGGAGAAGGAGGTGGTCCTTCTCAAAAATACCGGATGGTGAATCGCCCACCATCGGGTCCACGCTGGCAGCCACCACAGAGGTTGATGCCATTCCACAGTCGGCCATATTCTCCACCAGCATTCAGGCCGGCACTGCCAGTACCACCTCCATAGCAACAACAACAGCAGGCGATGCCACGTGCGTATGCACCTCAGCAGCGCATGCCGGGCTTTCGTCCCCCGAGCACTGACCAAGTAGCAGCCACATGCTACAAATGTGGTCGTCCAGGACACTTCGCCAGCAGTTGTCCGGAGAGGCAAGGCGGCGGAGTTGCACCGCAACTTCCGGGGAGGAATCAACCGCGGAACCCTACTAATGTGCGGCGGGCAAACCCTAGGCCCGGCACCATCCACCAACATGCCAAAGAGGACGTGCCGGCAGGAGAGCCGATCCTTGTGGGTATGTTCCAACTCCACCAGCATCCCGCTATAGTATTATTTGATTCAGGCGCCACGCACAATTTTATTAGCCAAGCTTTTAGTGCTAAATACAGCTTGCAAATACTACCCACCGATAGCCCATATTTTATTTGTTCACCGGGTGGGAAGATTTCAGCAAGCATGGTGGTTTCTAAAGTACCATTATGCTTAGCGGGTAGAGTGCACCCTACGTCTCTCATAGTTCTAGAGAAACAGAAGGTCGATGCCATCTTAGGGATGTCGTGGTTAACCCGCCACGGCGCTGTTTTAGACACCGTCCTCCGAGTCATGCATATACACCCAGAAATGCATGAGTCACATTCATTATTTCTACACAGTCCAGAAATAAAACTTCCAAGTGTGTATCAATCCACAACCATCAGATTGGAAGACATTCCAGTAGTCCGTGAGTTCCCTGACGTGTTCCCGGATGATTTACCGGGGATGCCGCCCGACCGAGAGGTGGAGTTCAAAATTGATCTTGCACCGAGAACCATGCCAATATCCCGAAGGCCGTACAAGATGGCGCCCAAGGAATTGGCTGAATTGAAGACTCAACTAACGGACCTGCTGGAGAAGGGTTTTATTAGGCCGAGCTCCTCGCCATGGAGCAGTTCGGCATTGTTTGTGAAGAAGAAAGACGAGACGTTGCGGCTTTGTGTGGACTATCGTCCACTAAATGCCGTAACCATCAAGAACAAGTACCCGTTGACATGGATCGACATGTTGTTTGATCAGTTGATCGAAGCAAAGATCTTTTCCAAGATGGACTTAAGATCCGGGTACCATCAGATTAAGATACAGGCTGAGGATATTCTGAAACGGCTTTCTCGACGAGGTACGGACTTTATGAGTACCTAGTCATGTCCTTCGGCCTCACCAACGCTCAAGCTCACTTCATGTACTTGATGAATTCGGTATTTATGCCAGATCTGAACAAGTTTGTCGTGGTCTGCATCGACGACACATTGGTATATTCCAAGTCGGAGGAAGAACACAAGAAGCATCTGCGTATAGTCTTGCAACGGCTGCGGGATCACACGCTATACGCGAAATTTGGCAAGTCCGAATTCTGGATATCGCAAGTGCCTTTTCTCGGACATATCATCTCAGTGGAGGGTATCTCTGTAGACCCAAGTAAGATCACACAAGTGCTGAATTGGAAGTCCCCGAGAACTGTTCACGAGGTACGGAGTTTTCTCGGACTCGCGGGATATTATCGGAGGTTCATTCCGAACTTCTCGAAGATTGCCAAGCCTATGACGGAACTGCTAAAGAAGGCTACCAAATATGTTTGGAGTCCACCGGTTTTGGCGCAGCCAGACACAACAAAACCGTTCGATGTGTACTGCGATGCATCCGGCATTGGGCTCGGATATGTGCTGATGCAAGACCGAAGAGTGGTCTCGTATGGATCACGGCAGCTCAGAAACCATGAGCAGAATTATCCAACTCACGACTTGGAGCTCGCTGCCGTGGTACTTGCACTTAAAATGTGGAGGCACTACCTACTCGGTAACCTCGTACATTTATATACCGACCACAAAAGCCTCAAGTACATATTCACTCAGAAGGAGCTGAACATGAGGCAGCGAAGATGGTTAGAGTTGATAAAGTATTACGAAATAGAGATCCATTATCACCCCGGCAAGGCAAACGTAGTGGCGGATGCGCTGAGCCGCAAGTCACACGTCAACAATCTGACCATCACACCGTTGGAAGACTGCAAAACACCACTGCATGTGATTCCACATGGAGCTCTCTACAACTTAGCTTTGATCCCCACCATCCGTGAAGATATAGCGGCATCCCAGAAGAATGACAAGGGCATGTCACATTTGCGGAGACGTATAGACACTGGGGAGCTGAAATGCTTCCGAAAAGACGGAGACGGCGTCCTATGGTTCAAGGACCGGATCGTTGTACCCCGTAACCCGGAGTTACGGAAGAAAATCTTTGATGAGGCTCACTTGTCAAATTTTTCTATTCACCCCGGCAGCAACAAAATGTATCAAGAACTCAGAAGCAAGTTTTGGTGGACACGAATGAAGCGAGAGATCGCAAAGTATGTGTCCGAGTGTGATACATGTCGAAGGGTGAAGGCAGATCATATGCGGAAACCGGGACTGCTACAACCACTGGGCGTTCCTGCCTGGAAGTGGGAGGATGTGAGCATGGACTTCATCGTCGGTTTACCCACCACTTTTCAGAAGCATGATTCTGTGTGGGTGATCGTCGACCGGCTCATCAAAGTTGCCCATTTTATCCCCGTCAATACCAACTACAACGCCAAGAAGTATGCTGAATTGTACATCTCACGGATCCTATGCTTGTACGGCGTACCCCGCACCATCATATCGGATCGGAGCAGTTTATTTGTGTCCTGTTTTTGGGAGCAGCGACACGCTGCGTTGGGGACGAAGCTGATCCGTAGTTCAGCATACCACCCGCAGACGGATGGGCAAACCGAGCGGGTAAATTAAATTTTAGATCATTTGTTACGAGCTTGCGCAATCAACCACGGCAAGAACTGGGATGATCACTTGCCGTTAGCTGAGTTCTCGTACAACAATGGGTACCAAGCCTGAATCAAGATGGCGCCTTACGAGGCGCTATACGGAAGAAAATGCCGCACACCACTTAATTGGTGTGAATCTGGCGAAAGAGTCACCTTCGGGATTGGTCTTGTCAACAACACGGAGGAAAAGGTTTGACTGATTCAAGCGAATCTAAAAGCCGTTCAATCCCGACAGAAACAATATGCGGACCGGAGGAGACGCCCATTACAGTTCAAAGTCGGGGATCACGTATATCTATGTGTGTCTCCAATGAAAGGCGTGAACAGATTCATGGTGAGAAGAAAGTTGGCACCCTGATTCATCGGTCCATTTCAGATTACCGAAAGATGTGGATCAGTAGCATACCGGCTGAAATTACCAGAAGCACTTTCTGGTGTGCACGACGTCTTTCACATCTCCCAGCTGAGGAAGTGTCTTAAGCTATCAACTACCATTCAGCTGGAGGAAATAGAAGAACTGAAACCGGATCTCACGTATCGGGAGGAACCGGTTCAGATTATTGATGAAAATGCCCGAACCACACGCAACCGTACGTTGTGGTTCTACAAAGTTCTATGGAGTAATCACTCCGTGGACGAAGCGACATGGGAGAGCGACGGATTTCTTCACGCGAACTACCCCTACTTTTTCACGTCGCATATACGGTAATTTTTCCACCGTCCTTTCTCTCATTTTCACCTTATAATCTCGGGACGAGATTCTTTTAAGGGGGGAGGAATGTAAGGGCCTAAGTTTTTGGCACATGTTCAAAGTGTTTATCACCACACACACACACACTTCATTTGAAGAAACTTGATGAATACATTTGAAGAGCAAGTAAACACCATCAACATGATCATTAGAGAATAAACTCACAAAATGCAAAAGTTGCATTTCCCACATGCATCATATAGGGGATGGACATATGAAAAAGTCCTACACCTTGCTAGGAATGTCCATGCCAAATTTCACCCAAATCCAAAACCTTTTTGAGGTCTTTTTGGGTATAACTAGAGAGAGGATGGTTTGAACTCAAATTCAAATTCAAACTATTTCCATCCCATGAATTCAAAAGTGAGAGGCATATTTTTACTCAGCACATTTTTGTGAGCTCACCTACCAATTTTCACTCCATTTGGAGTTGATCTTGACATGAGCTAAGTTTAGCAAATTCAAACTTTATTTGAATTTCAAACTGCATATGTGCTGAAATTTAGTCAAACAAAACCAATTTGGATTCTATTCAATTCAAATGGCCCAGGGGTAGATAATCCAAATGACCAGGGTTAATTGGGTCTTCACTGTTTAGAGCAGTGGGAAAATTTTAATTTCAGAGGTTAAACCCCAGGTGGGACCCACATGTCAGCCTCTATAGCAAATTTAACCGACTGAAGATTCATCACTCGGTTTCTCGGGCTTCATCCGAGGTTGCTACCGATCTGGTCGTCGGGACAGCTCCTGCTCGGGCCGGCCGCGTCGACCGACATCGCCTTTCCCTCTTATCCCCGCAGCCGAATCAATCAAAGAAAGAACCGCTCAGTCCTTGCTCCCTCGCGCAAGAAACTGATCAGAGCAGCCGCTGCTCCTCCGATCGTCGGCCACCCGCCAATCTCGCGCACAAGCCTCAGCTGAGCAGCAAAACAGCACCACAGAACTCTCCACTACCCCCTCCAACGATCATCAAGCGAGCTCGTGCTCCCTACCCCGAGAATCACACCGATCCGCAGCAGTCGCCACCAAGCCGAGAAGAGGTGCTTTCGTGAGCAGCCTCATCCTGGGCTTGTCACGATCAAGCCAAGCTGTTTTCAGACGCGCAAGAACCTCCTGCAGCTCTTCTCCGAAGCTTGATCCAAGAGGTTGAGCGTCGACAGCGAATTTTGCAGTTTGCTTCCAGCCGGTGCAAAGTCACCTTCGGGTAAGAAACGTTGAAATTCCCGTTTGATTCTTGTTTAAATCCCACCAAGCTTCGTACATAGGAGCTAGACTTAGTGGCGCACATGTTGTCTTCACAACCTCTAGCATGAGAACCCCTGTACATGGTGTATTTCCGAGCTTGCCAACGGCGGCTTATGCGGAAAGCATCGGGCGCACGGTGAGAGCCTACTTGGGACCTCTCCCAAACTGCTTCGAGCTTATGTCGGTCTTTCCTAGGGTCCACTGATTCTCTATGGCCTTTTGCTCGATCGTTTGGGGTGCTAGGAAGGCTGGCCGACACGGCCGAAATTCTTCCGAAGCCGCCGCTCGTCGCCGACTATGTGCCGGTGATTTTCAGGACGAGCTGAGCCCAGCATCGTGTTCCCCGGATGTATTTAGGCAGAGGCGGCCAAAATAATGGAGTTTGGCACACCACAGAGGCCACCGGCGAGGGGTCGCGGCGGCCGAGCGCGGGAGGCCGGAGGTAGACGAAGCCCCCCGGTCCCAAGCGTCAGCGGCAGATATTTTAAAACTGGGATTCGCTGTGGCACCGGATCGGGTGCGGCTGCACCCAAAAGATTCTGTAGCCCCGTGCGTCGACCACTGAGAAGTTGACACGTAGCCCTGGTCCCACGCGCAGCGGTTTAAACTTTTCCCGATTTTCAGATTTAGTTCAAACTTTAAAACCACATAACTTTGGCTAGGGAACTCCAAATCGAGTGAACCAAATTTTGTTGGATTCATCTCTCTGAGTACTTTCCAGCAAATCAAGTTTCACTTCATGAAAATCTTATTTCTCCATAATTAATTCTCCAAAATTCAAATTGGTTAGAATTTTAACTGGAGAACCCTTTGGAGGAAAATTCTGAAATTTTGCCAGGATGTTCACCAAATTATCCCTGAGCTACCATAAAAATTTCAGGTCCATTTGAGCTCATTTGTTCCACCTAACGGGGTGATTAATAAAACTGTCCCAGAGAAAATAGAAAATGTCCAGAAACCTTTTCAGAATTTCTCTGAAATTGTTTAGCTCATATCTTTAGCTAGGAATCTTCAAATTAAGTGAAACCAACTCCATTAGAACCCTCTGAAAATTTAGTTTTCATAAAGTCAGGGCTTGGTCCATGAAAACCCATAGAACACCCTAAGAGCTCCAATTAAGTCAAGTACATAATTATTTGTGGAGAGCTCAAATGAGCTTTGCTGCAAATAAAACTTGGCCAAGTCTCTGATTCGGTTGTAACCAAACCACAGTAAAAATATCAGAGTCATTGGGTCTGTCTAGTAAGACTTGTAGTCTTCACAAGTTTAAATTCAATTCAAAAGCATTTAAATTGATACATATACTTGTTATCTCATGTAGTCGCTAAGGTTGAGGAGGAACCCGAAGTCTTAGACTTCGTCACTCCGGAAGAGCAGCTAGCCTATGACCAAAAGAAGCAAGGCAAGCCCCGGTTTGCGTTAACCCTTTTACATATTTTTATTGTTTTGAGAACTTACTTTGAGTACCACTTACTTTTTGCATTAGAGTCTTGTTTGAAACCCAAATGCATAGCCAAGAAAACCATGGGTTGGGATTAGGATTGGAAACCCCATTTAGCAACTGCAATGCTAAGATAGTGTAGGATTCGGTACAAGTCGAGTAGTTGGAACTACTTGCGATGATAGGCTAGAGGCACTCGACTCGGGTAGAGATATCAAATGAAACACATGGCAAGAGAAATGAGACCGAGCGGAGAGTAAGGGCAGCAGGACGTTGGAGTCTGGGTGCTATAGCTCCGCTTGTGTCGATTGAGGACCGATCCTTGTGCGGGCCTTTTGAACAAGCTAGAACAGTACCGAAGACCTACCGGCTATATGGGAACCGGGAAACCGATGTAACTCGGGTAGCTGGGTGTTGAGTCATAGCTGGTCGTTCAGAGGGTAGGTTGAGAGCTCGAGGTGTAAATCGGCTGGCAGCACTGTGGATGCACGTGCAGAGACCTCTTGCTCGGGACGATTGGACCGGTTCAACATTTGGCTGACGGGTGAAAGGTGGTTGCGTACGACGTCCGTGACGGTTGCTGTAGGCAACATCGAGTACGCGCGTACGTGACAGGTTATTCGGGTAACCCTGCAGGTGTAAATCGATTATAATCGCCGTCCCTCACGGTCAGTGAGTACCAATTGTTCATTGTACCGTGTCGTAGAAAGAACCGGCTAAATACATAATAAAAGTTTGCTGATTTGAAAGACATACTTTGCTTGCTAATGTCTTGTTGTAGTTTTAGAGCTAATTAAAGTTCTTTTCAACTTTGGGCAAAGTACATGAGAGAAATGCATTTCTTGTTTGATTGCGGCTCTCTCATGTGCCTTAGCATAAGGTTCTCCATAACCTGCTGCTAAAACATGAAAGTAAGGTTCCACTAGTTAGGCGAGTCCTTTGCAACTTATTTTACATCATGTAACCTATCAACCTTCATGTAGAAGTTTCATGTATAGGAGAGACGGGTCAGTCTTGCTGAGCCATCGTGCTCACTGCTTGTGTTTGAAGCTTTTGCAGGGTTTTATGAGGAAGGGACTCCCGAGGAGGAGACGGAACCCCAGGAGGGGAACCCCGTTGAGTAGGAGTCGTGCACGCCACCGTGTTAGTGTGTGAGCGTGCTTGCGGGGACACATTCACGGGCTGAACGTGAACTCAATGCGTAGTCTACACCCTGAGTGTAGACTGAACTATTTTGTTTTAAAAATGTTCAGAAACTGGTTTATGTAATAAAACTTTGCTTCCGTTTTGTATCTTTGACGTGTGTTAACCGGTGCTGTGCAACGCAGCACCCCTAAGCATGATCCGGGCTCGACAAGATCGTGGGCTCGTGTCACTTTCACACAAATTGGGTTGCATATTTGGATATATTTTTTCAACCTGAATCCACCCAATTTGAATCACTAAATTTGGAGCTTCCTAGCAAAAGTTATGAGGTTCTAAAGTTTGGGGAAATTCTGGAATTCAAAATAACGGGAAAAGTTCAAAACCCTGACAGCGGGTCCCGCTACCACATGTCACCCTCTCGGTTTGACCCCACGGGGCTACAGGGTCCATCCCACGCTGTCACAGCCTGATACCATGCAACAGAAAATCCCACACCCGGTTTTCTTCCCACTGAAAGCGGGCCCGGGGTACCCGTCTTCAACCTCCGGACTCCCGCACCCGCGCGCCGCCGGGCTCGCCGGAGCTCGCTGGATTTTGGCGTCCCGGCCATCCCCCGAGCTCTCCCTCGCCGGTAGGGCCTAAAATCATGCGCTGAACACGATGGAACAACTTTCCCCAACAGGCAGTGGCTCCAACACAGCCGGCGACGGTGCGGCGGCTCGGTGCAAGTTCGGTGACGTCGCCCGGCCCTTCTAGCCCGACCAAACTTCGGTGGAATGTCTCTACAGCACCGGTGGATGCTATGAGAGGTCGACATTGCCGTACCAAAGCTCAGAAATGGCTCTAACCATGGTTGCACCATGCACCCGACGGCTTCCTCTACTGTCGCCGTTGGAAACCCATCAAATACGCCGGCTACAACCGTTTTCAAGCTAGGGTTGCGAAGCAAACTTGTGCGCCATCGAGTCTAGCTCCTGTGAGTGCAATTTGGTGGGCTCTAAGAAAATAGATATCAAGAATTGAGGATTTTATACCCGAGGGTGGTTTTGCACGGCTGGAAGAAAACTGTGAAATACTCCGGCAACGATCAACAACTTGGCTCAAGCTTTGGAGGTGAGCAGCGTGGAGTCTTGGCGCGTCCAAGGGTGCCCTTGCTCGGCCGTGAAAGACTCTGCAGAGCTGTCCACATGCGACCTTCGTTTGGTTGCAGTTCAGCCTCCGCGGAAACTCGGTGAGCGTGGGGTTGTGAAGGCCGAGCTCTCTCGGTTGTGGTCCAAGGAGGCTGTGGAGAAGACCATGGGGTCGTTTTACTGCTGCCTGGGAATTTGCACGTGAGGGAACGTCGGCTCACGAGCGAGCAACGCGGCAGCGGCGGTTCTGTGCCGTTCTTGCTGCGAGGGCGAGCAGAGCCGTGTCTCCGGGCTGTGGCAAAACTGGGCACGGCTGGGAGTGAAGGCCACCCACGAGTAGCTCACCAGCACGAGGGAACCGACCCCAGGAGGTGTTGCGGTGTGTGCCTCGGTGTCAGCTGCAAACCTCTGTTCTGCTCAAGTGAGAAAACTTAGGACTGAAGATTTTTTTTGCAATTTTAACCTCCCCAATGACATGTGGGTCCCACAAGGCAGTCCCCCCTTATCCCACAAAAGATCTCCAAAATTTGGCAACTGACCAATTCAAATGTTTGGAGTTGAAAACTGAGCTGCATTTGGATAGTTGGGCAAATTTCATCCAAATTCAAATGTGTATTTGAATTCTTTGCACATTTAAGTCCTTTTGGAAAATGGATAGCACATCCTTTCAAAAATTAATGAAACTTTGCATACCCACTAATTTGGACCTAAGGAATTCAAATATGCAACCTGATTTTTGTGTTAGCTGCTGCAAACAAGATTTTGAACACAACAGTTTGCATCCCCATTGTGTTTTCCCTATTTTGAAATTTGAGTGGAACATTTAGTTCTCAACCTGATTTTTAAACCTTCCATTGCACCTGAGACATCAAATCTGTGGGTTTAATCCACCTAGGGTCCAAGCATGCGAGTAACCCTAAGTTTGTTTAGAAAGAATCTCTCATGTGTTATCATATGTGGAAAAAGTTTAAACCAGTCCCCGTTTTCATACACATGAAACCAACGTTTGTGCAAACTCAAGTTTCTTTGTATTCATATTTTTGGGACCTTTACATTCCTCCTGCTCAAAAGGGAATCTCGTCCCGATATTATAAAAGAAAGGTAAGGCAGAAGGTAATTACAAAGTCTATGACAAAAGTTCCGGATAGTTCTTGTGGATGTAATCTTCACTCTCCCAAGTCGCCTCTTCTAGGGTATGATTACTCCACAGGACTTTGTAAAATTTCAAAGTTCGATATTGAGTGATCCGGGTCTTTTCGTTGATAATCTGGATGGGCTGCTCGGTGTAGGTGAGATCTGGTTGTAATATCTCCATGTCTCCCAAAAGAACCTCTATTGGCTTGTTCAAACATTTCCTCAAGTGTGAGACATGGAAGATGTCATGGATGCGTGATAAAGATGGTGACAGCCTCAGACGGTAGGCTACCGGTCCACACCGTTCTGTAATAATGAACGGACCAACAAAACGAGGAGCTATCTTTCCCTTGACCCCGAATCAATGAATTCCCTTCATCGGGGATACTCGGAGATAGACGTGATCTCCGACTTCAAAATACAAGGGTCGGCGTCGCTGGTCTGCATAACTCTTCTGGCGAGATTGAGCGGCTTTGAGGTTTGCTTGAATAAGCTGGACCCGCTCTTCGGCATCTTTTACAAGATCCATGCCGAAAATCACCCACTCGCCGGATTCACACCAATTGAGTGGCGTGCAGCACTTCCTGCCATATAGTGCTTCGTATGGTGCCATTTTAATGCTGGATTGGTAATCATTGTAGTAGAAGAATTCGGCTAACGGCAAATGGTCATCCCAATTCTTTCCATAATCTATGGCACATGCTCTCAGCATATCTTCTAAAATCTGATTCACCCTCTCCGTTTGACTGTCGGTCTGAGGATGGTATGCTGAGCTTCTAATTAACTTTGTTCACATAGATTCATGTAGTTTCTCTCAGAAACGAGCAACAAATATAGAACCTCGGTCGGATATGATGGTTTTGGGAACTCCATGTAAGCAGACAATTCTGGAGAGATACAATTCTTGCATATTGCTTAGTATGGAATCCCGTATTCAATGGGATGAAGTGGGTTGATTTTGTTAAGCGATCAACAATCACCCAAATGGAGTCATGCTTTCTGAATGTGAGAGGCAGTGCGACAATAAAGTCCATGCTGATGTCCTCCCATTTCTATGCCGGAATGCTTAATGGCTGCAGCATTCCCGCTTTCTTTATATGATCAGCTTTGACTCCCTCGAGCCTATGTCGCGTAGGGTGCCAAGCCCCCTCCAAAAAAAGAACCTTGCGGGCTGCTTCCGAGCAGGCAGGGAGGAGTGTCGCAGCTCATGCACTCTAACATTTGGCGCGCAAGGAAGGGGGATTTCCGCGCTCTCCTAGCGAACATGGTGATCATCACCTCCCAAGGCAAGCCTACTCGCTCAGCTCGCTGTCGTCTCCAGACGAGAGACGACGAAGCTACCTCCCGCACCATAGGGGGCAGGTCTGGCCAGGCTGGCGGTCGGACGGCTGGCGTACCATTGGCGCCACCAGCACCCAAATCCCGCTGAATCGGCAGCCAGACCACTGGTGTCCCAGTGGTGCCCCCGGCGCCCAGTTCAGGACAAGCCGGTGACCGTACTGACGGTGTACCGCCGGCGCTTGTGCTGCCAGAGGCCTCTTCCTCTCGGCAGCCCTCTACTCCTACGGTGGCAACAGCTCCACCACGACCGAGCCAGGAGAGTGTGCTGGCTGCAGCATGTGCTCTGCTCCACAACCCTCCAGGTGAGAGCGCCACCCCCGAGGCGGCAGAACAGTGGTGACACGATGTCGACCATCTTGTCACCGCAGCCATGAACTCTCCTGCCTACAGGAGACAGCGGACCGAACCCTCGCTAGCCAAGTCGCGTACGCCGACGGTGGCCCGTTAGGCGTCAGCCCCGTGTGCGGAAGCCACAGCTGACCTCAGGGTCGAGCTGAACAATCGCCTCTCAAGCAAAGATGGTTGCACCACCATCGAGCGACGCCACGAGAGACGTCACAACCTTGAAGGAGGGTACCGCCCTCCGAGCACCGTGGCAGCGGGCCGCGCCGCCTACTCCTGCCACTCCGGGGTGTAACACGATCAAATTCATATCCATGCATTGCATGCATTTCTCATATAGAAAAACATATAAAAGAAGTAGAAAAGGAGAAAAGAACCGTATAAATGGAGAAAGAATCATAAAAATGATGGGGAATGGGAAAATGACAGCTGAAATCAGCCAATTCCAATTTGTCGAAGTGCGCTGTCGACACGTCCCCCGGCCCGCTGGACGCGTGGTGTCTCCGAAGCTCACCCCTGCGAAGGGGGGAGAGGTCCGGTACTGCTGGTGACGTGGCGCCTTCGGAGCTCATCCCTGCGGAAGGGGTGAGGTCCGGCCTTGCGGGACATGTGGCGCCTTCGGAGCTCAATCCTGCTGAAAGGGTGAGGTCCGGCCTTGCGGGACACATGTCACCCTTGGAGCTCGCCTCTGAGGAGAAGGGAGGTCCGCCCTGCTGGACACATGGCGCCCTCGGAGCTCACCTCTGAGGAGAAGGGAGGTCCGCCCTGCTGGACACGTGGCGCCCTCAGAGCTCACCTCTCAGGAGAAGGGAGGTCCGCCCCGCTGGACACGTGGCACCCTCGGAGCTTGCCTCTGAGGAGAGGAGAGGTCCAGCCCCGTGGAACACGTGGCGCCCTCGGAGCTCGCCTCTGAGGAGAAGGGAGGTCCGGCCCTGCTTGACACATGACGCCCTCGGAGCTCGCCTCTAAGGAGAAGGGAGGTCCGGCCCCGCTGGACACGTGGCGCTCTCGGAGCTCGCCCCTGTGGGCGAGGCCCTTAGGCAGATTTTTCTCCTGTGCGCGGGGATATCCGGTACTGAGGGTACCGACACAATCTCCCCAAAAATTTCTAAATTCCCCCATATTGCTGCCGCACCAAATCAATTGGATATAAGTTTGTTGAGATCCAAAGTTGAGTTGGACTCTTATTTGAGCTCCAATTTGAGTAGGACTCCTCTTTTTCCCCTTATAAATATAACCCGAAAAACCCCCTTGGCCGCAACCCCTTTCCTTTTTCCCTCCCAAGTCAGCAACTTGGAGGCCCTAGCCCCCGACTCGCCGAGTTAGACCCCCTCGCCGGAGTTCGGTCACCGGTGAGTCCCTGCTGCTGCCATTGCTAGGAGGAAGGCCCTGTCGTCAAAGGGAAGCGAGGTAGGTCTTCGTTACCCATCTTACGATGTCATCGCTGTTTCTACGCATCCGTTTCCTTCGCTCTGTTCGAACAGAAACTTTTTCATGTGGACAGATCACGTTTTGATCGGGTTTTGACAGTGGAATTGATCTAGATCTTGAGTCAAGATCATCACCACGTCCACACTTGATCTCTACACCCTTCTTCATAATAAAACCCCATGAAAGCCATTAAAAAATGCAAGAAAACGTATAAACTGGTCTAGTAAAACAGCACCATAGGATTTGCATTCATCTACACCATTGCATCTTGAGTAAAGTTTGTGCATGATTGTTTGATTGCTGTAAATTTTGTATGTGCGTGGTTGTGAGTAGAAGGACAAGCTCAGGAAGCCATCTACGAAGAACTACAGCACCAAGACTTCGAGACACTTGAGCAACAAGAGCCACGGGAGCAAGGCAAGTGCCCCTTGACCGTATTGATCCCATGTTTTGAAACTGTTTTGTTTGCGAAAACGTATACACTTGAGTCAATTTGATGGGACATCCTTTTTATAGGAGTTTACTAGTTTTGTTAACCATCCTTGTCGCTGGGAAAGTTGATGAGTCGGGTATGGTCGTTTTTATTACTTTTTGCTTCGCTTAATCCACGAGGTACGGGAAGCTGAATTAAAAACATGGTTAGCTACTGCACTCATATGAATAATGATGATGAGAACCTGATGATGTTAATGAGCATGGAATCAGGGTGATCTAGGCAAGCTTGGTTCGTGGATGTTGCTGAATGAGATGGTGGTTTACTTGCCATAAATCTAAGGACCGGTTCATGCCAGCACATGCCAGGAAAACAGTTCCACCACAAGACCAAATATGGGTGCGGCTTAGCTGACTAATTAGGTGTGTTGCTAGCTTGTTATGGACCGTGGATGGCGCGAGGAATGGGAGTCGAGAGAGAACTGCCCTGGGAACTGCATGGCACAAGAGGGGGCCTGTGGGTGGGAGAATGGTGATTCGAGCCTGCCGGTGAAACCTCAGTGAGTCCATACATCTAGTAGCCCCTTTATAAAGGCTATTTTGTGATCTCTTGACCATACACCCCTTATAAATAGAACCCAAAAAATCCCCTTGGCCGCAACCCCTTTCCTTTTTCCCTCCCAAGTCGGCAACTTGGAGGCCCTAACCCCCGACTCGCTGAGTTAGACCCCCTCGCCGGAGTTCGGTCGCCGGTGAGCCCCCGCTGCTGCCATTGCTAGGAGAAAGGCCCTGTCGTCAAAGGGAAGCGAGGTAGGTCTTTGTTACCCATCTTACGACGTCATCGCTGTTTCTACGCATCCGTTTCCTTCGCTCCCTTCGAACAGAAACTTTTTCGTGTGGACAGATTATGTTTTGATCGGGTTTTGACGGTGGAATTGATCTCGATCTTGAGTCAAGATCAACACTACGTCCACACTTGATCCCTACACCCTTGTTCATCATAAAACCACATGAAAGCCATTAAAACATGCAAGAACACGTATAAACTGTTCTAGTAAAACAGCACCATAGGATTTGCATTCATCTACACCATTGCATCTTGAGTAAAGTTTGTGCATGATTGTTTGATTGCTGTAAATTTTGTATGTGCGTGGTCGTGAGTAGAAGGACAAGCTCAGGAAGCCATCTACGAAGAACTACAGCACCAACAATTTGAGACACTTGAGCAACAAGAGCCAAGGGAGCAAGGCAAGTGCCCCTTGACCATATTTATCCCATGTTTTGAAACTGTTTTGTTTGCGAAAACGTGTACGCTTGAGTCAACTTGATGGGACACCCTTTTTATAGGAGTTTACTAGTTTTGTTAACCATCCTTGTCGCCGGGAAAGTTGATGAGTCGGGTATGGTAGTTTTTTTTACTTTTTGCTTCGCTTAATCCACGGGATACGGGAAGCTGAATTAAAAAATGGTTGGCTACTGCACTCATATGAATAATGATGATGAGAACTTGATGATGTTAATGAGCATGGAATCAAGGTGATCTAAGCAAGCTTGGTTCGTGGATGTTGCTGAATAAGATGGTGGTTTACTTGCCGTAGATCTAAGGAGCGGTTCATGCCAGCACATGCTAGGAAAACAGTTCCACCACAAGGCCAAATATGGGTGCGGCTTAGCTGACTAATTAGGTGTGTTGCTAGCTTGTTATGGACCGTGGATGGCGCGGGGAATGGGAGTCGAGAGAGAACTGCCCTGGGAACTGCATGGCACAAGAGGGGGCCCGTGGGTGGGAGAATGGTGATTCGAGCCTGCCGGTGAAACCTCAGTGAGTCCATACATCTAGTAGCCCCTTTGTAAAGGCTATTTTGTGATCTGTTGGCCATACACCGACTGTTGTGTACTGGTATAATGGAGGTTCTGCAGTAGCCGACGGGTGACGAAATCACAAACTTGTGGGTAAAGTGGTGCCACCTCTGCAGAGTGTAAAACTATCATGATAGCCGTGCTTCCTGTCACAAGCACCTGGCCAACTCACATGATTAGAGGGAAAATTTGGGATGGTTATTCGGTATGGATGTTCGGTATGATTATGGTATGGTCATTGGGATTGGTTTCGGGACTGTTTGAGTCTTGGCAATGAGTTTGGTTTCGGTTATATGAATATGAGATGGTTATGAATATTTATGAGCATGAGATGAACTTGAGAAAGATTAAGGGCTGGTTGAGACTTGATAAATGGTGAATTATGGTGAAAGAATATTGCTGTTTACTTGGACATATATTGGGATTAAATTCACTTAGAAATAGTTGCTATTTTTATCATGTTTGTGAAATAAAATTTGCTTGCTGCAATGAGCCTTTTTATTCCTTCCTTGTTGTAAGCTACATGTCATACTTTTCCCGCACTTGCTGAGTACGACATGTACTCACCCTTGCATTATCACATAAACATCAGCAGTAGGAGAAGAGTACTTCGAGGATCATGTGGAGTACTAGGCGTGTGAACTACCGTCAACATGCCTGTGGAGTTGAAGATGGAGCTGCTTCTTCTTAGTTGTTTCCGCTGTCGTTTAGAGACTTCCGCTGCAAGAATAAGATAGACAATCATGAGTGAGACAATTATTCGATGTAATAAAGTGCTTAAACACTTTTTATTCGTGGTTATATTCTGGATTCAGTCTGTGGATTACATGTATATGTGTGATGAACATCCTGGGCACACATATGCATTAACTTGGTTCTGTTTTTGGAACCGGGTGTCACAGATTGGTATCAGAGCCACGTTGACCGTAGGACACAAGACTAGGTAGAATGGACACTCTAAAACACATAGGCACAACCCTCTAAACAGCTATTTTCGAAAATTGCTTGCTGCTGCACTTTTCTTGTCAATCTAGCCACAGCAAAGTGCTATTTTCAGCCTTCTTTTCTCTTCTTTTGGACAACAACACTTCTGCTTTCTTGCTTCATAGCTTCTAAAGTTTTGAAGTATTTTCTTCCTTCTTTGAAGTTTCTGATGTCCTATTTATAGATGCCGGTGATTAGGAGCACGACACGCATAAGTATTCGTTCACCACCACGTGGGAGCGCACTTAACCCCATTGAGGTGTCCGATGGACCACCCCCGTCACACGGCGGGAACAGCACAAGATCACATGATTAAGTTTAGGATTCCCATTAAATAAGATGTAATAGGAACGTTTAAATCGTGGTAGCAAATAGGAGTGGTGTGTTGAACTTTTGTGATGATTGCTTGTGTTTGTGTGCTGGTGTAAGTTGTTGGACGCTTCGGCGAATATCCACATCCGCACATAGTAGAGAGATGTGAGGTGCTTCAGCATGTGTTGACATCCTCACATAGGCTGAAATTAATGAAAGAAGATGTTTTGTTCATGCACCTTGATGCATATAGTTGGGGGGATCAATCTAAACTTTCCTTTTCTATTCTACCCAACTCTCTCTCACAGATGGTGAGAGAAAACGCCAGCCGTCAAAGAAGGAACGTTCGTGGCAACCATGAACCACAAGAGGATGGCAACGTTGAAGTTCCTAAAAATGCCAACCCCGGGGCTGGTGAAAACAACCTTGAACGGTTGATGGCTATGCAGAACCAGCTCATGCAAACTATGATACAAACTTTGGGACAGCTGCAAGCCAACAACAACAACAATCCTAACCCCGTTCCTGCACCCCCACTGCCACCACCGCCGGCTCACAACAGATTGGGAGAGTTCATGAGGACTCGACCGCCTACTTCTGCACAAGCTAATGATCCCATGGAGGCTGATGATTGGTTGAAATCCATGGAAAAGAAGCTTGATATTGTTCAGTGCAATGATCGGGAGAATGTTCTCTTTGCATCGCACCAACTTATGGGAGCAGCCGCTGACTGGTGGAACGCTCTTTGGAATGCTCATGACAACCAGGAGACTATCACTTGGGTTGAATTCAAGGAGAGTTTCCGCTCTCATTACGTCCCTGCTGGAGTCATGATGCTTAAAAGGCAAGAGTTCGAAGGTCTCCACCAAGGAAAGAAGAGTGTGAATGAGTACCTCAACAAGTTCACGCAGCTGTGAAGGTTTGCTCCTGAAGACGTCAACTCGGATCAAAGAAAGCAATACTTGTTCATGGGAGGATTGAACAATGAGATCCAAGTACAACTGCTCAAAAATAATTATGCAAGCTTCCAGAAGCTTGTTGACAAAGCTATAGTGGTTGAGAGCATGATCCGATAGATCGAGCAAGAGGGCAAGAGGAAGATGCCATACCAGCCACAAGGGAGCAATGTGCGTCCCCGTTTCATGCCCCCAGCTGCACCACAGTATGGCTCGTCCATTTCTACTTTCCGCCCTGCAAACCCACCTCGCCCTAATCAACCACCGCAACAACGTCCTGTTGTGCAAGCACCTCGTATGCCCCTGCCTCCTGCACCCCGTCCCAACATGAGCGCCTATGCTCAAAACCAGCCTCACCCAACGTTCCTGCTGTTTTGGGCAACAAAGCATGCTTTTCATGCGGAGAGGTGGGACACTTTGCAAGTCAATGCCTGAAGAAAGGCCTTGGACAGCCGACCAACGCACCAAAACAGAACCCACGGCCGAGTGGAGGAGCTACACAAGGTAACCGTGGGCAGCAGAACTACACTCGTGGCAACATGAATCATGTCTCCGCTGAGGAAGCGCAACAAGCTGAGGACTTCGTGATTGGTATGTTCCTTGCCAACTCCAACCCAGCCACTGTTTTATTTGATTCCAGAGCATCGCATTCATTCATATCATCCATGTATGTTGCCAAGTATAATCTGCCCATATCACACATGAAACACACTATGTTAGTTAATTCTCCCGGTGGAGAGATGAGGACTAATATAGTATGTTCGAAAGTAAACCTTAAAATAAGGGGGGTATACTTTCTTGCCAACCTTATCGTCTTGGATTCCCGAGGGATTGATATAATACTTGGAATGGATTGGTTAAGCAAGCACAATGGGGTGATCCAATGTGCTGAGAGGAGCGTGCAGTTGACAAATGAGCATGGTACTCGTATCGAGTTTGAGTCAGCCCAACCGGCAACCGAGAAGGCAGCCTTGAACCACGTCGAAGAAGCAACATTGGAAAGAATTCCGGTGGTTCAAGAATTTTTGGACGTGTTCCCGGAAGAACTTCCAGGTATGCCACCTGACCGGGACATTAAATTTGCCATTGATTTAGTACCTGGAACTGCACCTATAGCGAAAAGGCCATATAGGATGCCCGTTAATGAACTAGTGGAACTTAAGAAGCAAATTCAGGAGCAGCTAGAAAAGGATTTTATACGCCCAAGCTCGTCACTGTGGGGAGCCCCCATGCTCCTCGTAGACAAGAAGGATGGGACCCGAAGGATGTGTGTGGATTATAGGTCTCTCAATGAGGTGACGATCAAGAATAAATACCCGCTGCCCGTATAGAGGACCTGTTCGACCAAATGAAAGGTGCCCGAATTTTCTCCAAGATTGATCTTCGGTCAGGATACTTCCAACTGAAGATTAAGCCCTCCGACATACCCAAGACTGCATTTCGAACACGGTATGGTTCGTATGAATATACCATTATATCTTTTGGATTAACGAATGCACCTGCATATTTTATGTACCTCATGAATAAGGTCTTCATGGAGTACTTGGACAAGTTCCTCGTGGTTTTCATCGATGATATCATGGTGTATTCAAAAAGTGAGGAAGAACATTTGAGATTGACATTGCAGAAGCTGCGAGAGCATCAATTGTATGCCAAGTTCAGCAAGTGTCAATTTTGGGTAAAGGAGATATCGTTCCTAGGCCACATCATCTCCGAGAGAGGAGTATCGGTTGATCCCGGAAAAGTGGGAGATGTTCTGAAGTGGAACCAACCGCAGAATGTGAGAGATATTCGGAGTTTCCTTGGGATGGCTGGATACTACCGACGGTTCATCAAGGATTTCTCCAAAATAGCCTATGACTGAATTGCTAATGAAGGGAAAAGCATTTCAGTTGACACCAGTGTGCCAAGAAAGCTTTGAGGAGCTCAAGAAAAGACTAACCACAGCGCCGGTTTTGGTATTGCCGGACGTGAGCAAGAGTTTCAATATATATTTTGACGCATCAAGACAAGGGCTTGGATGTGTGCTCATGCAAGAAGGACAAATGGTACCCTATGCGTCGAGACAACTAAAGAAACACGAGCTGAATTACCCCACACATGACTTAGAACTTGCAGCCGTGGTACATGCCTTGAAGATTTGGAGGCATTATATCCTTGGCCACCGATGTGAGATCTATACGGATCACAAAAGCCTCAAGTATATATTCACACAAACGGATCTGAATTTGAGGCAACGTCGATGGTGGGAACTCATCAAGGATTATGATGTTGGAATCAATTATCACCCCGGAAAGGCCAATGTAGTAGCTGATGCATTGAGCCGAAAGGGAGCATGTCACCAACTCATGGGTCGAGAGCTACCGCCCGAGCTGCACAAGGAGTTCGAACGGTTACATCTCGGGTTCTTGAACGAGATGGAAGTGATGAAACTCAACTCTTCGCTGGAATAAGAGATACGAGATGGACAAGCAACGGATGAGGAAATCAAGAAAATCAAGGAAAGAATCCGACAAGGCATAGAAAAAGATTTCAAGGAGGAGAAGGGCACACTTTGGTTAGGGAAAAGGATTTGTGTGCCTAATGTGAAGCACATCCGCGACACGATATTAAAGGAGGCACATGACTCACCTTATTCCGTACATCCCGGATGTACAAAGATGTACAAGGACCTGAAAACTTGCTATTGGTGGGATGGTATGAAAAGGGACATAGCTGAATATGTTGCCTTATGTGACACTTGCCAACGGGTGAAGGTCGAACATCAAAGACCCGCTGGACTGTTGCAACCATTGAAAGTGCCTGAGTGGAAGTGGGAAGACATCAGTATGGACTTCATTGTTGGATTGCCACGTACTCGGTCGGGTTACGACTCCATTTGGGTTATTGTGGACCGATTGACGAAAACAGCCTATTTCCTTTCTGTTAGAACCACATACCGCATCGCAGAACTAGCCGAGCTGTATATGGAGCAAGTCGTGTGCCGCCATGGAGTTCCGAAGAGGATAGTTTCAGATCGGGGTTCTCAATTTACTTCTAGGTTCTGGAAGAAGCTGCATGAAGCCATGGGTACATGGCTGAATTTCCGCTCCGCTTATCACCCGCAAACTGACGGGCAAACCGAGAGGACAAATCAAATTTTGGAAGACATGTTGAGAGCTTGCGCCTTGAAACATGGGCATAGTTGGGATAGGAGCTTGCCGTATGCTGAATTCTCATACAATAACAGCTATCAAGCCAGCTTGAAGATGTCAGCTTTCGAAGCATTGTATGGTAGACGGTGTAGAACGCCGCTGTTCTGAAATGAGACCGGAGAGATCCAAGTGTTTGGACCCGAAGTGCTACAAGACGCCGAAAAGCAAGTCCAAACGATACGAGAAAATTCGAAGGCTGCTCAGTCATGACAAAAAGGTTATGCTGACAATAGGCGAAGAAGATTGGCCTTCAAAGTAGGAGACTTCATGTATTTTAAGGTATCGCTTATCCGAGGCCAATGACGGTTCAACGTCAAGGGCAAATTAGCACCTCGCTACATCGGGCAATTTAAGATTTTGGGCAAGCGAGGAGAAGTAGCGTATCAACTAGAGCTGCCAACGCACCTCTCTGACGTACACGACGTGTTTCACGTATCCCAACTCAAGAAGTGCTTAAGAGTACCGGAAGAACATGTACCGATGGATGAGCTCGAGCTTCATGAGGATCTAACCTATGTGGAGCACCCCGTCCAAATTTTGGACGTAAAGGAAAGGGTCAGGAGAAACAAAGTAATCCGTTGGTGCAAGGTACAGTGGAGCCATCATACGGAAGCCGAAACTACGTGGGAGCGTGAGGAAGACCTCAAGGCAGAATTCCCTCATCTATTCTCTACTCTATCGAATCTCGAGGGCGAGATTCAGTATAAGGGGGGTAGGTTGTAACACCCTCAAATTCATCTCCATGCATTGCATACATTTCTCATATAGAGAAACATTATAAAAGAAGTAGAAACAGAGAAAAGAACCGTATAAATGGAGAAAGAATCATAAAAATGATGGGGAATAGGAAAATGATAGCTGAAATGAGCCAATTCCAATTTGTCGAAGTGCGCTGTTGACACGTCCCCCGGCCCGCTGGACGCGTGGCGCCTCCGGAGCTCACCCCTGCGGAGGGGGGAGAGGTCCGGCACTGCTGGTGACGTGGCACCTTCGGAGCTCATCCCTGCGGAAGGGGTGAGGTCCGACAGATGGACACGTGGCGCCTTCGGAGCTCACCCTTGCGGAAAGAGTGAGGTCCGGCCTCGCGGGACACGTGGCGCCTTCGGAGCACACCCCTGCGTAAAGGGTGAGGTACGGCCTCGCGGGACACGTGTCGCCCTCGGATCTCGCCTCTGAGGAGAAGAGAGGTCCGCCCTGCTGGACACGTGATGCCCTCGGAGCTCACCTCTGAGGAGAAGGGAGGTCCGCCCCGCTGGACACATGGCGCCCTCGAAGCTCACCACTGAGGAGAAGGGAGGTCCGCCCTGCTGGACACATGGCGCCCTCGGAGCTCGCCTCTGAGGAGAGGAGAGGTCCGGCCCTGTGGAACACGTGGCGCCCTCGGAGCTCGCCTCTGAGGAGAAGGGAGGTCCGGCCCCGCTGGACACGTGGCACCCTCGGAGATCGCCTCTGAGAAGAAGGGAGGTCCGGCCCCGCTGGACACGTGGCGCTCTCAGAGCTAGCCCCTGCGGGCGAGGCCCTTAGGCGGATTTTTCTCCTGTGCGCGGGGATATCCGGTACTGATGGTACCGACACAATTTCCCCAAAAATTTCTAAATTCCCCCATATTGCTGCCACACCAAATCAATTGGAGCTAGGTTTGTTGAGATCCAACGTTGAGTTGAACTCTTATTTGAGCTCCAATTTGAGTAGGACTCCTCTTTTAAACCTTATAAATAGAACCCAAAAAACCCCCTTGGCCGCAACCCCTTTCCTTTTTCCCTCCCAAGTCGGCAACTTGGAGGCCCTAACCCCTGACTCGCTGAGTTAGACCCCCTCGCCGGAGTTCGGTCGCCGGTGAGCCCCCGCTGCTGCCATTGCTAGGAGAAAGGCCCTGTCGTCAAAGGGAAGCGAGGTAGGTCTTCGTTACCCATCTTACGACGTCATCGCTGTTTCTACGCATCCGTTTCCTTCGCTCCCTTCGAACAGAAACTTTTTCGTGTGGATATATTATGTTTTGATCGGGTTTTGACGGTGGAATTAATCTCGATCTTGAGTCAAGATCAACACAACGTCCACACTTGATCCCTACACCCTTGTTCATCATAAAACCACATGAAAGCCATTAAAACATGCAAGAACACGTATAAACTGTTCTAGTAAAACAGCACCATAGGATTTGCATTCATCTACACCATTGCATCTTGAGTAAAGTTTGTGCATGATTGTTTGATTGCTGTAAATTTTGTATGTGCGTGGTCGTGAGTAGAAGGACAAGCTCAGGAAGCCATCTACGAAGAACTACAGCACCAACAATTTGAGACACTTGAGCAACAAGAGCCAAGGGAGCAAGGCAAGTGCCCCTTGACCATATTTATCCCATGTTTTGAAACTGTTTTGTTTGCAAAAACGTGTACGCTTGAGTCAACTTGATGGGACACCCTTTTTATAGGAGTTTACTAGTTTTGTTAACCATCCTTGTCGCCGGCAAAGTTGATGAGTCGGGTATGGTAGTTTTTTTTTTTACTTTTTGCTTCGCTTAATCCACGGGATACGGGAAGCTGAATTAAAAAATGGTTAGCTACTGCACTCATATGAATAATGATGATGAGAACTTGATGATGTTAATGAGCATGGAATCAGGGTGATCTAAGCAATCTTGGTTCGTGGATGTTGCTGAATGAGATGGTGGTCTACTTGCCGTAGATCTAAGGAGCGGTTCATGCCAGCACGTGCTAGGAAAACAGTTCCACCACAAGGCCAAATATGGGTGCGGCTTAGCTGACTAATTAGGTGTGTTGCTAGCTTGTTATGGACCGTGGATGGCACGGGGAATGGGAGTCGAGAGAGAACTGCCCTGGGAACTGCATGGCACAAGAGGGGGCCCGTGGGTGGGAGAATGGTGATTCGAGCCTGCCGGTGAAACCCCAGTGAGTCCATACATCTAGTAGCCCCTTTGTAAAGGCTATTTTGTGATCTGTTGGCCATACACCGACTGTTGTGTACTGGTATAATGGAGGTTCTGCAGTAGCCGACGGGTGACGAAATCACAAACTTGTGGGTAAAGTGGTGCCACCTCTGCAGAGTGTAAAACTATCATGATAGCCGTGCTTCCTGTCACAAGCACCTGGCCAACTCACATGATTAGAGGGAAAATTTGGGATGGTTATTCGGTATGGATGTTCGGTATGATTATGGTATGGTCATTGGGATTGGTTTCGGGACTGTTTGAGTCTTGGCAATGAGTTTGGTTTCGGTTATATGAATATGAGATGGTTATGAATATTTATGAGCATGAGATGAACTTGAGAAAGATTAAGGGCTGGTTGAGACTTGATAAATGGTGAATTATGGTGAAAGAATATTGCTGTTTACTTGGACATATATTGGGATTAAATTCACTTAGAAATAGTTGCTATTTTTATCATGTTTGTGAAATAAAATTTGCTTGCTGCAATGAGCCTTTTTATTCCTTCCTTGTTGTAAGCTACATGTCATACTTTTCCCGCACTTGCTGAGTACGACATGTACTCACCCTTGCATTATCACATAAACATCAGCAGTAGGAGAAGAGTACTTCGAGGATCATGTGGAGTACTAGGCGTGTGAACTACCGTCAACATGCCTGTGGAGTTGAAGATGGAGCTGCTTCTTCTTAGTTGTTTCCGCTGTCGTTTAGAGACCTCCGCTGCAAGAATAAGATAGACAATCATGAGTGAGACAATTAGTCGATGTAATAAAGTGCTTAAACACTATTTATTCGTGGTTATATTCTGAATTCAGTTTGTGGATTACATGTATATGTGTGATGAACATCCTGGGCACACATATGCATTAACTTTGTTCTGTTTTCGGGACCGGGTGTCACACAAGGGCAGTAGGAGGCTGCATGGCGCTCGCCCCAAACCTTCGTATGGTGGTCAGGCCACCCATGTTCCGGCCTCACTTGCCGGAAAAATACAACGGGACAGTCAATCCTGTCGAGTTCCTGCAGATCTACTCCACCTCCATCCTAGCTGCAGGAAGGGATGAGGTCGTCATGGCCAACTACTTCCCTGTCGCCCTGACCAGCACAGCCCGGTCATGGCTCATGTACCTTCCCCCAGGCTCCATCACCTCCAGGGAAGAGTTGTGCTGGAAGTTCACAGCCAACTATGGGAGTTCCTACACGCGACCCGGCACCGAGGTCGACCTCCACGCCATGCATCAGCGTGATGGGGAGTCGCTGCGATCCTTCGTCCAACGGTTCTCCCAGGTCAGGAACACCATCCCCCGCATCTCCAACGCCTCCGTCGTCGTCGCCTTCTGGCAAGGCGTCCGCGACAAGAAGATGCTCGAGAAGTTAGCCACGCACGACGTGCAAGACGTCTCTGAGCTCTTCAGCCTGGCCGACAAATGTGTCAGGGTGGCGGAAGGCCATGACTAGCACTCGCGACCTGCCTCCGCTGCAGGGAGTATCGGAGAAGCTTCTGCTCCGTGCAGCAGCAATAAGAACAAGACCAGAGGCAGGAACAAGCCTCTGGCCAGGGCACCCACTGCCGCTCTAGCAGCGGCCGGTGGGGGCCGAGCCCCGCACCGTGGCAAGTGCCCGCGACCATTGTCCGGCAGCGACGACGGCCAGTGGTGCCCAGTGCACAACACCGACCACCGCAGCGCTAGCGACTGCCACGGGATCAAGAAGCTCGCGGAACGCTTCCGTGAACTGCAACAGAAGCGGCCGCGCCAAGACGGTGCACCTTCCCGCCAGTGGGAGGGCAAACAAAAGGCCAAACCGGAGGACAACGCTGAGCAGGATATGGAGTATCAAGACGCCGAGAGGGTGTTGAAAGCCGTCTATGGCCGCTCCGACTCCGACCCTAGCGCTAACAACGAGCGATGCAAGATGCTCCATGTCTAACCAGGCGTCCCCCCCCCCCCCCCCCGTCGTGTGACAAGGGAAACAACCTCTTACACTGGTGTAGGGGGTCGAGGCTGCCCTCCGCCCGAAGCACACCAAGGGCTCATCCCACGTCCAGACATACGATGAAGCCATGCAGGACCAGCTCCTGCGTGAAGAAATTGACCTCATCGACGAGGTAACGTGGCTAGAGGCCGCTTGAAATGCGCTACACTGCTAGGCGCTCTGGCGATATCAGCAGTGGTATGTGCAGAGTAGACAGCCCAAGGCAGGGCCACCTCCTGCAAATGTCACATGGTGTGAATTTTTGCTGTGAAAAATAATTAAAATGCAGCAACAAGTGTCATGCTTTCAGGTCTTGACACAGTTAAGTTTGTGAGATCATGACTTGCTTAAATTGAAAATTACAATTGATCTCTAGCA
Organism: Neostapfia colusana; assembly: GCA_030760725.1. Taxonomy (NCBI): domain Eukaryota; kingdom Viridiplantae; phylum Streptophyta; class Magnoliopsida; order Poales; family Poaceae; genus Neostapfia; species Neostapfia colusana. The sequence goes on along the minus strand of JASWHV010000008.1, from coordinate 50,040,478 downwards.
TGGCTTACATTACTTTATGTATCTCATTGATGTGATAGTGTAAGTTATTTGATAGTATGGCTTGGATGAGCTTTGTTTTATATGTATATATTATAAATATGCTCATAACAATTAAAATTTCTCTTTTGAACCTTGCTGAATACATTGTCAAAGGGGGAGAAATTGATCACACATTGCACGATTCACAAGTGTTTTGGCACGATTCTTCTCAGGGGGAGAATTTTTGTTTTTCTTCTCATTTTCTTTCTGATTTACAAAGGGGGAGAAATTTTTGTTTCAAAATTTCTTTCTCATTTGATTGTTTTCAAAACTTTTCATTTGAATAAGCCAATGTTCGGATTTTAAGTGGTGTTACCAATGCATTCATCAAGGGGGAGATTGTGAGACCTATGTGTCTTGAATACATTGGCTATGACGATAAAAGTTTTGAATTCTTCCAAAACACTCTTTTTGACAAGATCCGACGTAAGGTCCGGCTTTCTATGGCTAGGTCCGACATGTGTTTGGTTATCTCGAGCGGTAGGTCCGACTAGCTTTGGTAAGTTCCGGTGCTAGGTTCTGCTAGCTTTGGAAAGCTCCGGCTCAAGGTCCGGTTAGCTTTGGCATGGTCCGGAGATAAATCGCAATGGTTCTGTTTTTACCATGCAAATGTTTCGAACTTGCTTTACATCTATGGAAATTTTGCTTAGTATTCGTTTACTAAGTTTTTGAAGTGTTGTGGCTGTTTACGGTGGTTAACATTTTGCTATGGTTTGCAACATGTTTATGTGAGGTGTTCACGTAAGGTGTTGTGGTTTTCGGAACTAACGTGAGTCAAGTCGCGGACTTGTGCTCGAAAGTATTGGTTGTTTATTCATGTGCAGGTGTTGCTTGAGTTCAAGACATGGCTGGTGACAGGATCAATTGAACTAGTCTCAGGGAGAAGATGAGGTTCAACAACCATGTTCGGGAGGAATTGTGGTTGAGTTGATCGGGAGGTCACGCAACATGTTTGGATCAAGAACAATGCATATGAAGGTATCATGGACGTCGTTGGAAGGTATTTGCACGTGTGCAAGGAGTGCATGTACGTGGCAACATGGTTCCAAGGCGTGGTGAAGAGATATGGAAGTGGAGATATGGTTGAAAAGGTTCAACCGGCTGGAGAGTTGGTTATAAGAGGATTTCGTGTTAGGAATGAAGTAGAGTTGTTTTAGGAATGTTTGGGACGTTCCTAAGGTGTTTGGAAGTCTTAAGATTACTTCTATCTGCGTATAGAAGAGTCTTGAGCAGTTATGGAAAGTTTCGATTCAGAAACTGAGTAGGATTAGAGTCCTAGTTTGAAATGGGTTGGCCTCCGGGCTGGTTATATAAGCAAGGGAGGCCAGAGCTCGTGGTAAGACGACTTTAGGCTATTCCTCTTATGTTTTGATTAATAAAATTCATAATTTAGAGGAGATTTTGTGCCTTGTTCATCCGACTTGTTTTTGTCAAGTCTTTCTCCTCGAGTTTCTGGACAGCACGACAGTGCTTAGGTATTTTGATCAAAACTCAAATTTTACAGATCCAATTGATGTAATTCTTTTTGGGTTGTCTTCAAAACTTGATTATCTATAATCTGTGAAAATTTCACGGTCATTGGATTTGTATTTTCTGATCTACATGAGTTTCTTTGCAGTGTAGCAGATCTGGTTTTTACTCGAGTAGAACAGATTGACCCTCGTTTGATCGTTCGATCATAACTTGAGTGTGTTTTGACGGATTTCCGTGATTCTTGTTGTCGTGTCTCCGTGACTTGATTTTCTACAAAATATACCACTTTTGTCACGGTTGGACATGTTTAGATCAGTCGCATACATGGTTTCTTTAACAGATCAATTTTCTGCCGAGGGGGTTTTTGTTGCGTCCGCTAAAAAGTTGAAATCTACCATTCACCCCCCCTCGGTAGCTTTTCACGTGCTCTTCGATCCTACACCACAGAACATAGAACACCTAAGTAGGTTCTACTCTTAGCGCAGTGGTAGAGTGTTTTTTCTTTCTCTTTCTTTGTAAAAGGTGTCATAGTGTCTTGGAACAGTGCTTAGAACAGCTAAGCCCCGGAGGGGTCCTGCTACTCTTGTCATCCGGGGCGGGTCGCTGCCTTCTTTACATGTCCTGTTTCCTCCTATCACCCAAAGGGAGCCAGAAATAAGAGAAACTTATCCTACCCTGCATACCTTATTTACAGTTTGTGCTTACTCATGCATATCAACTGTAAACGCCATGTCCGGAGCCTGTCCTACATAATTGACCAAGGTCCCATGGCACTGGAAGGTCTCCTCGCTGAAAGGCTAACACCCACGGGAGGTCGAGGGTTTGTAGTCTGCTATGTCTGGTTCCGTACCCCTAGCGTGCACATCCTGCCTCCCCTGCGCTACAAATGAGTACTTGGGGGCTAGAAAGAACACGCCTATGGACAAGAGAAGTAACCGGACCACGGACATTGCCCCATATTTTTCGAGATTTCTTTCCATACCGCTCAGGCCGTGTGGCGGTCATTTTCCTTGTGTCCAACCATAGCAAGGGCTGTGCTATCCTTGTACAGGAAGGTCTGCTTGAAGTACCTGTGGCGTACCCAGGGTCCTGCTGTTGTCTCGTTGCTCGGGGACCCTATGGCGCCGAATGGTTCCTCCCCCGAAAAGCTTACGCCAGCGGGAGGTCCAGGGGCGTAGCTTGCAATGCCTGGTTCCCCTAGCGTGCGTACCTTTCCTCTCCAGCACTACAGCTCGGTACCTGGGAGCTGGGCGGCTCATATCCCCGAGCAAAAACTTGACCGTGACATAGGGACCTTTGGTTGTCTCATTGCCTAGGGGCCCTATGGCGCCTAATGGTCCTCCCCAAAAAGCTTACACCAGCGGGAGGTCTAGGGGCATAGCCTGCTATGCCTGGTTCCATAACCCTAGCGTCCGTACCCTTCCTCTCTAACGCTACAGCTTCGTACCGGGGAACTGGATGGCTCATACCACTGGGCAAGGCTTTAACCATAGCCCGGACGACCCACATCGAATTACCCAAGCGCCACAGCTTAACTGAGGACCGTAAGCCACAGCAAAGCTACCAAGCAAGGAAGAGTAACCTGAGAGCACGACTACTCCTTCTTTCTGCCATGGCTGCAGGTCCACATAGGTCCTTGGCGTTTCGGACCTCCCAGGGGGCCCGATGCTGACGTCCTGCCTCATCCAGTGGTAGGTGCACCCCAACACAAGGGCAACACCTACCAGGGGGCCATCACGGTAAACCACGCGGGCAGGACGTCGGACCACTGCAGCAGCGAGCAGAAGACTCGGAGCACCAGCTGCGACAAGCTGAAGACCAGGGACAAACTTCCCTCGGGTCCTTACGCTGCTAAGGACCCAGAAGGAGTGGTAGACACACTACCGGAGCGCCTTGGGTCCTTACGCTGCTAAGGACCCGGAGGAGCAATCTCAAGACATTGGCAAAGAGCTACCCACATCGGCTAAGTCATTCCGGACCTTTGCGCTGCCAAGGGTCCGAAGTCTACATCAACAACTCAATACAACATAAGACTTGGAGCAAATAGTATTGAATAACAGAAAAAGCTCCAGCATACAGAGGAGGATACAAGGCAAGCGGGAGACCTAGGAGCTATCCTCGCTGAAACCTAGCAGATACAAGTCAGGCGGCCTCCTCCACGAAAGACTTCGCTGCCCCTGACAGCTCTGCATTGTGGCCCTGCACCATAGGTTCTATAGAGATGCTAGGGTCGCAGCTCCAAAGGCAAGTGATCACATGCCCTGCCACCATCTGGGCCAGAGCTTTGCCTTCGGCCTCCATATTCTCCCCCATGACATTATCCAGCGTTTGGAGCTTCTCTCCGACTGAGTCTAGGGCAGGGAGCACCTTGGTCACCTCCTGGACCGGCCCTCCGGGGTGCAAAGGGCCAAAGCCGAAGAGTTCCAGAGCCGCCTCTGCGCGGCAGAGGAAGTCCCAGACCTTCTCTGCCTCAGCGGCACGAGAAGCCTGGAGATCTTCGACCTCCTTGACGTAAGAAGCAATCTCCCCCACCGAACTCCTCCTTGCCAGCTCCTGTTCCCGAGCGGCTAGCCCCTGCTCCAGAGCAACCAGGGCCTGCTCCCTGGTGGCCAGCTGTGCAGTCCACTCCTCCAGGTCATGGACGCCCCGGAGCCGCTCCTCCTCATAGGAAGCCAGACGGTTGGAGAGCTCCCTCTCCCTCGCCTCCGCCTCCTTCTCCTGCTAAAGGAGCATCTGCCGGAGCTCCGTCAGTGCCATGAGATGTGCATCGGCGGAGGCATGGAGGCTCTCGGCCTCAGCCTGGAGGTTCGCCGCATTCCTTTGGAGGGCTGCGATGGCAGCCTCTGTCTCCTCCAGCACCTCCTCCCGAGCCTCGAGCCGCTCCTTCCGAGCCCGAGCCTTCGCCCTGGCAGACTGAAGCCCTGCCTGCAGCAGGTTGTCACAGTCCTGAAGGCGCTCCCCTTCGGACCTCAGTTCGGCCCGTTCTTGCTCGAGCGCATCCTGCATCTGGTCTAGAGTAGACCGGACGGCCCTTGCGGCCCTGGAGACTGGGACAGCCTTCGGCATAGTCAGGCGAGGTACTGCCTTGACACCCTCCGGCTCTTCACCAATCGGTGGGGTTGCCATCATGGCAACTTGCGAAGGGAGAGCAGAAGGTCTAGCAGCCCGCCCTGCAGCAGCCGCACTGCTGCTAGTGGCGTCCGCGCCCGCCGGTTGGCTGGCTATGGGGGCCCATTTGCTGACATCTGGAGCTGCCCCAGGCATAGGCTCAGGTACTGCCGCCGGTGTTGGAGCTTTGGCAGACAGGGGGCTCCGGTTCCCGTACTGCAGTGCCGGAGGAGGAGCAGAGTGCTCTGCTGAGAAGCTCTACGAAAAGAAGCACCGAGCATCAACTACGCTATCCAACGGCACAGTACACATCCCCGCGAGGTTGAGCCGTACCTAGAGGTCTAGAAGTTCCTCTCCGCGCGGAGCTTCTTACGCGGGGGGCTCGAGCCACTCGGCCCTGCCGACGCCGAGGTCGCCTCCGCCGGCTTCGGAGCTGGTGGAGCCTCGGGGGTATTCGTCGACGAAGACAACATCAGGAGCCTTCCCTGCCGAGGACCTCGATGCCGAAGATGCTCCCTGAGCTGGGGTGGCCCTCGACGGCTTTGAAGCCGACGACGTTGCTGGGGCCCGCCTTGGAGCTCCAGCAGCACCAGACGCCTTTCCCGTTTCCGTCGGGACTGCTCCGGCAGAGGCAGCTCCAGAGCCGCCCCCGGCGCCAGTCGTCAAGCCCGGTGTGGGACCACGGGAAGCATGGGAACCCCTTGCCTGGAGGCTAGAGATAAGTCTTCCGCCAGGACGGATCATCTTCCTCTTTGACGCCCTGCCTAGCTCTGGGGCATCCTTGGGTGGCGAACGAGGGCGCACCGCAGATGCAGGCCTCCCTGCCGACTCCTTTCCCCTGCTCGGGAATGAGTCCAGCGCAGGCCCTGCCTGACCACAGGTGCCGTCTCCTCCGGGAATCTCGATGCCCCGTGAGGGGTCACCGATCTGCCGCACTGCGACATCGATGTCGTCCAACATCGGTAGATCTTTCAGAAGCCTCGACCGTGCCTGCAGGTTGAGGTGGACTAGCTGGCAGCTCGCTGGCGGGGTGATGCAGTTGTCGGTAATTGGGTCACAGGAGAGCATCTGCAGCACCGTCTCCAACTCCTCCCAATTCGGCGACGACCCTGCTCCGCGCCCCAACCGGGTCATGTTGCCCTCCCCGGTGTACTGCCATGCAGCCCAGACGTTCTGCTGAACAGGGGTGATCCGGCGGGACAGGAAGTCAGCCAGGACCATCATTGAGGTCAGGCCTTCCCCCGCAAAGTACTTGATCCTCTCCAGCACTGTTGTGTAGGTGTCCTGCAAGTCAGGGATCTCATCCCCAACGGCCACCTCAGCCATTGGCGGGCCACCCGGCAACTCCAGGCAGTCGTAGACGTCAGTCTGGGCAATCACCCTGTCCTCCCTCCAGTGCTCCCACTTACCGGGAGTGAAGGGCGCGATGTAGGGCGCAGAGTGCCTCCCTCGGTGATGGAAGTAATAAGCCTCCAGTTGACTTGTACTTCTCCCCAAGGACCTGAAGGAGAAGAACACCCTGAAGAGCCACACCAAAGGTCGTACGCACACGAACATCTCGCAGAAGTGGACAAATACGGCCACTAGAACGAGGGCGTGCTGCGTAAGGTGCTGCAACTGGAGCCCATACACCTCCAGCAGGGTGAGGAGGAAGGACGATGCTGGGAGTGCGAACCCGGACAACACGTACGAGGTGAAGAGTACCACCTCGTCGGGTCGCATGTCGGTCAGCGGGACCCTCCCGCGACGGATCTTCTCGTCTAACGTGGCCGATTGCCAACCGAGCAGGTGCCTCACGATAGCGATGTCGCCATCGCTGCTGAGCCTGGATGAACGAAGGCCGGAAGACATGGGGGCAAGGAAATCTTGTGAGCGCTGGGAAGCGGAGGCTTCGAGCGCACAAGAGTAAGGCGAAGATTGCAAAAGGCGGAAAGGAACCATCCTTCTTCGGAAGGATTCCTTTTATGCGTCCGCAACCTCTGGCAGGGCAACAGGCGTGATGTTTGGGTTTCCACCATGCCATGCCACGGGTTGTCTGCCTCCTCCAATGATGGGTGGGTGTGACGCCCCGGTTTTGTGGAAAAACCACGGAACCTGGACTGATGCGTATGTGTGCCCAGGATGTTCATCACACATACACATATAATCCACAAACTGAACTCAGAATATATATAACCACAAATGAATAGGGTTTTATTACAATGTCTGATGAGTCTCAAACTCATTCTAGCAGCGGAAGTCTTCTAAACTAAGGCGGAAGCAAACTAAACAGCAGCAGTGGCTCCATCTCCTACTCCATCCAACCCACAAGCAAGTTGACGGTAGATTACACACCTTAATACTCCACATGGTCTTCAAAGTATTCCTCTCCTGTTGCTGATGATGTATGATAATGCAAGGGTGAGTACATGTTGTACTCAGCAAGTGCCGGAAGTATGACATGTAGCTTACAACAAGGTAGGTATAAAAAGGCTCATTGCATAAAAGCAAAGTTTATTTCACAAAACATGATAAAAACAGCAACTATCTTTAAGTGAATTAAATCCCAACATCAACATACCTCCATCATATTTCACCTCTTTTCATGTATCATCCAGACATTCATCATTCTTAACTTTTCTCATGCTCATGAATACCATCTCGTATTCATTACCATCTCATCTCTTGTTCAATTCCGTCTCATACCGAGACCAATGCTCATTGCCATGACTCAACAATCATGAAACCAATCTCCTTACCAGGACTCAACAGTCCCAAAACCATCCCTTAATGACCAAACCATCACCAAACCAATAACCAATCCAAATACCATCCCAATAACCATCCAATCTAATCATGTGAGTTGTCTAGGTGCTTGTGACCGTAAATTCGACTATCATAATAGTTTTACACTCTGTAGAGTTTGCACCACTTTACCCACAAGTTTGTGATATCGTCATCCGTCGGCGACTGCAGCACCTCCATTATACCAGTACACAACCGTCGGTGTATGGACAAGATATCACAAAATAGCCTTTACAAAGGGGGTACTAGATGTATGGACTCACTAAGATTTCACCAGCAGGCTAGAATCTCCAATTCTCCCACCTACGGGCCCCCTCTTGTGCCATGCAGTTCCCAAGGCAGTCCTCTCTCGACTCCCATTCCCCGCGCCTTCCACGATCCATAACAATCTAGCAACTTACCTAATTAGTCAGCTAAGCCGCACCCATATTTGGCCTTGTGGTGGCACTGTTTTCCTTGCACGGCTGGCATGAATCGGTCCTTAGATCTACGGCAAGTAAACCACTATCTCATTCTACCACTTCCACGAACCAAACTTGCCTAGATCTCCCTCCGATTCATGTTCATTATCAACATCAGTTTCTCAGCATTAACATTATTCATACGAGTGCAGTTAGCTAGACACATTCTATCGCTTCCCATATCCCGCAAATTAGCAAAGCAAAAAAGCAAAAACGACCATACCCAGCTCATCAACTGTTCCGGCGACAAGGGTGGTTAACAAAACTAGTAAACTCCTATAAAATGGTTTCCCATCAAGTTGACTCAAGCACAAACACCTTTTCGCAAACAAAACAGTTCCAAAAACATGGGATCAATATGGTCAAGGGGCACTTTCCTTGTTCCTATGGCTTCTGTTGCTCTGGGATCTCGAAGTCTTGGCGTTGTAGTTCGTCATAGATAGCTCCCTGATCTTGTCCTACTTTCGATCACGCACATACAAAATTTGCAGCAATCAAACACCATGCACAAACTTTACTCAAAATGCAATGGTGCATATGCATGCTAATCCTATGATGCTGTTTTTATTGGATCGGTTTGTATGTGTTCTTGCATGTTTGCATGGGGTTTTATGATGAACAGAAGGGTAAAGATCAATTGTGGACGTGGCGATGATCTTGACTCTAGATCAAACTGATCAACACGTGATCTGTCCATGAAAAAGCTTCTGTTTGAAGGGATCGAAGAAACAGATGCAAAGAAAACCGCGATGATGTAGTAAGGTGGTATTGGAGACCTACCTTACTTCCTTTGGGTCCTTCCTTCTAGCAAAAACATATCGTTGGCTCTCCTCCGGCGATGGCGATCGTGTCTAGCTCGTCAGCGGTCTCTCCAGTGGTCAAACTCTGGCGAAGGGGTTAGCTCAGCGAGTTGGGGGCTAGGGCTCTAAGTTGTCAGCTTGAGAAGATGTTACGATCAAAGGGTGTATTTCGGGTTCTATTTATAACCGGAAAAGAAGAGCCCTCCTCCGATTGGATTTCAAATAAGAGTCCTATTTGATTTGTGTTTGAATCTTAACAACTTATCTCTAGTTGATTTGGTTGCAGTATCAACGTAGAAGAGTTCGTGTCGGTTTCCTCCGTGTCAGGCACTCGCGCACGGAAGAAAAACCACTTCAGAATCACGTCCTTCTGCAGGGATAAGCTCCGGAGGCTCCACGTGTCCAGCGGGGCCTGGGCTTCCCTTTTCCTCAGGGGTGAGCTCTGGTTGTGCCGCGTGTCAGGTGGGCGGGACCTTCCTCTCCCTCAGAGGCGAGCTCCATGTGCGCCACGTGTCCTGGTTGGTCGGGACCTCCCCTCTTTCTAGAGACGAGCTCCACGAATGCCACGTGTCAGTGCTGGACCTCCCCTCTCTTCGGAGGTAGCTCCGAATGTGCCACGTGTCAGTGCCGGACTCCCTTTCTTCTCAGAGATGAGCTCTGAGGTCGACACGTGTCCATCAGTGTCGGACCTCCCTTCTTCTCGGAGGTGTGCTCCGAGAATGACACGTGTTCAACAGTGTTAGACCTCCCTTTATCTCGAAGACGGGCTCCGAGGACGACACGTGCCAAGCAGGGCGGGACCTCTCGGAGGCAAGCTCCGAAGCTGACGCTTGTCCTGCAGTACCTTCCCCTCGGAGGTGATCTCCGAGGATGACACGTGTCCACCGGGACGGACCTCCAGGAAGCAAGCTCCGGAGGTGACACATGTCCAGTAGTGTTGAACCTCTCAGAGGTGAGCTCCGGAGGTGACACGTGTCTAGCGGAGCTGGACCTCTCGGAGGTGAGCTCCGAGAGCGACACGTGTCCCACACGGCTGGTCCTCTCTTTTCCGATGTGACTAGCTCTGAAGGCGACATGTGTCCTGCGGGGCTGACCTCGCTCCTCCGCAGAGGCTAGCTCCGGGGGCAACACGTGTCCCATGGGGTCGGACCTCGCCCCTTTCACAGAGGCAAGCTCCGAGCCTGCCACATAGCCAGTTAGCAGCGGACCTCTTCCCCTTTGCGGGGATGAGCTCCGAAGGTGCCACGTGGCCAGCGGGCCGTGGGAAGTGTCTACGGCGCTCCTCGGGGAACTGGAATTTGCTCTTTTTGGCTATCTTTTTGATTCTTTCTCTGTTCCTGCTTCTTTTAAAATGCTTTTCTCTATATAAAATATGAATGCATGCAGAAATCAAAATTGAGGGTATCACAAATCTACCCCCCTTAAATTGAATCTCGCCCTCAAGATTCGCTAGTGGAGAATAGATGAGGGAATTCTGCCTTGATGTCTTCTTCACGCTCCCATGTAGCTTCAGCTTCTGTGTGATGACTCCATTGTACCTTGCACACAAGGATCACTTTGTTCCTCGTGACCCTTTCCTTCACGTGCAAAATTCGGACAGGATGCTCTACATAGGTCAGATCCTCTTGAAGCTCAAGTTCATCTATCGGTACTTGTTCTTCCGGTACTCTCAAGCACTTCTTGAGCTTGGATACGTGAAACACGTCATGCACGTCGGAGAGGTGCATTGGGAGCTCTAGTTGATAGGCTACTTCTCCTTGCTTGCCCAAAATCTTGAAGGGTCCGATGTAGAAAGGTGCTAGCTTGCCTTTGACGTTAAAACGTCGTTGACCTCGGATATGCGATACCTTAAGGTATACGAAGTCTCCTACTTCGAAGGTCAACTTTCTTCGCCTATTGTCCGCATAGCCTTTTTGTCATGACTGAGCAGCCTTCAAGTTCTCCCGTATCGTTTGGACTTGTTTCTCAGCCTCTTGCAACACTTCTGGTAAAAACACTTTGTTCTCCCCGGTCTCGTTCCAAAACAACGGCGTTCTACACCGTCTACCATACAATGCCTCAAAAGGTGACATCTTCAAACTGGCCTTGTAGCTGTTGTTGTACGAGAACTCAGCACACGGCAGGCTCCTATCCCAACTACGTCCATGTTTCAAGGCATAGGCTCTCAACATGCCTTCCGAAATTTGGTTTGTCCTCTCGGTTTGTCCATCGGTCTGCGGGTGGTAAGCGGAGCTAAAATCCAGTCGTGTACCCATAGCTTCATGCAGCTTCCTCCAGAACCTAGAGGTAAACTGGGTACCTCGGTCTGAAACTATCCTCTACGGGACTCCATGACGGCACACGATTTGCTCCATGTACAGCTCGGCTAGATCTGCCATGCGGTACGTGATTTTAACAGGAAGAAAATGGGCTGTTTTCGTCAATCGGTCCATGATAACCCAGATTGAGTCGTAACCCAATCGAGTATGTGGTAATCTGACGATGAAATCCATACTGATGTCTTCCCACTTCCGCTCGGGTACTTTCAATGGTTGCAACAGTCCAGCGGGTCTTTGATGTTCGGCCTTCACCCGTTGGCATATGTCGCATAAGGCAACATACTCGGCTATGTCCCTTTTCATACCATCCCACCAATAACAAGTCTTCAGGTCCTTGTACATTTTTGTACTGCCGGGATGTATGGAATAAGGTGAATCATGTGCCTCTTTTAATATCCTGTCGCGGATATGCTTCACATTAGACAAACAAATTCTTTTTCCTAACCAAAGTGTACCCTTCTCGTCTTCCTTGACGTCCTTTTCTATGCCTTGTCGGATCCTTTCCTTGATCTCCTTGATCTCCTCATCCGTTGCTTGGCCATCTCTGATCTCTTGTTCCAGCAAAGAGTGGAGTTCCATCACTTCCATCTCGTTCAAGAACCCGAAATGTAACCGTTCGAACTCCTTGCGCAGCTTGGGTGGTAGCTCCCGAACCGTGAGATGGTGACATGCTCCCTTTCGGCTCAATGCATCAGCTACTACATTGGCCTTTCCGGGGTGATAGTTGATTCCAACATCATAATCCTTGATAAGCTCCAACCATCAATATTGCCTCAAATTCAAATCCGTTTGTGTGAATATGTACTTGAGGCTTTTATGATCCGTGTAAATCTCACATCGGTGGCCAAGGATATAATGTCTCCAAATCTTCAATGCATGCACCACTGCTGCAAGTTCCAAGTCATGTGTGGGGGTAATTCAGATCGTGCTTCTTGAGTTGTCTTGACGCATAGGCTACCACTTGTCCTTCTTGCTTGAGCACACATCCAAGCCCTTTTCTTGATGTGTCACAATATATGTCGAAGCTCTTGCTCACGTCCGGTAACACCAAAACCGGTGATGTGGTTAGCCTTTTCTTGAGCTCCTCAAAGCTTTCTTGGCACGCTGGTGTCCATTGGAAGGCTTTTCCCTTCATTAGCAATTCCGTTATAGGTTTTGCTATCTTGTAGAAGTCCTTGATGAATCGTCGGTAGTATCCAGCCATCCCAAGAAAACTCCGAATATCCTTCACGTTTTGCGGTTGGTTCCACTTCAGAACATCTCCCACTTTTCCAGGATCAACCAATACTCCTTCATCGGAGATGATGTGGCCTAGGAACGATATCTCCTTTAGCCAAAATTGACACTTGCTGAGCTTGGCATACAATTGATGCTCTCACAGCTTCTGCAAGGTCAATCTCAAATGTTCTTCATATTCCTCCTAACTTTTTGAATACACCATGATGTCTTCGATGAACACTACGACGAACTTGTACATGTACTCTATGAATACCTTGTTCATGAGGTACATGAAATATGCGGGTGCATTCGTTAACCCCAAAGACATAACGGTATATTCATACGAACCATACCGTGTTCGAAAGGCAGTCTTGGGTATGTCGGAGGGTTTAATCTTCAGCTGGAAGTATCCTGACCGAAGATCAATCTTGGAGAAGACTCGGGCTCCTTTAATTTGGTCGAACAGGTCCTCTATTTGGGGCAAAGGGTATTTATTCTTGATCTTCACCTCATTGAGAGACCTATAATCCACACACATCATTTGGGTCCCATCCTTCTTGTCTACGAAGAGCACGGGGGCTCCCCATGGTGACGAACTTGGGCGTATAAAACCCTTTTCCAGTTGCTCCTGAATTTGCTTCTTGAGTTCCACTAGTTCGTTGACGGGCATCCTATGTCTCTTTGCTATAGGTGCAGTTCCGGGTACCAAGTCAATAGAAAACTCAATGTCCCGGTCAGGTGGCATGCCGGGAACTTCTTCCGGGAACACGTCCGAGAAATCTTGAATCACCGGAATGCTTTCCAATGTTGCTCCTTTGACGTGGTTCAATGTTGCCTTCTCGATTGCTGGTTGGGCTGACTTGAACTTGATACGAGTACCGTGTTTGTTTGTTAACTGCACGCTCCTCTCAGCACATTGGATCACTCCATTGTGCTTGCTTAACCAATCCATTCCGAGTATTATGTCAAGCCCTTGGGAATCCAAGACAATGAGGTTGGCAAGAAAGTCTGTCCCACTTATTTTAAGGTTTACTTTCGGACATTCTATATCAGTCCTCATCTCTCCACCGTGAGAATTAACCAACATAGTATATTTCAAGTGTGATATGGGTAGATTATACTTGGCAACATACTTGGATGATATGAATGAATGCGATGCTCCGGAATCAAATAAAATGGTGGCTGGGTTGGAGTTAGCAAGGAACATACCAATCACGACGTCCTCAGCCTGTTGTGCTTCCTCAGCAGAGACATGGTTCACGTTGCCGCGAGCGTAGTTCTGCTGTCCACGGTTACCTTGATTAGCTCCTCCGTTCGGCCGTGGGTTCTTCTTGGCCGCGTTGCTTGGTTGTCCAAGACCTTTCTTCGGGCACTGACTTGCGAAGTGTCCCGTCTCTCCGCATGCAAAGCATGCCTTGTTGCCCAAGGTAGCAGGAATGTTGGGGCGGGGGTTTTGAACATAAGCGCCCATGTTTGGACGGGGCGCAGGAGGCAAAGGCACACAGGTGCTTGCATGGCAGGACGTTGCTGTGGTGGTTGATTAGGGCGAAACGATCCATACTGTGGTGCAGCTGGGGGCATGTACCAAGGGCGTACGTTGCTCCCTTGTAGCTGGTATGGCATCTTTCTTTTGCCCTCTTGCTCGATCTCTCGGATCTTGCTTTCAACCACTATGGCTTTGTCAACTAGCTTCTGAAAGTTCGCATAGTCATTGTTGAGAAGCTGAACTTGGATCTCATTGTTCAACCCTCTCATGAACAAGTACTGCTTCCGTTGGTCCAAGTTGACATCCTCGGGGGCATACCTTGACAGCTGCGTGAACTTGTTGAGGTACTCATTCATGCTCTTCTTGCCTTGGCGGAGACCTTCAAACTCTTGCCTTTTTAGCATCATGACTCCGGCAGGGATGTAATGAGGGAGGAAACTCTCGTTGAATTCAACCCAAGTAATAGTCTCCGAGTTGTCATGAGCGTTGCATAGAGCGTCCCACCAATCAGCGGCTGCTCCCATAAGTTGGTGCGATGCAAAGAGAATTTTCTCTCGATCATTGCACTGAACTATGGCAAGCTTCTTCTCCATGGATTTCAGCCAATCGTCAGCCTCCATGGGATCATTAGCTTGAGTAAAAGTGGGTGGTCAAGTCCTCATGAACTCTCCCAATTGGTTGTGAGCCGACGGTGGTGGTGGTGGTGCAGAAACGGGGTTGTTGTTGTTGTTGGCTTGCAGCTGACCCAAAGTTTGGATCATAGTTTGCATAAGCTGGTTCTGCATAACCATCAATCGTTACAAGTTGTTTGCACCAGCCCCGGGGTTACCATTCTCAGGAACCTCAATGTGGTCCTCCTCTTGGTTACCATGGACGTTCCTCCTTGGACGGCCGGCGTTTTCTCTCACCATCTGTGAGAGAGAGTTGGATAGAATAGAAGTTAGAAGTTTAGAGTGATCCGTCCCAACATTATGCATCAAGGTGGATGGACTATATATCATCCTATATGAGTATGTGAACAAGTGTCGAAGCATCTCACATCACTCTCTACTATGTGTGAATATGGACAACGCTGAAACGTCACACAACTCACACTAAGCACTCAAGCACAACAATCATCACAAAAGTTCAGCACACAACTCCTATCCAAAGCTTACTCAATGGGGGTCCTATGTAGTTTGGGGTGATACCAATCTGTGACCAATATGTGACTACCAATCTGTGACTTTGTCCTATGGTCAATGGGGTTCTAATGCCAATCTATGCGTTCTACCTAGGCTTGTATCCTATGTCAGCTTGGCTCCTAATACCAATCTACGACTAGGCTTGCATCCTATGGTCAACCGTGGTTCTGCTACCAATCTGTGATCAATCTAGGCTTGTGACCTACAGTCAATCGTGGTTTCTAAAACAAATCTGTGATTTCTATCTAGGCTTGTGATCTACAGTCAACCATGGCTCTGATACCAATTTGTAACGCCCAGGTTCTGTGGAAAAACCATGGAATCTGGACTGATGCGTATGTGTGCCCAGGATGTTCATCACACATACACATATAATCCACAAACTGAACTTATAATATATATAACTGTAGGATTGAAGTACACGTGTAAAGCTACCAAGAGGGGTTGAATGATAGATAAAAACTTTTCAGCGGAAGCAACAAAACACCCCTCAGCAGAAAACCGATCTGTTAAAGAAACCGTGTGTGCGACTAATCTAAATGTGTTCAACTATGACAAAACTAGTATAGATTGTATGGAATCAAGTCACGAATACGTCACAACAAGAATCATGAAAATCCGTTGAGAGAAACTCAAGTTACGATCGAAAGATCGAACAAAGGTCAATCTGTCCTACGCGAGAAAAACAGTTCTGGAATACTGCAAAGAAACTCGTGTATATCAGAAACAACAAATTCAATTACCGTGAAATTTTCACAGATGATATATAATCAAGTTGTCAAGACAACCCAAAAAGAATCACATCAATTGGATCTGTAAAACTCGAGTTATGATAAAACCACCGAAGCAAGATAGTGCTGAACAGAAACTCGACGAGAAAAACTTGTCTGAAACAAGTCGGACGAACAAGGCACAAAAGTTCCTTTAGAATATGAATTTTATTTATCAAAACACAAGAGGAACAGCCCCAAAGTCGTGCTCTCCACGAGCCTTGGCCTCCCTTGCTTATATAACCAGCTCTATGGCCAATCCAATTCAAACTAGGAGTCCTACTCCTACTTGGATTCAAACTGTAACTTTCCAATACTGCTCAAAACTCTTCTATACGCAGATAGAAGCAATCCTAAGACTTCCAAACACCTTAGGAACGTCCCAAACATTCCTAAAACGACTCTTCTTCATTCCTAACACGAAATCCTCTTATAACCAACTCTCCAGCCGGTTGAACCTTTTCAACCATATCCCCACTTCCATATCTCTTCACCACGCCTTGGAACCATGTTGCCTCGAACCTAGCAAGGAACTTACCAAAGCTAGTCGGACCTAGCACCGGAGCTAGCAAAAACAAGTCGGACCTAGCCAAAATAAGTCAGACCTTACGTCGGACCTAGCGCCGGACCTTGCAGGAGCTCGGACCTATAGTCGGACCTTGTTAAAAAGGTGTTTTGGTAGTATTCAAAACTTTTATCGTCAAAGCCAATGTATTCAGCACACATAGGTCTCACAATCTCTCCCTTGATGAATGCATTGGCAACACCACTTAAAATCCGAACATTTGCTTATTCACATGAAAAGTTTTGAAAACAATTTCTCCCCTTTGTAAATCAGAAATAAAATGAGAAGAAAAACAAAAATGCCAAAAACTCTCCCCCTGAGAAGAATCGTGCCAAAATACTTGTGAATGTGTGCAATGTGTGATCAATTTCTCCCCCTTTGACAATGTATTCAGCAGGGTACAAAAGAGAAATTTTAATTTGTTATGAGCACATTATAACATATACATATAAAACAGAGCTCATCCAAATCGTACTATCAAGTAACTTACACTATCACATCAATGAGATACATAAAGTAGTGTAAGCCATGCTAGAGATCAAGTGTAATTTTCAATTTAAGCAAGTCATGATCTGACAAACTTAACTATTTCAAGACCTGAAAGCATGACACTTGTTACTGCATTTTATTTATCATTTAAAGCACAAATTTTGATATTATGACATTTGCAAGAGATTATATGCAACATCAGCCTTATTCTAACCAACCAAGCCAAGCCTATGTCATTTGACAGTCAGAAGCTTAAGGACATGGTTTTAGTCATACACAACTCTTTTCATGTTCATATCTAAGTGCAATGATAAGCCATCTCAAAAGAAGAAGTGTGATGCATGCATATTCTCTTGATCTTTTCTCATTTCTTTTATTTGAACATAAAAACTCAACATGTGAGTTGATTACTTGATTAATTCTTTGTGATTAAAAGCACTTGTGAGCATGCAACAAGTTCAAAACAGCAAGAAAGTTCGACCATGACCAGATTTAGTGTAAGTAATTATTCCAATTACTGGACATGGTAAAAACTACAAAATGTATAACACGAGTAATGTAGTAAGAACTTTCAGCGTGAAAAAGGAATCACAAAGTCATATATGCATGAAATACTGTGCTCATATTTTTTTAATTTCAGATTCACACATAAACTTCCCAAGTTTCGAAATTCTCCCTCAATTTAAGCCATGAGGATGCATAACCCATATTTCACTACGAATGTAACAAAAACGAGTGAAATCTAAAGGTTTTGTAAAAATGTCAGCCAATTGTTGTTCGGTATCTACATGGTGAAGCACAATGTTTCCTTTTTCGACATTATCATGGAGAAAGTGATACCTAATGTCAATGTGCTTAGTTCTCAAATGTTGCATGGGGTTTTTTAGCAACGCAAATGGCACTAGTGTTATCACAAAACAGTGGAACACTATCTAGATCAACCCCATAGTCCTTAAGTGTTTGAACAATCCAAAGAATTTTTGAGCAAGCACTAGCAGCAGCTACATATTCAGATTCAGCTGTCGATTGTGCAACTGAACTTTGTTTTCTAGAGGACCAGGCAACAAGTGAATTACCAAGAAAATGACAAGCACCAGAAGTACTTTTCCTATCAATCCTACAACCCCCAAAATCAGCATCGGAAAAAGCTTTCAAAGTAACGGTTGAGGAAGAAGAAAGAAAAATGCCAAATTCTTGAGTTCCATGTAAGTACCTGAGAATCCTTTTGACGGCTTTATGATGTGAAGCACGTGGGGAGGCTTGAAACCGTGCACAAAGACATACGCTGAATTGTATGTCCGGTCTTGATGCCGTGAGATACAAAAGTGATCCGATCATGCTTCTATATTCTTTTTGATCAACGGGATCACAATCTTCATTAAGTTCAAGTGTTGTTGCTGTTCCCATTGGTGTCCGAAGAGGCTTGCTTTTGTCCATGTTGAAGCGCCTTAGTAGATCTTTTGTATACTTTGTTTGATGCACAAAGGTACCCTCCTTGGTTTGCTTCATTTGCAGCCCCCAAAAGTACGTGAGTTCTCTCATCATACTCATCTAAAATTCTGAACTCACCATAGCTGAAAACTTGGACACAAGATCATGAGAAGCACAACCAAAGATAATATCATCCACATACACTTGAACGAATAATGAGTCATTGCCATGCTTAAGCACAAAAAGAGTTTTATCAACCTTGCCCATGGTAAACCCCTTTTCAAGTAAGAATGTTTTTAACCTATCATACCATGCTCTAGGGGCTTGTTTGAGACCGTACAAGGCTTTGGACAGTTTGTAAACATGATTAGGAAAATTTGGATTTTCAAAACCTGGTGGTTGTTTGACATAAACCTCCACATATATGTAGCCATTAAGAAAAGCACTTTTAACATCCATTTGATATAGCTTAAAACCTTTAGATGCAGCAAAAGCTAACAAAATTCTTATGGCTTCTAATCTAGCAACAAGAGCAAAAGTTTCATCAAAATCTAGACCTTCAACTTGTATGAAACCTTGAGCAACCAACCTAGCCTTATTCCTAACCACACCCATTTAGTTCCAATTAAAGTGTGGCCTTGAGGTGGAGGTAAAAGTTTCCAAACATTATTTCTTTCAAAATTTTCTAACTCTTCTTGCATGGCAATAATCCAAGATTCATTAGTGAGTGCGTGTCATATATCCTTGGGTTCAAAAGAAGCAACAAAAGCAGAATGAGCATGAGAATTGGGGTCGAAAAACCTGGATCTTGTAACTCGTTCATGCAAGCTTCTAATAATTTGTTGTGGGGGATGACTTTTGAGAATCCGGAGGGGAGTGGACACTTCACAAGCTTCTTCTTCTTCATGTTCATCACAAATAGATGAGCTTGTGACGTGGGAAGATCTGGACCAGCAATGGTGGTTGTCGGTGCTGGCTGTGAATCAAGATCAGGAGCTGGAACAATGTCATTAGCTGCTGAAATTTCGGGCAGCAGCACCACTTCTTCCTCTTCTTCAACGAAAATACTCTCCCCCTGCGGATATGGATCCGGACCTGCAATATTTGAACTAGTACCTGGGATAGCTTCATCAAAAGAAACCTCACAAGTCTCCACAATTTCGTTAGTATCAGTAAAAGCACACGGTAGTCTCTAGTATGAGATGGATAACCAAGGAACATGCCATCAACAGATCTAGCTTCAAATTTACCATGTTTCTTAACAAAACATTTGCAACCAAAGACCCTAAAGTGTGTGACACTAGGCCTATGTCCAAACCAGAGCTCATATGGTGTTTTACCTAGCTTAGCACGCAAGAAAACACGATTTGAGACATAACAAGCGGTTGCAATTGCATCAGCCCAAAATTTCCTAGGAGTTTGATATTCATCAAGCATAGTCCTAGCCATCTCAACTAAGGTTCTGTTCTTTCTCTCTACAACACCGTTTTGTTGAGATACATATGGTGAAGAAAATTGATGATCTATTGCATTTTCAGCACAAAAGTGATCAAACGATTGATTTTTAAATTCGGTTCCATTATCACTTCTAATTGTTCTTGTGAGACCTATGTGTGCTGAATACATTGGCAATTAGGATAAAAGTTAGCATTAACATCCAAAGTTTTGAATATTGCCAAAACATTCTTCTGTGGCAAGGTCCGACAAGTTCTTTGTTAGTTCCGCCAAGTGTTGGCAAGGTCCGACGCATGGTCCGGAGAGCTGCTGCAAGGTCCGGAGAGCTTCTGTGAGGTCCGGAGCTTGTTTTTAGGGAGCTCCCGTGAAGTTCAACTCGTAGAACTGCAGCGTCTTGTTTTTGCTTTTAACTCGCAATGTTTCAAACTTCTTTATGGGAAGGTTTGCTTAGTATTAATTTGCTAAGTTTTTGGTGTGTTTTGGTGGTTATGGCTGTTATCATTTGATATGGTTCGCAACATGCTTATGTGACGTGCTCATGTAAGGTATTGTGGTTTTCGAACTAACGTGAGTCAAGTCGAGGACTTGTGCTTGGAAGAATTGGTTGTTTATTCATGTGCAGGTGTTTCTTGAGTTCAAGACATGACTGGTGACGGGATCCTTGGACTAGTCTCAGGGAGGAGATGAGGTTCCAACAACCAAGTTTGGGAGGAGCTGTGGTTGAGTTGATCGGGAGGTCGCGCAGCATGTTTGGATCAAGGGCAGTGCATATGAAGGTTGCGTGTACATCGTTGGTAGGTGTTTGCACGTGTGCAAGGAGTGCATGGACATGGAAACATTGTTCCAAGGCGTGATGAAGAGGAGTGGACATAAAGAATTGGTCGGAAAGGTCCAACCGGCTGGATTGCGTACTCAGGCTGAGGCTGAGTCGGATATGGCTCAAATATGGAAAATTTGAGTTGGTTATGATAGGATTTCGTGCTAGGCACGAAGTTGAGTTGTTTTAGGAATGTTTAGGACGTTCCTAAGGTGTTTGGAAGTCTCACGATTGCTTCTATCTGCAAATAGGAGAGTCCTGAGCAGTTATTGTAAGTTAGGATATGAGTCCAATTAGGAGTAGGAGTCCTAGATTGGATTGTTTAGCCTGAGGGCTGGCTATAAAAGCAAGGGAGGCTAAAGCTCTCGTGGGTAGAGAACTTTGGGCTGTTCCTCTTGTGTTTCTATTGAATAAAGTTCATAGTTTCGTGGAACTTTTGTGCCTTATTCGTCCGACTTGTTTTTCGTCAAGTCTTTCTCGCCGAGTTTCTGGACAGACCGACGTTGCTTCGCTGTTTCGTTCATAACTCGATTTTTACAGATCCAATTGACGTGATTCTTTTTGGGTTGTCTTCACAACTCAATTATCTATCATCTGTGAAATTTTCTCGAGCTCCGGATTTGTAGTTTTTGAGATACACGAGTTTCTTTGCAGCGTTGCAGATCTGTTTTATATCGGGTAGAACAGATTGATCTTCGTTTAATGTTTTGATCGTATATCAAGTTTTACTTTGTGTTTTCAAGTGATTCTTGTTGCATTAGATCCGTGACTTGATTCTCTACCTCTCTACTTGATTTGTCACGGTTGAACACGTTTGAAAACACTTGCACACACGGTTTCTTTAACCGATTGATTTTTTGCTGAGCGGTTTTTGTTGTTTCCGCTGCGAAAAGTTTTAATCTACCATTCACCCCCCTCTGGTAGCTTTTCACGTGCTCTTCGATTCTACAATTGGTATCAGAGCCAAGGTGCTCTAATCTTTGTGATTTGCACGTGTTTTGACTAACCATCATGGAGAAGTACTACGCAAAACCTTGTGTGTTCAATGGCATCGATTTTCAGGTTTGGAAGGCGCGGATGGAGGCCTACATACAGGCGCAAGGCTTCGCCATATGGGAAAAGGTCTACCGGAACTTCGATGTACCACCCAATGATCAAGATATGGCTGCGAACATGAGAGATGTTGACAACAACAACAAGGCTCGCAACTTGATCATCCAAGGATTGACTCAAAGCGACTTCGACCGTGTTGCACACCTCCGATCTGCATATGATGTTTGGAAAGCTCTTTGTGACTACCATGAAGGATCCAATACGATCAAGGAGGTAAGGCAAGATATGTTCAAGAAAGAATACATGCGTTTTGAGATGCAACCCGGTGAGTCAATTGATGACCTTTTTGCTCGCTTTAATAAAATTCTCAGCAACTTGCGTAGTGTCAATGTTAACTTTTCAGATGCTGAAAATGCTAGACAATTGTTAGCAGCATTAGATATGTCAATTTGGGAGATGAAAGTTACATCTATTCGTGAATCTACTGTCGTGAGTTCTCTTACTTTAGACGTGCTTTATTCTAAATTGAAAACTCATGAAATTGACATCATCTCACGTAAAAACCCCAACAAGTCTATTGCATTTGTTTCGCAACGTGACATGTCTAGTTCTAGTCAATCATCATCTAGTGGTGCACTCTCTTTGCTGTCCTCTCTAACCCTTGAACAGATTGAAGAGTTTCCAGAGGAGGAGCTTGCACTCATCTCTACTCGGTTCTCAAAAGCATTGCAAAATGTGAGAACTAGAAGGAGAGGAAGCTCCGGACCTCAACGATGTTTTGAATGTGGTAAGACAGGACATTTTCGTACGGAGTGCCCTAACCTTTCAGGTCCGACTTCACGTGAAGAAAAGCAAACAAGGCCGAAGAAATTGTTTGCAAAGAATAAGAAGAAGAAAGATTTATCAATGCGCAACATAGTGCATAGTATGATCTCTGCACTTCAAGATTTCGGCTCAAGTGATGTGGACACCGGTAGTGATGAAGATGAAGAAGCTATGGCAAATATGTGCTGCATGGCGAGCAAGTCAAGTTCAAGCTCCGAGGAGGCAGAACACAACAGCGACGATGAAGAGGTATGTCCCACTTGCGAAGAAATGTGTGATGCTATTTCTCGTGCCACTGTTATATTAAAGAAAAAGGGTAAAAAACTTAGGAACAATGCTGTTAAAATTGAACCACTAGAATCTGAAATCAATCGTTTAAAAACTTTGATTCCTAGTGATGATTCTTGTTCCTCATGTGATTTGATTTATGAACAATTATCCTCTTTAAGAAGTGCACACGCATCTACACTTGATAAACTTGAACTTGAAATTGAAAAGAACAAAGAGCTTGCTGCACTTAATGATAAAAATTTGAAATATGCTTGTTGTTCTACAATTGATTTGCATTGTTCTTCATGTGATGATCTGAATAAGAAACTAAATGATGCTATGAATGAGATTTCTATTTTGAACAATGCTTTACGTGTGCATGAAGTTAAATATTGTTCAAATTGCAAACTAAAAGGAAAAACTTCATGTGAAAACTTCTTTGATCTGTCCAATAAACTTGATGACATGCATAGGACACTAGATCGGTTTTCTAATGCAAATAAGAACCTAAACTTGCTGCTGAATTCTTCCAAGTCTTGTAATGATAAAACTGGTTTAGGTTTTAATTCTCATGCTCATGCTAAGGCACACCCACCTAAAGTTGTAAAGTCATTAGGAAGCGGTTTGATTCAAACAGCTCCTAGACAAAAAGAGGTGATTTTAAAATCTGCAGGAGTACTGTCCCATTCGGGTTCTAATAAACGTGTTGCTTGCTCATCTAGACATGATAATAAGGTTATTTTTCATTGTACCTACTGTGGTAGAGATGGTCATGTCATGGATTTTTGTTATAGACTAGCTAAACACGATAAGAAACAAAGAATACTTGCTAGATCACATAACAACCAAGCAAAATCTGCTAGACCAAATGTTCGGAGCTTGCAACCTGCTGTAATGAGTCAAAACTTGCTCCCGGACCTACTGTTTTTTGTGCTACATATAACACATCTTCTAAGTCAGTAGTTGGGAACAAAAAATTTCGATGTTTGGCTCATAAACCTGCTGTACCTTCTCAGCTTTCGCGTGTTATTCCTGCTGGACGTCGTGTGACTCAGTACTGGATTCCTAAAAGTCTTTTAACTAACCCCACTATTGAGTCATCGACGTATTGTGCTGCTGTGTAGGTTTCACGTTTGAGGAAGGAGAACATTTGGATTGTGGATTCAGGTCGATCACGCCACATGACCGGTAACAACGAATGGTTCTCCTCTCTCTCTTTTGTGTCACGTGTAGAAAATGTTACTTTCGCCGATAACACTTCTACTCCCATATTTGCTAAAGGTTCGGTTAGAGTAAACAATCTCTACACTTTGAAAGATGTGGCACTTGTTAAAAATTTGAAATACAACTTGCTTTCGGTTTCACAATTGCTAGATGAAAATCTAGAGGTTAGCTTTGCTAAAAATTGCTGCAAGGTTGTAGATTCAAAAGGTGAGCTTTTGTTTAACATGTCTAGGTTTGGAAGAGTTTTTAAAGCTGATTTTGATTTGTCAACTTCTAAGCATCGGTGTCTAGTTGCTAATGATACAGAGGATCTATATTTTTGGCATCGTAGACTTGGTAACATAGGCTTTGATCATCTCACTCGTGTTCGTGCTCTCGATCGCATACGTGGGCTGCCGAAGCTTAAAAAGGACAATGATATTGTGTGCTCTTCTTGTAGACATGCTAAGTTTGTTGCAGGTTCACATGCTCCTCTCACAATGACCATGACAGCTGAACCGGGACAACTTTTACATCTTGACACAGTAGGTCCGGCACGTGTTCAATCCTTCGGAGGTAAATGGTATGTGCTTGTGATTGTTGATGATTATTCCTGATATTCTTGGGTTTATTTTATGGCATCTAAGAATGAAGCTTTTAGTCATTTTAGAACTTTATTTCTTAGATTATCTATTGGTCACCCAGGATCATTAAAAGCAATTAGAAGTGATAATGGAACTGAATTTAAAAACCAATCCTTTGATCACTTTTGTGCTGAAAATGGAATAGATCATCAATACTCTTCACCCAATGTACCACAACAAAATGGTGTCGTAGAAAGAAAGAATAGGACCTTAGTTGACATGGCTAGGACTATGCTTGATGAATATCAAACTCCTAGGAAATTTTGGGCTGATGCAATTGCAACCGCTTGTTATGTCTCAAATCGTGTTTTCTTGCGTGCTAAGCATGGAAAAACTCCATATGAGCTCCGGTTTGGACATAGGCCTAGTGTTACACACTTTAGGGTTTTTGGTTGCAAATGCTTTGTTAAGAAACATGGTAATCTTGATAAATTTGAAGCTAGATCTGTTGATGGCATGTTTCTTGGTTATCCATCTCATACTAGAGGCTACCGTGTGCTTTTACTTGACACTAACAAAATTGTGGAGACTTGCGAGGTTTCTTTTGATCAAGCTAGCCCAAGTACTAGATCGATATTGCAGGTCCGGATCCATATCCGCAGGGAGAGAGTATTTTTATTGAAGAAGATGAAGAAGTGGTGCTGCTGCCCAAAAACTCGGAAGTAAATAACGATCAAGCTGCTGATTTTGCACCACAACCAGCACCAACAGTCACTACTGCTGGTTCGGACATTCCTCAATCAACAAGCTCTCCTAATCAAAGGTCCGAACATGATGAAGAAGGTGCTTGTGAAGTGTCTACTCCCCTCCGAGTACTCAAAAGTCATCCTCCACAACAAATCATTGGAAGCTTGCATGAACGAGTCACTCGGTCCAGGTTTTGCGATCCAAACTCTCATGCTCATTCTACTTTTGTTGCTTCTTTTGAACCCAAGGATATATCACACGCACTCACTAATGAATCTTGGATTAATGCCATGCAAGAAGAGTTAGAAAATTTTGAAAGAAATAATGTTTGGAAACTTGTACCTCCACCTCAAGGTCACACATTAATTGGAACTAAATGGGTATTTAAAAATAAGCAAAGTGAGGATGGGGTTGTGGTTAGGAATAAAGCTAGGTTGGTTGCTCAAGGTTTGACTCAAATTGAAGGTCTAGATTTTGATGAAACATTTGCTCCTGTTGCTAGATTAGAAGCTATAAGAATTTTATTAGCATTTGCTGCATCTAAAGGTTTCAAGTTATATCAAATGGATGTTAAAAGTGCTTTTCTTAATGGCTACATAGAGGAGGAGGTTTATGTTAAGCAGCCACTGGGTTTTGAAAATCCAAATTTTCCTAATCATGTTTACAAACTGTCCAAAGCCTTGTACAGTCTAAAACAAGCCCCTAGAGCATGGTATGATAGGTTAAAAACATTCTTACTTGAAAAGGGGTTTACCATGGGCAAGGTTGATAAAACTCTTTTTGTACTTAAGCACGGCAATGACTCATTATTCGTTCAAGTGTATGTGGATGATATTATCTTTGGTTGTGCTTCTCATGATCTCGTGTCCAAGTTTTCAGCTATGATGAGTTCAGAATTTGAGATGAGTATGATGGGAGAACTCACATACTTTTTGGGGCTGCAAATCAAGCAAACAAAAGAAGGAACTTTTGTGCATCAAACTAAGTATACAAAGGACCTTCTTAAGCACTTCAACATGGACAAATGCAAGCCTCTTCGGACACCAATGGGAACAGCAACAACACTTGAACTTGACGAAGATGGTGACCCGGTCGATAAAAAAGAATACAGAAGTATGATTGGATCACTTTTGTATCTCACGGCGTCAAGACCGGACATACAATTCAGCGTATGTCTTTGTGCATGTTTTGAAGCTTCTCCACGTGCTTCACATCGCCAAGCCATCAAAAGGATTCTCAGGTACCTACATGGAACTCAAGAATTTGGCATTTTTCTTCCTTCCTCCTCAACCGTTTCTTTGAAAGCTTTTTCGGATGCTGATTTTGGGATTTGTAGGATTGATAGGAAAAGTACTTCGGGTGCTTGTCATTTTCTTGGTAATTCACTTGTTGCTTGGTCCTCTAGAAAACAAAGTTCAGTTGCACAATCCACGGCCGAATCTGAATATGTAGCTGCGGCTAGCACTTGCTCACAAATTCTTTGGATTGTTCAAACACTTAAGGACTATGGGGTTGATTTAGATAGTGTTCCACTGTTTTGTGATAACACTAGTGCAATTTGTATTGCTAAAAACCCCGTGAAACACTCTAGAACTAAGCACATTGACATTAGGTATCACTTTCTTCGTGATAATGTTGAAAAAGGAAACATTGTGCTTCACCATGTCGATACCGAACAACAATTGGCTGATATTTTTACAAAACCTTTGGATTTCACTCGTTTTTGTTTCATTCGTAGTGAAATAGGGGTTATGCATCCTCATGGCTTAAATTGAGGGGGAGTTTTTGAAACTTTGAAAGTCTATGTGTGAATCTGAAACTAAAATAATATGAGCATAGTATTTCATACATATATGACTTTGTGATTCCTTTTACAGGCTGAAAGTTCTTACTACATTACTCATGTTATACATTTTGTAGTTTTTGCCATGACTAGTAATTGGAATAATTACTTACACTAAATCTGGTCATGATCGAACTTTCTTGCTGTTTTGAACTTGTTGCGTGCTCACAAGTGCTTTTAATCATAAAAAAATAATCAAGTGATCAGCTCACATGTTGAGTTTTCAAATAAAAAATTGAGAAAAGATCAAGAGAATATACATGCATCGCACTTTTTCTTTTGAGATTGCTTATCATTGCACTAAGATATGAACTTGGAAGGAATTGTGTATGACTAAAACCATGTCCTTAAGCTTCTGATTCTCAAATGACATAGGCTTGGCTTGGTTGGTTAGAATAAGGCTGATGCGGCATATAATCTCTTGCAAATATCATATGATCAACTTTGTGCCTTAAATGATTATGAATAATAAAAATGCAGCAACAAGTGTCATGTTTTCATGTTTTGAAATAGTTGAGTAAGGGAGATCATGACTTGCTTAATCTGAAAAATACATTTGATCTCTAGCATGGCTTACACTACTTTATGTATCTCAATGATGTGATAGTGTAAGTAACTTGATAGTATGACTTGGATGAGCTTTGTTTTGTATGTATATGTTATAATATGGTCATAACATTTAAAAATTTCTCTTTTGAACCTTGCTGAATACATTGTCAAAGGGGGAGAAATATGTATAAGGAGAGATTTTTTTACACTTTGCATATGTTATACACTTTCTTCCTTCTCTGATTTTAAAAAATGGGGAGAAATTAATAAAGGGGGAGAAATGAGTTTTCAAAGCTTTTCAAAACTTTTCATAAGCCAATGTTCGGATTTTAATTGGTGTTGCCAATGCATTCATCAAGGGGGAGATTGTGGGACCTATGTGTGCTGAATATATTGGCAATTAGGTTAAAAGTTAGCATTAACATTCAAAGTTTTGAATATTGCCAAAACATTCTTCTGTGGCAAGGTACGACAAGTTCTTTGTTAGGTCCGCCAAGTGTTGGCAAGGTCCGACGCAAGGTCCGGAGAGCTTCTGTGAGGTCCGGAGCTTGTTTTTAGGGAGCTCCCGTGAAGTTCAACTCGTAGAACTGCAGCGTCTTGTTTTTGCTTTTAACTCGCAATGTTTCAAACTTGCTTTATGGGAAGGTTTGCTTAGTATTATTTTGCTAAGTTTTTGGTGTGTTTTGGTGGTTATGGCTGTTATCATTTGATATGGTTTGCAACATGCTTACGTGACGTGCTCATGTAAGGTGTTGTGGTTTTCGAACTAACGTGAGTCAAGTTGAGGACTTGTGCTCGGAAGAATTGGTTGTTTATTCATGTGTAGGTGTTGCTTGAGTTCAAGACATGGCTGGTGACAGGATCCTTGGACTAGTCTCAGGGAGGAGATGAGGTTCCAACAACCATGTTCGGGAGGAGCTGTGGTTGAGTTGATCGGGAGGTCGCGCAGCATGTTTGGATCAAGGGCAGTGCATATGAAGGTTGCGTGTACGTCATTGGAAGGTGTTTTCACGTGTGCAAGGAGTGCATGGACGTGGCAACATTGTTCCAAGGCGTGATGAAGAGAAGTGGACGTAAAGAATTGGTCGGAAAGGTCCAACCGGCTGGATTGCGTACTCAGGCTGAGGCTGAGTCGGATATGGCTCAAATATTGAAGATTTGAGTTGGTTATGATAGGATTTCGTGCTAGGCACGAAGTTGAGTTGTTTTAGGAATTTTTAGGACGTTCCTAAGATGTTTGGAAGTCTCACGATTGCTTCTATCTACGAATAGGAGAGTACTGAGCAGTTATGTTAAGTTAGGATACGAGTCCAATTAGGAGTAGGAGTCCTAGATTGGATTGTTTAGCCTGAGGGCTGGCTATAAAAGCAAGGGAGGCTAGAGCTCTCGTGGGTAGAGAACTTTGGGCTGTTCCTCTTGTGTTTCTATTGAATAAAGTTCATAGTTTCGTGGAGCTTTTGTGCCTTGTTCGTCCGACTTGTTTTTCGTCAAGTCTTTCTCGCCGAGTTTCTGGACAGACCGACGTTGCTTCGCTGTTTCATTCATAACTCGATTTTTACAGATCCAATTGACGTGATTCTTTTTGGGTTGTCTTCACAACTCAATTATATGTCACCTGTAAAATTTTCACGAGCTCCGGATCTGTAGTTTTTGAGATACACGAGTTTCTTTGCAGCGTTGCAGATCTGTTTTATATCGGGTAGAACAGATTGATCTTCGTTTAATGTTTTGATCGTATCTCAAGTTTTACTTTGTGTTTTCAAGTGATTTTTGTTGCATTAGATCCGTGACTTGATTCTCTACCTCTCTACTTGATTTGTCACGGTTGAAGACGTTTGAAAACACTTGCACACACGGTTTCTTTAACCGATTGATTTTTTGCTGAGTGGTTTTTGTTGTTTCCGCTGCGAAAAGTTTTAATCTACCATTCACCCCCCCACTGGTAGCTTTTCACGTGCTCTTCGATCCTACAGTTCTTAAAGATCCTGGGTGATCAATTGATAATCTAAGAAATAAGGTTCTAAAGTAACTAAAAGCTTCATTCTTAGATGCCATAAAGTAAACCCAAGAGTATCTAGAATAGTCATCAACAATCACAAGAACATACCATTTACCTCCGAAGGATTGAACATGTGAAGGTCCTACGGTGTCAAGGTGTAAAAGTTGACCCGGTTCAGTTGTCATGGTCATTGTGAGAGGAGCATGTGATCCTGCAACCATCTTAGCATGTCTACAAGAAGAGCACACAATTTCTTTGTCTCCTTTAAGCTTAGGCAGCCCACGTATATGGTCAAGAGCACTAACACATGTGAGATGATCAAAGCCTACGTGACCAAGTCTACGATGCCAAAAATATAAATCTTTGAAATCATTTGCAACTAGACATCTATGCTTAGAGGAAGACATATCAAAATCAGCTTTAAAAACTCTTCCAAACCGAGACATGTTAAAGATAAGCTCACTATTTGAACCTACAACTTTGCAGCAGTTTTTATTGAAAATAATTTCCAGATTTTCATCTAGCAATTGTGAAATAGAAAGCAAGTTGTATTTCAAATTTTTTACAAGTGCCACATCCTTCAGAGAGTAGTGATCATTTACTCTAACCGAACCCTTAGCAATTATAGGAGTTGAAGAATTATCGGCAAAAGTGACATTCTCTACACATGACACGAAAGAGAGAGAGGAGAACCATTCTTTATTACCGGTCATGTGGCGTGAGCAACCTGAATCCACAATCCAAATGTTCTCCTTCCTCAAGCGTGTAACCTACATAGAAGCACAATACGTCGATGACTCAATACTGGGGTTAGTTAAAAGGCATTTAGGAATCCAGTACTGAGTCACACGACGTCCAGCAGGAATAACATGCGAAAGATGAGATAAAAACAGCAGGTTTATGAGTCAAAGTTTGAGATTTTTTGTTCTTAACTACTGGCCTATGAGGTGTTACTTGTGTAGCACGAAAATCAGTAGCTCCGGAGGCAAAAACTGAAGCTCCGGAGGTAAACTTTGAATATTTCTGACTCATAACATGTCACACCCGGTTTGCCCAAAGAACAACCGAGTGAATATCACATGTATGCCAGGATCATTCTCTCATGCATGTGATGACAAATAGTGAAGCATCATTTATTACAAGCCAAGTGTTCGAATATAAAATAAGTCTTACATAGCATAATGTCTCGATGGACGATAATATGTTCATAACATGTAAATAAAACAACAGCGGAATATAAATCTTGTGGGCTCCGTCACAGGTGTTGCCCGGGGGACTCCACGAACCTAGAATCCTTCTTCAGGTCTGAAGTCTTGGCATTGAACACCACATCATCCCCTTGACCTGAGCAGCAATTTAAACCAACAGAAAAGCAAGCTTGAGTACCGTTGGTACTCAGCAAGTGTGGGAAAGTTATGTCATGCATGGCTAGAGCAAGGAGAGGTTGAACTCATGGTTTAAGAACTATGCAATAAATACCTATCACCTTAGCTTATTAAGCACCTACATTACTACACAGGCGAAATGGTCCCAATCTCCCAACCCATCATCAAAATCAAGTAACCATAACATCATTTCCAATGTTAAGCTCCCCGCTTAACATCCTCAACTCCCAAATTCATCATCCTCTAATCATGAATAAGTCCAAGCCGTTCTTGACAGTGAGCACGGCTGTCATGAAAGTTTTGACTCTGCAGAGTTTGCACCACTGTACTCACACGTAGTGATTTCATCCCCCGTTGCCGGGTGGACTAAGAGAACCTCCATTATGCTAGTGGCCGCAAACCACGTTCACACTTCCCAGGTGTGTAGCCAGGAGATCACTACGAGGCCTTTACAAAGGAATTCCCGACGAGCATGGGCCCATAGAGGTTTCACCCCTAACAGCATACAAGAGGCTCTAGCCCCACTGCAGTGGCCCCCTCTTTAGCCTTGCGGTTCATATGGTAGTCCAGCTGACACCTATTCCCCGCACCATCCAAACACCCATACTGCGTCAGAGATACACCTAATTAATTGGCCAAGTTGTCCCATCTCAGCATGTGGTTGGCACGGTAAAGCCAGGTTACATGCTCCATAAACCGGTCCTTAGGATCCAGGCAAGCACTAAACACAAACCCGAGTCTCGTGCCCACAGCACCAACAAAATCATCCAACTTGCCTCGATCCCTACCTCTACAGAACTCATAATATCTCATTCAAGAGTAAGTTAAATAAGTTGATGATCTCATATCCCACTTATCCCATTCTAAGTATGGCTAAGCATAAGTATATAAATAACTGACATAATAAAATAAATCCCAACACAGGCTACAAGGAAATAAGATAATAAAAATCTAGGGAAACCTCCTAGCTTGGGTATCATATTTCAAATTGACAATGCAATTAAATTCTAACTACACATCCTAGTATAGGATCAAAGTGGTCAAGACACTTGCCTTCTTCCTGCTGCTCTGGGAATGGAAAGTCTTTATTTTGAAAGGTGAGAACCTGCTCTGGGGCTGGTTCTACTCATGCCAATACACACATAGCAAAAGAAAACAGCATTCCATAAGCCATAGTCCACACTTCCACTCATGCAAACCACACATACATACATTTGAAAGTCATTCACATTTTTAAGTGTTTTGGTTACCCTGGATGTGTTGATTTTAGGCCTACATGCACTTTTAAACATATATATTATTTCTAACTTTTGTATTCAGATTTCTAGTTGCACACTATATATGAATTTCCAATTTGAACAAATTCTCTATATTTAATTAATACACTTCTTAGACACAAAGTTTGCAGGAAAGATAATTTTCTACTCCAAATATGTTTTCAGATCTTCTACAAAATCCTAAATTGAAGTTTTTGGATTTGGAGACTTCATTTAACTTTTTCTAATTATGCATACCTATTTTCCTATATTTTTAGATTTATTTTCTATGCCTAAAAGTGAACTTTAATATTAAAATAGTAAGACATATCACCAAAACAGAATAGGTTCTGATCTAAAATGTTCAATAAAATATTTTTGAACTTCCCCTCTGGTGGGGATTCAAATTAAATTTGTTTTACCCATTTTCAGAATTATTTCCTAGCCTAAAAATGTATTTCCAGAAATAATAAAAGTAGGCAGCACTTAGTCAAATCTCATTTCAGCCTAAAATCAGCTTTTAACTCATTCTAAAGGTTTTCCAAGTGCTAGGAAAATTTAAATTTGTATTTGCACATGTGTTTGCATCACCATTTGAATTTAAATCCTAATCACATGTTCAAATTTCTGAATTTCATATCCTATATGGTCTGAAGTGCAAATCCTCCTTACTGCAGGGTCTAATTTACTATTTCCTAAATTTTCAGGGGCCTATTTACACAAAACAGAGAGGTTTTCCTAATTTTTATTAAGTCCAGGGGCTAAAACTGATTTTTAAATGATTCTACATGAATTTCTGAAAGTCCAGGGGCTACATCAGAAGGTTTCAAGGGCTAGCTATTCTTTTCTAACAAGTCCAGGGGGTAGCGCGCAAGATTTCCAACCTTCATAATGCGGGGCTGACGTGGACCGTCCGATTTTAAATGGAGAGTCATGATTAGATTGCGAAGGGGTACGTCGGGTTCCTATTATGCGCCACATGATTTAAAATAGACGGCCCACAAGAGGCCACGTTGCTCTTGGCCGGAGTTCGCCCGCGTGCGCGGCGGCAGTGGTGCGATCTCGCCGGCGAGGTCGCGGATCTTCATCTACAGACGCTCACACCCGCCCTTTTTGGTGGCAAACGGCAGAGGGAAGACAGGAGAGCTCACCAGTGCGGTTTTCTTGGATCCGAAGGGGTCGAGAGGGCTCAACGGCGGCGAGGAGTTTCGGTGGGAGAGCAATGGGGGACGATCCTCCTCGGATTTTCTTCAGCGATGAGCATCTCTGGAGGCGGTCAAGCACTGCAAGCACGTTAGCATGGGGAAGAACGGAAGAGAAAGCCGGAAAAAGGGCAGCAGCGCCGGCGGTTCCCACCTTGCATCGGTTGTGGCCGATCGGGGAGGAAGGGGCGGATTTTTGGCGTTTAAATGGTGAGGGAGGGCGGCGGGGTCAGTTGAGATCACGCTGGAGTGCCCAGGACCGAAGATCCGGGTGTGCGAGCACGGGTTTCAGGAGCGACGGGTGCGATCGGGCGCGGGAGTAGCGGTGGCGGTTGGTGCGCGCGTGGGGAAGGAGATGACACGCGGGCCCCACACTTCAGAGAGAGGGAGAGGGGGGGATTTGGCATGGGATTTGGGCCGGCCGAGGTGGGTTTCGGCCCACTGGCCATTTATTTTCCTTTTCCTTTTGTGTTTTGATTTAAATTTGAATTCCAGTTTGAATTTGAACTACTTCACCACATGCATTACATCCAAAAATTTTAAATTCCCCTCTTTAGCAGGTTTTGGGGTGTTTCAACTCTACCCCCTTACAAGAAATCTCATCCTCGAGATTGGTCATTCTAGGAAAACAAATTCGGAAACTGTGCCTTAAGCTCGTCTTCTCGCTCCCATGTGGCTTCTGCTTCCGAGTGATGCATCCACTGCATCTTGCACATTCGGATTCTTTTATTCCTTGTAAGGCGTTCCATTGTCTCCGAAATCTTGACCGGTTGCTCGGCATAAGAAAGATCCTCTCGTACGTCCACCTCATTCATGGGTAATATCTCTTCGGGTGTTCTTAAACATTTCTTGGATTGTGACACATGGAATACATCGTGCACTTCCGATAGGCAAGCTGGTAGTTCTAGTTGATATGCCACTTCGCCTTTCCTCTCCAGAATCTGGATGGGTCCGATGTATCGCAGTGATAATTTCCCTTTCACTTTGAACCGACGAAGTCCTCGGATAGGGGACACCTTGAGATAAACATAGTCCCCCACATTGAAAATAAGCTCTCATCTCCGTACATCGGCATAACTCTTTTGTCGGGTCTGGGCTATCCTCAAGTTGTTGCGAATTTCCCTCACTTTCACATCGGCTTCTTGTAGTACCTCGGGCCCAAACACTTTACTTTCCCCTATTTGGTTCCAAAATAGTGGAGTCCTGCACTTCCTCCCATACAACGCCTCAAATGGTGACATCTTCATACTAGACTGATAGCTGTTGTTGTAGGATAACTCCACATACGGTAAGTTCTTATCCCAACTCCTATTGTACTTCTGTGCACAAGCTCTCAGCATATCCTCAAGGATCTAATTGGTCCTTTCCATCTGCCCGTCAGTCTGGGGGTGATAGGCAGAACTAAAATTCAAATGAGTTCCCATGGTTTCATGTAACTTATGCCAGAACCTTGAGGTGAACTGTGTCCCTAGGTCTGACACTATCTTCTTTGGCACTCCATGAAAACACACGATTCTTGACATGTACAATTCTGCCAACTTGGATCCGGTGTAGCTTTCTTTCACGGGGATGAAATGAGCTACTTTAGTCAGTCTATCGATGGTGACCCATATCGAATCATATCCCGATTGGGTCCTAGGCAGTCCCACTATGAAGTCCATCCCTATTTCTTCCCATTTCCATTAAGGCACTTTGAGTGGTTGCAATAGTCCCGCGGGTCGTTGATGTTCTGCTTTCACCAACTGACATGTGTCACATAGGGCAATATGTTCCGCGACATCTCGCTTCATGCCATACCACCAATATCTGCTCTTGAGGTCATGATACATCTTCGTACTCCCAGGATGAATGGAATAGTCGGAATCATGAGCCTCCTTCAAAATCAATTCACGGATCTCCTTCACCTCAGGCACACAGATTCTTTTCCCATGCCACACCGTACCTTGTTCGTCCTCTCTGAACCCAGGAGCTTTATTCTCTTTGATGAGTTCTCTGATTTCTTGTATCTTCTCATCATTCTTCTGACCGTTGCATATGTCTTGTTCCAATGTGGAGTCCACTTCCATGGCGATGGCCTCACCACTGTTCACCAGACATAAATTGAGTTTTGCAATCTCTTCCTTCAATTATGTACGCATGTCCTTTGAACTCAACATGTTGACCTGCACCTTCCGGCTTAAAGCATCAGCCACGATGTTCTCTTTTCCAGGATGATAGTTGATGCCCACATCAAAGTCGTTGATTAGCTCTAACCATCTCCTTTGTCTGAGGTTGAGATCAGGCTGTGTGAAAATGTACTTTAAGCTCTTATGATCCGTATATATCTCTGTCCTCTTTCCAATCAAGTAACGCCGCCAAATCTTCAATGCGTGGACCACTACGGCTAGTTCTAGGTCATGCGTAGGATAGTTCTTCTCGTGTTTTCGGAGCTTCCGGGACACATAGGCAACGACATGCCCCTCTTGCATCAGAACACATCGCAACCCGTGTCCAGATGCATCACAATACACTGAAAAATTCTTCTGCATATCTGGCATAACTAGCACTGGGGCTGTTGTCAATCTTTTCTTCGGTTCTTGAAAACTCGTCTCACACTCCGGTGTCCATGTGAATGTGATTCCCTTCTCCAACAATTTGGTGAGGGGTCTCGAGATCTTGGAGAAACCCTCAATGAACCGTCGATAATACCCAGCCAACCCTAAGAAGCTTCGAATTTCCCCGACATTTTCAGGGGTCTTCCACTTCTGCCCATCCGAGATTATATGTCCTAAGAAGGGAACTCTCTTCAGCCAAAACTCACACTTGCTCAACTTGGCATATAGTTGGTGTTCTCTCAGCTTTTGCAACACCAATCTTAAATGTTCCTCATGTTCTTCTTCATATTTGGAGAAGACAAGAATTTCATCAATGAAAACCACCACGAATTTGTCCAGATATTCCATGAATACCTTGTTCATGAGATACATGAAATACGCCGGGGCACTAGTTAGCCAGAACGGCATGACGGTGTATTCATACAGCCCGTACCGAGATACGAACGCTGTCTTTGAAATGTCAGTTTGCCTTATCTTCAGTTGGTGCTATCCCAACCTGAGATCAATTTTTAAGAACACACAAGCTCCCCTCAACTGATAAAATAAGTATTCAATGCGGGGTAATGGGTACTTGTTCTTGATGGTTACTTCATTCAACGCATGGTAGTCTACGCATAACCTTTGGATTCCGTCCTTCTTGTGCAGAAATATCACTAGAGCTCCCCATGGTGAGGAACTAGGACGAATATACCCCTTCTCTGTCAATTCTCTTATATGTTCCTTGAGCTCTTCCAGCTGTTTGGAGTACATCCGATAAGGCCTCTTGTATATTGGGGCTGTTCCAGGTACCAGTTCAATCAAGAATTCCACTTCACGATCGAAGGCATAACTGGCAACTCCTCCGGAAAAACGTCTGGGTATTCCCTGATAATCCTTATCTCTTCCACTTCCACCTCAACTTGATTGAGTTTAATGTCCCTCCTAGGTTCTTGCACGGCTATGAACTTCACTTTTGTGCCACTAGTGTGAGTTAGTTCCACCGTTCTGGTCGAACAGTGGATGATACCTTTATGTTTGGTCAACCAATCCATACCCAAAATAATATTTATCCCTTGGGAGTCTATCACTATGAGGTTTGTAGTAAATACTACCCCATTAATGTTTAGATTCACCTTGAGACACACTTGTCTTGTTCTTATTTCTCCCCCTGGAGAGTTTACTGCTAACATATGGTTCATTTGTCTTGTTGCTAGATCATGCTTCTTAACAAACCCTTGAGCAATGAATGAGTGGGTAGCACCAGAATCGAACAATAGGGTTGTAATGTGTAGATTTGCTGGAAACTTACCAATTACCACGTCAGGTGCCTCTTGCGCTTCCTCCATGGTCACGTGGTTCACCCGTCCTCGCATCACATTCTGCTGCTGTGGCTGCATGGGCTTCTTCTTTGGGCACTTATGAGCATAGTGCCCCACTTCACCACAATTGAAACATTGCACCCCAACTTTAGGTGCCTGGCCTTTGTTATCTTGGGGCTGGTTCTGTGGCCCTTGTCCTGCTGGTCGAGGTTGAATAGCGGGGCGTGGCTGCTGCACGAACTGACGCTGCGGCTGTACTGGTGCTGATGGAGGTCTGAAGTTTGAGTTGTACCCTCTTGGTGTCGGGTAGGGTACCATAGTACGGCTCGTATGCCCTGCTGGTTGCTGCATCAGACGTGGACGTGTGGTGCTGCTTGATGCTTGGTGTGACCATCCCATCTTCCTCTTGTTCTCATTCTCCAAGGCCTTCAGCTTCCTCTCCACGACAAACGCTCTGTCTAGCATCTTTTGGAAGCTTTCATACTCGTTGGAGGACATTGCACATTGCATCTCCATGGTAAGTCCCTCCACAAAACAGTCCTGTTTCTGCTCATCGGTTTTGATGTCTCGTGGTGCATAACGGGATAGTTGGGTGAACTTGGTGAGGTATTCCCTCACAGACATGTTGCCTTGCTGCAGTCCCAAGAACTCCTTTCTCTTGTTCTTGAGTTCACCCCTGGGCATGTAGTGGTTGCGGAAACTGCGCTTGAACTCTTCCCAAGTAATGTTCTCGGGGTCGTGATGGGCTGCCACGTAAGTGGTCCATCAATCAGCAGCAGGTCCATGCAATTGGTGAGAGGCAAACAGCACCCTCTCATACTCTTGGCATTGTATGATCCTCATCTGCCTCCAGAGGTTCAACAGCACTTGCAAACTTTGGGGGTTGAGTTCCCAGAAACTCACTCAACCTTGGTTGACGTGGTGCAGCTTGTGGGGGTGGAGCTTGGTGCAAGTTGGCCACCACTTGAGTTAGACTCTGGATGAGCTGATTCTGATTTTCGAGCATCTGGTGGATAGGATCAGCTCCTTCACGGTGATCACCCCTATCTTGCCCTCCAGAAAGGTGAGGATTGGCGGCCTCATCGTTGTTGTTGTTGGGGTTGGTACCACGACCTTTTCCTCTTCCAGCCATCCATCATGATCAACCAAATGTTAACTTAAAGCATTTCGTGTTAACTTCCTAAATTGTTTGTTTAAACATAAACTTTTGATGCCTTAATATTTAGACAATTTCCAAAGATTTCACATAGATCTTTGGGCGTCACGTTTCATGAGAAAATAAATGCACTATTGATTCATAGGGGTTCACACACAAAAGCAACACAGCCTAAAGACGAGATTGTGGACAAATGCCCATGGCTTCCACAACTCACGTCACACACCAAACATTAACACACAAATAAATAGGGTATTGATTCGACTACTCGATAACCTGCTGAAATAAGGGAAATGACTCTAAACAACTCGTATCACTGAGCTGGCTTGTCAGGGTCTTCCTCATCATTGCGGCTGCCCTCTGATTCTGCTTTAGGTGGGGAAGCTGCTGGTGTAGGAGTGTGGCGACGCTTGCTCGCCAGGTGGTCTGGGGAGTCAGGAGTTCATGTGTCATTTACGGTGACACACAGTTCATTCCCATATCCTCTTTCTCTCGCCCTCAAGCTGGCGCGAAGCAACGCCTCAGTCTCCTTCAGGGTGTCCCGCACATCCTGAAGCTCCTGCTGGCACTCCTGTAGTCGAGTGCTGAGCATAGTTGCATCCTCCAAGCGCAGGTCCATGTGCTCGTGGGAAGTCCCCTGCTGCACTGGCGGGTATTTGTACTCCGCGGTGCCACTCTCACGCTGGAGGACATGCATGTACTCAGTCCTGTCCAGGTGCGACGGTTGATGTAACTCTGGCAGGTGATTGCCTCCCAGGTGACATCCTTCTCAGCATCGGCCTGAGTCGCCCGACAAGCTGGAGAGCGGTGGATCTTGAGCAGCTGGTTTTCATGGATAATCCTCATCTCTGAGCTCCATTCTTCACGCTTCTCACGGAGGGTCCTGGTGGAGCTGTAGTGTATGATCAGCTTGCCAACATTGCCGGCGGAGTGGAGCATACGCCGAAGACGGCGCAACAAGCCTCCTACTGCCAACCCATAGGAGTGGTACGTCACCGGACGGTTCTCCTCTCTCAAGGCAAGGGCAGCTACAGGAACTCTCACTCCGGTGGACTTGCGGGCGGTGCGGATCATGCGAACCATCTAAAACATAAAGCATTTTAAAATCAAGTTAGATAAGAATTAAATAAGGATTGTATTTTGAATAAAAGTTTGGACAAGGTGAATAAAGTGACCCCATTAAATAACTCTTTCAACCCACACCTTTGTAAAATAGTTTTTAAGAAAAATAGGGTCCTTAAATACGTCCATTTCTACCTAGGTCCACGTTCCTACGGGCAACCTTGGCTCTAATACCACTTCTGTCACACCCAGTTTGCCCAAAGAACAACCGAGTGAATATCACATGTATGCCAGGATCATTCTCTCATGCATGTGATGACAAATAGTGAAGCATCATTTTTTACAAGCCAAGTGTTCGAATATAAAATAAGTCTTGCATAGCATAATGTCTCGATGGACGATAATATGTTCATAACATGTAAATAAAACAGCAGCGGAATATAAATCTTGTGGACTCCGTCACAGGTGTTGCCCGGGGGACTCCGTGAACCTAGAATCCTTCTTCGGGTCCGAAGTCTTCGTCATTGAACACCACATCATCCCCTTGACCTAAGCAGCAATTTAAACCAACAGAAAAGCAAGCTTGAGTACCATTGGTACTCAGCAAGTGTGGGAAAGTTATGTCATGCATGGCTAGAGCAAGGAGAGGTTGAACTCATGGTTTAAGCACTACACAATTAATACCTATCACCTTAGCTTATTAAGCAACTACATTACTACACAGGTGAAATGGTCCCAATCTCCTAACCCATCATCAAAATGAAGTAACCATAACATCAATTCCAATGTTAAGCTCCCCGCTTAACATCCTCAACTCCCAAATTCATCATCCTCTAATCATGAATAAGTCCAAGCCGCTCTTGACCGTGAGCACGGCTGTCATGACAGTTTTGACTCTGCAGAGTTTGCACCACTGTACCCACATGTAGTGATTTCATCCCCCTTTGCCGGGTGGACTAAGAGAACCTACATTATGCCAGTGGCCGCGAACCACGTTCACACTTCCCAGGTGTGTAGCCAGGAGATCACTGCGAGGCCTTTACAAAGGAATTCCCAACGAGCGTGGGCCCACTGAGGTTTCACCCCTAACAGCATACAAGAGGCTCCAACCCCGCTGCAGTGGCCCCCTCTTGAGCCTTGCGGTTCATATGGTAGTCCAGCTGACACCTATTCCCCGCACCATCCAAACACCCATACTACGTCGGAGATACACCTAATTAAACTGCCAAGTTGCCCCATCTCAGCATGTGGTTGGCACGGTAAAGCCAGGTTGCATGCTCCATGAACCAGTCCTTAGGATCCAGGCAAGCACTAAACACAAACCTGAGTCTCGTGCCCACAACACCAACCAAATCATCCAACATTCCTCGATCCCTACCTCTACAGAACTCATAATATCTCATTCAAGAGTAAGGTAAATAAGTTGATGATCTCATATCCCACTTATCCCATTCTAAGCATGGCTAAGCATAAGTATATAAATAACTGACATAATAAAATAAATCCCAACCCAGGCTACAAGGAAATAAGATAATGAACATCTAGGGAAACCTCCTAGCTTGGGTATCATATTTCAATTTGACAATGCAATTAAATTCTAACTACACATCTTGTATAGGATCAAAGTGGTCAAGGACACTTGCCTTCTTCCTGCTGCTCTGGGAATGGAAAGTCTTGATCTTGAAAGGTGAGAACCTGCTCTGGGGCTGGTTCTACTCATGCCAATACACACATAGCAAAAGAAAACAACATTCCATAAGCCATAGTCCACACTTCCACTCATGCAAACCACACATACATACATATGAAAGTCATTCACATTTTTAAGTGTTGGGGTTACCCTAGATGTGTAGATTTTAGGCCTACATGCACTTTTAAACATATATATTATTTCTAACTTTTGTATTCAGATTTCTAATTGCACACTATATATGAATTTTCAATTTGAACAAATTCTGTATATTTAATTAATACACTTCTTAGCCACAAAGTTTGCAGGAAAGATAATTTCCTACTCCAAATAGGTTTTCAGATCTTCTACAACAACAACAACAACAACCAAGCCTTTATCCCAAGCCTGTTGGGGTCGGCTAGACATGAAACCCAATATCAATGAAGTAAAAGAGAGGAAGAGATATAAGAACAAGAAAAAAAGAAAAAAAGAGAAAAAAAGGAAAAAGAAAAAAAAAAGAAAAAGGAAAAAGAGAAAAGAAATAAGAAAAAAGGAAAAGAAAAAAAGAAAAAAAACAAGACTACGATTCTGGCACATGAATTCCTACTTTCCATGTGGTCCTATCATGAGCTAAGTCTCTGGATACATTCCAATCTCTCAATCTCGTTTTACCGCCTCCTCCTAGGTCAACCTTGGTCGTCCTCTACCCCTCCTAATATTTTCTCTACCTCTTAAAATCCCACCTAAGTCGATGTTGGACTAACTTCTCTTCAATCGGCGCCACCCCTACCTTATCACGAATCGCCTCATTCCTTATTCGGTCTCCTCTCGTGTGCCCGCACATCCACCGTAGCATGCGCATCTCTGCGACACTCATTTGTTGGACATGTTGCCGTTTAGTTGGCCAACATTCCGCCCCATAGAGCATCGCGGGTCTGATCACCGTCCTATAGAACTTCCCTTTTAGCTTTTGTGGGACTTTCCTATCACATAGGATTCCAGAGGCTTGTCGCCATTTCATCCACCCTACCTTGATCCTGTGGCAAACATCCTCGTCAATCTCGCCATTGCTTTGTAACATTGATCCTAAGTATCGAAAAGAGTCCCTTCTAGGTACTATTTGTCCTTGTAGACTAACATTTCCCTCTTCACGACCAACACCACTAAAGTCACACCTCATATACTCGGTTTTGGTCCTACTAAGTATAAACCCCTTGGACTCTAAGGTTTGTCTCCATAACTCTAATTTCTTATCAACACCATCTCTAGTTTCATCTACCAGCACTACATCATCAGCAAAGAGCATGCACCAAGAGATATCCCCTTGTATATCCTTCGACACCTCATCCATCACCAAGGAAAAGATGTATGGGCTCAAAGCTGATCCTTGATGTAGTCCTACCGTGATAGGAAATGCATCAGTCTCACTATCACTTACGCGCACACTTGTCCTAACATTATTGTACATATCCTTGATAAGGGTAATGAACTTTGTTGGCACTTTATGTTTCTCTAGTGCCCACCACATGAGTGACCTTGGTATCTTGTCGTACGCCTTCTCCAAGTCGATGAACACCATATGCAAGTCCTTCTTATGCTCCCTATATCTCTCCATAAGCTGACGAAGCAAGAAAATCGCCTCCATTGTAGACCTCCCAGGCATAAAACCAAACTGGTTTTTAGTGACATTGGTCACTTTCCTCAGGCGGTGTTCAATCACTCTCTCCCAAAGCTTCATAGTATGACTCATAAGCTTAATACCTCGATAATTAGTACAACTTTGAATATCTCCTTTATTTTTGAAGATAGGTACTAATATACTTTTCCTCCATTCTTCAGGCATCTTGTTTGACCGAAAAATGTGGTTGAATAGCTTTGTGAGCCATACTATTGCGACGTCCCCAAGACATCTCCACACCTCAATAGGGACATCGTCAGGGCCGAGGGCCTTTCATCCTTTCATCCTTTTTAGGGCCTCCTTAACCTCAAACTCTTGTATCCTCCGCACGAACCGCCTGTTGGAGTCATCAAAGGAGTCATTCAACTCAACCATAGTGCTCCCATTCCCATCATTGAATAGCCCATTAAAGTAATCACACCATCTATTCTTAATCTCTTCATCCTTCACTAGAATGTGGTCAGTCTCATCTTTGATGCATTTAACTTGATTGAGATCCCTCATCTTTCTCTCGTGGATTTTTGCTACCTTGTATATGTCCTTTTCACCTTCTTTTGTCCCTAGTCTCTCATATAACTTATCATAGGCCTGTCCTCTTGCCTTACTCACAACCCACCTTGCATTCTTCTTAGCCTCTTTGTACTTAAGCATGTTGCTTGCGCTTCTATCATTATGCCAACTCTTGTAACACTCCTTCTTCTCCTTAATGACCTTTTGTACATCCTCATTCCACCACCAAGTGTCTTTATCTACAAGTTTATTTCTCTTTGTCACACCGAACACCTCACTAGCTACGTTCCTAATGCAAGTTGCCATCTTCATCCACATACTATCTGCATCTCCATTTTCTGCCTAGGGTCCTTCTGTGATCACCCTATTTTTAAAGGATACTTGTGATTCTCCCTTCAACTTCCACCACTTTGTTCTTGTGATTTTGACACCTTTGTCCCGCAAAGAACATGTATGGAAGAGAAAGTCAGCTA
Organism: Neostapfia colusana; assembly: GCA_030760725.1. Lineage (NCBI taxonomy): Eukaryota > Viridiplantae > Streptophyta > Magnoliopsida > Poales > Poaceae > Neostapfia > Neostapfia colusana. The sequence goes on along the minus strand of JASWHV010000008.1, from coordinate 49,996,721 downwards.
CCACAAGCTTATGTTGTGTCACAACACACTCCCCCGGGATCACCTTACAATCTAGACACTCCCGTCTATCCTTTCTCCTAGTGAGGACAAAGTCAATCTGGCTAGAGTGGTTAGCACTACTAAAGGTCACTAGGTGAGATTGCCTCTTCCTAAAGAGGGTGTTAGCTATCAACAGATCATAGGCTACGGCAAAGTCTATGATGTCCTTACCATCTTGATTTCTATCGCCGCATCCAAAACCTCCATGTACTCCCTCAAATCCTAGGTTAGTTGCACCCACATGACCATTGAGATCTCCCCCTATGAGTAGTTTCTCGGTTATCGGTACACTACTAACCATATTCTCCAAGTCCTCCCAAAATTGCCTCTTAGCACTCATGTTGAACCCAACTTGTGGGGCATAAGCACTAATGATGTTCAAGACAATGTCCTCAATTACTATCTTGATTAAGATGATCCTATCCCCTCGTCTTCAAACATCCACTACTCCATCCTTAAGACTCTTATCTATTAGAACACCTACGCCATTCCTAGTCCCAGCCGAACCAGAATACCAAAGCTTGAAACCGGTATTCTCGACTTCTCTCGCCTTTTCAGATCTTCTACAAAATCCTAAATTGAAATTTTTGGATTTGGAGACTTCATTTAACTTTTTCTAATTATGCATACCTATTTTCCTATATTTTCAGATTTATTTTCTATGCCTAAAAGTGAACTTTAATATTAAAATAGTAAGACATATCACCAAAACAGAATAGGTTCTAATCTAAAATGTTCAATAAAATATTTTTGAACTTCCCCTCTGGTGGGGACTCAAATTAAATTTGTTTTACCCATTTTCAGAATTATTTCCTATCCTAAAAATGTATTTCCAGAAATAATAAAAGTAGGCAGCACTTAGTCAAATCTCATTTCAGCCTAAAATCAGCTTTTAACTCATTCTAAAGGTTTTCCAAGTGCTAGGAAAATTTAAATTTGTATTTGCACATGTGTTTGCATCACCATTTGAATTTAAATCCTAATCACATGTTCAAATTTCTGAATTTAATATCCTATAGGGTCTGAAGTGCAAATCCTCCCTACTGCAGGGTCTAATTTACTATTTCCTAAAATTTTCAGGGGCCTACTTACACAAAACAGATAGGTTTTCCTAATTTTTATTAAGTCCAGGGGCTAAAACTGATTTTTAAATGAATTTACATGAATTTCTGAAAGTCCAGGGGCTAGATCAGAAGGTTTCAAGGGCTAGCTATTCTTTTCTAACAAGTCCAGGGGGTAGCGCGCAAGATTTCCAGCCTTTATAATGCGGGGCTGACGTGGACCGTCTGATTTTAAATGGAGGGTCACGATTAGATTGCGAAGGGGTACGCCGGGTTCCTATTATGTGCCACACGATTTAAAATAGACAGCCCACAAGAGGCCATGTCGCACCTGGCCGGAGTTCGCCGCGTGCACAGCGACGCACGGCGGCAGCGGTGCGATCTCGCCGGCGAGGTCGCGGATCTTCATCTACAGACGCTCACACCCGCCCTTTTTGGTGGCAAACGGCAGAGGGAAGATAGGAGAGCTCACCAGTGCGGTTTTCTTGGATCCGAAGGGGTCGGGAGGGCTCAACGGCGGCGAGGAGCGGCGACCGAAGGCGATCTTCGGTGGGAGAGCAATGGGGTCGACCCTCCTCGGATTTTCTTCGGTGGCGATGACCTTCTCTGGAGGTGGTCAAGCACGCAAGCACGTTAGCGTGGGGAAGAACAGAAGAGAAAGCCAGAAATAGGGCAGCAGCGCCGGCGGTTCCCACCTTGCATCGGTTGTGGCCGATCGGGGAGGAAGGGGCGGATTTTCGGCATTTAAATGGCGAGGGAGGGCGGCGGGGTCGGTTGAGATCACGCTGGAGTGCCCGGGACCGAAGATCGGGATTGTGCGAGCGCGGGTTTCGGGAGCGACGGGTTCGATCGGGCGCGAGAGTAGCGGTGGCGGTTGGGGCGCGCGCGGGGAAGGAGATGACACGCGGGCCCCTCGCGTCAGAGAGAGGGAGAGGGGTGGAAAGCGGGTGCGGGTTTTGGGCCGGCCGAGGTGGGTTTCGGCCCACTGGCCATTTTTCTTTTTTTTTTTCTTTTTTCCTTTTCCTTTTCTGTTTTGATTTAAATTTGAATTCCAGTTTGAATTTGAACTGCTTCACCACATGCATTACGTCCAAAAATTTTAAATTCCCCTCTTTAGCAGGTTTTCGGGTGTTACATAACAGCAGGTTGCATGTTCCTGACATTCGGTTTAGCATGTGCAGAAAATTTTGCATGAGAGTTATAATATCTAGCTTGCATTCTTTCCTTTTTATGTTGTTTAGCTAGTCTATAACAAAAATCTATGACATGACCATCTCTACCACAATAGGTACAATGAAATTTAACATTGTGTTCATGTCTAGATGAGCATGCAGTATGCTTATTTTAACCCGAATGTGACAACACTCCTGCAGATTTAAAAACCACTTCTTTTTGTTTAGGAAATGTTTGAATCAAACCACTTCCTAATGATTTTACAATTTTAGGTGGATGTTCCTTAGCATGAGCATGTGAATCAAAACCTAAACCAGTTTTATCATTGCAAGACTTGGATGAATTCAGCAGCAAGTTTAGGTTCTTATTCCCATTACAAAACCGATCTAATGTCCTATGCATGTTATCAAGTTTATTTGATAGATCAAGGCAATTTTCACATGAAGTTTTTCCTTTTAATTTGCAATTGGAACAATATTTAACTTCATGAGAACGTAAAGCATTGTTCAATATAGAAATTTCTTTCATAGCATCTTGTAGTTTCTTATCAAGATCATCGCAAGTAGAACAATGCAAATCAATTGTAGAACAACAAGCATCTTTCAAGTTTTTATCATTAAGTGCAGCAAGCTTTTTGTTCTTTTTGATTTCAAGTTCAAGTTTATCAAGTGTGGAGGTGTGTGCACTTCTTAGAGAGGACAATTGTTCATATATTAAATCACATGAGGAACAATAATCATCACTATGAATCAAGGATTTTAAACGATTAATTTCAGATTCTAGTGACTCAATTTTAACAGCATTGTCCCTAATCTTTTTGTCCTTTTTCTTAACAAGAATAATGGCACGAGAAATAGCATCACATATTTCTTCGCAAGTAGGACATACCTCTTCGTTGTCACTATTGTGTTCTACATCCTCCATATTTGATTTTGATTTGCCCGCCATGAAGCACAAGTTTGCCAGATCATCTTCATCTTCATCACTTCCAATGTCTACATCACTCGAGCCAAGTTCTTGAAGTGTGGTGATGAAACTGTTTATCAGTTTGCGTCCTGTAAAACCCTTCTTTTTCTTGTTGGTGTTGCCAAAAGAGGACTTGACTTTATTCTGCTTTTCATCACGGTTAGAAGGACCTGAAAGGTAAGGGCAATCTGTACGAAAGTGTCTTGTCTTACCACATTCAAAGCATCGTTGAGCTCCGGAGCTTCCTCTCCTTCTAGTTCTCACATTTTGCAATGCTTTTGAGAACCTAGTAGAAAGAAGTACTAGCTCCTCCTCTGGAAACTCCTCAATCTGTTCCAGGGTTAGTGAAGACAGCAAAGCAAGTGTATTGCTAGGTGATTGGCCGGAGCTAGCCATATCACGTTGTGAGACAAATGCAATAGTCTTATTTGGGTTCTTGCGTGATATAATGTCAATTTCATGAGTTTTTAGCTTAGAATAAAGCACATCTAATGTAAGCTTACCCATGACAGTGGATTCACGTATGGATGTTACTTTCATCTCCCAAATTGACATGTCTAATGCACTTAGTAATTGCCTAGCATTTTCAGCATCTGAAAAATTAACATTGACGCTACGCAAGTTGCTGAGAATTTTATTAAAGAGAGCAAAGAGGTCATCAATGGACTCACCGGGTTGCATCTCAAAGCGCATGTATTCTTTATTGAACATATCCTGTCTTACCTCCTTGATCGTGTTGGATCCTTCGTGATAGTCACAAAGTGCTCTCCACACATCATACGCCGATCGGAGGTGTGCAACACGGTCGAAATCGCTCGGAGTTAGTCCTTGTATGATCAAGTTCCAAGCCTTGTTGTTGTTGTCGACATCTCTCATGTTTGTAGCCGTGACTAGATCGTTTGAAGGCACATCGTAAGGCTTGTACACCTTTTCCCATATTGCAAAGCCTTGCGCCTGGATGAAAGCTTTCCTGCGTGCCTTCCAAACCTGAATATCAATACCACTAAACACACAAGGTTTGGTGGAGTATTTCTCCATGATGATTAGTCAAAACACATGCAAATCACAAAGATTAGAGCAACCTGGCTCTGATACCAATTGTAGGATCGAAGTACACGTGTAAAGCTACCAGAGGGGGGGTGAATGGTAGATAAAAACTTTTGAGCGGAAGCAACAAAACATCCCTCAGCAGAAAACCGATCTGTTAAAGAAACCGTGTGTGCGACTAATCTAAACGTGTTCAACTGTGACAAAACTAGTATAGATTGTAGAGAATCAAGTCACGAATACGTCACAATAAAAATTATGAAAAATCCGTTGAGATAAACTCAAGTTATGATCGAAAGATCGAACAAAGGTCAATCTGTCCTACGCGAGAAAAACAGTTCTGGAATACTGCAAAGAAACTCATTTAGATCAGAAACTCAATGACCGTGAAATTTTCACAGATGATAGATAATCAAGTTGTTAAGACAACCCAAAAAGAGTCACATCAATTGGATCTGTAAAACTCGAGTTATGATAAAACCACCGAAGCAAGGTAGTGCTGAACAGAAACTCGACGAGAAAAACTTGTCTGAAACAAGTCGGACGAACAAGGCACAAAAGTTCCTTTGGAATACGAATTTTATTTATCAAAAAACAAGAGGAACAACCCCAAAGTTGCGCTCTCCACGAGCCTTGGCCTCCCTTGCTTATATAACCAGCTCTATGGCCAATCCAATTCAAACTAGGACTCCTACTCCTACTTGGATTCAAACTATAACTTTCCAATACTGCTCAAGACTCTTCTATATGCAGATAGAAGCAATATTAAGACTTTCAAACACCTTAGGAACGTCCCAAACATTCTTAAAACAACTCTACTTCATGCCTAACACGAAATCCTTTTATAACCAACTTGAAACTTTCCATAAACAAACCATAACCGCCTCAGCCGCAGCCTGAGCGCAAAATCCAGCCGGTTGAACCTTTTCAACCATATCTCTTCACCACGCCTTGGAACCATGTTGCCACGTCCATGCACTCCTTGCACACGTGCAAACACCTTCCAACAACATCCACGATACCTTCATATGCATTGTTCTTGATCCAAACATGCTGCGCGACCTCCCGATCAACTCAACCACAATTCCTCCCGAACTTGGTTGTTGAACCTCATCTTCTCCCTAAGACTAGTTCAATGGATCCCATCACCAGCCATTTCTTGAACTCAAGCAACACCTGCACATGAATAAACAACCAATACTTCCGAGCACAAGTCCTCCACTTGACTCTCGTTAGTTCCAAAACTACAACATCTTACGTGAGCACCTCACATAAGCGTGTTGTAAACCATAGCAAAATGATATCAGCCATAACCACCAAAACACACCAAAAACTTAGTAAAATAATACTAAGCAAACTTTCCATAAGAGTAAAGCAAGTTCCAAACATTGCAAGTTAAAAGCAGAACCATTGCAATCAAGCTCCGAACCTTACCAAAGCTAACCAGACCTTGAACCGGAGCTTACCAAAGCTAATTGGACCTAGCGCCAGAGCTTACTAAAGCTTAGTCGGACCTAGCATGGAACTTACCAAAGCTAGTCGGACCTAGCACCGGAGCTAGCAAAAACAAGTCGGACCTAGCCAAAATAAGTTGGACCTTACGTCGGACCTATCGTCGGACCTTGCAGGAGCTCGAACCTAGAGTCGGACCTTGTTAAAAAGGTGTTTTGGTAGTATTCAAAACTTTTATCGTCAAAGCCAATGTATTCAGCACACATAGGTCTCACAATAACCTCGAATGAATAGGGTTTTATTACAATGTCTCGTGAGTTTCAAACTCGATCCAGCAGCGGAAGTCTTCTAAACTATTGCGGAAGCAAACTAAACAGCAGTAGAGGCTCCATCTCCTACTCCATCCATCCCCACAGGCAAGTTGACGGTAGATTACACGCCTTAATACTCCACATGGTCTTCAAAATATTCCTCTCCTGTTGCTGACGATGTATGATAATGAAAGGGTGAGTACATGTTGTACTCAGCAAGTGCGGGAAGTATGACATGTAGCTTACAACAAGGTAGGTATAAAAAGGCTCATTGCATAAAAGCAAAGTTTATTTCACAAAACATGATAAAAACAGCAACTAGCTTTAAGTGAATTAAATCCCAACATCAACATACCTCCATCATATTTCACCTCTTTTCATGTCTCATCCAGACATTCATCATTCTCAACTTTTCTCATGCTCATGAATACCAACTCATATTCATTACCATCTCATCTCATGTTCAATTCCGTCTCATACCAAGACCAATGCTCATTGCCATGACTCAACAGTCATGAAACCAATCGCCTTACCAGGACTCAACAGTCCCAAAACCATCCCTTAATGACCAAACCATCACCAAACCAATAACCAATCCAAATACCATCCCATCTAATCATGTGAGTTGTCCAGGCGCTTGTGATCGTAAGCTCGGCTATCATGATAGTTTTACACTCTGCAGAGTTTGCACAACTTTACCCACAAGTTTGTGATTTCATCACCCGTTGGCGACTGCAGAACCTCCATTATACCAGTACACAACCGTCGGTGTATGGCCAAGAGATCACAAAATAGCCTTTACAAAGGGGCTACTAGATGTATGGACTCACTATGGTTTCACCAGCAAGCTAGAATCTCCAATTCTCCCACCTACGGGCCCCCTCTTGTGCCATGCAGTTCCCAGGGCAGTCCTCTCTCGACTCCCATTCCCCACGCCTTCAATGGTCCATAACAATCTAGCAACTTACCTAATTAGTCAGCTAAGCCACACCCATATTTGTCCTTGTGGTGGCACTGTTTTCCTGGCATAGCTGGCATGAACCGGTCCTTAGATCTACGGCAAGTAAACCACCGTCTCATTCTACCACTTCCACGAACCAAGCTTGCCTAGATCTCCCTCCGATTGATGTCCATTATCAACATCAGTTTCTCATTAACATTATTCATATGACTGCAGTTAGCTAGACACATTCTATCGCTTACCATATCCCGTAGATTAGCAAAGCAAAAAGCAAAAATGACCATACCCGACTCATCAACTGTTCCAGCGACAAGGGTGGTTAACAAAACTAGTAAACTCCTATAAAATGTTTTCCCATCAAGTTGAATCAAGCACACACACCTCTGCGCAAACAAAACAGTTCCAAAAACATGGGATCAATATGGTCAAGGGGCACTTGCCTTGTTCCTGTGGCTTCTGTTGCTCTGGGATCTCGATGTCTTGGCGTTGTAGTTCGTCTTAGATAGCTCCCTGTGCTTGTCCTTCTACTTTCGATCACACACATACAAAATTTGCAGCAATCAAACACCATGCACAAACTTTACTCAAAATGCAATGGTGCATATGCATGCTAATCCTATGATGCCGTTTTTATTAGATCGGTTTGTACGTGTTCTTGTATGTTTGCATGGGTTTGCATGGGGTTTTATGATGAACAGAGGGGTAAAGATCAATTGTGGACGTGGCAATGATCTTGACTCTAGATCAACTGATCAACACGTGATCTGTCCACGAAAAAGCTTCTGTTCGAAGGGATCGAAGAAACAGATGCAAAGAAAACCGCGATGATGTCGTAAGGTGGTATTGGAGACCTATCTTACTTCCTTCGGGTCTTTCCTCCTAGCAAAAACAGATCGTCGGCTCTCCTCCGACGATGGCGATCGTGTCTGGCTCGTCAGCGGTCTCTCCAATGGTCAAACTCCGGCGAAGGTGTTAGCTCGGCGAGTTGGGGCTAGGGCTCTAAGTTGTCAGCTTGACAAGATGTTACAATCAAAGGGTATATTTCGGGTTCTATTTATAACCGGAAAAGAAGAGTCCTCCTCCGATTGGATTTCAAATAAGAGTCCTATTTGATTTGTGTTTGAATCTTAACAACTTATCTCTAGTTGATTTGGTTGCAGTATCAACGTAGAAGAGTTCGTGTCGGTTTCCTCCGTGTCGGGCACTAGCGCACGAAAGAAAAACCGCTTCAGAATCACGTCCTTCTGTAGGGATAAGCTCTGGAGGCTCCACGTGTCCAGCGGGGGCCTAGGCTTCCCTTTTCCTCAAGGGCGATCTCTGGTTGTGCCGCGTGTCAGGCGGGCGGGACCTCCCTCTCCCTCAAAGGCGAGCTCCGTGTGCGCCATGTGTCCTGGTGGGCGGAACCTCCCCTCTTTCCAGAGACGAGCTCCGCGAACGCCACATGTCAGTGCCGGACCTGCCCTCTCTTCGGAGGTAGCTCTGAATGTGCCACGTGTCAGTGCCGGACTTCCTTTCTACTCAGAGATGAGCTCCGAGGTAGACACGTGTCCATCAGTGTCGCACCTCCCTTCTTCTCGGAGGTGTGCTCCGAGAATGACACGTGTTTAACAGTGTTGGACCTCCCTTTATCTCGAAGGCGGGCTCCGAGGACGACACATGTCAAGCAGGGTAGTACCTCTCGGAGGCGAGCTCCGAGGCTGACGCGTGTCCTGCAGTACCTTCTTCTCGGAGGTGAGCTCCGAGGATGACACGTGTCCACCGGGATGGACCTCCTGGAGGCAAGCTCCGGAGGTGACACGTGTCCAGTAGTGTCGAACCTCTCAGAGGTGAGCTCCGGAGGTGACACGTGTCTAGCGGGGCCGGACCTCTCGGAGGTGAGCTCCAAGAGCGACACGTGTCCCGCGCGGCTGGTCCTCTCTTTTCCGCAGTGACTAGCTCCGAAGGCGACACATGTCCTGCGGGGCTGGCCTCGCTCCTCCACAGAGGCTAGCTCCGGGGGGCAACACATGTCCCACGGGGTCGGACCTCGCCCCTTTCACAGAGGCAAGCTCCGAGCCTGCCACGTAGCAAGTTAGCGGCGGACCTCTCCCACATTGCGGGGATGAGCTCCGAAGGCGCCACGTGGCTAGCGGGCCGCGGGAAGTGTCTACGGCGCTCCTCGGGGAACTGGAATTTGCTATTTTTGGCTATCTTTTTTATTCTTTCTCTGTTCCTGCTTCTTTTAAAATACTTTTCTCTATATAAAATATGAATGCATGCAGAAATCGAAATTGAGGGTGTCACAGTGGGGCCCAGATCCACCCGTCAGACACTGGGAGCCGGGCGGGTAGCTTCCCAGGAACGTCCGGCGGTTCCCGGGAAAAGCAGCGTGGCGGAACTGCCCTCGAGCACGTCACCACGACCCACGAGTCAGAAGCAAGCACGTGTCCACTACACCGATGACATGCTGCCACTTCGACGGGCGAGTACGCCCACTACACCAAGGACGTGCAGCCTTTTCGGCTCCCAGGCACAACCACTCATCCACTACACGAGAATCTCGCCACCACCTCGGTTTCCAAAGTACAGGTTCAAAATCACCACGTGGGAGAGATTTGGGCCCCACCTGCGGGCTCGATGCCTCCCCCAAAATGGGCGCGGGGCCACTGTCGGTACCCTGCAGACCGAGTACCCCCGCGTAGTGGGTAAAAGACAATCTGGTTCCCGCCTCGCAGCTGAGGCGGGCCACAGTGTAAGCCATGTCCCCTTGGCCCCATGGTCAGCCCTGCCGCTTCCACGTGCGCTTGAGCTCCGGAGCTGACACGTGCCCTGGGCTCTGGTCCGAGCCTCCGCGCTAAGGTAAGGTCCGGGGCTGCCATGTGTCCCCTAGCTTCGAGCCACCTTCCTGCAGAGGACAGCACCGGGACCAAAAATCAGAACTTTGCATTGAGTAGTTTTTCCAGAACAATTCCCTAAGAATTTTGGCTAAAAGGATAAATTCTAAAGTAACTTACATGTTCATGCAAAACCATTTGAAATACAATTTCGAATATAGTTCAGATAGTATGCATGAATTTTCCTAGGATTTGTGGAGCTAAGAATTGCCCAGAACTGATTTTCCAAATTTGGGACTTTTTCTGAAAATTTTCTGTATTCACTTGAATACAGCAATTTGCATTCTAAATTATACTACCCAAATCAACTTCAAATGATTTGAAAATTTAACAGTGGTTCTATAATATCCTAAGGAATAGTCTGGCAAAATTTGGGTAGTTTTGGATGAACCAAACTCCCTCAATAATGCATTTACTAAAAATCTTAAAAGAATTATCCAGAATTAATTATTGACTTTCATACAAATTGGGTTGCACATTTGGATAAAGTTTTTAAATCTGAATCTAACCCGATTTGAATCACCTAAATTTGGAGTTTCCTATACAAAGTTATGTTTTTCTAAAGTTTGAATGAAATCTGCAATTCAAATAAACCGGGGAAAAGTTTAAAGTCTGACAGTGGGGTCACGGGGTGACATGACGAGCCCTGGGAGAAAGACACATGGGGCTACTGAGATAAATGCGCATAACCACATTTGGATCCGGCACCACAGAAGATCCCCATCTGATTTCTCTCTCACTGACAGCGGGCCAGGACACCTTCTTCAACCTCCGGCCGTTCCCGCGCGCGCCCGTGCCGCCCCTCACCGGAGCTCGTCGGAAACCAACTTTCCGGATGTCTCCTGCACTCCCATTCGCCGCCAGCCCCTATGCCGACGTGAGGAACACGTTGGTGCAGTTCTCCCGACCCGGCGAGGCTCCTAACCCAGCTCGCGACATGCGGCGGCTCAAACCAAACTCCAGCGACGTCGGCCGCCTCTTCTAGCCTACCAAAAGTACGGTCGATCAGCTCTACAGCATCAGTGGGTGCTAGGGTATACTGGCAAGTATGCAAATAAGCTCGTGAAAGTCCCCAAATGGGTTATCACCGTGTGCCCAAGGTGATACCGATGGTGCGCCATCGGAAAACCTCAAAATAGGCCGGCTACATGTGGTTTCACACTAGGGTTGTGAAGAAGAAATGTTTCCTACCTAGTTTAGCTCGTGTGTGCTAAATTTGGTGAACCATAAGCGAATACTGATCAGGAATTTTGTGGTTTCTTACCTGCGGGTCGATTTGCACCGGCCGGAAGAAAAACGGGAAAGTTGCCGACGATGATCAACTGTTCAGACTGAAGTTTGGGTAGGAGCAGCACGAGATTCTTGCACGTCCAGGAGGGCTCTTGCTTGGGCGTGAAAGCTGCCGTGTGGTGCTGTCCATGTGAGCCCCCATCTGCGGTTGAGTTCAGCCACCGCGAGAAGAACTTATTCTTGGCATTGGGAGGCCGATCACCGTTGGTTGTGGGTTGAGGAGGTTGTGCACGAGCCCACGGTGCCATTTTGCCACTGAGGGAGCTCTATTCGCAAGCAAAAGTGCCAGCCCCTGATCGGTACCGAGGCGGCGGTGATGGCGGGGCTCTGTTTTGTGTGAGGGATAAGGCAGGGCGCTAGCTTTGGTGTTGTGTGAGCAAATGATCACGGCATGAGGTGATGAGGCAGAGAAGCAGGTCGCCAGCACGAGTGAAGCCACGAGGAGGTGTCCCTCAGCTTTCCGCTCGGTTTCGGGCTGAGGAGCCTCGGCTGCTTCGAGTGAGAGAACAGAGGAACCGAGACTTCGGTTGCAAGTCTACCTATCCCTATGACAGGTGGGGTCCACAAAATTTTCCCTCTCCTTATCCTTACAAAAATATCTCCAATTTGGCAGGTTACACAATTCAATTGTGTGGAACACAAATTAGGGATCCATTTGAATAATTGATCATGTTTTCTCCAAATTCAAATTTCAATTCCCATGCAATTTAAAGTCCTCTTTGAAAGGGTTAGCAAAGTACCTCCAAAATTCATCAAACTTTGAATCCCCACTAATTGGAACCTGACGAATTCAAATATAAAACCTGATTTTTAAATTAGCTGCTGCAAATAAGATTTCTACCACAACAGTTTGCATTTCTATTGTGCTACCCCATTTGAAATTTGAGTTGAACAAATTGAGTTCAAAAGCTGAATTTCAAACTCCCTATTGCACATAAGAACTTACACATGGGGTTTCAATCAATTTTGTCCTCAAGCACTGAAATAATGATTTGAGCTTGTGTGGTGGGACACTCATGTGTATCATCACATGTAGAAAGTTTTGACAAGTACCAATTTTCATGAGCTCATAACGAAATGGCATTGAAAATTTGTTTTATTTCCTTTACATTTTTGGGACCTTTACATTCCTTACCCCTTAAAAGAATCTCGTCCCGAGATTACAAAAGAAGAACGAGATGGGAGAGTAATTTACAAGGTATATGACAAAAGTTCTAGATAGTTCATGTGGATGTAATCTTCACTTTCCCACGTCGCTTCTTCTATGGTATGATAACTCAACAGGACTTTGTAAAAATTTCAAAGTCCGGTTCCGGGTGATCCGGGTCTTCTTGTCAATAATCTGCACTGGTTGCTCGGTGTAGGTGAGATCCGGTTGCAACTCGTCGATGTCTTCGGTGCGGACAGCAGCGGTAAACATGAGACACTTCCGCAGCTGTGACATGTGAAAGATGTCATGAATAGCAGCAAGGTTTGCCGGTAATTCCAGCCGGTAGGCTACGGTTCCATACTTGTCTGTGATGGTAAACGGACCGATAAAGCAGGGAGCAAGTTTCCCCTTAACACCGAAACAATGATTTCCTTTCATCGGAGACACACGAAGATACACGTGCTCTCCGACGTCGAAAAGCAGCGGTCGACGCCTCTGATCCGCGTAGCTTTTTTGACGAGATTGAGCAGATTTCAGGTTTTCTTGTATTATCAGACATGATCTTCGGCTTTGTTGACAAGATCAACCCCGAACGTTACTCTTTCACTGGACTCACACCAATTCAATGGTGTATGGCACTTCTAGACGTAGAGAGCTTCATATGGTGCTATTTTGATTCTCGTTTGGTACCCGTTGTTGTACGAGAACTCTTCCAACGGTAAGTGATCATCCCAGTTCTTACCGTGGTGTATGGCACACGCTCTCAACATATCTTCATGTACTTGTTTTGCCCTCTAAGTTTGCCCATCAGTTTGAGGGTGATATGCGGATCTTCAGATTAATTTTGTTCCCAAGGATGCGTGTAGCTGCTCCCAGAAACGGGCTATGAACAGCGATCCTCTGTCGGACACAATCACTACAGCATTCGCGATAATAGAGGACAAACAGAAACCGTCGTATATAAGGACCAAACCGTCGTCTATAGCTTATAGATGACGGTATACGCTTATAGACAACGGTTTGTGGCCGTCTACATTTTTCTGTCATCTATAAGCTTATTGACGACGGTAACCGTCGTCTATAACTTAATTGGCGACGGCCAGATTTAGCTGTCGTCAATAAGTGACTCCTTCCACGTGGCAGCGGGGAAACTTATCGACACGGTTTATAGGGTACCATCATCGATACTGGACTGTTATCGATGACGGTTTATAGGGTACCATCATCGATACTGGACTGTTATCATCGACGGTGTCCAAAAGCCGTCGACAATAACAGTCCAGTATCGACGACGGCCGCCAGAGAACCGTCGCCGATAAGGTTTTGCAGTTTTTTTTAAAAAAAACTGAAACGTTGCCCTGTCCTCGAGGCCAGCCCTGGCTCGATGGCCAGATCACACAGGCATATACATCACAATAAGCATCTCAAAACACTATACATACACCACTACACACTTTGCGAGATCGTGACTACGAGACGCTACCCTGTACGCTGCCACCGGCGGGGCTGCAGGGGCGAAGGGCCGGTAGCGGGTCGGCCATGGCGCAGGGGCGGCGGCGGCTGGTGGGGGCGCAGGGGCGGCGACGGCCGGCGGGGCGGCGGCGGCCGACACTGCGCGCGCATGGGCAGAGGAGGGGAGGAGGGAGGGAGGCGGCGTACCTGAGGTCGTTGGTCGGCAGCGATGGCGGTCGGCGGTCGGCTCCGGCGGTGGCGGCGAGAGTGAGACAGAGCGGCGGCACGAGTGAGAGAGAGAGCGGCGGCGCTGAGTATATCGGGCCTTAAAGACGACGGTGCGCTTACATCGTCGTCTATAAACCCCGGGCCTTTATTGTTGATGGTGTACCATCGTCTATAAGTCCTGAGAATCTATAGATGATGGTACTAGGTTAACCGTCATCAATAAATGATTAATTGACGACGGTATTTTCTGGCCGTCATCAATAAGTTTATTGACGACGGGGTAGTCGTTAATAATTCTGGCCGTCATCTATTGTTGCGATTCCTATAGTGAATTGTACGGGGAACTCCATGTAAGCACAAGATCCATGCTATGTACAACTCCACATACTTCTTCGCGTTATACCCGGTATGCATAGGGATGAAATGTGCTGATTTGGTTAATCGGTCAATGATTACCCAAATTGAATCATGATAGTGGGAGGTCATCGGCAACCCGACGATGGAGTCCATACTCAAGTCTCTCCACTTCCATCCCGGTATTTGCAATGGTTGCAGCAGGTCCAACTTCTTCGTATGGTCAGCCTTTACTCTTCGACACTATCACATTCCGAGACATACTTTGCTATCTCTCACTTCATATGTGTCCACTAAAATTTCTTCCGGGGATCTTGGTACATTTTATTGCTGCCCGGATGTATGGAATATTTGGACAAATGAGCTTCATCAAAAATTTTATTCCGTAGTCTCATATTCTGGGGTACTACTATCTAGTCTTTGAACCATAACATACCCTGATCGTATTTCCGGAAGCATTTCATTTCTCCGTTGTCTATTCTCCGCCGTATGTGAGACATAACTTTGTTTTTTTCTTTGAGTCTCAATGGTCTCCTCTCGGATTGTAGGAAAGAGAGCAAGATTATAGAGTGCTCCATACGGAGTGACATGGGGACATGGTTCTTCATCATCCATTTCAGCAATGACATACTCCAGGAAATTCATGTCCCCTTGCTTCAAGTTTAAAAATTACTCCTGCTTGATCTTGATAATTCCTATCGGTATGTGACGAGCACGAAAGGCTTCACGAAATTTACTCGTCTTCCGGAATGGTAGTGAGATGTTCGATCCACCAATTTCCGGTGGCTCCATGAAATTGTTGAGCAGCAAATAATGCCATCTGAACCTCATCACACTCAAACACTCAAATTTTGACTCCATGACACGAAGCAACTGATCCACTTCCACGGGTTTGGTAACTTCCGTAAAGATTGGCGATTGAGTCGCCAAGAAATCCAAATAAGCGTTCCGAGGTGGAATGACTTGTTGCGTGTGTTGAAGTATACCTTGCTGTACCAACGCTTGGAGTAATCTCGTGTGCTCTTGAGTTGATTCTTGGAGTACCTTGGTTTTCTCTTGGTTAGACTCGACAACCCGAGTCATAAGATCCGTCCATCCCGTGGATGGTGGTTCCGGCGGTGGAGTACAATTATCACCGCCTCGGCGAGAACTTCCGGCCTTACTCGAAGAACGAGTACGAACAATACTGCAAAAATACATTTCGAAATGAGTCAAACATGAACTCAGAAGTATATGAAGCTAAATAAAACATGAACATGTCAAAACTTTATGAAAGCAGTAACAACTTTCATGTTTACTCAAATCCTTAAAGTAGGCAAAACTAGTCAGCTCTTCTGGACAGAACAGATCAGTTTGCACTAAATCCTGATTTTGATCCTGTTAAAAGCATTTTAATAACTCAAGTTGAATACCAAAGTTAAACTTAACTTCAATATATTTTCAACGAGTATTCATATGCCTCCAGATCATTTATGGATCAAAAATTATGATTCTTCAAAGTTGACAGAATTCCTGGATAAAATTTGCCAGCATCTCCTCTGAATGTAGCTATTTTATCACAGCTGTACCTGAAAATAAAATATGAATCTGAACAATCATTGAACTAAAAAATTGTTGTACATCTTATAAACTTTCCAACGGTGTATCGTAGGACCATTAGGAATTTTTCTACAGAGAGTTATGACTGAAATACTGAAATGTCCAGAGAGGTTTCCTTCTGTCCTGGTTCTGGACAGTTTGCATTTAACTGGAGTTTCCACCAATTTGGCATGTGATTTTTCTCTGGTGGTCTACAGAGAAGTTGTAAAGCACTTAAAAACCTTTCCATAACTGTATCATAAACTTCCATTGGGTAATGATACTCAGAGTTAGGCTCTGTCAAATTCCAGCAAAAATTTCTGCCAGAACAGAGCACTCTGTTTTTGAGATCATTTGAAGCCTAGCACTTCTCTTATTTGAATCTTAGTTCAAAATAAGAGCTCGGTAACTAAAATTGTTTCAAACTTCCATTTTTAGTTTAAATTTAGTTCATGAGTCATTTCTTCATAGGGGAGAAGCTATGAAGTTTAGTACGGTGTCGATGCACCGTAAGAGTCATATGTCGGTACTACATAGCCTCACCAAAAGAAAATCTAGCCGGATTACACCGGCATATCCGTAGGTGGCACTAAGAACGGTCACTCGCAAACATGTTCTACTCATAATAAGGTTTCGTGGTTAGTGTACCTGCATAAGCACACACAATCATCAGGGTCAGCTGCACACTGAACCTGGCTCCATAAAAGTTTCATACGCCCGTCTGTTGTCAGTGACACGGGCGTTCTCAAGCCAAACATGCCTTGAACTACGTGTTCACGTTACCAACCACGTGATGGGGTCTCCACCTACTTGCCCACAGCACGCTGGGGACTGGCGTTGCTCACATACTCCAAATGACATGAAAAGTCGTAGAGAATACATGAGCAGGTCAGGTTACATGCCACCCGTGCGGCTCCACCCTTCAGCTTGTGTGCACTGGTGGACAGTGCATACATGCTCCATCCATGACACAGAAAGTCCCGAGATGCATGATTTTCTGACATAAGTACATAAGTTAGCTTGCCACCTTCATATTATTCTAATATAGTAGCCCTTATGTGGGCCTGGTACTGTTTTCTCACCGCATCCTAAGTTTTTGTCGTAATACGATCCTTATTGCGTGTACTATTTCCAATGCAGCTCTGATACCGTGCTGCCGTAGCCACCCCCTTACGGGGTCGCACGCTGTCCCGGGAATCGCATTGGGTGGTGCCGTGCGACGGGGCACCCAACAGCACACATATAAGGAACTCATTTACATAAAACTAATGCTGAAGCTTACAAGTATTCTTTGTAAATATTTTACATCAAATAAACTATAACGGAAGACTATATTCATCTCACGTTGAATATCTACTAAGCACTGGAGAAGATGTCCATCCCGCGGACTCTTCTCGCTAGCAACAAGAAGACATACGGCAGCAGCCGAGGTCTTCAAGTGTTAAATGACTCGAATGTCTCTGAGTCTCACCGGACAAACTCCTCATAAGCATCGATGTTAACCTGCAAAACCACACATATACCAAGCGTGAGCACATAGGCCCAGAAGGACTGACCCATCTCCTCTAAACAGGAAACTCTACATGCACGAAGGAATGAATATGGTAGTTGAAATTTGCATAAAGGACCCGCCTACAGTTGATCCTTAACTTTCAGATTTTAAGCCTCATTTAAGGCCTTGAACTGAGCAGAATCGCAACTCCACAATCAAACAAGAAACACTTTGTTATGATGCTTCTTGCACAAGGTGAAATAAACTTAATTTGCACTATCTCTAAGTCATACATGGATGCAATACAATTTAAAGCACAAGCCTTATCAATTCATAGTAGTTCACTTCACTTCTTACTACGTCAAGACTATGACGGACCGAAATCCGTACATTCCAGGATCGCAGAGGGTGATGCCGCACGATGCGACACCCGACAGAACACACGATAAGGAAAACATTGTATTACATTCAAACTTACTGAATTAGTACAAAAGTAGTACAAACTTTCAGTTTACATCTAATTTACAGAGTCTACTGCAGAGGAAAGTATTTATACAACTCACGCCTACTCCTAACTAGCAAAAGTTGGTTATCCAGCCCTACGGACAACCCACACTAGCTACACACAGCTTCACCGCGGCGTGTACGGCTCCCACATAACCGTAGTCCCCGACGGATGATAGCCCTCACCGGTGGACTCGTACTCCGAGTCCGTGGGGTACTCCTCACCTGCAAACACTCATAGCAGAAACCGTGAGCACGATGGCTAAGAAAGTCTTAACCGACTCTCTTATACATGAAATGCTACATGCAAGTCATACTCGAATATAGGATGAAAGTTTGCAGCAAAAGGACATGCTTACAAGTTCATCCTTAATTCAACTTTTAGCCACAAGTTAACGGTTTACAAATCTGAAATTTAGTGAGCAATGTTTGGTGGCACACATGTAACAATATAAGTTTATTCATAGCAGCAGTAATGTATCACAAACATTCCATATTTTTACCTATGTCATGACTCAGTGACCAAGTGGTACTCATTATCATGAGGGACGGCGAATCGACTCGATATACACCTGCAGGGATACCCGAATAGCACGTCACGTACGCCCATCCTCGGATATGCACAGCACGCTTACTCTATGTCGTACGGGACAACCTTTCACCAAATAGCCCAAACATTGAACCGGTCGCACCAAAACGAGCAGGAGGTTCCCTACATGGAGCATCTCCCTATGCCCGTTAGAGGATTTCAACCTTGCTGCCCTAAACCTATACCTATAAATCGGTTCATTATGCCTCAACGCCTGGTGGTATAGGTTACATCAGTTTATCGGACCCCATATATCCAATATGCCTTCGGTACATTCAAACTTGATCAGCGTGGGCCGCACACGGATCGGTCCTCAATCGACACGGGAAGGGCTACACACACAAGACTTCCTCTTCCTGCGTCCTAGCCCCTGCCTAGTCTCATTTCTCTTACTAAAGTTGTCTCACATCTCAAACCAATCCCGTATGTGGCGAATCCTATCCTCGCGAGTATATTCCAACTACTCGACTTGTACCGAATCCTATTTTTTCTTTTAGGAAGGAATATACTACACGAGGACTTAGACACTACCCTCACTCTCTTTAGGAGAATCTGGTTATGCAATTAGAGTTTCAATCATCCTACACGTAATGCACATTCATACTTCAAACTAAGTGAATATAAAACAAAACTTGATAAAATTTGTTAAATGCAAACCGGGGCTTGCCTTGTTGCTGCTGGTCAGGGGTTAGTGTCTCCTCCGGACGTATGAAGTCCAGTACCTCCGGGTTTTCTTCGCTTTCAGCGACTACACGTAATCAAATAACGATATGTGTCAAATTAAATGCAAAAGTGTTGAGTTGACGACTATAAAGACCCTAACTTTAGCTAGACATCTATTTTGGCTCTGAAATTTTTACTGTGGCTTGGTGAGAACCTAACCAGAGAGTTGGCCAAATTTAATTTGAAACAAATATCATTTGATCCATGTACTAATAAAATTCTAAATGGCCATTACTAGAGCTTCTAAAGATCTCTAGGGATTTTCATGGATAAAACCATTACTTTCTGGAAACTAGAGTTTGAACTGGTTCTAATGGAGTTGGTTTCATGTAATTTGAAGCATCCTAGAAAGAGTTATGCCCTAATCAAGATTTCAGAAAATTCTGAAAAATGTTTCTGTAGATTTTTTTATCAGGGCAGTTCACTTAATCACACCACTAGGGACACTAAATGAACTCGGATGCATATGAAATTTTTCATGTAACTCAATAATATTTAAATAAACATCCTTCCCAAATTTCAGAATTTTCCATAAAGGAATTCTCCAGATAAAATTTCCAACAGTTTAAATTTTAAGGAATTAAATCTGGAATAAGAGTAAGTTTCATGGACTCAAATTGTTTTGCTGGAAAGCACTAGGAGAGCTGAATCCAACAAAATTTGGTTTAATTTGGACAATCCTAGCAAAAGTTATGGGCTTCTAAAGATTGAGGAAAATTTG
This sequence comes from Neostapfia colusana, assembly GCA_030760725.1. Classification (NCBI taxonomy): domain Eukaryota; kingdom Viridiplantae; phylum Streptophyta; class Magnoliopsida; order Poales; family Poaceae; genus Neostapfia; species Neostapfia colusana. Next base: position 49,976,757 of record JASWHV010000008.1, on the reverse strand, counting down.
GAATTGATTTTCAATTGAAAACTCGAGCTGGGCCCACGTTTAAATCTCGGCCAATAGAATTCGGGCCACACCGAGCCATAGGGTTCTCAGAGTGCAGTCACAATGGATCACTGGGCACAGCTGGTCCCGGTTTAAAATTACTGTCGCTGACAAGTGGGCCTGGCACCCTTCTTCCTCCACCCGCCCTCTTCTCTCACGCGCGCGCCGCCCCCTCGCCGGACTGAGTCAGGGGCTCGCTGGCGACTCGTTTCCGGCCATCTCCCGGCAGGAGAATTGCCGCCCATGCATTCGGAAGGTCGGGGAATCTACTGGTGGGGGGAATAGGCCGGCCACGTGCGGCGGCCTCGGGAGAGGTTTGGTGCCGTCGTCCAGTCGTCCTAGCCTGCCAAAAGCTCGGGAAAACAGCGCTAAAGCACCAGTGGTCCTCGAGGATTATCAACATGAACATTAACTAGCTCCGGGAAGGCCCTAACTACGATGTCACCGTGTGCCCGATTGATGCCGCCATGGAAGCGCTCGGAAAACATCGAAATAAGCCGCCTCTCGTCGGTTTCATGCTAGGTTTGAACTGAGAATTTGGTCGCCGACTACTCTAGCTCCTTTGTGCAATATTATGTGACCAAAGAATGAAGGTTGAATGAGAATTTGGAGATTTTGTACCGGTGACTCGGTTTGCACCTGCCGGAGGAAGAAAACGAAATTCGTCGTTGGTGAGCCACGGTTCGGGTTAAGAATTAGAGGAGAGAAGCACAGGGTCTTGGCATGTCCAAGGGTTCCATTTCTTAGCCGTGAAAAGCTCTAGGTTGAGCTGTCCATGGGAGCACCTCTTCTCGATTGTTTACGGCCGACGCGTGAACACGGTGCGCTCGCGTTAGGAAGACCGAACCTTGCTGGTTTTCGTGCCAAGGAGTGGAGTGATCAACTGGTGCCGTTTTGCGGCTTGGAGGGGTGGTGTTTGCGAGGTTTAGTCAGCTCCCGACGATCACAGAAGTGGCGGTGGTTCTGTTTTCGGTTCTTGCTCGCGAGGAGGAAGCGAAGGCCAAGCTGAGTCGCTGCCCGAGCAAAAGATCGAGCTGAAGGCTAAGCAGGCACCTGAGCTTGTCTCCAGCGTGACAACCGTTCAGAACAGGAGGTTGCACCGGCATTTTTCTCGGTGGCGACCGCAGCTTCGGATTGAGAAACAGAGGAAACAGAGTTCAGTCGGTTTAGAGGCCTGTGTGGCTGACAGGAGGGCCCCACAGCTCCAAATTGTCCTCAAAAATTGAATTCCTACTGCTCTTAAATAACGTGACCACCTTGCCCTTGGTAATTTTATCAAACCACATTATTGGGCCTCTGAATTTGAATGATTCAAATTGTGATTTGGTTTGAATGAATTTACAGCACATGTGAGGTTGAAATTCAAATTAGGTTTGAATTTGCTCAAAATAGCTCGTGTCAAGATCAACTCCAAATGGAGTGAAAATTGGTGTCTGAGCTCATAAAAATGTGCTGATATGAATATGAATCCACCTTTTGAATTCAGGTGATGAAAGTTGCTTAAATTTGAATTCGCATTCAAATTAACCCTTTTTATAATTGGATTAAAAATGCCTCAAAAAGGTTTGGATTGGCATGAAACTTTGCATGAGCACTCCTAAGAATCTTTAGGGCCTAATGGTGAGCTCATCTTCTCATGTTTATATGTGTGCAATCCTACTTTTGGATTTGTGAGTTCTTCCTCTAATCGACCTATTGATGGTGGTTACTTGCTCTTCACATGGGTTCATGAGATCTCCACAAAATGAGCTGGGTTGTGGTGATGTGATGAACACTGTAGCAAGTGAAATCTTGAGCTTTTACATCACTCCCCCCTTAAAAGAATCTCATCCCGAGATTACAACAAGAGGAGACGAACATGTAAGAGGAATTACCTGAGATGAGACGCCAAGAAATCAGGATAGTTTGAGCGAAAGAAATCTTCACTATCCCACGTCGCCTCCTCAGTAGTGTGGTTGCTCCACAAGATCTTGTAGAACCACAACATTCGGTTACGCGTGGTCCGAGCCTTCTCATCAATAATTTCCACCGGATATTTAGCGTAGGTTAGATAAGGTTACAACTCGCCAATGTCTTCAGTGGGAACAGCAGCTGTATACTTTAGACATATCCGGAGTTGTGAGACATGGAAAACGTCATGAACACCAGCGAGAGATGCCAGTAGTTCCAGTCTATACGCCACTGGTCCACATTTCTCGGTGATGGCATAGGGTCCAATAAATTGGGGAGCGAGTTTCCCCTTTATGCCGAATCGGTGGACGCCTTTCATCGGAGACACACGGAGGTAAACATGTTCTCCGACGTCGAAGTGTAGCGGCCTACGCCTCTTATCAGCATAACTTTTCTGTCGGGATTGGGTGGCTTTCAAGTTTGCTTGAATTACCCAAACTCCCTCTTCGGCGTCGTTCACTAGATCAATCCTGAACGTGACCCTTTCACTGGATTAGCACCAGTTCAATGGGGTGTGGCATTTGCGACCATAGAGAGCCTCATATGGTGCCATCTTGATACTCGATTGGTAGCCATTGTTATAAGAGAATTCCGCCAACGGTAGATGATCATCCCAATTGTTACCGTGGTGGATGGCACATGCTCTCAGCATGTTTTCTAACACTTGATTCTCCCTCTCAGTTTGTCCATCAATCTGAGGGTGATAGGAGGAGCTTCTAAACAGTTTGGTACCCAAAGCAGCGTGCAACTTCTCCCAGAAACGAGCCATGAACAGTGCACCTTGATCTGAGATTATGGTCTTGGGGTACCCCGTGCCAGCATAAGATTTTTGCAATGTACAACTCCGCATACCTGCTGGAATGGAAATGTGTATGCACGGTAATGAAGTGAGCTGACTTGGTTAACCGGTCAACGATTACCCAAATGGAATCATGCTTGTGAAAGGTCAGGGGTAATCCCACAATAAAATCTATGCTCACATCTTCCCATTTCCATGCGGGAATTTTCAGGGGTTGCAGCAGCCCTGATTTCTCATACTATCAGCCTTCACTCGTCTACACGTATCACATTCGGTATGTACTTTGCAATTTCCAGCTTCATCCGTGTCCACCAAAATTTACGCTTCAAATCTTGGTACATTTTGTTGCTGCCCGGATGAATGGAGAACTTAGATAAGTGAGCTTCATCTAGTATATTCTTTCTCAGCTCCATATTTCGGGGTACGACTATGTGGTCATTGAACCATAGCGTCCCCTCTTCATTCTTCCAGAAACATTTGATATCACCGCTGTCTATTCGTTTCCGGAGATGTGCCATGCCTTTGTCAAGCTTCTGAGCTGCAATAATATCCTCCCTAATGGTAGGGATGAGGGCAAGGTTATAGAGAGGTCCATATAGAACCAAGTATAAACTCGGTTCTTCCTCTTCTATTGGTGTAATAGTGAGGTGATGGACATGTAATTTCCGACCCAGTGCGTCAGCAACCATATTTGCCTTGCCGGGGTGGTAATGAATATCAATCTCACAGTCTGTAATTAATTCTAATCACCTCCTTTGTCTCATATTCAGCTTCTTCTGGGTGAAGATATACTTTAAGCTCTTGTGGTCGGTGTAGAGATGCACCAATTTTCCAAGAAGATAGTGTCCACTACAGGAATATGAACAATTAACGACGGCTAGAAACCTTCGTTAATAAAGGGAAAACTGTCGTGAATAAGTTATTCACGACGGGAAGCCTTATTCACGACGGTTTTTGGCCGTCACTGATAAATAGTCATAAATAATGTTGTTAACGACGGCACCCATCATAAATAAGATTATTTACGACGGCGAAGAAATCCCGTCAGGAATAAGTTCCCCCGACTGCCACGTGGATGGGGGAATTTATTCACGACGGGCCGTCGTGAATAGACCCATTATTTACGACGGCTGGTATCGGCCGCCGTAAATACTACTTGCTTATTTACGACGACTGGTCTTGGCTGTCATTAATACTAATGGCTTATTTACGACGGCCAGCACATGGAGACCGTCGTAAATAAGTTTGGTAATTTTTTTAAATTAGAAAATACTGCCCTGGCTTTGAGGCCAGCCCTGGCTCGATGACCAGCTTACACAGGCAGTCAACAATAACAACAAAAATATGCAGTAAAAATATTATAAACATGTACACTAGCTAGACACACACACCACACTACACATTACAACGTGTGCTATCTCCAAAACCCGGGAACTCGTCCTCCAGCCTTCACCCCCCCAGTACCCGCGGCGATGGCGTGTGATCCTCGGTCGCGGAGCCCTGTTATGTATAAGTGTAGTTAGACAAGTTATAAGTTTTAAAATGCATATTTGCCGAAGTGAGCTTATTATAACCTAGAATTGATCAATTTAAACTAGTTTTGGCTATGTTTGACTAAGTTTGATGATATTCTAATAAATTTGGCTAAATTTCATCAAATATGGCTATGTTGTTGAAGTTTGAGTAAATTTGTACCTCTGCTCCTGTAAACGGGGCGTGTGGCTCCTGTGGGGGCTGCCACTGTGGAAAGATGACCGGCTGCCCTGCCGCCATAGCCTATGAACAGAAAATATTATCATACAACCATCATTGATATGTTAGAAATATTAATTAAAATGACCGTTACATATCTGCATTGCCGTTTGCATCTGTAGCATGAACGAGACTTGATACTCGTCATGAGCCCTGCTTGCCGTGGCTTGACGCTCCCTTTCTAGCCGGAGCTGCTCCCTTTCTAGGTGGAGCTCCTCCTGTGTCCTGCGGAGCTCGTCTCGAACACTCTAGAGCTCCAGGGAGCTAGGCTATCTCGATCCCGCTTGCCGCGATGATGAGCCACTCGAGGAAGGTCGTGCCTCCCTCGAGTCGACAACTCCATTGAAGATGGCAAACCTATAAAAGAAGAAAGATTATTAAATTTTCAAATCTCAAATTCAATAACATTAAATAATAAAATATAAAACTTACCGTTCATGAAGTTTCCCGCCTCTGGTTGCATACGCGGCTTCCGGGATAATTGGCGCGCTCTGCCAATCGAAGCCTTCACCGTGAAGCTGCTCCACCTCCTGCCCATACCTTGCCTACAAAGATGGAAAGATAATATCATCAAAAGTATTTAAGAAAACTAAATACAAATACAAAACAACTCACCAGTGTGTCCGACGCCGCCTCAGAACACAGCTGGTCAAGCTATGATGGGTCACTTCCCCTGTGACCCCTCTTCCAGACCTGAATCGGAATCGGCTCCTGACCGCTATCGCGCTCCTATGTATATGTGTTAGTTCAATGAATAATTTTAACATATTTCAAAAACAATAGTAATCACACTTACCAGCGTTTAGCCAGATGTAAGTAGCCATTCGCACCAAACGTGTGCTTCCCATCCGTCTCTCTGCTCTTTCGACGGGTCCTAGAAACTTTTTGGAACCCCTGACTCGTCCACTGAGCACACAGGGCACGGTAGTCCTCCGGACGGCTGTCTAACCACGCTACACCGACTGGCAAACATTTATTATTAGGTTATAGACTATTTACCTATTGTGCTTCTTCCACATTTTAAAATAAATATTTTACAATTTACCTCTGCGTACTGCTCCACAGTCAAGTACCTCGAAGCCACATTTCTGAATGCCCCCAGCTCACCCTCTTTCAGATGCAGCTTCATGCACGCTCTCGTCGCTTGAATTCTTGCGTTCGATAGCGACTGCGTAATGAACTTCAGAGCGTTCTTCTAGAACACAGCTCGGGCGTAGTCCACCTCGGCCTCGTCCTCCAAACGGTACAATGCCTAAAAATATATTTATATATCAATGGTATTAACCATATTATAGACTTGTATTACATAAATATATAGTTCATGCTTACCATGAAGTCGGACCACACAGCCTCCTGGTTGTTGTCGTGAGCAACGTGCTGGGCGGTGGCGTAATCGTCCCATGACGTGGCTGGGACACCGTTCACTACACCAGGGTAGTGCAAATGGATAAGCCGCCCGAGGACACTGTTCACCTGCTTGTGGCGTCCTTGACCCGTGAACGAGTCATCGTACCAAGACCTGATAAAGAATGATAAATAAAAACATCTAGAACGCTAAAATAATCTAAATTGAAGAGTTAGAGATTTACTTACATATCGCGAACCAGACGAAAAACTATCCGGTCATCTGGGTTTGCAGGAGCCGGAGGAGGAGCCACATAGTGACCCCTTCTAGTCTGACGCCTCTGAGGTGGCTCGACAACAGGTGACCCGGAGGAGTGGTCACCGGAAGAGTCCACAGGCGGGTCCACAGGCTGGCTACCCGACCCCAAAGGGTGGCCAGCCTATGCTGGCTGCAGAGGGATCTCTCGTATCTGAGTTCTCGGACCTAGAGTCCTCCTGATAATTTAAAAGAACCCTTAATGTAGATGAATGAGGTAATTATTGACATTATAAGATTCACAAAATGTTATTTACCTCGTGTGACCGCTGTAAGGCGACTGTGGCGCCTCTCAGCTCACGTAGCTGACTCATCAAAGCAGCCAGTCTAGCAGAAAGTCCGCTAGACGTACTGCCATGAAGGATATCAGCCACCCTACGCAAGAAACCTCTAGCTAGAATCCTCGCCTTTCCCATTCCTCTACCACTGCTCGACGACATCCTATTGAAAAGAAAAATTGTTAATGAATGTAAAGGAAAATATATAAGACGAAAGAAGAAATATAAGATGTTACTTGAAAATTATATAAGACGTTACTCGAAATCTGTTTCAAAATTCATCAGTATAAGTCTACTCCTTAATCTGTACCACCGATCTTCTGTCGTCACTATTTTTCATTTTCGTTTTCATATTTCACGAGTATCTAAATCTAGAGCATCTCCAACTAACTCATCGAGACCTAGACCAGGTTCAATGACAAAAGAGTCTGGCAACTCTTGTTTTTGGTAAATCTCATCAATCTCAATGTTCAACAAACTATCTTGGTACCCAACATCATCTAGTGTATATAACTGCTCAAGAGGATTCACCTTGTGTACAACCCACCAAGCATGTAGATTTTTGCATGGATAATGTAAATAATACACCAGTTGGACTTGATATGCAAAGATGAAGGTGTCGTGGCCTCGTAGATGTTTGTTGTGTTTGACTTCTATCATGCCAAATTGGTTATGTCGAGTTCTGTTGTTTTTGTCAAACCATTCGCAGTCAAAGTAGACTACTTTAAGCTCCTTATTCCCGGCAAAACTGAATTCAAGGATATTTTTAATGATCCCATAGTAATTAATTTCCCGTCCTTCGGCGTCAACATCCGTAGTCACAACACCGGTATTACAAGTTGCCGCAAGTGGACGAAGAGCTTCAAATTCAGTTGAACAAAATTGAAAACCATTAACATCGTATTGACCATAGTTTCTAACTTTAATGGATCCGTAGGTTAGTGTGGGGACCACCCCGTGGTTCACCCACTCCGGGATCGCAGAGGGTGGTGCCGTGTGATGCGGCACCCAACAGCACACACGAAAAGAATAAGGAACAACATACAAACTTTTATTTGATATAAAATAGAGGAAGTCTTTTTATAAAACTTAATTAACAGCAGAAGTATTATACTTAGCTACTCTCTCATCCTAGCTAAGCAAAAAGTGTACCCGTCCAGCCCGGGGACGCTACACACTAGCAGCACTCAAACGGAGATCACGGCAGTGTGCAGGGCTCCAGCTCGGCCGTGTACCCTGACGGAACCTTCCTCCTAACTCTCACCTGCACACAGCTCAAATATTGCAACCGTGAGCACGAAGGCTCAGCATGTCTTAACAGACAACCCTAGGCATGGAACTCTACATGCAAGGATGTGTAAGATAGGAAAAAAAACTTTGCAATAAAGACACGCCTACATGTTGATCCTTACTTTCAGTTTTATAGCAACAGTTTAATGAGCCTTAGGCAACCCCCACATCGGAAGTCCACAATCAAACAAAAAACACTTTCCTCCGATGTGGTGATGCCCAAAGTGAAAAATAAACTTAATTAGCTCTATGTCTACAGCAGACATGGTTTCCAAACAGTAATAGTTCATCACAGCATATTATCATTCCTCTGGCTTATTGCTCTTCTTACTACATCATAGAACAGTGAACAAGCGGTACTCAAATAACCGTGAGGGACGGTGATTGCAATCAGGAGACACGCGGACAACATGTTGCATACACCCACTTTCAGAAGTGTGATTCCACACCCATTCCTACTCTGTTGTATGCAACAACCTTTCAAAGGCAACCCAAATGCCGAACCGGTCCATCCGTAACGGGCAGGAGGTCCCCGCGTGGAGCGTGACTGTGCCCACCGGCAGATTTACACCTTGCTACCCTCAACCCACTCCTATTTACGGTTGGGTAAGTCTTGGCACCTAGGTTAACCAATTACATCGGTTTCCTGCTTATGTCAGTATGCCATCCGGTATTGTTCGATACTTGTTCAGCAGGACCGCACATGACTCGGTCCTCAATCGACACCAACAGGGCTACGCACATGAGACCTCCGCTCACTGCTTCCTATCCCCCCTGCTGGGTCTCATTTTCTCCACTCTTAAGCCATTTTCTATTCTGACCAAACCGTGTGATAAAACCTTACCTCGCGAGTAGATTCCAACTACTCGACTTCTACCGAGATCCTAAGCATATTAGCACGGCATTCTCTACTCGTCGAGTCTGTGAACTACCCAACTCTCCACAGGATTTAAAAGAGTATGCAAGTGGAGTTTCAATCACCGTAACTCTAATGAAGGCATTCACCCTAGACATAAGTGATACAAATAAAGAATTTGCAAAAGTACTTAAATGCAAACCAGGGCTTGCCTGGTTGCGAGTTAAATGGGAAGTCAACTTCTGGTGGGAGGACGTCCAAGGGCTCCGGTGCGTCCTCAACTTCGGTCACTAAATAAAATGTAGCAAAATATATGTATAAGTGTTAAGGACTTATACGAATTCACTTCTATTCATAGCTACTGCTATTTATGTTCTATAATTGGATTTGGGATTTTTACAGTGGATACTAGAATTTCTAAGGATGATCTGAGCAAAATTTGGAGAAATGTTATTGCACATTGTGGTCTCCAAAATTCCCACAACCATAATGCTTCTCTGAATTTTGAGCCTGAATCAGGAGCTTTGACATAGATGACAGTGGACTATATGATTAGAGTAAGTCCCCATGGTTCTAACAAAATTTGTTTCACCAATTTTGGAGCTACCAACAGATAGATATGAATTTTGGAAGTTGGACAGGAGTTCTGAAAAGTTTCTGTTTAAATTTGAATTTTCAAATAAAGGCTGAACTTTGGAAGGCAGTTTGGCCTAGCAAATAAACTCAATGAATCTCAAATTTTTACAGAAGATCACTAATATCATGAGGAATCTTCTGGCCAACTTTGAAGAAATTCCATAACAGAGATCTTCTGGAATAAGTTCCCAAATATTTAATTTGATGAATTTTTGAGAAATTTCCAGAGATCTTCAGATCAATTTATTTGCATTTCTGCACAGTACTGACTGAGAGGAATCCAATAAAATTTGTTTCAAAAATTTTGGACATCCCTACAGAAAGTTATGGAGGTATGAAGTTTGAACCATTTTTCTGGAAATCAATTCTATGATTTTTAGCTAATTTATTTAACCCTGATTTAACCTACTGATTAAGCCCTCTAAATCAGCCCCAAAAATCCTAAAATTTTTACTGGAGATCAGGAACTATGAAAATAACTGGCTGCCCAAATTTGAGAATTTTTCATTGAGAATCCTTCCTGGAATTAATCCCTAAAGCAACAACAACAACAACAACCAAGCCTATATCCCAAGCCTGTTGGGGTCGGCTAGACATGAAACCTAATAACAATGAAGTAAAAGAGAGGAAGAGTTATAAGAACAAGGAAAAAAGAAAAAAAGAAAAAAAGAAAAAGAAAAAAGAAAAAAGAAAGAAAAAGAAAAGAGAAAAGAGAAAAGAAAAAAGAAAAAAGAAAAAAAAAGAAAAAAACAAGACTACGATTCTGGCACATGGATTGCTACTTTCCATGCGGTCCTATCATGAGCTAAGTCTCTGGATACATTCCAATCTCTCAAATCTCGTTTTAAGGATTTACCAAAAGAATTCCACAGAATATACTGGGCATTTTCGTAGCAAGAACTTTGTTTCTCTGCAAAGTAAATCTTATTAGGAATCCAGCAAAATTTGTCTCACTAATTTTGGAGATTTCTACCCAAAGTTATGTATTTTTCAAGTTTCACTAACTTTCTGTTTGAATTTTACAGAGCACTCAACGTGAGGCCCACTTGTCAGGTCTTTCTTCAACCTCCCGCCAGAGAACGCGCGTGCACACCAGCACAGATCGTGGCACGGCTCGTTCTCCCTCATTTCTCCACAAATTAGCTCCGGTTTTGCCCTACACGATCCTTGGAACATGGCGCAGCTGCCGGGCAAGGTTTTTCCGCATGAAAACGGCCGAAAACAGGTCAGCACCGGCAGGGTGGCTTGGGAGCTCGGCATCGACGCGTTCTGGCGTATCCGAAGCTTTTCCCGGCGAGCTACATTACCCTAAAGCATCCCCAGAGCTCGTGGAGCATGGAACGCACCTCAATTAGTGCAGCAATTGGCGGGAATAGGGCGGTCACCGGAGGTCCGACCCGTTTTTGCCACCGGCGGCGAATTCTTGTCGCCTGGGGCATGGAATTGCTGATTTAATTCGTGCTTTGACGTGGGAGGGCGCTAGGGTTACTAGTTTCTGTGGCTTGAATTGTAGAACCGATGATCAACCACATTGGATGAATTTCCAGATTCGGCTTGCGTCGGTTCGACACATTTGCCGGTGCAAAAACCCAAATTACTGCTATCCGGCGATGGGGAAGGGCAAGGGGACTGCAGTAGCATGATCTACACACCTTGGCGAACCTTAGGGAGGTGTTGTTCATGCGGGAGAGGCGTTGGAGCGGCCGGAAGGCGAGGAGCAGCGAGGTGCAACGTCGGCTCTGTTTTGCCAGTGAAGAACAGCTCGGGCACAGCGAGGGGAGGCCGGGGACGAGCTGAGGAGTGGTGGATGACGTCCAGTGGAGGTCGGCGCAGCTCCTAGTTGACTCATCTGGGCGCCACAGTCCTCAGATGGTGATCGGGGATGCGAGCAGAGAGGAGGCGGCGCCCTTTTCCTTCGAGCGCGCGCGTACGAGCGCTGTTCTGTGGAGTACCGAGCAGGGAAAATGAACTTCGTTTGTTCCCTGATATTTACTGAGCAGCTGAGGCCATGGATTGAACCGACTCGGAGGCAGCAGGCACACAAGCAACTCGGTGGAGATGCATGCTTCTCGGTGTCAAGCGCACACAGAACAGGAGCTCGTTTGTTGACTCTGTGCCAATGACAGGTGGGTCCCACAAGCAGTCTCCCCCCACTTAGTGGCTCCCAAATTCAAATTTCAAGTTCACAGCAAATTCCATGAACTGAATTTGATTACCGTCAAGTTAACCTTCGTTGTGTTCAGTTCAAATTCTAAATTCCATGGTGTCGGTTCATTTCCTGTACGGGGGAAATAATGCCCGGGGTTGCTGTTTTTGTGAGCAAAAGATCACACCGGGAACTACTCAATCCCACGAGCTGGTCGCCAGTGCGATGAAACAGCGAGGAGGTGGCCTCCGCTTGCAGCTCAGTTGGTGAGTGAGAGGATCACGCCGTGGTGTGTTGAAGCCACGAGCAGGTCGCCAGCTTGATGCAAGAAGCTGGAGGTGGCTGCCCTCGTTGGCGCTCGGAGGAGGCTCGGGTGGTGTTCGACACCGAACAGAGGAAGTCTTCGGGGGCAAGTTAAAGCGGCCCAATGACATGTGGGATCTACCCCCTTTACTCCTCTTCTTATCCTCCAAATGTTTCCAAAAGGTCTTCTTTCATGTAAATCCCCTCCATCTGATATTTCGGGGGTTTAAACGTGGACTAAAGTTTGAATAAACTGAATTCAGTGTGAAGTTTACTTTCAACTTTGAATTCAGCTCACATTTGAAAATCGTCATATTTGACTCCTTTTTAGCCCACCCTGAAATCAGGATGAGGCCACCATGAATTTCCTTGAATTCAATGATGCGAGCATACCTGTGTGCTCCAAATTTTTGGCAGCAACTTGAGGGGAACAATTGAGTTCAAAATCTGAATTTAAACTCCCCCTTACATGTGAGAACTTTACACATGGTGTTTAATTCAACCTTGGCTAAACACCTTCAAATGAATGTGAGAGCTCGTTTGGTTAGACACCCATGTGCATCATCACGTGTACAATTTTTTTTGTAAGTCCCATTTTCATGCATTCCAACACAAATTGGAATCAACATTCACTTTATTGACTTTGCATTTTTGGGACTTTTACATTCCTCCCTCCTTAAAAGAATCTCGTCCCGAGATTCCATCGAGAAGAAGAAAGTAGGGAACGTTATCGGTAATATGGCGATAACACACCGAACGGATATAACGATCTTCTAGCTTTTCCATAGTGCTTCCCTTGACAATATTATTAATCTGTAAAACTCTGTAGACCCATATTAACCGTGCCAATTGGCTGGGATCTTTACTGTCCTAATCTTGACATGGATAACAAATACTTATCTAGATTAACTGAGTCCTTAGAAGCTTTGGGTAGTACTTCCCAGACATGAATTGAGATGTTTGGTGAGATTATCAATGAATCGGTAATCTCGCCTCAAGTCGGCATCTTAACCCTTTAGTCAAAATTGAATGCTTTGCTTGCACATAAGAGTAACCACAAGTCAATTTCACTTATGTTACCAACATAGCAAAGGCCAACTATCTATGGTGACCACAAGGTTGTCAAAGTCACCATATGATCTCTCAAGAATTTAAATTGTGTTCAAGGATTGTCACGAGGTTAAGCAATCAATCGGTAAGCCCCGTGATGAGAAATTAGTTTAGTTCCAACAATTATGGAACTCAGAGCTAAAGAAGTCATATATGAAAGTTCAAAACTTTCTTAGGTACAAGGGATGTTGACTAACTGGTTTCCTTGGTATTGTCCAATGAGGTAGACTCAACAGCTTGATCAATAATACAAGGTCATTAGACACCGCTTAATGGTTTGAAGAGAGGTACACAATCTTGCTCAGTACTTTTGTATTTCACATGTTATATGGTGCAATGCATATGCATATGGTATGGTGCAAATGGTGCATATGTATGATGCAAAATGGTGCATATGTATGATGCAAAATGGTGCATATTTATGGCGCATACAAGGCGTTGTGCACAATAGGTTGCACATATCTCAGTGCTTTTCAATATGTATGGTGCATCATCTTTTTATAGTCTGAGCAAGAATTAGTACGATAATTGAAACATGGTTAAGAAGCATCTCAAACCTTGCCAAGTACAGATAACTTGGTCAAGAAAGGTGCTAAACAAGGCATGCCACTTTCATGTGGTGACCAAGTTTAAGGAAGAATATGTCAAATATTTGACACGATCGTTGGGAAATACTCCATAATAACTTAACCTAGGAAATATCTATTCTTATGTGACTTCACTTTCTCTTTTCTCCTGAGGCTTCACAATACCCATTTAGCGTGAAACACCAGCTACTAGTTCTAGATCCTAGTGTTGTTCTCTCAAGTCTTGTGATTTTTGCGAGCATTTGTGTGTACTTGGTGAAGACGCCAAAACTACATCTTTCTTGATGATGACGGATCTTGTACTTGAACTTTGATTACATAAAAATGTAATTCCCTCTTGTCTCTTGGTAATGTCATACTTCGATGTATAGCCCATGGGTTATTAATGCTATGGTTTGCATGGATGCACTCCTCCCCCATTAAGTTCCAATGTAGTAAATTGAAAAGTTAATCCATAATCTTCTTATGGGAAGGTAATGCATAACCATAGCCTTCCAGAGCTATATCACACAGCCTTTGATGACAAGGTATACCTAAAGTTGTGGTCCAACAAAAGCAAGGTACAGAAACTGAACCATCTTTTGTTCGATGGTTTAAATCCTAATTCAACGTTTGAACTGTTGTGGCAGTGAACAGAAAAGTTGGAGAAGACTTCCATTCTTTCCAATGGGTATTTATTTGCCTTCAACTAAGTTCTAGATCAAAAGCTATGAGCTTCTAAAGTTGACAGAAATTCTGGAGGAATTTCAGCAGTACCTCCCCTGTAAGTGCTCACTTTGGTCAATCTTTCCATATAGTTAGAAATGTATATGGACAAAACTCATACTTACAAAGTTGAAGTACGATTGACAAGATTTATAGAATCGAAAGATTTCACCTTTTATAATTTTTATACAGGAAGTCATAAGCAAAATCCAATTCAGTATAGAAACTATGCACAGACTTTGATACTCTGGACAGTTTCACTTGTACTGCGAATTTCACCTCTTTACAGGAGGATTCTGTCCTCGGGTTAAACAGAAAAATTGTAAAGAACTTCCCAAGCTCTCCAAAAATGTATTTATATGACCTATTTGCATTCCTGGATCAAAGATATGATGGTTCCAAGTTAACAGAGTTTCTGGCAGGATTTTGACAGCACCTCCCCAGAGGTACCTAGTTTCAATCCACAATTCCAATTAATTCTGCTCCAGTTTTGGCAAAACTTTGGATTACAAAGTTGTAGAATATCTCATGCACTTTCCAAAGGTGTCTTACCTTACCCTTAGGAATTTTTCTACAGAATGTTGTGGTCGAAATATAGAAAATTCCAGAGAGCATTTTTGGTCTGTCCTGTTTCTGGACAGTACATACTCCTCTGAGGTTTTCATCCAATTGGAAGGAGATTCTGTTCTTGAGCTCTACAGAAAAATTGTAGAGGACTTCAAAACCGTTCCAGAATGCTATCACAGATCTCCATTGGTTCAACCAATCCTATGTTATGCCCTGTTTAACTTCAACAAAATTTCTGCTGAAAACAGGGGAAATTGTTCCTAAGTCTTTGGAAATGAATCTACACTCCCAATTGACTCTTAGTTCAATATGGAAGTTCAATAACCCCTAAATGGAATCCTAAACTTCATTTTGACTCTTTTTCTTTAAAAATATCCTTTTATGCAACTAATACTTATTTCGGTACTACGTTGCCTCACCAAAGAAAAAAATCCTAAGCCGGTATTCTGGCATATATGTGTCAAATGGTGGAACTAAGAACATCACTCACAAACGGTTTCTAAACGTCATGCACTAACGTGGTTAATGTACCTGAAGAATAAAACACAATAATTATGCACACAAAGGTTTTAACATTGCAGGCAGTTCCATATCATAGTAAAAACATGCGGTACGTATAATTGCCATACGGACCGTCCTTGAGTCAAGCCACGTCTCAAGGTACAAGGTCGTGTTTTCACACCACACGACGGGGAACCCGAGTAGAGCGTAAACGGGTCATCACGGTTGGGAATTTTATCAACCCAACGGATACCACCTACTGACTCATGACCATTGAGGCACGCCGATGGCGAGCGCTGCGCATGGCCCTTTGAACATTGAATGTTCAAGAGTTGCATACTACCGTGTTGCTTACCACATGATGAGGTATTCTCACTTTTTCCTAAAGCACGCTGGAGATCAGCGTTTTCATATGCTCTCAGAACCATAGAGAGGTTCAGAGGCTCATATTAACTACCATGCCAAGCCACGGTATACCATTCCATACTATTGCTCGTATGGTGAGCTACTGCAATTGATCCACCTACGCTGGCGTACCTTACCTCTTACCTGATGTCGGAGCGTCGTTACAGAATGTATAAAAATATGTTAGCATTTCCACCATAGTAACTACTACTATCATAGACCTTATGTGGGCACGGTGACTAATCCTCACTCGACTACTTCTAAGTTTTCAAAATAGGCTCTTTTCGAGCGTGCTATTCCCAATACGGCTCTGATACCACGACTGTGGGGACCACCCATGGTTCACCCATTCCGGAATCGCCGAGGGTGGTGCCGTGCGATGCGGCACCCAACAGCACACACGAAAATAAAGAACAACATACAAACTTTTATTTGATATAAAGCAGCGGAAGTCTTTTTACAAAACATAATTAACAGCGGAAGTATTATACATAGCTACTCTCTCATCCTAGCTAAGCAAAATGTGTAGCCATCCGGCCCGGGGATGCTACACACTAGCAGCACTCAAACGGAGATCACGGTGGCGTGCAGGGCTCCAGATCGGCCGTGTACCCTGACGGGGGCATCGCCTCATCCTCAGAACCTTCCTCATAATTCTCACCTGCACACAGCTCAAAGATTGCAACTGTGAGCACGAAGGCTCAGCAAGTCTTAACCGACAACCCTAGGCATGGAACTCTACATGCAAGGATGTGTAAGATAGGAAAAAGGACTTTACAATAAATACATGCCTACATGTTGATCCTTACTTTCAGTTTTATAGCAACAGTTTAATGAGCCCTAGGAAACCCCCACATTGGTAGTCCACAATCAAACAAGAAACGCTTTCCTCCGATGTGGTGATGCCCAAAGTGGAAAATAAACTTAATTAGCTCTATGTCTACAGCAGACATGGTTTCCAAACAGTAATAGTTCATCACAACATATTATCATTCCTCTGGCTTATTGCTCTTCTTACTACATCACAGCGCAGTGAACAAGCGGGTACTCAAATAACCGCGAGGGACGGTGATTGCAATCAAGACACACCCGGATAACACGTCATATACACCCACTTTCAAAAGCATGATTCCACACCCCTTCCTACTCCGTTGTATGCAACAACCTTTCAAAGGCAACCCAAATGCTGAACCAGTCTATCCGTAATGGACAGGAGCTCCCCCCATGAAGTTTGACTGTGCCCACCGGCATATTTACACCTTGCTATCCTCAATCCACTCCTATTTACGGTTGGGTATGCCTCGGCAACCAGGTTAACCAATTACATCGGTTTCCTGCTTATGTCAGTATGCCCATTCGGTACTGTTCGATACATGTTCAGCAGGCCGGCACACGACTCGGTCCACAATCGACACCAACAGGGCTATGCACGTGAGACCTCCGTTCACTGCTTCCTACCCCCCCCCCCCCCTGTTGGGTCTCATTTTCTCCATTCTTAAGCCATTTTCTATTCTGACCAAACCGTGTGATAAAACCTTATCTCGCGAGTATATTCCAACTACTCGACTTCTACCGAGATCCTAAGCATATTAGCACGGCATTCTCTACTCATCGAGTCTGTAAACTACCCAACCCTCCGTAGGATTTAAAAGAGTATGCAAGTGGAGTTTCAATCACCGTAACTCTAATGCAAGCACTCACCATAGACATAAGTGATACAAATAATTAATTTGCAAAAGTACTTAAATGCAAACCAGGGTTTGCCTGGTTGCGAGTTAAATGGAAAGTCAACTTCTGGTGGGAGGACGTCCAAGGGCTCCGGTGCGTCCTCAACTTCGGTCACTAAATGAAATGTAGCAAAATATATGTATAAGTGTTAAGGACTTATAAGAATTCATTTCTATTCATAGCTACTGCTATTTATGTTCCTTAATTGGCTTTGGGATTTTTACAGTGGATACTAGACTCTCTAAGTATGATCTGAGCAAAATTTGGAGAAATGTTATTGCACATTGTGGTCTCCAAAATTCCCACAAGCACAAGGCTTCTCTGAATTTTGAGCCCAAATCAGGAGCTTTGACATAGATGACAGTGGAATATCTGATTAGGGTAAGTCTCCATGGTTCTAACAAAATTTGTTTCACCATTTTTGGAGCTACCAACAGAGAGATATGAATTTTGGAAGTTGGACAGGAGTTCTGAAAAGTTTCTGTTTCAATTTGAATTTTCAAGTAAAGGATGAACTTTGGAAGGCAATTTGGCCTAGAAAATGAACTCCAATGAATCCCAAATTTTTACAGAAGATCACTAATATCATGAGGAATATTCTGGCCAACTTTGAAGAAATTCCATACAGAGATCTTCTGGAATAAATTCCCAAATATTTATCTTTGATGAATTTTGGAGAAATTTCCAGAGATCTTCAGATCAATTTCTTTGCATTTCTGCAAAGTACCGACTGAGAGGAATCCAAAAATTTTTGTTTCACAAATTTTGGACATCCCTACAGAAAGTTATGGAGGTATGAAGTTTGAACATTTTTTTGGAAATCAATTCTATGATTTTTAGCTAATTTGTTTAACCCTGAGATAACCTACTGATTAAGCCCTCTAAATCATCTCCAAAAATACTAAAATTTTTAGTGGAGATCAGGAACTATGAAAAGCTCTGGCTGCCCAAAATCGGGAATTTTTCATTGAGAATCCTTCCTGGAATTAATCCCTAAAGGACTTACTTAAAAGAATTCCACAGAATATACTGTGAATTTTCATAGCAAGAAATTTGTTTCTCTGCAAAGTAAATCTTATTAGGAATCCAGCAAAATTCGTCTCACTAATTTTGGAGATTTCTACCCAAAGTTATGTATTTTTCAAGTTTCACTAACTTTCGGTTTGAATTTTACAGAGCACTCAACGTGGGGCCCACTCGTCAGGTCTTTCTTCAACCTCCCGCCAGAGAACGCGCGTGCACACCAGCACAGATCGTGGCGCGGCTGCCGGTTTCGTCCTACATGATCCTTGGAACGTGGCGCAGCTGCCGGGCAAGGTTTTTCTGCATGAAAACGGCCGAAAACAGGTCGGCACCGGCAGGGTGGCTCGGGAGCTCGGCATCGACGCGTTCTGGCGTGTCCGAAGCTTCTCACGGTGAGCTATGTTACCCTAAAGCATCCCCAGAGCTCGTGGAGCATGGAACGCACCTCAATTAGTGCAGCAATTGGCGGGAATAGGGCGGTCACCGGAGGCCCGACCCGTTTTTTCCACCAGCGGCGAATTCTCGTCTCCCGGGGCGTGGAATTGCTGGTTTAATTTTTGCTTTGGCGTGGGAGGGCACTAGGGTTACTAGTTTCTCTGGCTTGAATTGTAGAACCGATGATCAACCATGTTGGACGAATTTCCAGATTCGGCTCGCGTCGGTTCAACACGTTTGCCGGTGCAAAAACCCAAAATACTGCTAGCCGGTGATGGGGAAGGGCAAGGGGACTGCAGTAGCATGATCTACACACCTTGGCGCACCTTACGGGAGGTGTTGTTCGTGCGGGAGAGGCATTGGAGTGGCCGGAAGGCGAGGAGCAGCGAGGTGCAACGTCGGCTCTGTTTTGCCGGTCAAGAACAGCTCGGGCACAGCGAGGGGAGGCTGGGGACGAGCTGAGGAGTGGTGGATGACGTCCAGTGGAGGTCGGCGCAGCTCCTAGTCGAGTCAGCTGGGTGCCACAGTCCTCAGATGGTGATCGGGGATGCGAGCAGAGAGGAGGCGGCGCCCTTTTCCTTCGAGAGTGCGCGTACAAGCGCTGTTCTGTGGAGTAGCGAGCAGGGAAATTAAACATCGTTTGTTCCCTGATATTTACTGAGCAGCTGAGGCCACGAATTAAACTGACTCGGAGGAAGCAGGCACACAAGCATCTCGGTGGAGATACATGCTTCTCGGTGTCAAGCGCACACAGAACAGGAGCTCGTTTGTTGACTCTGTGCCAATGACAGGTGGGTCCCAGAAGCAGTCTCCCCCCTCTCAGTGGCTCCCAAATTCAAATTTCAAGTTTACAGCAAATTCCACGAACTGAATTTGATTACCGTGAAGTTAACCTTCGTTGTGTTCAGTTCAAATTTTAAATACCGTGGTGTCGGTTCATTTTCTGTACGGGGGAAATAATGCCCGGGGTTGCTGTTTTTGTGAGCCAAAGATCAGACCTGGAGCTACTCAATCCCACGAGCTGGTCGCCAGTGCGATGAAACAGAGAGGAGGTGGCCTCCGCTTGCAGCTCAGTTGGTGAGTGAGAGGATCACGCCGTGGGCTGTTGAAACCACGAGCAGGTCACCAGCTCGATGCAAGAAGCTGGAGGTGGCTGCCCTCATTGGCGCTCGGAGGAGGCTCAGGTGGTGTTCGACACTGAACAGAGGAAGTCTTCGGGAGCAAGTTAAAAGCGGCCCAATGACATGTGGGTTCTACCCCCTTTACTCCTCTTCTTATCCTCCAAATGTTTCCAAAAGGTCTTCATTCATGTAAATCCCCTCAATCTGATATTTTGGGGGTTTAAACATGGACTGAAGTTTGAATAAACCGGATTCAGTGTGAAGTTCACTTTCAACTTTGAATTCAGCTCACATTTGGAAATGGTCATATTCGACTCCTTTTTAGCGCACCCTGAAATCAGGATGTGGCCACCATGAATTTCCTCGAATTCATCGATGTGAGGATACCTGTGTGCTCCAAATTTTTGGCAGCAACTTGAGGGGAACAATTGAGTTCAAAATCTGAATTTAAACTCCCCCTTACATGTGAGAACTTTACACATGGTGTTTAATTCAACCTTGGCTAAACACCTTCAAATGAATGTGAGAGCTCGTTTGGTTGGACACCCATGTGCATCATCACGTGTACAAAATTTTTTTTGTAAGTCCCATTTTCATGCATTCCAACACAAATAGGAATCAACATTCACTTTATTGACTTTGCATTTTTGGGACTTTTACAGACAGCTGCCACAAGTCCTCATGGACACCGGCTTCTTTTTTGCACTGTCTAAAATATAGACGTTAGAAGACTATATCGAACAATACTCGTAAGTCATATGAGAATAAAGACAAGAAAACGTTACATGATCTATAAAACAAGATTGAAAGTTAGGTCCTCCATTTAGTCCATAATGTCGCATCGTTTCTACTTGCTTGCTCGTTGGTTGATGCTTAGATTTCCAATCTTGACGATCAAACTCACTACATATATAATAAAAATAATGATTACAATATATGTATGTCGAATTTGTACCAATTAGTATAGCTGGTGAACAAACACTTGCTTGAAACATTTGTCCATCCCGTCTATATTAGCGTACATATAGAGAAAAGTAGCCGTCTTTTCTTCTGTTGTGGCTTCGTAGCTCATGCTACTACTAACGGTAGTGCCTCTCGTTTGAAAAATGGAGAGATCGCTACAAGGGGGTGCTTCATCGACATTGTATCGCAACGTAGAAGCATTAACATTGTGTTCTTCTACAAAGTAAACACTTGAGAAGTAGCCTATATCCTGAAATGTAAATGCTTCGGTGATGCATCCTTCAACCCTTGATCTATTGCGAACCATTGGTTTAAGACACCTGAGTGCTCTTTCAATGTGGTACATCCACCTGTATTGGACAGGGCCACCCACTTTAGCTTCATATGGAAGATGGATTAGAAGGTGTTGCATTGGGTTGAAGAATCCTGGAGGGAAAACTTTTTCCATCTTAAATACCGAAACTGGTATCTCATTTTCTAACTTCTCCATCATCTCCTTTGTGATATCTTTAGCACAACGCTGTCTATAAAAATAGCTCAGCTCGGCTAACACCTTCCACACTGCATCGTCAAGGTAGCCCCGAAACATAACCGGCAAAAGTCATTCCATGATTAAGTGATAATCATGACTTTTCAACTCAGTGAGCTTTCCCACCTTAACATTCACAGCTCGTCTCAGGCTAGCAGTATAACCATCTAGGAATTTCAACTTTTTCAACCACCGCAACACTTCTTTCTTTTCTTTAGGTCTAAGACAAAAAGTAGCACGTGGTTTGCCACCAGTTTCAGAGAGCTCAAGACTTGGACGGTTACAAACCTCTGCTGGGTTGGGCCGGGTCGGGCCGGGCCGGGTTGAGCCTTGCAGGGTCGGACCGGCTTGAAACCCGTTAATATACGTATAAATAGTACACACTCATAATAAATCAATTAACTAATTATAATCTAATTGAAGAATTTGAAACAAAAAAGAAATTAAATAATTAAAACAATAGTAAGCTAGCGGGCAGGGCGGGCAAGGACCCGGCGGGCGGGGCGGGCAGGGGAGGGACCCGACGGGCGGGGCGGGACCCAGCGGGCATGGCGGGTAGGGAGCTAATTAATTAAAACTAATTTAAAATAATATAATTAATTAAAACTAATTAAAAAAACCTTAATGGGCCGGGCCGGGGCGGCGGTGGGTCGAGGCGGGGTCGGGTCTGCGGCGGGGCGGTTGGGGTCGACTTTGTCGGGGCAGGGCGGTCGGGGGCGGGAGGGCCGGCTGGGGCGGCGGCAGCAAAGGCGCGAGGGGAGGCCGGGGTGGGCGGCGGCAAAGGCGCGTGGGGAGGCCGGAGTGGGTGGCGGCGGAGGCACGCAGGTAGGACGGGGTGGGCCACGGCGGCGGCGGAACCAGTCGGGGCCGGCGCGGGCGTGAATGCCCGCGCCGACCCCGATCCGGGTGGGTTGAATAAGATAAACTAATTTAAAGTAATTAAAATACACTAATTAAATCATAATTACAAACTAAACTACACTAATTATAAAATCAATTAAACTAATTAAAATAACCTAATTACAACTATATATTTAAAGTAAAATAAACTAAAATAAGCTAATTAATTTAAACTAATTAAAAAAAACCTCAGATCGGGTCGGGGCGGCTCCGGGTCGGGCTGGTCGGAGCTGACCGGGTTGGGGCGGGGCCGGCGGCGGGTTGCCGGGCCGGAGCAGATGCGGGGGCTGGACGGGGCGGCATTGCTAGGCGGCCGGGGAGGGGCGCTGTGGCGGCATGATCGGCGCCGGGGGGCGGACGGGCTGGGGCACTGGGGCGGCCGGCGGGCGGGGCGGCGGCGACGGCCGGGCCGGAGCGGCGCCGTGAGGGGGCGGGTGGCGTCGGTGGCGGCCGGGCCCATGCGGGGCGGCGCGGCGAGGGGGCGGGGCGGCGACTCGGCGGCGGGGCGTGCAGCGGCGGCGGCGGCATCGAGTCGGGCGCGTGAGTGGGGCGGGCGGGTGGGCGGCCGCGCGACGGATAACTATGGCTTTTTTACGATGGTGCGGCTCAACCGTCATGAATAATGGTCTTATTCACGACGTTGACAGACGCCGTCCTAAATAAGGCTCTTATTCAGGACGGTCTAGGTCAGCCGTCGTGAATAAGACCATTATTCACGACGGCTGCTTTCACCGTCGTAATCAATTTAATTAATGACGGTACCGTCGTTAATAAAATTGGCCATCGTTAATTTGTCTTTTTCCTGTAGTGGTCTCCAATTTTTTATTGCCAATACCACAGCAGCGAGCTCAAGATTTTAACAGGTCTGACTTTTTGTAAAGTTTGGTTTCAACTTATGAAGAGAAGAAAAGGGGCATGTTGTGTCACATGAAATAATGAACCCAAAAATGGTCAGGTGAGGGAGTTAAAAAATTTCCTTAGCCCATGCTTAACACATTTAACATGAGGAAAGAATTTCACTCCACAAATCTCACTCATGTGCACAACCTTTACGAGTAGAAGAGGTGGGAAATTAAAACTCAATTTTGAATCTTGTAATAGGATTCATGTTCAGATTGTCCAAAGACCTATATGTGAGATCACCACTGCATTCCTCAGGTATTAAAGAGTTTAAGTTCCACATTTGGAGAATTTCGGAGCTCATCTACCATTTATTCGAAGGAATATTTGAGAGCACATTCAAATTCAAATTTAAAGTTTGGTTTCAACTTATGAAGAGAAGAAAAGGGGCATGTTGTGTCACATGAAATAATGAACCCAAAAATAGTCAGGTGAGGGAGTTAAAAATTTTCTTTAGCCCATGCTTAACACATGTTAACATGAGGAAAGAATTTCACTCTACAAATCTCATTCATGTGCACATCCTTTACGAGTAGAAGAGGAGGGAAAATTAAAATCAATTTTGAATCTTGTCAAAGGATTCATGTTCAGACTGTCCAAAGACCTATATGTGAGATCACCACTGCAGTCATCAGGTATTAAAGAGCTTAAGTTCCACATTTGGAGAATTTTGGAGCTCATCTACCATTTATTCGAAGGAATATTTGAGAGCACATTCAAATTCAAATTTTAATTGGGAAACAACTAAAACGTGCTCAATTTTGAAATCTGAGTTCGGATTCAAACTTCTCACGTCATGTTTGGCCTACCCTCCAAGTTTGGTCAAACTCGGATAACAGTTGTGTGGGAATCTCAAAGCGCAGTGGATAAATATCAAATGAGAGGGGTGGACCCCATATGTCAGCTGCACACACAGAGAACAGACTATGTTCTCTGTTTCACTCGAGCAGCTGAACACTCACCGGACGCCACTGAGGCTGAACCGCACCACGTCCCCGCTGAATTGCACGCGCTGGCGACCAGGGTGTGTGTTTCCTTCACTCTCGACGTGATCTCTTCCCTCATAGGCCGATGTAGGGAAATAGGTGATGCGCTACTCTAGCAATTCGACTGTATCACCCAGGAAACATGCGAGTAAGAAGGTCATGGATCGTTACCACTAGACGCGCAGCACAGTGGATCGTAGATGCGAGTCGTAGCCGATCAGCGCAGCAGTAACAGCAGCGACTCCACGGAGTCCACACGTACAGGAAAGAACGCCGTGAGTCGGTGTGCTAGCACCGTGCGCGCGACAGGTGTTTCGGCGGCTGGCCTGTGAGGGGCGGCGGCTGGGGCTGTTCTGTGGTGGAGTAATCTGCCCCTAACCCTACCCCTCATATTTATAGGCACGCTAATGAGCCTTTAGGTCACATGCCCATTAGTACCCTAATTTCTTATGGATCAAATATCCATCAGGCCTTTATCCGAATTGTTATGATTGCCTCTTGGGCATATCACCAACAATCTCCCACTTGCACTAGAGACAATCATATAGCCAAGTTTTTCAATATTCCATCCCCTTAAGTGTGTGACCCGTTAGGTTCATGTACAGTCGGTTATGAATGAAAACCGTTTTCAAACACAAGTCAGTAGAGGTACCTAGCAGGACATACTGACTCTCGAATGTACATAAACATCATATTGGCTGAACCTAGATACATTCACATGCTAATTCCTTTGCCACACGATACCAGTCAAGCTCAAGGCGAGATACGTGCCATCCTTGTGCTAGCTCTACCATTCACTCGATCAAATAGTGGATTCAATCTATGACTAACTTTTAGTCATAATGATTAACTCTTTAATCACTTTGGCATGGCCATGCACTTTCAATCCAACTATCTCGAGGGGCCCAGAGATATCTCTCTTGTTATTTAGGAGGGGCAGATCCAATCTTGATTCGCACACATCTCATTCCATGCTTCATCATGTACCTGAAGACTATTTTTATGACCACCCAATTACGGAGTAGCGTTTGATAGTTTCAAAGTGCACAACTACACATGTGAGAAACAATGGCGATCTCAGGTCTAAGAATCTAGCAGGTGTATCACTCAAGACCAACTGATGGCACATATGTAAATAACAATCCCAATAGTGTCTCGGAATGGGTCTATCCAACAGCATGTTCACTAACATGTGTTCACATTATTAATTTGATATCTCCATATCTATGATCCGTGAAACGTGATCATCAATTAATACATGTGCTAGTCTGCGTACTATCATTATCTCATATAACGATGTAGACTAGGGATCATTTTGAGTAACATTATAATTAACAAAGAGTCTCACGAATAAGTCACATACTTGATGATCAATGTGAATAATAATTACTCAAATAGTACATAAACATAGCTATGAGACAAGTCTCCCACTACACACTAGGATCACTGATGTAAGTATCTAATACCCATAGATCTCGTGTGTGTCTCATGCTTTGATTGTGGAAGAGGCTTTGTCAATGGATCTGCCATATTCAAATCCGTATGCACCTTGCATATATTCACATCACCTCGGTCGATAATCTCTCGAATCAGATGATAGCGTCGTAGTATATGTTTGGATCTTTTGTGTGATCTAGGCTCCTTTGCCTGTGCAATGGCTCCATTATTGTCGCAATAGAGATCCACAGGTCCGGACGCACTAGGAACAATACCCAACTTAGAAACAAATTTTCTGATCCAAACAGCTTCCTTTGCAGCTTCAGAAGCTGCAATATACTACGCCTCCGTCGTTGAATCTGCTACTATGTCTTGCTTGGAACTTTTCCAGCTCACTGCTCCTCCATTGAGGTAGAACACAAAACTGGATTGCGATCTAGAGTCATCCTTGTCTTTTTGGAAGCTAGCATCGGTGTAACCTCTTACAACGAGCTCTTCTTCACCTCCAAACACTAGGAACACATCCTTAGTTCTTCTCAAGTACTTAAGAATGTTTTTGACAACTGTCCAATGAGCCTCACCATAATCTGATTGATACCTGCTCGTAACAATTAGAGCATAGGATACATCAGGGCGTGTACACAACATGGCATACATGATAGATCCAATAGCCGAAGCATAAGGAATCGCTCTCATCCTCTTTTGCTCATCAGGCGTTGAAGGACACTGACTTTTGCTTAGAGTGATGCCATGTGACATTGGCAAGAAACCTTTCTTAGAATCTTGCATGTTGAACCGATTCAATATCTTGTCAATATATGTGTCTTGGCTTAATCCAATTAACCTTTTAGATCTATCTCTATAGATCTTTATGCCCAAAATGTACGCTGCCTCTCCTAAATCCTTCATTGAGAAACTTTTCCTTAATGAGGATACAACATCTAGTACTGGAATGTCATTTCCGATCAACAATATGTCATCTACATATTGAACCAGAAATATAAGTGCGCTCCCACTAACCTTCTTCTAAATGCAAGGTTCTTCTACATTCTTGATGAAACCAAACCCTTTGACCACTTCATCAAAACGTAGATTCCAACTCCGAGATGCTTGCTTCAATCCATAGATGGACTTTTGAAGTTTGCATATTTTTCTAGCATTTTTAGGATCGACAAAACCCTCAGGTTGTGTCATGTACACATCCTCAGTCAGACTTCCATTAAGAAAGGTTGTTTTGACATCCATCTACCATATTTCATAATCAAAATATGCAGCAATTGCTAGGAGAATCTGAACAGACTTTAGCATAGCGACGGGCGAATATGTTTCATCATAATCAACACGTTGAATTTGTTTGAAACCTTTCGCCACCAATTGTGCTTTATAGATGTGAACTTTTCCATCCATAACAGTCTTTTTCTTGAAAATCCATTTGCAATCGATCGGTCTCACACCATCGATTGGATCAACCAAGTTCCAAACTTGATTCTCATGCATGGATCCTATTTCAGATTCCATGGCTCCAATCCATTTCTCAGAGTCAGGTCCCATTATTGCTCCAGTGTAGGTCACAGGCTCATTATTGTCCAACAATACCATGTCCCGTGGTTCCGTGGTTAGGAGTGTCAACTTTTCAGTTGCACGACGTACCCTTGTAGACCTTCGTGGAGCTGGTGCTTCATCAAGTGGTTGTACAACATCTTGTAATTCCTGTATAGGATTAGAGGGTGCCGAAACATTTTCAGGTATTTCTTGAATTTCTTCAAGATGCACCTTGCTCCCACTAACTCCTTTTGAGAGAAACTCTTTCTCCAAAAAGACACCATTGCGAGCAGTAAACACTTTACCCTCCATTTTATTATAAAAATAATATCCTTTGGTTTCCCTAGGATATCCCACAAAGAAGCATTTGTATGATTTGGGAGTAAGTTTGTCTGACGACAAACATTTGACATAAGCATCACATCCCCAAACTTTGAGGAAAGACAATCCGGGACGTTTCCCGGTCCACATCTCATATGGTGTCTTCTCAACAGACTTAGTTGGGACTCTGTTTAGTGTAAACACAACAGTTTCAAGAGTATAACCCCAAAAGGATAGTGGAAGATCAGTCTGGCTCATCATCAACCTAACCATGTCTAACAAGGTTCGGTTCCTCCGCTCGGACACCCCATTCCATTGAGGCGTTCCAGGTAGAGTCAACTGTGGAACAACTCCATATTGTTTTAAATGATCATAAAATTTATGGCTCAAATATTCACCCCCACGATCAGATCGTAGAAGTTTAATTTTCTTGCCCAACTGATTTTGTACTTCATTCTGAAATTCTTTAAACTTTTCAAAAGATTCAGACTTGTGCCTCATTAGATAGACATATCCATATCTAATAAAGTCATCGGTAAAAGTAATGAAATACTGAAAACCACCTCTAGCTACCGAACTCATTGGTCCACATACATCAGTATGTATAAATCCCAACAACTCACTTGCCCTCTCACTTTGACCAGTGAAGGGTGCTTTGGTCATCTTCCCAAGCAAACAAGACTCGCATGTGTCAAGTGATTCAAAATCAAATGAACTTAACAAACCATCTTTATGGAGTTTCTCAATGCGTTTCTCATTTATATGACCTAAGCAACAATGCCAAATAAAAGTGAGATTTAGATCATTTCGTCGAGCCCTTTTTGTATTAATGTTATAGACTGTTTTATCCTCAAGATCAAGAACATATAATCCATTCACTAATGGATATTGAGCATACAAAATATTATTATGATAAATAGAACAACATTTATTCTTTATTATAATCTCATAACCATTAACTTCTTCCAAACATGAAGAAGATATAATGTTCTTGCTCAAAAAAGGAATGAATAACAATTATTTAATTCCAAAACTAATCCTGAGCGTAATGACAAGTGATAAGTTCCGACAGCTATGACAGCAACCTTTGCTCCATTGCCGACCCGAATATCCAACTCGCCTTTTGCAAATCTTCTAGTCTCACTTAGACCCTGCAACAATTTGCATGTGTGAACCATTGATCCGGTACCCATGATTCACTAAAAGATGTAGTAATATTGATTTTATAACATTTATACCTGAAGTGGAAGTCTCACTCCCTTTCTTCTTCTTCTTATCCTCCAAGTACTTCTTGCAGTTCCTAGACCAATGCCCCTTAGCATGACAGTGGAAGCATTCATCATTAGGAGAAGGGCCTGATTTACCCTTTGGCTTTGAGCTTGAAGGCTCATTGGGAACCTTTCCCTTGCCTTTAGGATGCATCACACGCTTCCTCTTTTTATTCTCCTTTTAAACCATCATCACATGAGTGGTATTTTTCTTAATGCTTTCCTCGGCTGTTTTAAGCATCCCATGCAATTCAGCCAATGTTTTCTCCATGCCATTCATTTGATAATTCAATATAAATGGCTCATAGCTCGGTGGGAGTGACTGGAGAATAACGTCAATAGCCAGGTCATCCTTGATTTCAGAACCAAGTTCATCCAAAGTCTCAATGTAACCAATCATCTTGATTACATGGGGACTGACCTGGCTACCTTCTGTCAGCTTACATGAGAACAAGGACTTTGAGATGTTGTACCTCTCAGCCCTTGCTTGGTTCTCAAACATTCCACGTAGTCCCTGAATCGTAGAATAAGCATCTGCATGCTCATATTGTTTCTGTAGATCAGGGGACATTGTGGCAAGCATGAGGCAGCTTGCATTAAGCGCGTCATCGCAGTGCTTCTCATAAGTCCTGTGAGTTGCGGCATTTGCATCATCGGGGAGGTCATTGGGGTATGGTTGCTCAAGAATATACTCAATTTTCTCTTGCCTGAGAATAATTCTCAGGTTGCGGTACCAATCAATAAAGTAAGCTCTATTGAGCTTTTCTTTCTCAAGCACGGATCGCAAATTGAAACCGGAATTGTTACTAGCAGACATGATCTACAATAGCAAATAAATATGC
Source organism: Neostapfia colusana (assembly GCA_030760725.1). Lineage (NCBI taxonomy): Eukaryota > Viridiplantae > Streptophyta > Magnoliopsida > Poales > Poaceae > Neostapfia > Neostapfia colusana. Next base: position 49,947,178 of record JASWHV010000008.1, on the reverse strand, counting down.
AAGGTTTTAGCACTATGTTATGTACCAATATTTTATTAACAGTTTAGTAAAAGACACCACCACTATATGAGCATCGTCCTCCCTCTAACGACATATAGTGGTCCAAGATCCATATTCACTAATTTCTGGTGAGCTTTGGCTTCACTGCTAAAAAATTAGTGACATAGATAAACAACCATTGTTAATCATATCTCTATATGATTCTTGTTTGTTGGGTGACATCCAATGCCCCGGCTCCCAACACTATGCCATAAAGCCCAAAACCGTTTTGATTGCTTTGTTGAGTAAACCAATACTATGCATGTGAATGTCCAACATTCATCCTATTCATTATGATAGATGATGGTATTTTTCTTTGGCAAACCTACCATACAACGATCAAAACAACATAGGTGCAGCTATAGGTAAATGGCATCAAATACTCAACTTTTCCGAGGGAAGCTATTCTATCATCACAAAACATCCACCATATGAAAAGCATGAAAAGAATAGTAAAACATCACAGGCATATGATCATATCATATCTGTGAATAGTATAGCCTTTAGGATCATAGTGGTCTCCATCACCATGGTTCCATCATGATCTACACCGCCATGTCTCCCTTCTTATGGTGATCACCATCGCCATCATGCTTGAGGTTTCTCAATGAATATAAAAGAAGCTAATACATCTAATAGCTATCAAATAAATTACATGAGAGATCGGACATCACAAGGCGACACGCAGGTCGTTATACAATTATGTGACAACCTCAACCCGGTTGTGTTAAATTTGCAACACGCAGGTTGCACGAATTTAAACACACAGATCATCAGAACACATTTAGGCCATACCATTCACATCATTCCCTGCAAAAACAAGTTAAGCATAGAACGATGTCTATCACCAAACAACTTAATGATGTCACTATAGCAGACAGCAACGGCGGTCTCGCTAGACGGTTAGCGGGCGGGGGGTCGAGGGGGGAGCCGCCCCCCACGGATTTCAGGGCAGCGCTCTGAACACCAAACGGAATTACATAGATCGCATCTATGAAATCACTATGAAAATCTCATCGAATTGATCAAATCAACCCGAATCTGAGCCATTCAGAATGCCTCAAACTTCATTGTGACTGGTTATCCACGAGAAGAGCGCGACACATGACCGTGATCTGTTGGCTCAATCTATTAGCTATGTACACTATTAGTCCCGATGGTGATTCCAGCCGGTAGGGACAGGTTGCGCGCACAGCAGAGAAGGAGCACAAACTAATCCTTTAGTCATATGATGGCAATCTACTCTAACCAATTCCAAACCCCAAAAGCCAAACTATAAAAATTCATCATATGAACTTGTCTGCAGTAGATCGTATCTAAGATCCAGACCAAAAACTATGCAAGTCGGCTCTGGTACCACTGTAGGAAAATAGGCGATGCGCTACTCTAGCAATTCAACCGTATCACCCAGGAAAAATGTGAGTAAGAAGGTCATGGATCGTTACCACTAGATGCGCAGCGCAGCGGATCGTAGATGCGCGTCGTAGCCGATCAGCGCAGCAGTAACAGCAGCGCCTCCACGGAGTCCACACGTACAGGGAGGAACGTCGTGCGTCGGTGTGCTAGCACCGTGCGCGCGACAAGTGTTTCGGCGGCTGGCCTGTCGGGGCGGCGGCTGGGGCTGTTCTGTGGTGGAGTCATCTGCCCCTAACCCTACCTCCCATATTTATAGGCGCACTAATGGGCTTTTAGGTCACAGGCCCATTAGTACCCTAATTTCTTATGGATCAAATATCCATCAGGCCTTTATCCGAATTGTTATGATTGCCTCTTCGGCATATCACCAACAGCCGAAGCAACGGACTTTGCTTCCTCCTTGCGAGCTACCATCGAGAGCAGAGCGCCGCACGTTGGTCGATCAATGGGAACCCACAAACTGGAGCGTGCGACTCCACTCCGAGCTGCAAAACAGAATGGTGCGCTCATCCTCCACTCTCTCGGTAGAAAAACAGCCCGAGCTACGGGTTCCCTAGTCCTAGAACAGTTCCTCCGCGGCGACCCAAAACAAAGCGGCGATGGGTGTTCACACGGACAGCTCACCACAGTGGGTTTAACGCTCAAGCAAAGACGCTCAAAGGTGTGCTGGACCACTGTGGTGCTTCTCCCCGAAGCTCAGCTCAAGCGGTGATCTCTAGCGGCCGAATTCGGAGTTTTTCTCCCGGTGCACCACCACGGACCGTCTGGTACGGGAACTGAAAATTCCCCCTCCCTAATTTTTTTTAGCTCACCAAGTCTTGCACACACGAGCCGGACTAGCTGGCGACCATTTTCCCTTTAGTAACCCTAGCTTGAAACCGACTCGGAGCGGCGTATTTCAATTTTTTCCGAGCGCGTGTATGGCGGCATCGATCGGGCGCATGGTGAGAACCAATTTGGAGGTGTTTTCACGCACTGGTTCTTACTTGCCGAGCTTCATGATCACCCACTGATGATTTATAGCAGGTTGGCCGAGCTTTTGGCGGGCTAGGATGGCCAGCCGACGGTGCTGAAGTCGTTCCGTAGCCGCCTCACGTCGCCGATGGTGTTCCAACCATTGGCAGCCGGAGTAGACCTCACCGACGTGTTCCCCAGCCTCCCAAACTCACAGGCGGCGAGTCTCCGGCCGGGAGATGGCCGGAACGCCGGTCCGGCTAGCTCCAGGTGAGGGCCGGCAAAGGAGCAAAGCGGGCGCGGGAAATAGCCCGAGGAGGAAGAAGACTCGGGTGGGTCCGGCTTGTCAGCGACCGGAGTTTAAATTTCGGATCTGCTGTGGCGCGTGATCAACTGTGGCTGCACGCGTGGTAACCCCGTAGCCTGGTGTGGCTCGAATGCTATTGGCTGAGGTTTAAAAACGTGGGCCCAATTCATTTCCAGTAGTAAAACAATTCCAGATTTTGCCACAACTTTAGAAATTGATATCTTGGTGTAGGAAACTCCAAATTGAGTGATTCAAATCGGTTTGGATTCATTTTGAAAGGATCCATGCAAATATTAACCCCAATTTGTATGAAAGTCAATAATAAATTACGAATAATTCTTTTAAAAATTTTCTGTAAAATAATTATGGTGAGAGTTTGGGTGAGCCAAAAATCCCCAAATTTCACCAGGATATTCTTTATGATATTGTTGAACTTTTAGCAAGGTTTCAGCTCATTTGGAGTTGATTTGAGTAGGAATCTTTAGAGTACAATCTACTGCACTAAAAAGTGTCCAGAAACTTTTCAGAAAAAGTTTCGACTTTGATAAATTCATTCTAGACAATACTTAGCTCCAAAAATTATAGGAGAATTCAGGAATGCTCTATGAGCCATAATTGAAATTGTAGTTCACTTGATTGGGCATGAAAATGCACATTACTTCAGAATTAATCCCTTGTAGCATAACTGCTTATAGAATTATTCTGGAGGAACTACACAATGAAAAGTCCTGAATTTTGGACCAAAGTACTTTCTTGTAACTATGAACTCACATGTAAAGTTTCAGCTCAAGTTAGCCTTAGAACTTCCTGTATTGGATTTCCATTCTTATGTATATGAGAAATACATAGGAAATATTGGGAGAATTATGAGGGATTAAATTTCCATTAACTTTAGCTGCAATTTTGCAAGCTAAGTCACTGGGTGGTGTATGACTTGTTGTAAAAGTCTTGAAGTCAGTGGAGTTCCTGATTTTCAGTTTCATTCAACGCTTTTCAGCCACCTCATATATCTATTATGCAACATAGACCATTAGGACCTAAGTTCCTATAGGCAGAAGGGTTTCTCTCTTTAATTTCTGTGCACAACAGAGGCGAAACATCCCTTCTTAGCACTCCCACACCATCCTCTGTTGTTAACAAGTTTAAGTTTTAAATTATCTAGATTGCATTATGAAACTGGTACATATACATATCGATAGTGCTTACAACGAAGGCGGTCGACGATGGAGTTCGACAGAGTGAGTTCATTAAAGTGAATCAGTTGATCAAGACTCAAGGGAGAGAAGACTCTAACCGGATTATATACTATTAGACCAGCAACAACAAGGCAAGCTCCAGTTTGCATTTAATAAGTTTTATAAAGTTTGGCTTTATATACATTTAGCTTGAGGTATGTATGTGCATTAGGTGTAGGATGGATGAAACCCCAAATGCATAACCAGATTATTCCAACAAGAGTTAGGGAAGTGTCTAACTCCTCGAGTAGTTTATGCTGTGCTTAATGTTTATAGATTTTGGTACAAGTCAAGTAGTTCGAATCTACTCGCGAGTATAGGGTTCGGACACAAGGGATTGGGTCGAGTTGTGAGAAAATTTTAGTAAGAATAAATTGAGACTAGGCTGGGGATAGGATGCAACAAAAGGAAGTCTTGTGGGCGTAGCCCTTTCCATGTCGATTGAGGACCTATCCGTGTGTGGCCCTGCTGAACAAGTTTGAATGTACCGAAGGCATATCGGATATATGGGCGCCGATAAACTGATTTAATCTAAACCTCCGGGTGTTGAGGCATAGCACACCGATTTATAGGTGTAGGTTGAGGGCAGCCAGGTGGAAATCTGCTAACGGGCATAGATAGATGCTCCGTGTAGGGAACCTCCTGCTCGTTTCTGTGCGACCGGTTCGACGTTTGGGCTGCTGGGTGAAAGGTTGTCCCGTACGACAGCGAGTAAGCGTGCTGTGCAGCTCCACGGGTGGGCGTACGTGACGTGTTATTCGGGTATCCCTGCAGGTGTACAACGAGTCGATTCGCCGTCCCTCACAGTTATGAGTACCGCTTGTTCACTGTGTCGTGACGTAGGTTAATATATGGAATGTTATGATTCAATATTGCTGATATGATTAACTTGTATTGTTACATGTGTGCCACCAAATATTGCTCACTAAATTTCAGTTTCATGAACCGTTAACTTGTGGATAAAAGATGAATTAAGGATAAACTTGTAGGCGAGTCCTTTGCTGCAAATTGCCATCCTACATTTGTTATGACTTGCATGTAAAGTTTCTTGTGTAGGTGAGTCGGTTAAGACTTGCTAAGCCATCGTGCTCATGGTTGCTGCTATGAGTGTTTGCAGGTGAGGAGTACCCCACGGACTCGGAGTACGAGTCCACCAGCGAGGGCTACCCTCCGTCGGGGACTACGGCTGAGTGGGAGACGTACACGCCGGGCTGAGGTTGAGTGGAGCTAGTGTGGGTTGTCCGTAGGGCCGGACAACCAACATTTGCTAGTTAGGTGGGCGTGAGTTGTATAATTATCTTCCTCTGTAGTAAACTCTTTTAAATAGATGTAAACTGAAGGTTTGTACTACTTTGTTCATATTCAGTATGTTTTCAATGTAATACTATGGTTTCCTTATAATGTGTGCTGTCGGTTGTCGCATCGTGTGGCACCACCCTCTGATATCCTGGGATATACGGGCTTCGGTCCGTCACAAAGATCATGAGTCGGATAGTGCTTCTCATGGTTTCGAAGTTGACGCGAGCCATATGCGACCACCCGTCCTTCTTGCATCAATGCGCAGCCAAGCCCGATACCGGACGCATCACAATATACATCGAAAGGCTTGGTCGTATACGGTTGAGCGAAGACCGGGTCTGTTGTTATATGATTTACCAATGCTTGGAATGCTCCTTCACATGCTGAGTTCCAAACATATTTCATTCCCTTCTTCAATAATTGAGTCATCGGTTTAGCATGCTTGGAGAAGCTCAGAATGAACCTCCGGTAATATCCCTCTAAACCGAGGAAGCTTCTGACTTCATGGACAGAAGTGGGGGCTTTCCATTTCAGCACCTCTTCAATCTTGCTTGGATCAACCGCAATGCCTTCCACTGAGATGATATGTCCCAAAAATGGCACTTGGCTGATCCAAAACTCGCATTTGCTGAACTTGGCATAAAGCTTATGGTCCCTCAATCGTTTAAGGATGATACGCAAGTGTTCAGCGTGTTCCTCTTCTGACTTGATGTAAACCAAGATATCTTCGATTAACACCAACACGAACTTGACCAACTCTAGCATGAATACCGAGTTCATGAGGTACATGAAATGTGCCGGGGCGTTGGTGAGACCAAAATACATGACGACATATTCATATAGTCCATATCTCATCGAGAATGCTGTCTTCGAAATATCCTCTTCTCGGATATTTATTTGATTATACCCGGAGCGAAGGTCCATCTTTGAAAACACACTTGCACCCACCAGTTGATGGAACAAGATATCAATGCGGGGCAGTGGATATTTGTTCTTGATGGTGACAGCATTGAGCGGTCGGTAATCCACACACAACATCAGGGTTTCATCTTTCTTCTTGACGAATAGTGCCGAGCATCCCCATGGCAAGGAACTCGGTCTAATGAAACCCTTGCTCAACAAGTCATTGAGCTGTTCCTTCAATTCAGCCAGCTCATTCGGAGCCATCTTATACGGTCTCCGTGATATTGGTGTTGTCCCGGGTGCCAGTTCAATCTTGAACTAAACATCCCATTCATGTGGCATGCCCGGAAGATCATCCAGGAACACATCAGTGTATTCTCGGACTACGTGGATGTCCTCTAACTTGGGAGCTTCAGTATGATAAGCGGCTGAAACCTCCAGGACAGGGTTGTCTAATACAAGTGAATGCAAACGGTTGAGTGGAGAGTTTTAGGTGAACCATCCGTGATAAAGATTCCAGGACAGCGCCATGGTAACTTAGCCATGAAATTCCTAAGATTGCATCAATCTTCTGCCCCTCAAGAATAAGCATAGTAGCGGGATATATTCTCCCACCCAAGCACAGTGGTGCTTTTGGAATCATCACATTTTCTGAAATCTTCCCTACCGGTGAGCAAATCATATATGAGAACTTGGTTGGAAAGACTTGCAGTTGATGCTTAACCACATATGATGCACTTATGAAGTTGTGCGTTGCACCAGAATCAAATGAAATGATGATTGCACGATTGTTGCGAGTGAACATACCCACCAGCAGGGCATCCTCATTGTCGAGGTAATGAATGCCCCTGAGTCGCTGACTTCCCTTCTTAGCCAGTGGTCAGCCTCGAGCACCGCCCTGATATTGGGCTTGCCCGCTGCTTTGCTGCCCCTGTGGGCAGTCCTTCGAGAAATGACCAGCCTGGCCACAGGTATAGCATGTGTAGCGAGGCGATCCCCCACTGACCGACAGACGGAATCCCGAGACGCGTTGTGGATGTGGAAACGCCCGGGGTACCATCTGCTGCTGTTGCTGCGGTTGATGTCGCGGTGGTGGCATCGGCGGTCAGAATGGGAATGTCTGATAAGGACGACCCCCAAACTGTTGTGGTCGTGCCGGTGGATGCCACTTATGACCGGATGGTTTCCAATACACCATTCGCTATTTTTGAGGAGCTCCAACCCTGCTGCTCGGTGGAGCACTGCGTTTCCTTTGCTTGGAAGCGAATTCCCGCTGAGCATCCTGTTGAAGAATCACGGCATTGACGAGGTCATTGAAGGTGCCGCGATTGCATTGCGTGAGGTGAGTCTTCATCTCGGGATTTAGACCCCAATAGAACTTCTCGCGCTTCCTCTCCTCGGTGGAGATGTAGTCCGACACGTACCGTGTCAGATGGTTGAAAACGCGGGAGTAGTTATGGGCACACCTCCCGCCTTGTTTCAGCTCCAATATTTCTTGGAACTTCCTCTTCATCATACTGGAAGGTATGTGATAGGCGCGGAATGACTCCCGGAATTCTTGCCATTCCACGGTGTGGCCAGCAGGTAGTGAGGCAAGATAATTCGCCCACCATGAACCGGCGGCACTGTGAAGCTGCTGCGCCGCAAAGAGAGTCTTCTGCCGCTCCATGGATTGGAGCAGCCCGAACTTGGACTCGATAGTCCTCATCCCGTTGTATGTACTTCGGTGAACACTGGAGGATGCGTACTCATGAAGTCCGAGTATGTATTGATGTGGGGCTCACGAGGCCCCCTTTCTTGACGCGTCCCCACCTGGGACATATTCTAGACAATCACAGGGAGTAGGTCGGTCTGCTCCTCACGAGAGCCAACCAGCGCCGAGATCACATCCGCTAGCATAAGCGGAGGCGGCGGTGGTGGTTGTTGCTGCGGGGTGTTGATGTAGGAAGGTGGCTGGGAGTCATCACCCCCTTGTTGACTCAAGCCCCGACCTCATGCGTGGCCCGGGTACGAACCATCTGCAACCATAACGACAATAACATCAGCCAAACAGCATTCTCCATGCAGTCCAGAATTTAGTAGTAAAGCATAATGACGGTAAACATGCGATACATCTCGTACATGGATAATGTAATAACTTTGCACAAGCTACGCCATTACCAGACCAAATATAAATTAGTGAAATCGAAATTGATGGACTTCCTCTTTGGAAGTTCATCTCAACTAGATTTGGTCACTACGAGATGTTAATATCGCTGTGTCATGATGTATACTACACTATCTTCAATACGACACAAACATGGTCTCTAGTTAAGGGAACTTGAGTGGTTAACGTACTCAAATCCTTCACCAGTTGAAGATAACAACTCATGAGTATGTCCTACACCATTGGAAGTAATAAAATCCCAATAGGTACAACAATCCCTCCAATGAGTTCAACTGTTCATCCCTTTGTCCAGAATGACCAGTTTCTACTTATCCCAGATTTTGAACTAGTACTTGTCATTTTCATAACTCAAGTTGAATACCAAAGTTAAAGTTAACTTCATCATCTTTCGAACGAGTATTTATTTGCCTCCAGATCAGCTTGGATAAATAGTTATGATAATTCGAAGTCACCAGAATTCCTGGAAGAATTTCAACAGCACCTCCTTTGAAAGTTGCTGTTTTCAACTCAAAATTCCACTGAATTCTTTACTGAAACTGTACAAACTTTGAATTACAAAGATATCAAATATCTCTTAAACTTTCCAAAAAGATATATTATGCCAGTTTTAGATTTTTATACAGGAAGTTATGATTGACAAACAGAATAGTCCAGAGAGAGTTTCTAAGTCAGTCCTGGTTCTGGACAGTTTACACTCCTCTGGAATTTCAACCAGATTGATGTGTGATTCTGTTCTGGGAGTCTACAACAAAGTTGTAGAACACTTCCTCATGTTTCCAGTATTATATCCCACACCTCCATTGGCTAGGTAACATGTGAGTTATGCTCTGTTAAAGTTCAGCAAACTTGCTGCCAAAAACAGAGCACTTTGTTTTTCGAGTTCTTTAAGCTGTACTACTATATCGTTGGACTTTCTCTCCAAACCAGAATCCTAAGAAGTAAACTTGGTTATCTTATTTTCTTTTCAAAGTTGTTTACAATGCAATAATGATTATTACATGTCAGTACTACGTTCCTCACCAAATGGAAAATCCTAACCGGATTATAACGGCATATACGACTCAACCGTGGCACTAAAAACGGCCTCTCGCAAACGTGTACGACACGAGATATGTACGTGGTTAGCATCTGCAGAAAAACACTCAATAATGATTCACTCAATGGTTTGTCAATTCAGGCAGGTCCATATTTGAATGTAAATACATACGCCCGTATCATTGCCACACGGCCGTCCTGGAGTGAAGCCATGTCTCTATGTACATGGCCGGGTTATTCACCACCCAACGGAGGGCGCCACACCTTTGCAATTAAGCACACCAGTGGTACAGCGTTTTCATATGCCCCATAGAACATAAAAGTCCAAGAGTACATACTTCGTGTTACAAACCACACGATGGGGTCTCCTCCTCTTGCCCCTAGGTTTGCGCACTGGAGGCTAGTGCCGTTCATATCTCTCTAAGACATGAAGAGTCTTAGAAAACATATTCATTTTCCTTCCATTGCCGAACGGAACATCCCATGCCGCATTCCTTGCATGAGTGAACTAACCAAAATTGATCCGCTATCGGTGGCATTCCTTACCATGCTTACCTGAGCGTAGGTGCGTCTTACATAATCAAAATTCAGAATTATAACAAGTAAGTTTGTCATGCCACTTTAAGTAATGATAATAATATAGTCCTTATCTGGGCATACTAGCAATTTCTCACCGTAATCCTAAGTTTTCCCGTAATACAGTCCTTTTTTAGTGTGCTATCCCTAAGCAGCTCTGATGCCAGCCTGTGACGGACCGAAATCCGTACATTCCAGGATCACAGAGGGTGATGCCGCACGATGCGACACCCGACAGCACACACGATAAGGAAAACATTGTATTACATTCAAATTTACTGAATTTGTACAAAAGTAGTACAAACTTTCAGTTTACATCTAATTTACAGTCTACTGCAGCGGAAAGTATTTATACATCCCACGCTACTCCTATCTAGCAAAAGTTGATTGTCAAGCCCTATGGACAACCCACACTAGCCACACACAGCTTCACCATGGCGTGTACGGCTACCACACAGCCGTAGTCCCCGACGGAGGATAGCCCTCGCCGGTGGACTTGTACTCCTCACCTACAAACACTCATAGCAGCAACCGTGAGCACGATGGCTCAGCAAGTCTTAACCAACTCTCCTATACATGAAACGCTACATGCAAGTCATACTCGAATATAGGATAAAAGATTGCAGCAAAAGGACACGCCTACAAGTTCATCCTTAATTCAAATTTTAGCCACATGTTAACAGTTCACAAATCTGAAATTTTGTGAGCAATATTTGGTGGCACACATGTAACAATACAAGTTTATGCATAGCAGCACTAATGTATCACAAACATTCCATATTTTTACCTACGTCACGACTCAGTGACCAAGTGGTACTCATTACCGTGAGGGACGGCGAATCGACTCGATATACACATGCAGGGATACCCGAATAGCACGTTACGTACGTCCATCCTCGGAGCTGCACAGCATGCTCATTCTATATCGTACGGGACAACCTTTCACCAAACTGCCCAAACATCAAACCGGTCGCACCAAAACGAGCAGGTGGTTCCCTACACGGAGCATCTCTCTATGCCCATTAGCGGATTTCCACCTTGCTGCCCTCAACCTAAACCTATAAATCGGTGCGTTATGCCTCGACGAACGGAGGTATAGGTTACATCAGTTTATCGGACCCCATATATCCGATATGCCTTCGGTACATTCAAACTTGATCAGCATGGGCCACACATGGATTGGTCCTCAATCGACACGGGCAGGGCTACGCACACAAGACTTCCTCTTGCTGCGTCCTAGCCCCTGCCTAGTCTCATTTTTCTTACTAAAGTTGTCTCACATTTCGAACCAATCCCGTACGTGGTGAATCCTATCCTCGCGAGTAGATTCCAACTACTCGACTGGTACCGAAGGCTATTTTTCATTTAGCAAGGCATATACTACGCGAGGACTTAGACACTACCCTCACTCTCTTTAGGAGAATCTGGTTATGCAATTAGAGTTTCAATCATCCTACACGTAATGCACATTCATACTTCAAACTAAGTGAATATAAAACAAAACTTGATAAAAATTATTAAATGCAAACTGGGGCTTGCCTTGTTGCTTCTGGTCAGGGGTTAGAGTCTCCTCCGGACGTTTGAAGTCCAGTATCTCTGGGTTTTCTTCGCTTTCAGCGACTACACGTAATCAAATAACGATGTGTCAAATTAAATGCAAATGTGTTGAATTGACATCTATAAAGACCCTAGCTTTAGCTCGACATCTCTTTTGGCTCTGAAATGTTTACGGTGGCTTGGTGAGAAACTTACCAGAGACTTGACCAAATTTCATTTTAAACAAAGCTCATTTGAGCCCTGTACAAATAAAAGTCCAAATGGCCATTACTAGAGCTTCTAAAGATTTCCAGGGATTTTCATGGATCAAACCATTACTTTCTGTATAATAGAGTTTAAAATGGTTCTAATGGAGTTGGTTTCATGTAATTTGAAGCATCCTAGAGAATGTTATGCCTTAATCAAGATTTGAGAAATTCTGAAAAATGTTTCCGTACATTTTTCTATTTTTTAGTTTAGTTCACTTAATCACACTATTAGGGGCACTAAATGAACTTCGATGGATCTGAAATTTTTCATGTGACTCAAGAATATTCAAATGAACATACTACCCAAATTTCAGAATTTTCCATAAAGGAAATCTCCAGATAAAATTCCCAACATTTTAAAACTTAGGGAATTAATTCTGGAAAAAAGAATTAGTATCATGGACTGAAACTTGATTTTTTGAAATTACTCAGAGAGCTGAATCCGACAAAATTTGGTTCACTCAATTTGGACAAACCTAGCAAAAGTTATGGGCTTCTAAAGATTGAGGAAAATCTGGAATTGATTTTCTATTGAAAACTCGAGCTGGGCCCACAGTTTAAATCTCGGCCAATAGGATTCGGGCCACACCGAGCCACAGGATTCTCAGCGCACAGTCACACCGGATCACAGGGCACAGCCGATCCTGGTTTCAAATTACTGTCGCTGACAAGTGGGCCCGTCACCCTTCTTCCTCCTCCCACCCTCTTCTCTCTCGCGCGCGGCGCCCCCTCGCCAGACCGAGGCAGGGGCTCGCCGGAGACTCGTTTCCGGCCGTCTACTGGTGGTGTGGGCTACAGCTGCCGGTGGCCGGAAATAGGCCGGTAACTTGCGGCAACCTCGGGAGAGGTTCTGCGCCGTCGGCCGGTCGTCCTAGCCCGCCAAAACCTCGGGAAAACAGCGCTACAGAACCATTGGACCTCAAGGATGATCGACATGGATGCTAACTAGCTCGGGAGGGCCCTAACTACGATGTCACCGTGCGCCCGATTGATGCCGCCATGGAAGCGCTCGGAAAACATCGAAATAAGCCGCCTCTCGTCGGTTTCAAGCTAGGTTTGAACATAGAATTTGGTTGCCAATTACTCTAGCTCCTGTGTGCAAGATTTGGCGACCTAAGAATCAAGGTTGAAAGAAAATATGGAGATTTCGTACCGCTTACTCGGATTGGACCCGCCGGAGGAAGAATCCAAAATTCGTCGTCGGCGAGCCACGGTTCGGGTTAAGAATTAGAGGAGAGCAGAGGGTCTTGGCACGTCCAAGGGTGCCGTTGCTTAGCCGTGACAATCTCTAGGTTGAGCTGTCCACGGGAGCACCTCTCCTCGATTGTTTTCGGCCGACGCGTGAACACAGTGCGCTCAGGTGACGAAGACCGAACCTTGCTGGTTTTCGCGCCGAGGAGGAGTGGAGTGATCAACCGGTGCCGTTTTGTGGCTTGGAGGGGTGGTGTGTGCGAGGTTTAGCCGTCTCCCAACGATCACCGAAGTTGCGGCGGTTCTGTTCTTGGTTCTTGCTCGCGAGGAGGAAGCGAAGGCCAAGTTGAGTCGGTGTCCAAGCAAAAGATCGAGCTGAAGGCTAAGCAGGCGCCTGAGCTTGTCTCCAGAGTTAACACCGATCGGAACAGGAGGTGGCGCCGGCATTTGTCTCGGTGACGACCGCAGCTTTGGTTCAGTCGGTTTAGAGCCCTGTGTGGCTGACAGGAGGGCCCCACAGCTCCAAATTGTCATCAAAAATTGAATTCCTACTGCTCTTAAATAATGTGACCACCTTGTCCTTGGTAATTTGATCAAACCACATTTTTGGGCCTCTGAATTTGAATGATTCAAATTGTGACTTGGTTTAAATGAATTTACAGCACATGTAAGGTTGAAATTCAAATTGGGTTTGAATTTGCCCAAAATAGCTCATTTCAAGATCAACTCCAAATGGAGTGAAAATTGGTGTGTGAGCTCATAAAAATGTGCTGAGTGTTAATATGAATCCACCTTTTGGATTCTGATGGTGAAAGTAGCTTAAATTTTGAATTTGCATTCAAATTAACCCTTTTTACAATTGGATCCAAAAATGCCTCAAAAAGGTTTGGATTGGCATGAAACTTGGCATGAGCACTCCTAAGAATGTTTAGGGCCTAATGGTAAGCTCAGCCTCTCATGTTTATATGTATGCAATCCTACTTTTGGATTTGTGAGTTCTTACTCTAATCGACCTATTGATGGTGGTTACTTGCTCTTCACATTGGTTCATGAGATCTCCAGAAATGAGCTAGGTTGAGCTGATGTGATGAACACTCTAGCAAGTGAAATCTTGGGCTCTTACAAAGACTCAGTGTCCAAGTGTGCTCATATAACTGTGAGCGACGGTGAACCGAACCAAGACACGTCCGTACTGCACGACACGTACACCCATCTCTGAGTTGCCGGCAGCAACCTCGACCGATGTTGTACGCAGCCACCTTTCCCATGTTCAGCCATACCAGACGCGGTCCCATCGACCAGAACAATAAGCTCTCTCAAGGTACATACCCGTAGTAATATATTCTTGAGCGAGTTACCTTCTGCTGTACTGTCGCCGAAAGCCTAACCCGATCGGAAAAGTTCCAATATGGATCTCACGAGGTACATCGGTTTCCTGGGTCCCATATAGCCAGTATGCGCCCGGTACACAACTCAAACGTGTCCAACAGGGCCAAGTACGGACGGGTCTTAACCGACACAGGCCAGGGATATGCACGCACGAACCTCGGCCTGCTGCATCTCTATCTCCCTGCCCAGTCTCAATTTCTCATCGATGAATTTTCCTCAATGTTCTAGTCATAAGTCCGTACCGAGCATCCCAAGCCCTAAGCTCGCGAGTAGATTCCAACTACTCGACTTTTACCAGTCCATCCAAAGTAACATTTAGCGTAGCCTAATTCACTTCACGAGGAACTAATCTACCCATTCTCTATTGGGTTAAATCTGGTCATGCAATTGGGTTTCAAACATCTAGACCTAATGCATGATATCACCTCACACCTATAATATATGCAAATGAAAAACTTCATAAAACATGCTTGAATGCAAACCGGGGCTTGCCTGTTTTGCATGTGACTAAGAGTATGTATATAATTCAGTTAGTTGCTGATCACTTGAGGCTTGATCCCTTTATCACCTTACGCCTTGATCCAACTTACTTTTGCTTCACACTTCTGCACGTTAATGCTACACGTTATGAAATGCATATGTATTTAATTGTAAAGACTTTGTGATCAAGATCTAATGACAAGTTAAAAACAAAACTCTGTTTAAGAATTTTAAATGGAATTGGTCCTAGTGAATGGAGTTGGATTTCTTAGCAAAAGGAAGTTAAGCACTAAGTGTATCCCCTACTTGTGGTTTATTCACCTAAGGAGGATAAACAGAAAAGTGATAATCCAGAGCTCCAATGGAGCTGAAAATTTTTAGGTGAGTTCCTTGTCACCAGACAGTATTCTGGACCAAAAATTAGAACTTTGCATTGAGTAGTTTTTTCATAACAATTTCCTAAGCATTTTGGATAAAAGGAATAAATTCTGAAGTAAATTATATATTCATGCAAAACCAAGTAAATTAAAATTTCCAATATAGTTCAGAGAGTATGCATGAATTTTTCTAGGATTTTTGGATCTAAGAATTTCCCAGAACTGATTTCCCAAGTTTGGGACTTTTTCTGAAAAGTTTCTGTATTCATTTGAATACAGCAATTTGTATTCTAAATTCTCCTACCCAAATCAACTCCAAGTGAGCTGAAAATTTAACAGAAGTTCAATAATATCCTATGGAAAATTCTGAAAACATTTGGGGATTTTCGGATGAAACAAACTCCCTCAATAATTCTTTTAATAAAAATTTTCAAAGAATTATCCAGAATTAATTATTGACTTTCATACAAATCGGGTTGCAAATTTGGATAAAGTTTTCAATATGAATCTAAACCAATTTTAATCACCTAATTTGGAGCTTCCTAGACAAAGTTATGCTCTTCTAAAATTTGAATGGAATCTGCAATTCAAATAAACTGGGGAAAAGTTTAAAGTCTGACAGTGGGGTGACGGGGTGATGTGGCGCGTCCTGGGAGAAATACACACGGGGCTACTGAGATAAATACGTGTAGCCACATTTTAATCCGGCGCCACAGAAGATCCCCGTCTGATTTCTCTCACTGACAGCGGGCCCAGCCACCTTCTTCAACCTCCAGCCGTTCCGGCGCGCGCTCGCGCCGGCCCTCGCCGGAGCTCGTTGGAAACTGACTTTCCGGGCGTCTCCCGTGCTCCCACTCGCGGACAGCCCATAGCCTGATGTGAGAAACACGTTGGTGCAGTTTCCCCGAGCTGGCGAGGTCCCTAACCCAGCTCGTGACGTGCGGCGGCTCAAACCGAACTCCGGCAACGTCGGCTGCCTCTTCTAGCCCACTAAAAGCCCGTTTGATCGGCTCTACATCATCATTGGGTGCTAGGGTAGATCGGCAAGTATGCAAATAAGCTTGGGAGAGTCCCCAAATGGGTTCTCACCGTGCGCTCAAGGTGATACCGACAGTGCGCTGCCGGAAAACCTCAAAATAAGCCGGCTACATGTGGTTTCACGCTAGGGTTGTGAAGAAGAAATGTTGCCTACCTAGTCTAGCTTGTGTGTGCTCAATTTGGTGAACCCTAAGTGAATACCAATCGGGAATTTTGTGGTTTATTACCTGCAGGTCGGTTTGCACCGGCCGGAAGAAAAATGGGAAATTTGTCGGCGACGATCAAAGGTGCGGGCTGAAGTTCGAGGAGGAGCACCATGAGATTCTTGCGTGTCCAGGAGTGCTCTTGCTTGGCCATGAAAGCCGCCGTGTGGTGCTGTCCACGTGAGCCTCCACCTGCGGTTGAGTTCGGCCGCCGCGAGAAGAACATGTTCTCGGCGTTGGGAGGCTGATCACCGCTCGGCTGTGGCTTGAGGAGGTCATGCACGAGCCCACAGTGCCGTTTTGCTACTGAGGGAACTCTATTCGCAAGCAAAAGTGCCGGCCCCCTATCGGTACCGAGGCAGCGGTGACAGCGGAGCTCTGTTATTGCGCGAGGGAGAAGGCAGGGTGCTAGCTTCGGTGTTGTGTGAGCAAAAGATCACGGTATGAGGTGATGAGGCCGAGAAGCAGGTCACCAGAACAAATGAGGCCGTGAGGAGGTGTCCCTCGGCTTGCCGCTCGGTGTCAGGCTGAGGAGCCTCAGCTGCTTTGAGTGAGAGAACAGAGGAACTGAGACTTCGATTGCATGTCTACCTATCCCTATGACAGGTGGGGTCCACAAATTTTTCCCTCTCCTTATCCTTACAAAAATATCTCCAACTTGGCAGATTACACAATTCAATTGTTTCCAGCTGAATAATTTATCATGTTTCCTACAAATTCAAATTTGAATTTGAATTCCAATCCAATTTAAAGTCCTCTTTGAAATGGTTAGGTAAGTAGCTCCAAAATTCATCAAACTTTGCATCCCCAGTAATTTGGACCTGAGGAATTGAAATATGGAACCTGATTTTTAAATTAGCTGTTGCAAATGGGATTTCTACCACAACAGTTTGCATTTCTATTGTGCTACACCATTTGAAATTTGAGTTGAACAAATTGAGTTCAAAAGCTGAATTTTAAACTCCCTCTTGCACATGAGAACTTACACATGGGGTTTAAATTAACTTTTTCCCCAAGCACTAAAATAATCATTTGAGCTTGTGTGGTGGGACACTCATGTGTATCATCACATGTAGAATTTTTGACAAGTCCCAATTTTCGTGAGCTCATAACCAAATGGCATTCAAACTTTGTTTTATTTCCTTTACATTTTTGGGACCTTTACATATATGTGCTCCATGATTACACGTAAGTAAACACAATAGAGAAAATTGACTAGTGATTCTCCATCCACAGGAATTGCCCCGGGGTTCCGCTGCCTAGTACAACTCCTTTAGATAGAATTCTTCTTCTTTGTACTATATATCCTCATTATAACCTCAGAAGCAATTAAAGTCCAACAAAAGCATGTTTGAGTACCAGTGGTACTCAGTAAGTATAGGAAAGTAATGATATATAGGCCAAATTAAATAAAGGCTGACTCAAGTTGAGCACTAAGCATTAATCCTAATTCCTTAGCTTTAATTAGCATCCTATATTACTAAGTGATTGAATCCACAAGATTCACAATTAAAACATCAATGCTAGGTTACACCACGTAACATTTCCTTCAAATTCATTTCCATGTTCTCTAATCATAGACAAGTCCAAGCCGCTCATTGACCGTGAGCACGACTGTCATGACAGTTATATTCTTTCCAAAGATTGTACCACTTTACCAACAAGTCGTGATTTTGTCCCTTGTTGTCAGGTGGATTAAAACCACCCTTTGGTGTGTGGTCATGAGATCACTACAAGGCTTTTACAAAGGGTCTACCGGCAAGTACAAGCCCTCTGAGGTTTCACCGGAACAGTTCCCAGGAGTACACCCTCCCTTGCAGAAGCCCCCTCTTGAGCCTTACGGTTCCCAGGGCAGTCCAACCGACTTCCATTTCCCGCACCATCCAAACACTCATACTATATAGGCAAAGCACCTAATTAATTGGCCAAGCTGCCCCATCTCAGTCTTGTGGCGGCACTGTAAAGCTGGGTTAACCGTTCCATTAACCAGTCCTTAGAATCTAGCTAAGATAGACACTAACACTTACCCGAGTCTCGTGCACATGACATCATACCAAACAACCATGCCTGTGTAGATTCCTATCTCTGTGACACATTCTTGTGTAAAATCCCCAAAAGTGGTAGCAAGAAAAATTCAGCTCATGTACATTTATGAAAAATGAGGGGAATTAAAACTTTGAATTATAATAAGTGTGAGTTCAAAGAGAGGGTTTAGACTTCCCAAAACTTCCAAACATGGAGATCTATATGCACAACTTGGATCTTCATAGTCCAAATATTCAACCTTCCAAATTTCAGCTCATTTGGAGGAGTTTTAATATTTGTTTGGGATTAAAAGGAGAAGCCCTCTAATCTGAATTTCAAATTCAGTTGCAAATTCCAATTCCCTCAATTTGAAAATTGGGTTTCACAAATGTGTTCTCCCCCTTTTAATAAGCAGCCATGCCAAAAATTGGAAAATTTGGAGCTGGTTTGCCATACTTTTGAGGCAATATAAAGTGGAGAATTCAAACTCTTTTTCAAATTCAAATGATCAATCCACATCCAATTTTCATACCCGAATTCAAACTATTTGAATTCAGCAAATTCAAACTATGACTTGGGGTTGAAGTCAAGTCTTTAATGTTGAGTTGCTGGGGTAAAATATCAGAGAAAATTGGATAAGAATTAGAAATAGTGGGGCCCAATTGTCAGCCACCCAAAGCAAACCAACCGACTGTTTTTCCTTCTCGGGTGATCACCGCGCGCCAGCTCCCGAGCAGCCCGTCGCCCGACGTTGTCCACCGAGCTGCTTCCCCCGACGTCGGTTCACGCGCGTGGCCGGTTATAGCGGCAGCCGAGTGCCGTATCTGCCCTCATCCTCATTACCCCGCAGCCTCTCCACGCTCTGCTCTAGCCTCGCGAACCCAAACCCCGCCCGGCGGAAGAAACCTTCGGCTCATCGACGCCCGGCGAGCTCGGCGTACCTCTCGCGCGGCTGAGCCGCGGGATCGTTGCGCCAGGTCTCTCTCCTGCTCCCCGGAGCCTCAAGTGAACACCAGCACCGGTGGTTGGCGCCTAAGAGCTGGAATTCCCTTCGGAGCTCCGGTGTTGATCGCCGGTACGCCACACCGTCGCCCCACGGATTTGCGGCCTCTTCCGATCAACAGAAAGGTCCCTGAAGTGCGTGAGCAACCCTTCCTCCTTCCTTTCCACCAGTTCCTGCTTTCTTAGCTCTGGTACCGAGTATTTTGATGTTTGGCGCCGGCGGTTCTTTAGGAACCCGAGGACTCTTTGAAGAAATTCGTTGTGCTCGGGGTAGCTCCGCTCTAGATAAGCTTATAGTAGCTCCAGCACAGGCTTGCGCATCTCCCCGAAGTTCTAGCAGCTCAAATGAGCAAGTAGAGATGCCGGGTATCGAGTTTTTGTCGCCGCTGGAGTTTTGCGGGCTCGGGTCGCCGGTGAGGTCCCATCTCCGGTGGTTTCCATGGGAAGCGAGCCATGGGTCGGTGTTGTCCATGGGACACTGGTGCTTGTGGAGCCAACCCTAGCCCAAAAGACCCACTGCTAAGGGAGAGCGAGGTCGCCGAAGTAAGGTTCGACATGGTCGCCGGTGCAAGCACCTTTCTGGCCGTTGTCATCGGCCCCCGACCCCACCATCGTGTTCAGCACGGTGTAGAACTCACAGGCGGCGAGTTTGACGAAGTTTGGACCACAGGAACCCCGTCCCGGCGAGCCTCGCCGGCGTGCGCCGCCGCGGGAGGCGCGGGAAGCGCGAGGAAGACGAAGGAGGGCCGGTCCCACCGGTCAGCCTCCGGGTTCGCGCGAGGATCGGTTTGTGGCGCCGGATCTGGTGCGGCTGCGCGGGAATAACCCCGTAACCCCCGGTGTTGCTAAAATCTGACTGGTCCGAATTAAACCAGTGGGCCCAGCCCAATTATTTGAAGTTTCTATTAGGGAAATAATTCCAGAAATTAGCTGATCTTTACAAGGCCATAACTTTGTGTAGAAAACTCCAAAAAGAGTGAGACCAATTTTGTTGGATTCCTCATGAGGAGTACTTCACAGAGAAACCAAATTTTGGCTATGAAAATGCCCAGGAATTTCTGTAGAATTGTTTTTAGTAAATCCTTTAGGGATTTATCACAGGAGCAATTCTTTATGAAATATTCCCAAATTTGGGTAGCAAATCCTCTTCATAGATACTGATCTCCAGTAAAAATTTGGGCTTCATTGGAGGTCATTTTCTAGGTCAAATTACGTTCTCAAGTTCAGCCTTTATTTGAAAATTCAAATTTAAACAGAAGCTTTTTCAGAAACTCCTGTCTAAGTTCAAAAATTCATATCTCTCTGATGGTAGCTCAAAAAATGGTGAAACAAATTTTGTTAGATCCATGGACACTTACCCTAATCAGATCTTCCATTTCTAGCTATGTCAAAGCTCCTGATTTGGGCTAAAAATTCAGATAGGCATTGTACTTGTAGGAATTTTAAAGACTACATTATGCAATGACATGTCTCCAAATTTGGCTCAAGTCATCCTTAGAGAGTCTAGTATCCACTGTAAAATTCCCAAAGCCAATTAAGGATCCTAAATAGCAGTAGCTATGAATAGAAGTCCAGTTCTTATAAATCCTTAATACTTATACATGTATTTCATTACATTTCATAATAGTGACCGAAGTTGAGGACGCACCGGAGCCGTTGGACGTCCTCCCACCAGAAGCTGACTTTCCGTTTAACTCGCAACCAGGCAAGCCCCGGTTTGCACTTAAGTACCATTTATAAAGTTTTTCATTTGTATCACTTATGTCTAGGTTGAATTGTATGCATTAGAGTTAGGGTGATTGAAACCCCACTTGCATAGCCTTTTAAATCCTATAAAGGGTTGGGTAGTTTACAAACTCGATGAGTAGAGAATGCCATGCTAATGTATAGGATCTCGGTAGAAGTCGAGTGGTTGGAAGCTACTCGCGAGATAGTACTTATCACCGGGAAGAAAAGAGGTAGATAATGGCTTGAGTTGTATGAAAATGAGACCCAGCAGGGGGGATAGGAAGCAGTGAGCAGAGGTCTCACGTGCGTAGCCCTGTTGGTGTCGGTTGAGGACCGTCCGTGTGTGGCCCTGCTGGACAAGTATCGAACAGTACCGGATGCATACTGGCATATGGGAACCAGGAAACCGATGTAATTGGTTAACCTGGGTGTCGAGGCTTACCCAACCGTAAATAGGAGTGGGTTGAGGGTAGCAAGGTGTAAATCTGCCGGTGGGCACAGTCACGCTCCACGCGGGGACCTCCTACCCGTTACGGATGGACCGGTTCGACATTTGGGTTGCCTTTGAAAGGTTGTTGCATACAACAGAGTAGGAAGGGGTGTGGAATCACGCTTCTGAAAGTGGGTGTATATGACGTGTTATCCGGGTGTGTCTTGATTGCAATCACCGTCCCTCGCGGTTATTTGAGTACCCGCTTGTTCACTGCGCTGTGACGTAGTAAGAAGTGAAATAAGCCAACTGAAAATGCTGTATTGATCTTAATGTCTTGAATACCTTGATTTCTGTAGATATAGAGCTAATTAAGTTTATATTCCACTTTGGGCATCATCACATCGGAGGAAAGCGTTTCTTGTTTGATTGTGGACTTCCGATGTGAGGGCTGCCTAAGGCTCATTAAACCGCTGCTATAAAACTGAAAGTAAGGATCAACTTATAGGCGTGTCTTTATTGCAAAGTCCTTTCCTATCTTACATATCCTTGCACGTAGAGTTCCATGCCTAGGGTTGACGGTTAAGACTTGCTGAGCCTTCGTGCTCACGGTTGCAATATTTGAGCTGTGTGCAGGTGAGAGTTATGAGGAAGGTTCCGAGGATGAGGCGATGCCCCCGTCGGGGTACACGGCCGAGCTGGAGCCATGCACGCCGCCGTGATCTCCGGCTCCATGCTGCTAGTGTGTAGCGTCCCCGGGCTGGACGGCTGCACTTTTGCTTAGTTAGGGTTTGAGAGCAACTATGTATATAACTTCCGCTGTTAATTAGGTTTTGTAAAAAGACTTCCGCTGTTTTATATCAAATAAAAGTTTGTATGTTATCCTTTATTCTTTTCGTGTGTGCTGTTGGGTGTCGCATCGCACGGCACCACCCTATGCGATTCCTGGAGTGGGTGAACCACGGGGTGGTCCCCACAGCCCTGGTATCAAAGCCGCATTGGGAATAGCACGCTCGAAAAGAGCCTATTTTTGAAAAACTTAGAAGTAGTCGAGTGAGGATTAGTCTTTAAGCCCGCATAAGGTCTATGATAGTAGTAGTTACTAAGGTGGAAAAGCTAACTTATGTGTTATACATTCTGTAACGACACTCCGACGTCAGGTAAGAGGTAAGGTACGCCACCGCAAGCGGATCAATTGCGGTAACTCCCCATACGAGTAATAGTATGGAAGGTTATACCGTGGCTTGGCACGGTAGTTAATATGAGTCTCTGAACCTCTTCATGGTTCTGAGAGCATATGAAAACGCTGATCTCCAACGTGCTTTAGGCAAAAGTGAGAATACCCCATCGTGTGGTAAGCAACACGATAGTATGCAACTCTTGAACGTTCAATGTTCAAAGGGCCATACGCAGCGCTCGCCATCGGCGTGTCTCAACGGTCATGAGGCAGTAGGTGGTATCCGTTGGGTTGATAAAATTCCCAACCGTGACGACCCGTTCGCGCTCTACTCGGGTTCCCCGTCGTGTGGTGTGAAAACACGACCATGTACCTTGAGACGTGGCTTGACTCAAGGACGATCCATATGGCAATGATACGGATCGTATGTTTTTATTATGATATGGAACTGCCTGAAATGCTAAAACCTTTGTGTGCACCATTATTGTGTGTTTTTCTGCAGGTACATTAACCACGTTAGCGCATGACGTGTAGAAATCGTTTGTGAGTGACGTCCTTAGTCCACCATTTGACACGTATAAGCCGGAATACCGGTTTAGGATTTTTCTTTGGTGAGGAAACGTAGTACCGACTGCATAAAAGTTTATTTTCAAAGAAAAGTGTCACAATGAAGTCTAGGAATTCATTTAGGTGTTAGTAAACTTCCATATTGAACTAAGAGTCAATTGAGAGTATAGGTTCAGTCTCAAAAGCTTAGGAATAATCTCCCCTGTTTTCGGCAGAAATTTTGCTGAACTTGAACAGGGCATAACTTAAGATTGGTTGAACCAATGGAGGTATGGGATACCGTTCTGGAAAGGTTTAGAAGTCCTCTACAACTTTTCTGTAGAGTTCTAGAACAAAATCTCCCTCCAAAGGGATGAAAATCTCAGATGAAAAGGTGCTGTCCAAAAACAGGGCAGACCAAATGCTCTCTGGAATTTTCTGTATTTCAACCAACACACTTAGTTTCACCGTTCGACGTCCAGTGGCTGTTGTAAAACAGCGAGTTGGAGTCGAAGGGTTTATGCATTTGACATATCACTTCGAGTTAGTACATGTTTGGGTCCAATACAATAGCGAGGAAGTACGCATGCTAACACACTTAACATCCCGTGGTGACCCCGATGGTTGAAATGAACTTTTAACCCATAAAGTTCAATACTTTGGAACTCGATCGTATGACACAGTCCATGGATGTATATGGTGCATAAAGTTTATACTTTATCCATATGTGTGATTGTTATGCGCATTGTTTATCCCATTCTCGCATTACTATTGTATAGATCGGATGAGCTAAACCCACATGTGCTGATCATTTGAGTGGTATGAATGCAGAATGGTGCGGACACGTTCAACGCAAGAGGAGGGAGGTCCGAGTTAGGTTCGTGGTGATGAGTCTCCACCTCCGGAGCAAACCACGATGCAGCAGCAACCACCTCCTCCACCGCCAGAACTTCCAAGGAATCTTGCGGAGGTTCTCGCCGCAGTGCTCGGCTCGCGAAACGAGCAAACCGAGTTGCTGCGGATGCTAGTGCAGCAAAATGCGTCCCATCAGGGAGGACGCCAAGACAATGGGCAACGCCAGCCCCAACAAAGCTCGTATTCAGAATTCATGGCGACCCATCCACCGGTCTTCACGGAGGCCGAAGAACCTTTGGAGGCGGACAGCTTTATCCGCACTCTAGAGGCAAAGTTCGGGCTGCTACGATGCACCGAACATCAGAAGGCGCTGTACGCAGCGCAACAGCTTCAAGGAGAAGCCGGTACCTGGTGGGCGAACTACACCGCCTCCTTACTGGCTGGCCATGCCGTCACATGGACGGAGTTCCGGGAGGCGTTCCGCGCCTATCACATACCTCCCAGTGTGATGGAGATGAAGCTCCAGGAGTTCCTGGCGCTACAGCAAGGCGAGAGGAGTGCTAATGAGTACTCCAGGTTATTCAACCGGCTGGCGCAGTATGCGCCAGGATTTGTGGGGACGGAAGACAACAAGCGTAATGCTTTCTTCCGGGGCCTGAATTCAAAAAATGAAGGTCCATCTCGCCCAGAGCAATCGCGGCACATTCAACGACCTCGTTAATGCCGCGATTCTACAAGAAAATGCTCAGCGCGTGCGCGGTTCTGACAAGAGGAAACACAGCACGCTGACGAGCAGCAGTGGTGGAACGCCACAGAAATACCGCGTGGTGTATCGTTCACCATCCGGTCAGAGATGGCAGCCACCGGCGCGACCGCCTCAGTTTCGCGGTCGGCAATATAATGCGCCGGGCTTTCGACCGACGTATCCACCACAGCAACAGCAGCAACAAAGGATGGTACCGCGTGCGCCCCAGTTTCAACAGCGTGCACCGGGATTCCGTCCTCAAGTCGGCGGGACCCCGACACCTTACACGTGCTATACGTGTGGCCGTGTCGGGCACATTTCGAGGGACTGCCCCGAGCCGCGACAGGGCAGGGGTGCAGCACCATATCAGGGTGCTAATCAGCCCCGCAACCAGCCCAAGAAACCAGCACCAAAACCCGGCAATGTCCACCACTTAGCCCTCGAAGACGTGCCGGAAGGCGAACCCGTCCTCGCGGGTACGTTCTCTTACATAGATCATCCCGTAGTCATACTTTTTGACTCCGGTGCCACCCATAATTTCATAAGTCAGTCTTATGTTATTAAATATCAACTGCCTATCATTCCCACAAATAATTCATATTTGATATGTTCCCCGGGTGGGAAAATAACAGCTGATAGAATGGTCTATAGAGCACCATTACAGTTGGGTGGGAATCTATATCCGACTTCTCTAATCATGTTAGAGAGTCAAAAACTTGATGTCATTTTAGGAATGTCATGGCTACATCGCCATGGTGCTGTTCTTGACATCATTCCACGTGTGGTTCGTTTAAACTCTCCACTTCATGAACCACATGTTCTTATTCTTGACCGTTCGGTTCAAGAAGCTCCAGCCACCTATAACACGGAAGCCACGAAACTTGAGGATATTCGAGTGGTCCGTGAATACCCGGATGTCTTTCCGGATGATCTTCCGGGCATGCCACCGGAAAGAGATGTCGAGTTCAAGATTGAACTTGTACCTGGAACGACACCAATCTCACGGAGACCATATAAGATGGCTCCGAATGAGCTGGCTGAACTAAAGGAGCAGCTCAATGATTTTATGAATAAGGGTTTCATTCGACCGAGTTCCTCGCCATGGGGATGCTCGGCGCTGTTTGTGAAGAAGAAGGATGAAACCTTGAGGTTGTGTGTGGACTACCGACCTCTCAACGCCGTCACCATCATGAATAAATATCCACTGCCCCGCATCGATATTCTCTTTGATCAACTTGTGGGTGCGAGTGTATTTTCCAAGATGGATCTTCGCTCCGGATATCATCAAATCAAGATCTGAGCGGAAGATATTCCGAAGACGGCCTTCTCGACGAGATATGGGTTGTATGAATACCTCGTCATGTCCTTTGGTCTCACCAACGCCCCGGCACACTTCATGTATCTTATGAACCCAGTGTTCATGCCGGAGTTGGACAAGTTTGTGGTGGTGTTCATAGACGACATCTTGGTTTACTCCAAGTCTGAAGAAGAACACACCAAACACTTGCATATCGTACTGCAACGATTAAGAGACCATAAGCTTTATGCTAAGTTCAGCAAGTGTGAGTTTTGGATCAGCCAAGTGCCATTCCTTGGTCACATTATTTCTGCAGAAGGCATTGCAGTTGATCCAAGCAAAATCGAACAAGTGCTGAAATGGAAGTCCCCCACATCAGTCCATGAAGTCAGGAGTTTCCTCGGGTTAGCAGGATATTATCGGAGATTCATACCAAATTTCTCCAAGCTTGCTAAGCCGATGACTGAACTGTTGAAGAAGGGGATCAAATATGTTTGGAGCTCAGCTTGTGAAGAAGCTTTCCAGGCATTAGTGAAGCATCTTACAACAGCCCCGGTGTTAGGTCAACCGGATACGACCAAGCCCTTCAACGTATATTGTGACGCGTCCGGTATCGGGCTTGGCTGTGTATTGATGCAAGGAGGCAGAGTGGTCGCCTATGGCTCACGTCAACTTCGTAACCACGAGCAGCACTATCCGACTCATGATCTTGAGCTCGCTGCTGTGGTATTGGCCTTGAAGATGTGGAGGCACTATTTGCTTGGGAACTTAGTGCACCTCTACACCGACCACAAAAGTCTGAAATATATATTCACTCAAAAGGAGTTGAATATGCGGCAACGGAGATGGCTAGAACTGATCAAAGACTATGAGATCGAGATTCACTACCATCCCGGTAAGGCAAACGTGGTTGCCGATGCCTTAAGCCGCAAATCCCATGTCAACAATCTGTCCATCACCCCACTTGATGAGGAGGAGCCGAGTCTGTACTTGGTTCCATATGGGGCGTTATATAATCTTGCCCTCATACCAACCATAAGAGAGGAGATTATGGAAGCTCAGAGGAAGGACATGGGAATGTCGCACATTCGGAGAAGGATGAAGAATGGCGAAATGAAATGCTTCCGAAGAGATGAACACGACACGCTATGGTTTAAAGACCGTATAGTGGTACCCCGTGACATGAAGCTTCGGAAGAAAATCTTGGACGAGGCTCATTTGTCCAAGTATTCTATTCATCCGGGCAGCAACAAGATGTACCAGGATCTGAAAACCAGATTTTGGTGGACACGGATGAAAAGAGAAATCACGAAATACGTATCCGAATGTGATACGTGTCAGCGTGTGAAGGACGACCATATGCGTTAAGCCGGACAGCTGCAACCATTAAACATTCCAGCGTGGAAGTGGGAGGATATCAGCATGGACTTCATAGTCGGGTTACCTCTCACGTCTCACAAGCATGACTCGATTTGGGTGATAGTCGATCGACTAACCAAGTCAGCTCATTTTATCCCCGTACATACAAAGTACGTGGCCAAGCAATATGCGGAGCTGTACATTGCAAAGATCTTATGTTTGCACGGTGTTCCCCGCTCCATCATTTCAGATCACGGTGCGCTGTTTGTCTCTCGGTTTTGGGAACAGCTGCACACATCACTGGGAACCAAACTGATCCGAAGCTCCGCGTATCACCCACAGACAGATGGTCAAACTGAACGGGTGAATCAAGTGCTTGAAGACATGCTACGCGCTTGTGCCATCCACCACGGCAAGAATTGGGACGATCATTTGCCGTTGGCGGAGTTTTCTTACAACAATGGCTATCAAGCTAGCATCAAGATGGCGCCGTATGAAGCTCTCTACGGCCGGAAATGCCGCACACCTCTCAACTGGTGCGAGTCCGGCGAGCGAGTCATCTACGGCATTGAACTTGTGAATGAAGCTGAAGAACGAGCGCGAGTGATACAAGCCAACCTCAAGGCTGCTCAATCCCGTCAGAAGAGCTATGCGGATAAAAGACGCCGCCCTCTCCACTTCGACATCGGGGACCATGTTTATGTCCGTGTGTCTCCGATGAAGGGAGTTCACCGTTTCGGGGTGAAGGGTAAACTTGCGCCGCGGTTCATTGGTCCGTTCACCGTCATTGAAAGATGCGGACCCGTGGCCAATCGCTTAGATTTACCGGCGTCGCTCGCAGGGATTCACAATGTCTTCCACATCTCTCAGCTGTGAGAGTGCCTCAAGCCCTCAGCTGAAATCCGCACTGAAGACATAGAAGTTCTTCAACCGGACCTCACGTACACGGAGTATCCAATCCGGATCATCGATGAAAAGACTCGTGCCACAAGAAACCGGACCTTATGGTTCTACAAAGTCTTGTGGAGTAACCATACCGCTGATGAGGCGACATGGGAAAGCGAGGATTATCTACGCACGTATTATCCGGACTTGCTATCATCATATACCCGGTAAAGTTTCCCAACTTTGCTTTTCCTTTGGAATCTCGGGACGAGATTCTTTTTAAGGGGGGAGGGATGTAAAATCCCCAAAAGTGGTAGCAAGAAAAATTCAGCTCATGTACACTTATGAAAAATGAGGGGAATTAAAACTTTGAATTATAATAAGTGTGAGTAAAAAGTGAGGGTTTATACTTCCCAAAACTTCCAAACATGGAGATCTAAATTCACAACTTGGATCTTCATAGTCCAAATATTCAACCTTCCAAATTTCAGCTCATTTGGAGGAGTTTTAATATTTGTTTGGGATTAAAAGGAGAAGCCCTCTAATCTGAATTTCAAATTCAGTTGCAAATTCCAATTCCCTCAATTTGAAAATTGGGTTTCACAAATGTGTTCTCCCCCTTTTAATAAGCAGCCATGCCAAAAATTGGAAAATTTGGAGCTGGTTTGCCATACTTTTGAGGCAATATAAAGTGGAGAATTCAAACTCTTTTTCAAATTCAAATGATCAATCCACATCCAATTTTCATACCCGAATTCAAACTATTTGAATTCAGCAAATTCAAACTATGA
Organism: Neostapfia colusana; assembly: GCA_030760725.1. NCBI lineage: Eukaryota > Viridiplantae > Streptophyta > Magnoliopsida > Poales > Poaceae > Neostapfia > Neostapfia colusana. The sequence goes on along the minus strand of JASWHV010000008.1, from coordinate 49,917,924 downwards.
CTTGGGGTTGAAGTCAAGTCTTTAATGTTGAGTTGCTGGGGTAAAATATCAGAGAAAATTGGATAAGAATTAGAAATAGTGGGGCCCAATTGTCAGCCACACAAAGCAAACCAACCGACTGTTTTTCCTTCTCGGGTCATCACCGCGCGCCAGCTCCTGAGCAGCCAGTCGCCCGACGTTGTCCACCGAGCTACTTGCCCCAACATCGGTTCACGCGCGTGGCCGGTTATAGCGGCAGCCAAGTGCCGTATCTGCCCTCATCCTCATTACCCCGCAGCCTCTCCACGCTCTGCTCGAGCCTCACGAACCCAAACCCCGCCCGGCGGAAGAAACCTTCGGCTCATCGACGCCCGGCGAGCTCGGCGTGCCTCCCGCGCGGCTGAGCCACGGGATCGTTGTGCCAGGTCTCTCTCCTGCTCCCCGAAGCCTCAAGTGAACACCAGCACCGGTGGTTGGCGCCTACGAGCTGGAATTCCCTTCGGAGCTCCGGTGTTGATCGCCGGTACGCCACACCGTCGCCCGATGGATTTGCGGCCTGTTCCGATCAACAGAAAGGTCCCTGAGGTGCGTGAGGAACCCTTCCTCCTTCCTTTCCACCAGTTCCTGCTTTCTTAGCTCCGGTACCGAGTATTTTGAAGTTTGGCACCGGCGGTTCTTTAGGAACCCGAGGACTCTTCGAAGAAATTCGTTGTGCTCGGGGTAGTTCCGCTCTAGATAAGCTTATAGTAGCTCCAGCACAGGCTTGCGCATCTCCCCGAAGTTCTAGCAGCTCAAATGAGCAAGTAGAGATGCCGGGTATCGAGTTTTTGTCGCCGCCGGAGTTTTGCGGGCTCGGGTCGCCGGTGAGGTCCCATCTCCGGTGGTTTCCATGGGAAGCGAGCCATGGGTCGGTGTTGTCCATGGGACACTGGTGCTTGTGGAGCCAACCCTAGCCTAAAAGACCCAATGCTGAGGGAGAGCGAGGTCGCCGAAGTAAGGTTCGACATGGTCGCCGGTGCAAGCACCTTTCCGGCCGTTGTCATCGGCCCCCGACCCCACCATCGTGTTCAGCAAAGTGTAGAACTCACAGGCGGCGAGTTTGACGAAGTTTGGACCACAGGAACCCCGTCCCGGCGAGCCTCGCCGGCGTGCGCCGCCGCGGGAGGCGCGGGCAGCGCGAGGAAGACGAAGGAGGACCGGTCCCACCGGTCAGCCTCCGGGTTCGCGCGAGGATCGGTTTGTGGCGCCGGATCTGGTGCGGCTGCGCGGGAATAACCCCGTAACCCCCGGTGTTGCTAAAATCTGACTGGTCCGAATTAAACCAGTGGGCCCAGCCCAATTATTTGAAGTTTCTATTAGGGAAATAATTCCAGAAATTAGCTGATCTTTACAAGGCCATAACTTTGTGTAGAAAACTCCAAAAAGAGTGAAACCAATTTTGTTGGATTCCTCATGAGGAGTACTTCACAGAGAAACCAAATTTGGCTATGAAAATGCCCAGCAATTTCTGTAGAATTGTTTTTAGTAAATCCTTTAGGGATTTATTACAGGAGGAATTCTTTATGAAATATTCCCTAATTTGGGTAGCAAATCCTCTTCATAGATACTGATCTCCAGTAAAAAATTGGGCTTCATTGGAGGTCATTTGCTAGGTCAAATTACCTTCTCAAGTTCAGCCTTTATTTGAAAATTCAAATTTAAACAGAAGCCTTTTCAGAAACTCCTGTCTAAGTTCAAAAATTCATATCTCTCTGATGGTAGCTCCAAAAATGGTGAAACAAATTTTGTTAGAACCATGGAGACTTACCCTAATCAGATCTTCCATTTCTAGCTATGTCAAAGCTACTGATTTGGGCTCAAAATTAAGATAGGCATTGTACTTGTAGGAATTTTAAAGACTACATTATGCAATGACATGTCTCCAAATTTGGCTCAAGTCATCCTTAGAGAGTCTAGTATCCACTGTAAAATTCCTAAAGCCAATTAAGGATCCTAAATAGCAGTAGCTATGAATAGAAGTCCAGTTCTTATAAATCCTTAATACTTATACATGTATTTCATTACATTTCATAATAGTGACCGAAGTTGAGGACGCACCGGAGCCGTTGGACGTCCTCCCACCAGAAGCTGACTTTCCGTTTAACTCGCAACCAGGCAAGCCCCGGTTTGCACTTAAGTACCATTTATAAAGTTTTTCATTTGTATCACTTATGTCTAGGTTGAATTGTATGCATTAGAGTTAGGGTGATTGAAACCCCACTTGCATAGCCTTTTAAATCCTATAAAGGGTTGGGTAGTTTACAAACTCGATGAGTAGAGAATGCCATGCTAATGTATAGGATCTCGGTAGAAGTCGAGTGGTTGGAAGCTACTCGCGAGATAGTACTTATCACCGGGAAGAAAAGAGGTAGATAATGGCTTGAGTTGTATGAAAATGAGACCCAGCAGGGGGGATAGGAAGCAGTGAGCAGAGGTCTCACGTGCGTAGCCCTGTTGGTGTCGGTTGAGGACCGTCCGTGTGTGGCCCTGCTGGACAAGTATCGAACAGTACCGGATGCATACTGGCATATGGGAACCAGGAAACCGATGTAATTGGTTAACCTGGGTGTCGAGGCTTACCCAACCGTAAATAGGAGTGGGTTGAGGGTAGCAAGGTGTAAATCTGCCGGTGGGCACAGTCACGCTCCACGCGGGGACCTCCTACCCGTTACGGATGGACCGGTTCGACATTTGGGTTGCCTTTGAAAGGTTGTTGCATACAACAGAGTAGGAAGGGGTGTGGAATCACGCTTCTGAAAGTGGGTGTATATGACGTGTTATCCGGGTGTGTCTTGATTGCAATCACCGTCCCTCGCGGTTATTTGAGTACCCGCTTGTTCACTGCGCTGTGACGTAGTAAGAAGTGAAATAAGCCAACTGAAAATGCTGTATTGATCTTAATGTCTTGAATACCTTGATTGCTGTAGATATAGAGCTAATTAAGTTTATATTCCACTTTGGGCATCATCACATCGGAGGAAAGCGTTTCTTGTTTGATTGTGGACTTCCGATGTGAGGGCTGCCTAAGGCTCATTAAACCGCTGCTATAAAACTGAAAGTAAGGATCAACTTATAGGCGTGTCTTTATTGCAAAGTCCTTTCCTATCTTACATATCCTTGCACGTAGAGTTCCATGCCTAGGGTTGACGGTTAAGACTTGCTGAGCCTTCGTGCTCACGGTTGCAATATTTGAGCTGTGTGCAGGTGAGAGTTATGAGGAAGGTTCCGAGGATGAGGCGATGCCCCCGTCGGGGTACACGGCCGAGCTGGAGCCATGCACGCCGCCGTGATCTCCGGCTCCATGCTGCTAGTGTGTAGCGTCCCCGGGCTGGACGGCTGCACTTTTGCTTAGTTAGGGTTTGAGAGCAACTATGTATATAACTTCCGCTGTTAATTAGGTTTTGTAAAAAGACTTCCGCTGTTTTATATCAAATAAAATTTTGTATGTTATCCTTTATTCTTTTCGTGTGTGCTGTTGGGTGCCGCATCGCACGGCACCACCCTATGCGATTCCTGGAGTGGGTGAACCACGGGGTGGTCCCCACATCTTGTGTCTCATATATACATATATATATATATATATTTCAATTCATTTTCTAAAGTTCTAAGCACTGCTAAGCACATAACATGACAACTATCTATTCTAAGATAATCCCACCAATGTTACAACAAATAATATGGAAAAACTAAGAAAACATCCTAACTTGGGTTTCATATTTATGACGACATGCAAATTATCTAACTAGTTTCTCTAGAATAAGAATAAAGTGATCAAGGAACACTTGCCTTCACTTTGCTGCTTAGAAATGTTAAATTCTTGTTCTTGAAGATTAGGAATTGGCTCTTGTGCTGGTTTTATCCATGTATATGCACACAAAACAATACAAAAACATACAATAAGAAATATTACAACATATAGCAATCGTTGCAAATTTACATGTAACTGTTATATTCATTGATAATTCATAATTTTTTATATATTTATGTTATATATAATACATTTTTTCATTTGCTAGTGTGTATAAAATGGTTAATAACATGATATATGTATTTATATTTAGTTTTTGTTATGATAAACCTTTTATTTATAACTTTATAGCAATTCATAATAACTTTAGAGTGTATATATGAATATATACTACTTTTATTATAAATTCAGACCAAAATAATGTTTTAAAAGTATTTTATAACTATTTCTAAAGTATATATTGCTTTAATTGTATTTTAAGATCTTAATTATGCATTTTAGATAATTTCCTCTAATTTCCTGCAATATAGATTGTTTTTATTTTGATTTCACTACTACAGAAACCATTATCACAAGCGCCTCATTTTTCAGACCCAGGCGGTCCGTAAAAAAATGCGCCTGTGATGTTGAATGAATTAATAGCCATCTGTGATGAATGAACATCACAGACGACTCGCAACGGCAAACCGCCTTTGTAAACATATCAATTTTCATAGTCGGACCGTGGAGTAAGAGCCGCCCGCAATATTGGCCATTAATACAAGCGGCTGAAGCGACCGGGAGTGCGTGACCTTTGCTGTTACCGAGGGGAACGTGCCTTTGAATTCCATTCGAATCCACCAAACGTCGCGGCCTGGTATACATCAACCACATTTAGCATCAAACAAAAAGAAAACAAACAATTCGGTAATCGATAACAAACATTCATCATAAACCAACATTCAATAAAAATTAAATTTTTATAGACAACAAAAGAAAACAACGGACGATCGCCAGATCCTCCGGTGGTAGAAGAACCCCACACTTGTCGGCGATCGCCTCCACCAACTTCCTGCTGCCTTCCACCCCAAGCACCTCACCGACCGTCTCCCGCATCGCGTCAAGACGACCGACCACTGCGCTTAACCCGAAGAGGTAGTGGGCTATGGTGTCCATTCCAGGACATACTGGAAGGTGACCAAGACCTAGAAGCTCCATGGCGTCAGATTTACTGTTAAATGCATCCTTCGCCATGTGTCGGTGCAACGGTGATAGGTCATCTCCCTGTGCCTTAAGGGCAACCAAACTCTGCTCTAGAAAAGTGACTTTCCTAAGCAGGTGCACTCTCTCTTCCGCCCAGGAAGGCGACGGAGGCGCGGTTGGAGCCGGGGACAGAGGCGCGGTTGGAGCCAGGGACGGAGGCGCGGTTGGAGTCGGGGACGGAGGTGCAGTTTGAGCCGGAACGGAGGCACGGCGAGTGGAGAGCATGGTCGGGAGCACTTCATCGGTGGTTCCATTGAGACTAGGGCTACGGTGCAGGGAGGAAGACGAAGACTAGAGGGAAGAGGAAGACTGTGATGGTGGTGCAGAGAAGGGGAAGGTGCAAGTTATAATGGTGCGGAGAAGGAGAGGTCCGATCATTTTGAATTATGCGCGCGAATGGCAACGACCGCACGATACAGGCGGACTGTGGAGTAGGCACAACTTGCAATATTGGCCATTAATACAAGCGGCTGAAGTGACCGAGCGTGCGCGTCCTACATTTTCGGTTACCACGCGAGGGGAACACACGCAGTACGTGCGTCCTTAGAGTTACACAGGCGGATAATCTTACGTTACAAACTGCCTATGATAAACATTCTTCGCAGGCGGGCAGTCGTAGGTAAAGAACTGCCTGCGATAATGGAGTTATCATAGGCGGATACTCTTTACGTTACAAACCGCCTGTGCTAAAGATTCTTCACAGGCGGCTAGTCATAGGTAGAGAACCGCCTGTGAAAAAAAAAGGAAAATTATATACTCACACGAACAGAGGAAAAATAGAGCTCACAAGTACACATAGGGATGAAGCACCACTCAGCCGGCCATGGCTTCAAGTGCTGTGTATTTCACTGTTAAAGTCTATGGCCAACTCAATGCCAATATTTCACTGTATAAATTTTGTTAATTTTTTTAAAGCATTCCAACATGTCAAAATTCAAATATTAGAAGAGAAAAAATTGTCAATTTAAAATATTAAAGGTTCATTACAATATTATAAATATATAAAATATATGTCATACATTTTTTCCAGCATTGACATCTTCTCGCATATAGGGTTTCAAATACTTTTTAATGCTTCTTTCTACGCGCTTGATGTTGTCTGGATCGGTGAAAAGGCACATATCTTCATATTGATTATATTCCTCTTCATTATCTCCCACATTCTCAACCCCAACATATTTTGCTTTTCAGAAACAACTACGTGCATCTTCTCAGTTCTTAGATCCTTTACATAAAAAACTTGTGCAACATGATCGGCGAGAACCCACGGGTCATCTTTATAACCCACTTTGTTCAAGTCTACCAGTGTTAGCCTGTAGTTGTCCACTTTCACACCATCAGGATGTTTGACCCATTGGCACTAAAACACTAGCATTTGCATTCTTTCGCCATAATCGAGTTTCCATATTTCCTCTATGAACCCGAAGTATGTGGTCTTCTGCCCTTGTGGATCATAAGCCTCTATACGAACACCACTATTTTGTGCAACACTCTTACCGTCTTTTTCCTTAGTGTAAAATGTGTAACCATTAATATCATATGTTTGCCATGATGTCATCAAAGCAAATAGGCCAGAAGCTAACTTGTTCATTGTTGCCTCTTCATCAGAGTCTCCATATGGTATATTTTGACCATTAACCATTCAGTAAAACATATTCTATGCTCTTTCATGATCTAATCCTCGATGCGGCCTTGGTTTTTTCTGCGAAGCTCAACGTGTTCCTTGATGTACGACTCAGATATTGCAAGCTGTTGTAGTACACCAAAATGTGCACAATATACTAATTTGCAATCCTGAACAATATAAGTGTTCTTACCCACTTTGCCTCTCCCACATAGTCTACCCTCATGTATTGGTATAGGCACACCTATCGGCTTTTCATCTTTGATGTAATCAGCGCAACCCTCAATCACTTCTTCAGTAGTGTATCCTTCCATAATTGAACCCTCTGGGTGAGCATGGTTCCACACATAACCCTTTAATATTTCTAAATATCTATCTAACGGAAATATATGATGTAAATATAGTGGCCACAATGATTTTATCTCATCAACAAGATGTATGATTAGGTGTACTTGCATATTGAAAAAGGATGGTGGGAAACACATCTCAAGCTTGCACATAGTCTCGACGATGTACGTTTTAAAATAGTCTAAATCTTCCCAGGCTATCACCTTTTGCCATACTGCATTGAAGAAGTAACACAAATGTGTGATGACAACTTTTACATGCTCAGGTTTGATGACCCTTAATGCAATGCAAGGAACACTTTCATCATCATGTGACAGTCGTGAGAATTAGAGTCGAATAAAGAGAAGTCTTTCATCGATACTAGTTTGTGGATTTTGGATGAGAAACTCGTGGGCACTCTGATCCCACGCAATCATTCCCAAATTGCCTTTTCTCCTGTAGGGTCAAGTTGTAGCTGGCTGGGGGAAGGTAATGCTTCCCGTTGGCCTTTCTACCACCTGAAGCTCTGGTCTCATATCAAGATTTACTAGGTCCATACGTGATTTTAACCCGTCTATTGTTTTCCTCAGCATTTCCAGCAAGGTACCAATGATGTTGTCAAATACATTCTCTGTAATGTGCATCAAATCTAAACTATGGCAAATTTCCAGGTTCTTCCAGTATGGAAGATACTTGAAAAAAATCGATTGTTTCTTGAAAGCTGTGTCAGTTGTATCACCCAAAGATGTAATTTTCTTTCTCTTTGTTCCTTTATATTTTTTGCCCTTACCGAAAGCAACCTGAATGTTCTTGACCATTTGAAACACGAGTTTTCCACTGTAACGTTATGGTGCATTATCTTTTTCGATTGTGTTATGTAATTGTTCCTTCATCTTCCTGTACTTGTGTGTATCTGTCAAGAACCACCGATGTCTCATGTACACCGTCTTTCTGGATGAAGTGAGGTACGAAAATTCAGTTCCATCCACGCACCCTACACAACCTTTCTTCCCTTTCAATTGTTCTGATAATATAAAATGTCCAGGATAATCATGCACGGTAACGAATATCATTGCTCTTAGCGTGAAATACTCCCGCTTGTACTCATCCCATGTACTTACCCCTTCATTCCACAATTTCGCCATATCTTCTATTAGAAGTTCCAAGAACACATAAATTTTGATGCCGGGTTGTTTCAGACCTTGTATAAGAATAGATAACAAAATATATTTTCTTTTGTGACACAACCACGTCGGTAGGTTGTACATCGTTAAGACCACGGGCCATGTGTTGTGTATGCTCTTTTTTTACCAAACGGATTCATTCCGTCTGTACCCAAGGCAAACCTTACATATCTAATTTCCTTTGCAAACACTGGATACTGAATATCAAAATTTTTCCACTGGGTTGCATCACAAGAGTGTCGAATATGTTTTTCATTCTTTCTGCGCTGCTCGGAATTCCAACGCATAAGTTCAGCCTCGCTAGGGTTTGAGAACAAACGCTTCAGGCGATCAATTACTGGAAGGTGCCACATCACCAAGGCATAATTTTTTCTCTTATTCTTCCCGCCTACATCGTCAGAAGTATCATCATCATCACCTTCATGGCCTATAATATTCTTCAGAGTCTTATTCATATTGGTAACATACTGGTAATTGTAGTCCTTCTTGTATCTAATGACACCGCAGATGGGGCATCTTGTTGCGAGGTCATTCTCTTTGCGATACATAATACAATGGTTCACACAAGCGTGTATTTTTGTCACACCTAGTGACATCGAGCAAAGAAGTTTCTTCGCTTTATAAGTGCTTCTGGGCAGTTTATTGGGCTTTGGAAGAATTTCTGCCAAAATATTCAAAAGATCAGAGAAACTACAATCAAACCATCTGTGTGTGGATTTCAACTTTAGTAGTTCTAGGACTGCATGCAATGTAGTAAACTCTTTATCACGACCCTTTGATTCATCATATAAGAGCTCCGTCGCCGCATTCTGCAATGTCTCCATTTTACTTCAACCTTTACTTGCTCCCGTAGAAATCAATAGATGTAGTTCGATATTGACGCAACATCTCCTCACAATCAAACTCATCATCATCACCATCATCATCCTGATTGTCACTACAATAATCTATATGAGCATTATCATCATCAAAACCTCTCTTATCATCTTTATCCACCTCATCTGTATCTAACTCACCATGCTCTGTCCATATTATGTAGTTTTTTTTTGAAACCCATTTTCACCAAATGAGATTGGATTACTATAGTATCTATCCAAGCAATCTTTTTTTCATAATCGATACATGGACATAATATGTCATCTATATTTTGCATCTTCGCATGTCTCTTGGACGCTTCAATAAAGTTTGCAACATTTTGAATTTACATAGGATCAGGTCTTGGCATGTTATACATCCACGCTCGGCGGTCCATCTTCTATGTCAAATTGTAAATATAAAAATATGATAGTAACCATTTCTTGAAGGCAAGTGAAGGCTGAAAGTTGAACACAAGGTTCATAAGCTAGCGTACAATGATGGCACTTGGAGGCGAGGATGACGACGTGCGCGTGCTTGGAGGCGAGGGTGAGGACGGCGATGTGGGATCGGCGGCGAGGGAGAGGACGGCGGTGGCAGCGGCGGTGGCGATGGCCGCCAGGATGGAAGCGGCGGCGAGGTGCAAATGTATTATTTGGCAGCCTGACGGTGTCGATGTGAAATCTCCCGAGTTAGGTTTTTGCGGTGCCCGAGCGGTGATTTATATAGTCGTCCATTACCATAGGCGAGTTTTAATATGGTCCATTAAAAACCGCATGCGATAATTGCCTATTCATAGGTATGCTCTTCAGTTTCTTCTTCCTTTGCTTCATTTTTTATTTAGATTCCAATGCAAATACTCAAACATGTATAGATTCTGTAAATTAAGTCCAAACTCGATGATTCTTTTCTCTATATTATTCAAAAATTAATATATACCAGATGGAACAAAAAGTTTAAAACTTATATATGTAACATTGTTATGTTTTTTAAAATATATAATTAATTTATATGCACATATTATTAAGATTTTCATATCTCCTAAAAATGGATCTTCCACTAAAAGTTGGTTTGAATGGACATATTGTCTTATTTATACATGTATGAATTTTGTTAAATTTTTAAAGCAATCCAACATGTCAAAATTTAAATTACCCATCATTCTAATGAAATGCTCATATACATATGAGGCATTCTTCAAATTTCGAACACACATTGATGTAAACAATTTTGTAAAAATCTGAAAAAATCATAGAGGTTGGTATAATGACTAAAATGTCCCATAGAAAAATTCACTCACAAAATCATTTTATTATATCAGATACAAAAATGACAAATAACCTATTTATTTGTTTTTCATGTTCTGACCAATTTCAACGGTTTTTCCAACTGAAATTTAATGGGCACCAGTAATACTAAATCATATTTATTCTATATTAAAAACCGACTGCTATAATTGCCTCTTCATAGGTCTACTCTTCAGTTTCTTCTTTCATTGCTTCATTTTTATTTAGATTACAATGTAAATACTCAAACATGTATAGATTCTGTAAAGTCCAAACTCGATGATTCTTTTATCTATATTCTTCAAAAATTAATATATAACAGATGGAATAAAAAGTTTAAAACTTATATAGGTAACATTGTTATGTTTTCGTAAACATAGAATTAATTTATATGCACATATTATTCATATTTTCATATCTTCTAAAAAAATGGATCTTCCATTGAAAGTTGGTTTGAATGAACATATTGTCTTTTTTATAAATGTATGAATTTTGTTAATTTTTTAAAAGCAATCCAACATGTGAAAATTCAAATTATCTATCATTTTAATGAAATGCTCATCTACATATGAGGCATTCTTCAAATTTTGAACACACATTGATTCAAACAATTTTGTAAAAATCTAAAAAAATCGTAGAGGTTGGTGTAATGACTAAAAAGTTTCATAGAAAAATTCACTCACAAATTTATTGTATTATGCAAGATACAAAAATGACAAATAACCTATTTATGTGTTAGACTGGACAAGGGGCTATAGCTAGAGAGAGTGTGGTATGAGTACCTTCTTAAGGAAGCTGGCTGCGAGCTACAGGAATGGCCGGAAGGTTAGCGCATTCAGTTATGGCGCCTCGTCGACGGTGCTGCAGCCGCTAGAATCTGAAACGCCTTTATAATAAGCAGTTGCCGCACCCTTCCTCATCTTTCTTGTAGCGCCCTTCCTTCTTTCTCGCTCTTCATAACCATAGCGTCTGCAGGATCCTCGTCTCGCCTCCCCGCTGGTGATCATCAAGGCTGAAAATGCAAGCAGCCGTCGCTGGCGCTCCCGGAGTCAAGCTCTCTAGCCAAGCGACAACCTTCTTGTGGCCCGCCGGTGAACAACCAGGGAGCCAGGCTGCAACATTCTAGTGGCCTGCCGGTGAACCGCTCCGAATGGTCATCTCTCGTCCTAGCAGCTCCGTCAACACAGTTGGCGACCCAAAGTGATGCAACCGATACCACAGAGGTCATGTTGAACAGCACCGTTATCGAGACCACTGTCACGTCCTCCGGTGATGATGTCGAGCACTTCCTTTTGCAGGTTCGCGGGAACAACCCGGGGCCCCTTATCGTCGGTCTGAACACAGAGTGGTACGACGTCAAGAACCCGGACGGGCGCAAGTCGTACAAGACGGCAGTCCTGCAGCTCTGTGTGGGCCGCCACTTCCTCGTCCTCCAGATCATTCACATGGACTATGTCTCAGAGAGTGCCCTGAAAAACTTCTTCGCCTATCCGCACAACATATTTTCTGGCGTCAGTATCAGTAGCGATGTAAAGTGGCTACGCGAGGACTACGGCTTCGAGGTAGCAAATGTGGTTGAGCTCCAGGACTTCGCCGTGAAGGTGCTGCACCGGTCGGAACTCATGTCAGCGTCGCTCAAGACCCCGGCGCTCAAGGTGATGAATGTGCACATCGACAAGGCGAAGGACATCAAGTGTGATAAGTGAGATAAGGTGATCCTGTCGCCACAGCAGGTGGAGTATGCCTGCATCGATGTATTTACCTCTTACGAGACTTCTGTGCTGCTGCTCTCTCGTCAGGCTTCCTCACAATCTCTGGTCCGGGAGCAGTGCCCTTCGCCAGGGTACGTCAGCATGTACTCCGATGATGACAAGTATCATGGCTACAAATTGCTAGTACCACATGGCGACAATCTGAGCGTCATCGAGCACCCCACCGGCTACCTGATATGCCCAGTTTGTCCCAACTTGAAGTGCGAATGGAAACGGGACGACATCAACTCTATCCAATGTCATGTTCTGAAAGTTTTGCTCTCCAGTTACGAAATACATAGTGATAATAAGAAGAGCCGGCACCATCGAATGGCGAGGAACCATGGCTGGATGTGACAATTCCTCAACATGCTTTCATATTAGTTATTCTGTTCTGAACTCGAAGTTATATTCTTCAATTTTTTTGGACAATGTATGTGGATTGGATGTTTGTGCAGTCCTTAATAGCCTCTTCTGAAATACTTTCTCGGATAGATGTGCCCATGGTAATCCTACTTTGTTTTCCTCTTACTTAACTATGATCCTGATGCAACTTTTCCCTGTTGTTTTTTGCTGGTATAATTATTGGTATGCTCTATCCAAGATTAAAGTAAAAGTAAAAACATTTGTACGTATGTTATCCTTGATGTGTCCCGTGTTACTCTGGTCACGATGTTACCATGTTTGTTTCCTGTTACTCTTCATCATTCTAATGAAATGCTCATATACATATGAGGCATTCTTCAAATTTTGAACACACGTTAATTCAAACAATTTGTTAAAACTGAAAAAAATCATAGAGGTTGGTATGATAACTAAAAAGTCTCATAGAAAAATTCACTCACAAAATCATTGTATTATATACAAGAAACAAAAATGAGAAATAACCTATTTATTTGTTTTTCATGTTCTGACCGATTTCAAAGGTTTTTCCATGTGAAATTTAATAGGCACCTGTAATACTAAATTATATTACAAGAACTTTGAATTTAGGCTTTTACAAGCCCGCTTATGTTGATCAAGAATATTAATTAATTCTAAACTTAGTAAACTTTTTTCAAAGGCAGTTCTATATTAAAAACCGCCCGCGATAATTGCCTCTTCATAGGTATGCTCTTCAGTTTCTTCTTTATTTGCTTTATTTTTATTTAAATTCCAATATAAATACTCAAACATGTATAGATTCTACAAATTAAGTCCAAACTCGATGATTCTTTTTTTTCTATATTCTTCAAAACTTAATATATACTAGATGGAACAAAAAGTTCAAAACTTATATAGGTAACATTGTTATGCTTTGGTAAATATAGAATTAATTTATATGCACATATTATTCAGATTTTCATATCTCCTAAAAAGATGGATATTCCACTAAAAGTTGGTTTGTATGAACATATTGTCTTATTTATACATGTATGAATTTTGTTAATTTTTTTAAAGCAATCTAACATGTCAAAATTCAAATTATCCATCATTCTAGTGAAATGCTCATATACATATGAGGCATTCTTCCAATTTTGAACACACATTGATTCAAACAATTATGTATAAATCTGAAACAAATCATAGAGGTTGGTATGATGAGTAAAAAGTTCCATAGAAAAAGTCACTCACAAAATCATTGTATTATGCAATATACAAAATGATAAATAACCTATTTATTTGTTTTTCATGTTCTGACCAATTTCAAAGGTTTTTCCATGTGAAATTTAATTGGGACCTGCGATACTATATCATATTACAAGAACATGGAATTTGGGAATTTACAAGCCCCCTTATTTTGATCAACAATATTAATTAATCCTAAACATAGTAAACTTTTTTCATAGGCGGTTCAATATTAAAAACCATCTAAGATAATACATCTTTGCAGGCGGTGTTTAATTCAACTTCGAGGAGGAGGAGGGTCGCACACCTGTCGCACTTCTCTGCACTACCGGCCGCAATTAAGTTCTCCGCAGCTCTTCCTTCTCGGGCCGCTTGTCTCCGTTTGTCATCAATGGAAGACGCGCTTTTATCTCGCCTGTTTCTTCACCACCGGCCGCAATTAAGTTCTCCACACCTCCTCCTCCTCGGGGCACGTGTTTCCCTTCCTTCCAACTCCAGCCGCTCTGTCGTTGAACTCTTAGCGATCGACCAACTCCAGTGCCACCGCCGCCTGCCGTCCACTGTTTGCCATCGCCATCGTCGTCGTCACTGTCACTACTCCCTCGTATTCTACGTCGTTGTCGTTGTTCATGGATGGGAACTTTGTTAACGACTTGACGCATGGCCGACTCAAGGAGAAGCGCTTGGCGCGACGCAAGAACCACCCCCTTGTATGTACATATGGCACACTGGTTGATCTGTAGTTTTGCTTTCCCATCTTGTTTGTTTTTGGTATTTTCAATTTCATAGCTCGCCATTTGTGTCACTTGTTGTCCAATTTCTCCGCGTAGGGTTTCTCTGTGAAGCCTGAGTCGGGAGACTTAATGAAGTGGCAGTGCATCATCCCTGGTACAGAAGGGGTAAGTCATGAAGAATAAGCACAATCTAGTATAATCATCATCCCCTTATTATTGAATTTCCTTTGTAGACTGACTGGAAATGTGGTTACTACCCACTAACAATCTCCTTTTCGGAGGACTATCCCTTGGTACCTCCGAGATGCGCCTTTCCACCTGGTTTCTTCTACCCAAATGTCCATCTCTCAGGATTTCTCTGCCTTGGGGTTCTTGATCAAGAGATTGTAAGATATAATTATTTTGCTCAAGTAATTAGTAATTGTTGCCGAACTTATTTGAAGTGGTTTCTTATGTTGCTTAAATTGATATTTCATAGGGGTGGTGTCCTAGTATTAATGTCAAAATTTTACTACTTGAAGCTTAGCGTTTGCTTCATCAGCCAAATGCACCCGATGCTGAAAATTATTGCTACAATCTACTTATCAAGGTTAGTAACTTTGTGTTAGTGAGCAACCTAGTTTATATATAATTCCTCATTCGACATTTATCAATTTAAAGAATGTCAATGTTATTTTCAGGATCTAGAGGAATATAAGAGACGTCTTTGGGAGCAAGCTCGACGGTATAGTTTAGATCGATCGATGGGAGCTTTATAGGAATATAAGTTTGAAATGTATAGTTTAGAGGACACACAATGTGTATAAACTATGAAATGTTCATTGAGTTGCGAATGTTTATCTCTGAATTGCAATTTGATTGCTGCTCGATATGTTCATTGTGGCAATGATGCACATTTATTATCACTGCATGGGAACTGGCAACGAACAAATATACTAGAAAGAACATAATTTAAATATTTTTCATGGGCGGTGTTTAACTAAGAGCCGCCTGTTATATAAGGCAGCTCAGGCGGTTATAAATTACAATTTATCTCTGCGCGCGAAGTGGCAACGAACAAATATACTAGAAAGGACATAATTTAAACATTTTTCATAGGAGGTGTTTAACTATAAGCCGCATGTGAAATATACGCCTATATAAGGCCGCTGCGGTTCTAAATTACAATTTACAAACCACCTGTACTAATACATCTTCACATGTTGTGCTTAACAAAGAGCCGCCTGTGAAAATCTGCGCCTTTATAAGGCCGCTCGGTCTCCACGAAAAAATAAACGCTGAATATTTGACTTAGAAGCCGTCAGCCAGCCAAAATTTTCATTTGCCGCCAAAACCCTCGCCGTCGAGCTTCATCCTCGCCATCCTCACCGCCGAGCTTCGTCCTCGCCGTCCTCACCGCCGAGCTTTGTCCTCGCCACGAGATTCATCGTCGTCGCCGTTGCCATCTATGTACCTCGGCCTCTTTCCTTGCTTCTTTCCGTCCTCCCTTCTTTGTCCCCCGTGCCGCCTCCTTCCCTCCCCGCTCCACGTGCCGCCTCCCTCCTCACCCTTGCCGCCGACCAAGTGTCATCCTCGCCCTCGCCACCGCCTCCCTACTCCCTTTTCTGCCCCCTCCGGCACCATCGCCGCCGCAACACCGTGCCTTAATCCTCCCCGCACCGCCTCCTCCTTCCCGACATCTACCCCCACCGTGCGCTGCCCCCTTCCCACTGTCCCCCACCTTCGGTGCTCTCCAACTGCGTCGAGCCCCCCCCCCCTTTAGATTGTTTAGATTACTTGTTTAGAGACCTTGAAAATCGTTTAGATTAATTGTTTAGATTTTGTTTGAAGGTGGACCTGAGAGCAAATTGTTTAGAGGGCAAATTAATTGTTTACATCATAAAGCAAAGCAAATTTAGCTCAATTGTTTCTTTTACATTTTGTGTGTGTGTTCATACGACACCAATTAGTTGTTTAGAATAGTTGTGTTAAAGGAGATAGTCTTGTTGTGCTAACAGGTAGTCCATGTTGTCTTTGTAATCACTGAGTAATATAACAGGGATACATGTTGTCTTTATAAATATAGCATGTTCATTGTATTTTATATATTAGGATGTGATTTTGCATATTAGGATGTCTTTGTAATCACTGAGTACTGTAACAAGGAACCCCTTCTGTTGCTTTTCAAGTTCTAACATGCAAAGCCCTAAGAAGACTAGTGCTGGTAGTAACAATGAAGCCGACAATGTGGAGTTTAGTGACTCCAGCAGTTCAGGCTCGTATCACAGTCCATTAGATCCTTTTCCAAATATAAAAGTTAAAAAGACTTCAGAGGATCTCGAACTGGAATATGATCCTACCTGCAAGGTATGGATCACGAATCTTAACTCCAGCATTTTAAGTTAATATTGGTTGTCAAGTATATAAAGCCTTATAATACTTATGTACCTAGCATAATTGCCAAGACAACGAGGTGACTTTGGGTCCTAAAACTGCAGAAGGTTCTCCAATGGTTGAATCCTCAAATTCAGTCAAGCAAAAACGAGGGCAACGAGGTCCCAACAAGGGCCCATTGAACCGCATCATATACATAACAAGTGTCGGTCCATGTGGGTTCCCCAAGAACCACTGGATTCAGTTACAAAGTACCGAAATGCATGTGGTTGTCTGGTTAGAGACCTCGTGCCGATCACAACCAAGAATTGGAGAAAATTGCTTAAGGCGGACAAGAATGAGTTGTGGGAGAAGTTAAAGAAATAATTCAAGTTTCCAAAAGGCACGGAAGAAGCTGTAAAGAAAGCAACATTGGTGTCTTGCGGCAAGAAGTTTCATGGCTGGAAGAGTGAAATGAATGCTTATGTTAAGGACAATAAGGTCCCAAGCCCGAAGAAGATGGGAAAATCACACAAGCTCAGTGGCCAAAATTTGTTTGTCAAAAGACCACACCTAAGTCTAAAACCCTGAGTGAATCTAGGTCAGAGCTTGCCAAAAAGAACAAATACCATCATCGCTCGGGATCTACCCGATATGCCCCCAAAGTTGAGAAATGGAATAAAATATTAGAGGAAACTGTTAGTAAGGGCAATCTTGACTCGCTACAAGGCTGCGATGAGAGAACTAAGTGGTGGGACTTAGCTTGGTCAGGTTTGACCAGCGAGGGCAAACTTGAAAAGCCCAACTTTGTGAACCAAGTAGAGTAGAAAATGAAAGAAGTAATTGAAAAGCAACAGAAGGGTTTCTTCAACCCGAAGAGGGAGAATAACCAACTTACCACTATCCTAGGCAACCCTGAACACAGTGGACGGGTTCGAGCAATCTCTTCTCAGATGTCTTGAAGAGATGGTTTCCCAAACGATAAAGAGTTATATAGAAGACGTGACAAGTTCTAAGACAATTGAAGATACGATTGATCAAAAGGTCAAGGAATCTGTGAAAGAAACAATAGATAAACTTATAGAATTGGGACAACTAACGCCATAGAATAGAGCAATGATTCTCGTGGCAAAGGAGCATTTGATATCTCCAACTTCCTACCCTAGCAGCGTAGGTTCTGTGCTAGGTTCAAGGTCAATCAATAAGTTCCCTGTCGATGATATTGTTAAGGACACATCTTGTCGTCTTCTTGTACCGATCGACAGAGCAGGGAACAAAACAAAACAGGTTGCCACGGCTATGGCAAAGCCGAATCTTGTCTTCAATGGAAATTCACTTCCGTTGTATTATGTCATGGTACAAGTTCTTCAGATCATTGATAATGATTATGAAGATTATGAAATAGACCACATCACACCTGAGGGGACCACGACTCTAGGTAGGCCATAAACCAGTTAATCTTTTGGCACCGACGTGATATCGTGTTGTTGGACGATGAGCCGAGGTCTAGCCCCGTTGCATCTCAAAAGACTGCAGCCCCATCTTCTTCGCCGAAAGTCCAGGAAGATCCACTCCCGCTATATCCAAGCAAGGATGATAGTAACCTTGCTAGTAAAGATAACCAAGAGAAACCAGTTGAACAACAGCTTGAAGTAGTACAAGAGCAAGTTGCTGGTAGTAAAGAGCAATCAGTTGAACAACAGGTTCAACAACAGGCCAATGTCCAACTTCCGACGAGTACTCCCCGGTTAGTGCCTGTGAAAGTTAGCTCATAAGAAAATAAGGAACCTTCTAAAGAAGTGTCAAAATATTTGGAAAAAAATGAAGAAAAATATTACAAAATCTAATGCCTCTCGTGCTTCACATGAGCCAACATTGGAAAATATTGAGGAGTTAGAAGAAGACAGTGTGAAATATACTTGGGAGACGACTTTAGTTAAACCAGGAGTTTCGGTATACAAGATTCAGGATGTTCCTCCTGAATATGAGAATGGGAAGCCGTTCATGACATCGGCACAGCTTAGCAAACAACCTTTCTCGCTCAGAAGAATGCACGAGTGGTACATTACTGCCAACGCAAAATATGAAATTTGTTACTTCACATTTTGTGTGCCAAAAGGAGCATTCTGGAGCATTTGAGAAGATAAACGATCCCTTCTCTTTGAAGATCTACGGAGCCTTTTCTATCGAAGCATGCTCGAAATCAACCTGCTACTTGTCTGGTGCTTGTAAGTACCTATAATATTTCGTATTTGTTTTTCTTACTACACGCATACACAAGTCATGAGATTATAACAATTCCGGACTTATTCAATAGGATGCAATACATGGATAATAGAAAGTTGAACTACAAGACAGGTATCCTTGACCCTACAGTGATTGCAAAGTCGAATTTTGACTTTCAGGTGCAACGGGACTCAGAACATTATAAGCGCATGACAAAAAAACAATTTGAAAAATAAATCGCAATCCAAAAGAAGGATAAAAAGACAAAGGTTGCAGCCTACCTAGGACATGCCATGTTTAACTCTGTCAGAGATGGCAAGGACCTCGTAAAAGCTCCGTACCACTTCGAGTAAGTTCGACACATGGCATGAAAATAGCAATTATTGCTAGCTTTTAACTTAACATGTGTGCTTGTACGTGTGCAGTAAACACTACATAATGATCTTCATCAAGCCAACGCAGGGTTTGGCAACGGTCTTGGGCTCAGCCGATTACATACAAAGATTTCCTTGACATTTTGGGAACGTACGGTTATTCGATACTTTTAATATACACGCATATATATATATATATATATATATAGGTTGTCAACTCTTATATGACATTCCTTGAATGACAACGCTTGGCGGTTCTATGCGGAAAAACTTGGCGGTCAGAGACCTCCTAATAAGGATGCATTGCATATATCAACATAATATCCTTGTCCCAAGCAGCCTTCTGGGAGCGTCTTATGAGGGTATTATATATGCGAGCATCTTCAGACCGCATGCAAATATAGAATGGATCGTGAGGATGTAAGTTATCCTTAATATTAATATTGTATTTTCTTACTTTTGAGTTTCATTTTCATTGTAACTAGCGTATTTTAATACTATTATGTTATCGTTGTCTCCAGCACATACTAAACCTTGTTATGTGTCTCATTGCAGCACACGAATAATGTGGACGAAGAATGGCCGGTTTCTAGAGATATGCCTGGTAATGTGGCCAAGAAGATTGCGAGTAAACTGTATCACTTCATGCGTCATGAAATTTACCACCGAAATGGGTAGTTCTTCGATGACGCAGGTGTAATAGCTGATGTGCCAGAACTTTGCCAGTACACTGAGCATCAATTTGGTTTTTAGTTAAAAACTTGTAAACTATGAATTGAGATGTACTGTACATACATATATGTATATGAGATGACTTTTTGGTGATATTGTGTCAATGATGCTTTCAAAATATATTGTTTCTACTGTGTGTGAATGTGCAAATGAAATTGACCTAGCAATTAGAAATAACAGCATGTAGTACCTAACAAACAACATGTGATAACATAATTTCACAGACAGCTTATCTTAGGTAACAAACTGCCTGTGATAATATAGTTTCATAGACGGTTAGTCGTAGGTAAAGAACCGTCTGCGATAATAGAGATACACAGGCGGCTAGTCGTAGGTAAAGAACCGTCTGCGATAATAGAGTTACGAAGGCGGATAATCTTACTTTACAATCCGCCTGTGATAAACATTCTTCACGGGCAGACAGTCGTAGGTAAAGAACCGCCTGCGATAATGGAGTTTTCACAGGCGGATACTCTTTACGTTACAAACTGTCTGTGATAAAGATTCTTCACAGGCGGCTAGTCGTAGGTATAGAACCACCTGCGATAATGGAGTTATCCCAAGCGGATACTCTCACGTTACAAACCGCCTGTGATAAAGAGTCTTCACAAGTGGATTTATGAAGGTTAAGACCGCATGTGATAATTTTTTCACAGGCGGTTTAAGTTTCCGCCTGTGAAAATTGCTGATTATCACAAGCTTTTCGTTTTAGGCGGTTTTGAAAACTGCATGTGATAATATATTTAGAGCCGCCTGAGATGAAGCTTGTTATATTAGTGTTTCAGCATTACTTTATTACTTAGAATATATTTTCAGCCTAATAGATTAATTATTTTTAATTTAAGAATATTTTTATGTGTTAGAATGTGAAAACAATTTATTTTATGCATTTTCTATGATTTTTGAGAAATTATTTATACTATTTTTGTTATCTACAGAATTTAATTTGATATTATAAACTGTTTAGTGTCAAAATGTAATGTTTATAACTTTTCCAGGGACCCATATGACTTGTACAGAAATATTTCCCATATATATTAGAAGTACAGGGGCTATTAGATTAAATTATAGTGTATTTCCTATTTTCAGTAAAGTCTAGGGTCTATTTTATAAAATACAGGGTCTAAACATAGTTATTCTGAAACCGCAGGGATGTGGCAATAAAATTTCCAATGGTTATCACTTATTTAAATGTGGGTCGTCGGATTTAAAATGGATGCCTCAGATTTAAAGTAACTGAAGGGGTATATTTGTTCTAGTCAGCCGTACATGTGAAACCGAGGGTGTAGATTCGGCCACATCGCCCTGGCCAATACCAGTGGTCGCGCACTGCGGCGCTCGGCGGCGGTTTCCCTTGCCGGAGTTCTTTGGTTTTTGCTAATTCTTCACTGTTTCTCTAATTTTCTTACTCAAAACCGAAGTAGGCACGATAGGGAATTCACCTAGCGTCTTTGTTTGAACCCGAAAGGTCCGGAAGTTTGTCGGCGACATCAGAGAGCGATGGTTGCCAGTGATCTTCATTTAGAAGATGTTTCGATCATGGAACCAAAGTGTTTTTCAATGAGAAAGCTTCCCTATGATCGTATGAAGGTGTATGAATTGTTGAAAATAGAGGAGAAAGTGAATTACGAAGAATCAAGTTGGGAGCAATGGTCTCATACCGGAAATGTTGGAACTCAACCGGTGGGGAAAACCTTAGGGTTTTGTGTTGCTTAAATAGATGGGAAAGAGGTGGTAGTTCCAGCGCGTCTGATTGCAAAAGACACGAGCATTGGAGGCGCGACCGATCAAGGAATCCACACATGAGATTGAGGAAGAAGGGTGCCTGCTCGGGGTGGATGATGCATAGCATTATTTGTATTTGTTTGAAAATTTGGGTGTTACATAAAGTCACTGCTTCGAACTGCATTTCCCTGTAAAGCTAGGTTACTGGATAAAGATTGTGCTATAGTATCTTGGCATCCATGGTCCAGCTCACCACCTATTCCCCACTCAATTTGAAGAATTTTCTTGTTGGACTCCTTGTCCCTGGACATGTCCATGTCATTTACCTCAAGATTCTTTCTACCCACACCACATTGAGCTGTTGCTCCCAAATAGCATCTGGAATGTCCTGTAAAGTCTCCGGTATTAACTGCGTTGGAGGTACGACAGCAAGCGGTATGCTTGTAGACATCAAAACTGATTTCAGAGGCAGCACATTAGTTTCGCTGTCTTCATCCTCGTCGATGGGAATATCTTCATCTCCATCCTCCAGCTCAAGATCCAAAACTTCCTGTGTACTATATTCCACATAACCATTTCCAATCTCTGGTAATGTTTCTGGCATGCCATTCCCGAGAAGTTGCATCTTGTGAGTGATCCTGTTCATATTCCACGTCCACGGACATGTCCATCACGGCCACATTCTACGGCAGGTCATTCCCTACTGCATCAATCTCGGCTGTTGCTTTCGCCTGCGCACCCTTGAAGTTACTGTTGAGGTCAGCGATGTTGATGAACCAGCACTCCTGGCTTGTACACCAGAACGGGCGGAAGCGTAGGAGCCAAAGGCAAGGCAACCATCCTTACAGGTTAGGGCAAGGCACGTCACCGTCTTCCTTGGAAAGCGGGATCTGTGAGCCAGCATGGATGCCATTGATCTGAGCACTTATGTTGAATGGATGTGCGCCGGTTTCTCACTTATCTCTGGCCTCACTATCAGGGCAGCCAAGCTCTGACCTGCAGGCCTGGTTTTCGCGCCGGGCCTGGAGGCGTGCCACAGACTCATAGACCCTGCGCCAAGCTCAGCTAAAACACACAACAAACTTTCCAATAGTACAGTATGTGGATGATACACTTTTGCGGAGTCCACGGGATTAAAAGTGAACTTGTCAAATTTAAGTACGATCCTAAATTGTAACAACTCTAACATGTCGAATTATGTCAAGTTCTTCACAAAAAAAAAGAACAGCATTGAAGTATTCTCTACTGCATAGTAATGTGTCACTGATGATCTCATGATTTTTGAGTGAGATCCTCAAGTAGGAGACAAAGTATTTTCTCAAGAAACCAAAATACATTGTTGTACAAATTTTTCATACTTGCAACAGATTTTGTAAGAAGGATTGGCTTTTTATGCATGGTAACGATGTGTTGAGGCAGGGAAAACACATTCCGTCATTGCATAAATACTAGAATATTGTTAGTTTTCTTATATCACTAATGGCCTGATCTAGTGGGTAATCGGAGTGTAAAATTATCGATCTTATATATGTACCTTTGGGCTCGATGACGATGACAGTTGACGCAGTGACGAGTCGACGCAGAGGCGATGATCATCTTGATGATGGCACGGCGGGCGGTGCTGCGGCCTTCCCCTCGCTGCTGCGCTCTCATTAATCGGATTAGAATGCGTCTAGCCACTTCATATTGGTGGTTGCCTCCTATTTTATATTGTGCAGTGTGAGAGGGGGCCTAACAGCCAAATGGGCTGGATTACCCCCCATCAGGGTACTTAATGGGCCGGACTCGGTCGTCTTGACCAAGCCCGATTGGAGATCAATCTAACATTCTCCCCCTTGATCTCCACGGATCAAGAGCTAACTTAATTGTAACATTTTCTTAAAACTGAACTTAGTGTCTATTTCTTAATGCTTATATATAGAGCACATCGCATCAAGATAGTCAGTTACGCACTATCTGACTCGATGACCATAATAACCCTTACGTTTAGAAACAACCTTAAGCTTATTTTGGACCCTTAGTATCTAGAGATCATAGACTTTACCTTAAACCCATGCTAGCTATGTGTTATCCAAACACACTGGGTGGTAAGTCTTTGTTAAATAGATCCACGAGCATTTGCTTGATACTTATGTGCTCAATATTAATAATATGACTCTGGATTTTCTCCTTCACAACGTAGAACTTAATGTCAATGTGTTTGGCAGCACATTTGACTCGTTTCTTTAGGAGTAAAACAATTTAAGTGGTTTTGACGCTGTCGACCACTCGTAAACCGGGTATAATAATTGTGCCTGCTTGGCGGCCTCATACATAATACAAATTCGGTATGCATCGTTCAGGATGTAGTGACCGCCTATTTGGAGCCTTTTCCACAATAAAGCTCCAACTGCGAGTGTTAACAACTGATGTGGATTTTACTACACATCTCGCAGAAACTAAGTCTTAATAGCCCACTATCTCATGGGCATCAATTCTTACTCAACTTATCATGAGGCCTTAGTCACTTGTAAAACTGCAAGGCATTCTTATCACCATTCTAGTGTTCTATATCTGGATGGATTACTTATGCCAAAACATCCCGGTTACTTAAACTACGTCAAGGTGAGTTATTACTTGAGCAACTTTAAGCTTCCGACAGCAGAAGCATATGGAACCGATTTATTTGATCGATCTCTTATTGGTTCCCAAACTTATCACCTTGACTATTAGAGCAGGCAAGAACTTATAATATGCATACTACACTTTATTACAATTATTATATATCTGCATTGCGTGATTATTCTAATACTCCTTATTATATCTCGGTGAATCTCAATTCTCAACTCATATAAAACATAACCAAGATCTTTATTCGAAAAGCCGAGGACAAAACACTTATCTCTAATAGTATATCTACATCACCGCTTACAAAAGTCATGTCATTCATGCACTAAGAAAAAGAAAATAAATTTCCCTCTCTTAAATTGAGTGTAAATGTAATTATCCTTCTTATCATCTTATAAAACCCAAATCTAATTATACTTCTTTCAAATATGAGATATCACTACTTAGACATTTACTTCAATAACTCATATTTTCCATCCTTTTTATATTAAAACCTTTAGGTTGAGTCATGTAGACATTCTCATGTAGATCTCTAATTAAAAATTTCTTCCATACATACCTTCAGTATAATATGTCACTAATGCCTTATTCTTACCTTAAATCTTCCAAGATTTTCTTTGGAGTCACGTTCACTCTTATAAACTCATTACACTATACTGATTTGGCTTCTTAAGAAATTAATAATTCTTAAATCAATCGGATGGGTGAAAATCACTCATGGCTTATTCAAACAAGGTGGGATCATTCTCAATTTGAATTCCTTAACACGTTCACTGGCTCATTATAAACTGAATGAGACTGTTGTCACTCTTCATTAATATTGATCACTAATGATGAATAATCAACCACAAGTATTGTGACAACAATGTCTTGCATTGTTGACACAATAACGGTAAGGCATCATAAAGAATGGCTCTTGAAAATAGAATTGGTTACATGCACCACTTATTTTCAAGGTCAATATTTTTAGGCGCCAAACTCCCCCTAATTTAACCGTCTTCTAAGAAGACTACATATCACATTTCTAAACAATAGAAATGATACAACTTAATCTTATCAAATAGCCAATAAATTGATAACTTACTTTCTTAATATCAAGCTTAAGAAGCTCATAAGATGACAACTTACCCTCTTAATATCGATCTTACCACTATTTAGGTTTATTGTCTTAAAAAAAATCTCACGCTCATTAAAATATGGAGTGTGAGTTTCTTTAAAGCCATAATTGATACGGTGGTAACCTGATTTAATAAAAAAAACTTAATTGGCGAAGTTGAATGACTAATTATAGATCTTACCATATCTACTTGTTAATTGTGCTATCTTCCTTTCGTGACTCAATAAAAGGTCAAGAAAATAGTCATAATTCATATTGTTTTGGGGTATTAGACATATAATTATACCCCCTTATCTTATAGATCATTTTTATCGTAATGCTTACAATGCATCATTCTGAATCTGAAATAATCTCGACAGTCTAAGAGGTGAGAATGTCTTAATGTGAGAATATCTTTATCCAACGACCTTAGAATCCTCCCCCTCGAAATATGGCATAAACATGCCATGATTTCGAAGATAGTTTAGAAAACTTACATATAAGGAGATATGTTCATCACTTACTTAATTATGAAAACATTTCTTAATACTGACGGGAGTACATTCTCCTGCTTTTGGTGTTTTTTTAATAGAAGTATTTTCTTTGCCTTTATTTAGTGACTTGTAGGTCACTTAAAAAAATAATATCTTACTCATAATTTACTTATTTGAGCAAAGCATGATTATGAATAAATCTTTATAAAATAAAGCATATATATATAACCAAAATAAATATTATATTTTGTCTTTCACGTTGGCTACTTAACGAAATACAATATTCAAAATATCTTAAAATTTAAAATTTTGTCTTTCACGTTGGCTACTCAACAAAATTTTAACTTAACAGTATAATCAACATATAAATATTGTTTTTGTCTTTCACGTTGGCTACTTGACAAAATACAATACTAAAATCTTTTGAAACATAAAATTTTGTCTTTCACGTTGGCTACTCGACAAAATTTAACTTAACCATAGAACTAAATACTGTGTTTTGTCTTTCACGTTGGTTACTTAACAAAATACAGTATTCAAAACATCTTGTAACATAGAAATTTTGTCTTTCACGTTGGCTACTTGACAAAAATTTCTATAACAAATTCAATTTGTCATGCTTGCCCAATTATTCTTTTAGCTAAATTGTCGCGTTGGATTTAATTTAATTAAAAGAATATTTAAACTGATAACTTATAGCGCAGCGAAAGCTTAATAATAACTTACTACACTTAATAACTTAGTAATCTCTTAGTATATACAATACTTAGTGATACTCATAATTCTACTCAAATTATGTATATGCACATCATAAATATTGAAAATTTAATAAAACTTTACTGATCTTAATCATGATGATTTTATCATCATGGTTTACTTAACTGACTTTCTAATTAAATCTTTCTGTTGGTTTCGATTTAATAAAATATCAACTTATCAGTCAATAATTGAAAATAATAACTTAATGTAGTTAATCATTGATTCTACATCATCGTTGGGTAGATATAGAAAAACGCTTAAACTAAATTAATAGCTAAAATTATGTTAAAATTATACTTAATGATTATTCTAATTAAGTTTTCACGTAGGTGAAAAAATTAACTAGAAATAATACATTAAAAGATAACACACAGCGGAAGCATTACTAAACAAAAAAATACTTCATACTTAATACCATTATACAAATTACAACAATTTTGGATGACTCAATTTCAAATTTAAACATACTTACTACTAATTTGTAGCTACAGCAATTTGTAAGTCTTACATTCTATTAAATTCCAATTATAATAAATTGGAAAAACTTAATTATTAGAATTAGTTTGAAAAAAGGCTTACTCATTGTTCTTACAATTTTTTTTCAAATTACAGGAAAATTTAACTTCCAAATTATAGCAATTTGAAATCCTTAGCACTTTACTGATTTCCACATCACGTGAAATTCGTGTAGATCGTAAATGATCAAATTACATCAATTTGAAAATGTATCTAAATTTTCTTAAAATCCACGGCAATAATTCTCTTAACTTATTCAATGTGTACAGAATATTTAAATAATATTAAATTCAATTATTACTCATTTGTAATACTGAAAATTAATTCTGTACATAAAATCTCAAAAGCTCAGCCCAAACTGACCTTAGTTTTTCTGTCCTGAAACTCCAAAATTTGATCTAGCCCGACACTCCAGAACTAATTTCCTTAATTAATTAAAATTTGATCCGGCGACTGAAAAGAGGCCCATACTAGCCCACGCTTGTGTGCCTATGCTCAGGCCATAGCAAGGGCCTGCTTGGGCCTAGAATTTTCATGCCCACTTAGGCCTTTTCTAGTGCATGTAGACCGTTGATCTTTATTAATGGCTCAGATTGAGTGTCCCCTGAACAAAACTGTGAGTGAACCCGAATTCTTATCTTCCTTCATTCCACATGCTTTCCGAAAATCTCGAGTGGAGGCGGCCGCGAAGTCACGCAAGCGCGTGACGCGCCGAGCGTGCGGAAGGCGGACGTGGGCTAGTGGTGTGGACTGTTTCTCTAAAGTCCGCAAGGTCCGACGGCCATTACTCCCTGATCCAAGAGACGTGGGCGCATTTGGCAAACTGGGCAAGAAAGAGTCGCGCGAGATGTGGTCTGAGCGAGGAAAGAGCGGCGACTTGCGCGGAGCAGGCGGCGCTCGCTGCATAACACAGGCGCCGAGGCCCGAAGCCCTGCTGCGTGTGCCGCCAGGTGCGAGCACGCTGAGCGGCTGGCAACTGAAGCCAGGGTGCGGGCCGACGGGCGAGGCGTTGCGGCCTGCGGCGTGCTCAACGAGGAAGGAGATGGGCGGCCGGGGTGCATGCAACACATGGCGTTCATGGCAGCGCCACTGATGGCGTGGTCACAGGCACATGCCTGGCCACAGTGCAACGCGGTCAGAGGCCGGTGCACGTGCTGATGGGTTGTTGAATGCTAACAGCGCTTGAGCATAGTGCATGACTGAGGTGGCGGCATCCATGGTGCAAGCGCTCGAGAGCTGTCGCGGAGGATACCGAGGCCCAACGCCATGGCTACACGTGCGACGAGGCATGGAGCTGGTCGGCTCAGCCCAAGATGAAGCGATCGAGTCGTGTTCGGTGCTGAGCGCCTGAGGTGCGAGTTCCGTTTGCACGCAACTCCATGGAGGGAGGCTGATGCGGTCCCGGCTCACAAGCGGTGCTTTCAGCCTGAGGTGGTGCGTGCAACGCCGCGGCAGCGCGATGCTGCTGAGGACCCTTTGCCGCACACGCTGGTGACGAGCGATGCGCTCTCAGACCAGAGGAGATGCACGCTGGCTCAGGATATCGACGGTGAAATGAATCTAGCCGACTCCGTCCGATCTAATTTCTTATCTCTTCCCCCATCTAGATTAGCCATTAGACCTGGCTCTTGATGCCATTGTTAGTTTTCTTATATCACTAATGGCCTGATCTAGTGGGTAATCAGACTGTAAAATTATCGATCTCACATATGTACCTTTGGGCTCGATGACGATGACAGTTGACGCAGCGACGAGTCGACGCAGAGGCGATGATCATCTTGATGATGGCATGGCGGGCGGTGCTGCGGCCTTCCCCTCACTGCTGCGCTCTCATTAATCGGATTAGAATGCGTCTAGCCACTTCATATTGGTGGTTGCCTCCTATTTTATATTGTGCAGTGTGAGAGGGAGCCTAACAGCCAAATGGGCTGGATTACCCCCGATCAGGGTACTTAATAGGCCGGACTCGGTCGTCTTGACCAAGCCCGGTTGGAGATCAATCTAACAAATATATGTACCAATAAAGTTTAGAACCATATGATTGAAATCTAATATACATAGGAAGTATGGGCTAATGCAAACGACATGCAATTTTAGTAGTGTGAGTAGGTAAACAAAAATTATATACCACAAATAATCAAACCATGGTAATGTGGTGAATTTGTCTTTCAGCTTGATCCATGGGATTATCATACCGACATGAATCACATCTGCGGTGCCTTTGGATTAAGACCCTCCATGTTCGCCGTCCTAGAAGACCGGGGGTCATACAACCTGCAATTGTAGTTCGCCTCAGAAGCACTCTCCATTATTTCTCCTTAATAGCTTTTTCAAGCACCTTCAAAAACATCCCAGTCTTGCGCAATTTCACAACCAGTTGTTGACGATTGTCTCTTCTTTGCCCTTACCTGTGGCCTTACTGTCAGGGCAGCCATGCTCCGACCTGCAGGCCTGGCTGTCGTGCTCGGACCGGAGGTGCGCCTCGGAATAGTAGGCCCTGCATCCCCAAGATAGCACAGCTAAAGGACACAATAAACTTTCCAATAGTACAGTATGTGGATGATACACTTATCATTATTGAAGCATGCCCAAGACAACTCTTTGTTTCGAAAGCTCTTCTGGACACTTCAAGAATCCACGGGATGAAAAGAGAACTTGTCAAATTTAAGTACGATCCCAATTTATAGCCACCCCAACTTGTCAAATTATGCCAAATTCTTCAAAAAAAAACAGCGTTAAAGTATTCTCTACTGCATAGTGAATTGTCACTGATCTTCTCATGATTCCTGAGTGAGATCCTCAAGTAGGAGACAAAGTATTTTATCAAGAAACCAAAATATATTGTTGCAAGAGTTTTTCATACTTTCTACAGATTCGGTAAGAAGGATTCGCTTTGTATCATGGTAACGATGTGCAGAGGCAGGAAAAACACATTCTACCATTGCATGAAAAATAGAATGTATGTACTTATAAAATTTAGAACCATATGATTGAGATCTAAATTTATAGGAAGTATGGGTAAATGCAAACGACATGCAATTTTAGTAGTGTAAGTATGTAATTTATATATCACAAATAATCAAACCATGGTAATATGGTATATTTGTCTTTCATCTTGAACCACGAGATTAACGTGCCGGCATGAGTCACATTTGCGGTGCCTATGGATCAGGACCCTCCATGTTCACTTTCCCTGTAAAGCTGGGTTACTGGATACAGATTGTGCTACAGGATTATCTTGGCATCCTTTGTCTAGCTCACCGCCTATTCCCCACTCAATTTGTAGCATTTTCTTGTTGGACTCCTTGTCCCTGGACATGTCCATGTCATTCACCTCAAGATTCTTTCAACCCACACCATGTTGAGTTGTTGCTCCCATGTCAGAATCCGGAATGTCATGTAAAGTCTTTGGCATTAACCGCTTTGCAGGTATAACAGCAAGCGGTAGGCTTGTAGACATCCAAACTGAATATAGAGCAAGAATATTAGTTTCAATGTCATCATCCTCATCGGCATCTTGAACTGTGTGAATACCTTTATCTCCATCCTCCTGCTCAAGGTCCAACACTCCCTGTGTAGTACATTCCACATGGCGATTCCCAATCTACGGTAATGTTTCCGGCATGCCTTTCCCAAGAAGAACAAGTTCAGTTGCAGCTTGTGAGTGATCCTGTTCATATTCCTCATCCATGGACATGTCCATCAAGCCCACTTTCTTCGGCAGGTCGTTCCTTATTGGACCACGTTCGGCTGTTGCTTCCGCCTGCGCACTCTTGATGTAGCTGCTGAAGTCAGCGACGTGGACGAACCGAACCCCTGGCTTGTACATCAGAACGGGTGGAAGGTGCTTTTAACTTACCTTTCTTCCTCGGGGGTTGGCTTCATAGGAGCAAAAGGCAAGGCGACCAATCTTATTGGCTTAGGGCGAGGCACACCACCGTCTACCTCCGCAAGCGGGATCTGTGAGCCATTGTGGGCGCCGTTGATCTGAGCACTTCTGTTTGAAGGCCTGTGCGCTGGTATTGGCCTGCATCTCCAGCAAAGCAGCCACAGTTTCTCACTTATCTCTGGCCTCACTATCAGGGGAGCCGAGCTCCGACCTACAGGTCTGTCTGTCGCGTTCGGTCCGGAGGCACGCCTCAGACTCATAGACCCTACGTCCCCAAGCTCAGCTAAATCACACAACAAACTTTCCAATAGTACAGTATTTGGATGATAAACTTATCATTATCGAAGCATGCCCCAAACAACTCTTTGTGTTGAAAGCTCTTCTGAACACTTTTGCAGAGTCCACTGGATTAGAAGTGAACTTGTCAAATTTAAGTATGATCCCAATTTGTAACAACCCTAACTTGTCGAATTATGTCGATTTCTTCACAAAAAAGAACATTAAATATTCTCTACTGCATAGTAATTTGTCACTGATGATTTCATAATTTCTAAGCGAGATCTACGAGACAAAGTATTTTCTCAAGAAACAAAAATATATTGTTGCAAGAATTATTCATACTTGCTACAGATTTTGTTAGAAGGATTGGCTTTGTATGCATGGTCACGATGTGCAGAGGCAAGGATAACACATTCCATCGTTGCATAAATATTAGAATGTATGTACTCTTAAAATTTATAATCATATGATTGGAATCTAATATACATGGGAAGTATGAGCTAATGCAAACGTCATGCAATTTAGTAGTGTGAGTAGGTAAACAAAAATTATATACCATAACTAATCAAACCATAGTAATATGGTGAATTGTCATTCAGCTTGTTCCACGGGATTAACATATCAGCATGAATCACATTTCACTACTATAGAAAAAAATTTCATAGGAGACTATACATATATTATCACAGACGGTTTGAAAACTGACTGTGACAAAGCGCCTGTGAAAATGGCCCATTTTCACAGGCGGCATCATGAACCACCTACGAAAATAAATTATCATAGACGGTTAAAAAAAGAAGACCGTATGTGTCAAAGAATTATCACAGGCGGCTCTAAAAGTAGGACCGCTTGTGAAAATAGACTACCACAGGCGACTCTATGCAAGACGGCTTGTGAAAACGTACTACCACAGGCGGCTCTAAATGTAGGACCGCTTATGAAAATTGATATCGCAGGTGCTACTTCATTTCAAACCACTTGTGAAACTGAATATCACATGCGCCTCTTTATACGGGACCGCTTGTAAAAAAGGATATCGCAGACCACTCAACATATGAGGCCGCCTATGAAAATAAGTTATCACAGACAGTTCGACTTCGTCTACGGCCCGTGATAATCTATTATCACAGGCCATTTTTAACTACCGGCCACCTGTGATACTTTCTTAGCACATGCGGTTAATGTTTCAGAACAACCCATGAAGATATATACCTTATACAAAAACTACATGCTGTTATTTTTAGTTTCCAGCTAAAATTCAAATACAAACAGAACAAACACAATTTTCGCCCGCTGAGATTCAAATAAACATTTACACAACAATCATAAAATGTAAGTATCATATACATACAATGCAAGTTTACATGTATATCTCAATCGTAGTTCACAAGTACACATATATTATAAGTTTCTCTAAAAACTAGTTGAATGATCGTAGTTGCGTAGTTCTGGCACATCGGCATGTAGAGTTGTGTCGTCGAAGAACAGCCCTCTTCGGTGAATAACTTCGTGACACATGAACAAACAAAGTTCACTCACAATCCTATCGACTCCTTTCACCATAACCGTAGCAATCGGCCAATCTCTGTTCACATCCGTGTACTGCAATGAAAACATAATACATTAGAATACGATACTGACAGTGAAAGTGTAACTCGAAATTAAGAAAATACAATATCAACAGTAAGGATAACTTACATTCTCACGATTCACTCTATATTCACCGGTGACACAAAGATTCTCGGTGACATAATATCCGCAAAGGACACTACCAGGAGGCTGCTTGGCACAAGGAAAATTTGTCCGTACGTGCAATACAGTCCTATCCGTAGGTCGCTCACCGCAAAGTTGTTTCCAGTAGAACATCCAAGCGTTGTCATATAAGAATTGGTAGCCTATATACATGTGTATATAATAGTATAGAATATCCATACCTTTTTAAAATGGTAATTAAATCTTTGTATCTGCTTTGGTCGAAATCGGCTGAGTCCATGACTGATGTTGAACCATGCTTTGGGTTGATGAAAATACAAATGTAGTAATTACTACACATGTACGAACACATGTGTTAAGTCAACTATTAAAAATAAATGCTATTTTAATGTCATGTATCAAACTTACTTGAAGTGGTATCGAGCCTTTATGAGGTCATTTTCATCTTTGACAAAGTTAAACATGGCTCGTCCTATGTAGGTTGTCACTTACATCTTTTTATTCTTTATCGTTTCATTGATTGTCTTTGTAAATTATTTTTATGTCATGCGCCGGTATTGGGCTGAATCCTGCTTCACCGTCACTTCGAATTTTGACTTGGCGATCTTTGTCGGGTCAAGGATGCCCGTCTTGCCCTTCAGTTTTTCATTATCCATGTATAGCATCCTAAAGAATAAGTCCGAAATCATTATTAAATCATGCAATGTATGCGTGTAGTAAGAAAAACAAGTATGAAAGATTAGAGACACTTACAAGTACCAGATGAGTAAAAGGTTGATTTCGAGCATGTCTCGATGGAACAAACCCCACAGCTCTTTGAAAAAAATTGGTTGTTTATTGTTTCCTCTTCCGCCCCAAAATGCTTCATCTGGCACACAAATTGTGATATTAGAAATATCTTATGTTTTGCTGCACATCATGTACCCCTCGTGCATTCTCCTGACCGGGAAAGGTTGTTTCATAAGTTGTACAATTGTCATGATCGGCTTCTCATTCTCAAATTCAGGAGGGATGTCCTCCTTGTATATCAGGATCTCTTTTTTAACACAACAAGAGTCCTGACTATGAACTTCTCCATCTTGTTCCCACATCTCATTATTTTGTATTGTTGGCACGTATCAATCATGGAAAGTTGTTGAATTTTGTTTCTTCATCTTTTCCATATACTTTGCCACTGACTCTGAAGGTTTCTTATTTTGGTCTGAGCAAACTTGTATATGAATTGTGGGACGAGCAGTTGTTGGATGTTGGAAGGTTTCAGCATGCTCTAAAACTGGTTCAACCTGAGGTTCAACTTCTTCAGCGACCTCCTGTACTGCTTTAACCTGTTGTTCAAATGGTTGCTCTTGTTTATCTTTACTATCGTCCTTGCTAGGTGATAGCGGGAGCGGTTCCTCGTGAACCTTCGACGTAGAACACAGCGGGGTTGAGGTCTTTCGAGATGCGACGATGGGGCTCGACATCGGCTCATCGTCCAACATGATGTTGTGTCGGCGCCAAAGGATTAACTGGTAGACAGCATGTCCCAGTGTCGTTATCCCCTCAGGAGTTTGAGGACCGGGCGTCCACACATTGCAGGGATCACATTGGGTGGTTCCATGCGATGCGGCACCCAATAGCATACACGAAATGAAACCGTATACATACAAAGTCTTTTATTTCTCAACATAACATAATTTACATCATAATGTACAACGAATGTACACGCAGCAGAATATACATAAACACACTCTCGATCCTAGCTACGCAAAAGAGAAGACATCCAGCCCGCGGACGCTTCTCACTAGCTCCAAGAAGAGTGTAGGCAGTGGCAAGGTCGGTGAGTTATACTACCCGTGGGGTCCGATGTATCACGGAAGGACCGTCTTCATAGCAAAAATAATACAACCTGCAGAACCACTAATACTGCAACCATGAGCTCAAAAGCTCAGCAAGACTTAACCATCTACACTATACATGGACTCTATATGCAGGAATCTATAAAGTAGGACAGCAGATATTGCATTATGGACTCGCCTAAAAGTGCATCCTTATTAGTAGTTTTACAGCAGTACATTATTATACCTTGAGTATCCCAACATCAGAAATCCACAATAAAAAACGCTCCATCCAGATGTTGTTTGCCCAAAGTGGAATATAAATTTAGTGAGCTCTACATCTATAGGATACACGGTTGCAATACAATGAAATTATTAATCCCAGAACAGCAGTGATTCATTTCAGCTCATATGAAAATATTCACTATGTCACAACTCAGCGAACAAGTGGTACTCAATAACCGCGAGGGATGGTGATTCAAATCTGGAGACACCCGGAACACATGACACATACGCCTAATCGGAATCACCTTACCAACTACTTCACACACGTCGTATGTGGCAACTTTTCACCTGTCACCCCAACGCCGAACCAGTTCTACCGACCCATCAGAAGGCCCACTACACGGAACACGTCGAAGTTGCTCCGCTAGCAGGTTTACACCTCGAACACCAACCCCCAATGAACGGTGGTATAAGTTTTGACACTAGGGTACCCGAGTTACATCGTTTCCTAGACCCCATATATTCAGTATGTATCTGGTACAATTCAAACTTGATCAACAAGGCGGCATATGGATCGGTCCTTAACCGACATGGTTAGGGCTAATGCTTACAGGCCTCTATGTTATGCTGCCACTACAACCTGCCCGGTCTCACTTTCCATTTCAGTGGATCCATTCTCTAAAATCAAACCCCTCTGAACCAATTTTCTAACCGTGCAAGTAGATTCCAACTACCCGACTTGTACCAATTTCTATACAACCACTACAGGAAAAACGATCATTGACGACGGCCAAATTTATTGTCGACGGGGCCGTCGTCTTTAATGTTATTGACGACGGCTTTATCTAGCCGTCGTCAATAACACAGTTATTAACGACAGGTAAACGAGTACCGTCGTCAATAATTTATTGACGTCGGTGCCTGTCATCTTTAACTTAATTCGGGCCCACCCGAGGAGTTATTGACGACGGTGACCTACGACCGTCGTCAATAACACAGTTATTGACGACGGCTGAACGAGTACCGTCGTTAATAAATTATTGACGACGATGCCCGTCGTCTTTAACTTAATTCGGGCCCACCTGAGGAGTTATTGACGACGGTGACCTAGCACCGTCGTCAATAACGCAGTTATTGACGACGGCTGAACGAGTACCGTTGTCAATAAATTATTGACGACGGTGCCCGTCATCTTTAACTTAATTCGGGCCCACCCAAGGAGTTATTGACGACGGTGACCTAGCACCGTCGTCAATAACCGGACATATAACCCGTACGCGAGCCGGGAGGCGGCCAGTGCCACCTCCCAACTCGCGCCGAGGTCTCGTCACCGCCGCCCTCCCCGCCGGTCCCCGCCGCCGCCGCCGCCGCCGGTCGCCGACCTCGCGGTCGCCGCCGACCAACGAGTACGCCACCTCCCTCCCCCCTCCCCTCCTCCACCACAGCGCTAGCCACCGATGCCCCGCCGGCCGTCGCCGCCCGTACGGCCCCGCTGGCCACCACCGCCCCGCCCGTCCCCCTCCGGCCCTCCCCCCGCACCCCAGCGGCCGGGCCGCGGCTGGCGGCCGCCTCTGTCCCCTCCCCCCCCCCCCCCAGCTCCGATGACCTTTTTTCTGTTTGTTATGCTTGCACGTTCATTTAGCACAAACTTGTTATTGCATGTTCTCTTCATATTAATTTGCTTGTAACATCTCCACAGCCTACTTTTGATGAAAATTTTGTTACAGTATAAAAATGAATAATGAATATACATAGATATTAATGAAGGATATTAAGAGAGTTTGCAGTACAAATTATCTGCAATTGCAAACTTTTTTATAATATCCCTCATGGAAAAGCAATTACAACAGTTAAATTTTCTTCTGTGAGAGCTGAACACCGTGGCAGACATGGAGCTGTGCCCCTGCTTCTCACGATGGCGGTTCCATCCTCGATGTTTGCTGCTCGATAAAGAGCAGTGGCTGCACAACTCAATTGTCATTCCTACTCTGCCTTGCACGAGTAAATCCATAGCACACGTAGGTGCCGCCGCTGCCGCCGTTGTCCACCCCGCCGCCGTAGGTGCCGCCGCCGCCTCACTGCCACTGCCGCCGGGAGTGGAGAAAAGAGGGAGAGTGGGTGAGGAGAAAATTAGGGTAGGGTATATTTATATACCCCAGTGAAAATGAGGACCGTGGGATCTCATCCGACGGTCCACAATAGTTGGGCCGTGAGGCCCACCCGCCCGCCCTGCCGCCGCCTGCCCGCCCTGCCGCCGCCCACCCGCCCTGCCGCCGCCCGCCCTGCCTCCTCCACCGCTTCCCACCTCCTCCGCCGCCTAGCTGGCCGCCCGCCTCCTCTGCTGCCGCCGCCGCCGCCACACCTGCCTCCCCTCCTCGCCTGGCGCTCGCCTAGGCGTCCCGGCGTCCTGGTGGTTTCACAACCCTGGTTCAAGGACACAATATTTTTCCATCAGCGCTGATGTTCATGGTGTGTCACAAACACAAACCGTGTGACTGTGAAATTGCGAATGAAAGTATGATAACTGATACGATATTCTAGCTAACATAGCCAAATCTAGCTAACTTGCTCAATTCTAACTTGTAATGAGTTTATTTAATCATATACATATTTGTGAACTTCTAATTTGTCTAACTATACATGTACATCATAGGGATCGGCGACGCTGGCTCAGGAAACTCCATCCCCCTCAGCAACCGGCGTTTGGACGAGCGCGCGACGACTTCCTGGACTCTGGTGGCAGCGGTCGGGGTAGCGTAGGGTAGTGTGGCGTGCGTATAGTGTTTTTGTGCCTGCCTGTGATGTATTTTTCATTGCCTGTGATCTGGCCGTTGAGCCAGGGCTGGCCTCGAAGCCAGGGCAGGATTTTCTGTTTTTAAAAAATTGCAAAGCTTATTGACGACGGTTTCTGGTACATGGCCGTCGTCAATAAGCCATTAGTATTGACGACGGCCAGGTACCAGAAACCGTCGTCAATAAGACATTGTTATTGACGACAGCCAAAAACTTTGCCGTCGTCAATAAGCCATAGTTATTGACGACGCTAAGAATCCTGGTCGTCGTCAATAAGCTTATTAACGACGGTAACCATCGTCAATAAGCTTAATGATGACTAATAATTGTCCACAGCCATAAACCGTCGTCTATAACAGTTTACCTACTTCGCTTATTGACGACGGTTTTTGGCCGTCGTCTATTGTCCGGATTCCTGTAGTGAACTTAAGCATAGCCGAAACTACTCGATGGTGACCTGTACCCTTTCACTCCAAGTAATTTTGGGTCATGCAATTGGAGTGAATATTTTCTCGCTTCTGTAGATACATTTTAGTTGAAGAAATATATTACCAACACATGAACAAACATTAAAATATACTTACCATGCATTTATCCATACGTACGTAGCCATCATCGCCGTAGTTCTGCTGGTCGTCTGTTCCTCTGCAGGTTCGAGCCCTTGTGGAGTTACTGATGAAGTCCTAGCTAGCCCAGTACCGACAAAGAGCTCGGTACGCGTTGGTCTGGCTCTCTAACCAGCTAATACTAACCTGCACATATTTAGTATTTCATCAACTACTTTTAACATAAGTAATTATTATAAATAGTTAACAATAACAACTTACCTCCGCATACTGATCCTCGGTCAAGTACGTGTCGTAGTCCTTCCTAAACGGACCCCTCCCTGTTGCTGCTGCTGATGCCACTTGTTGTACTCGTTGATCGCCTGGATGTGGGCGTACGACAACGCCTGCACCACGAGCATCCAAGCATTGTTGTGGAACACGACAATTGCGTGCTCCATCATGCTCTCGCTCAAGTCCTCTAGCTGGTATTACAGCTTTAAGAAAACAAAA
Source organism: Neostapfia colusana (assembly GCA_030760725.1). Lineage (NCBI taxonomy): Eukaryota > Viridiplantae > Streptophyta > Magnoliopsida > Poales > Poaceae > Neostapfia > Neostapfia colusana. The sequence continues at coordinate 49,878,892 of JASWHV010000008.1, read as the reverse complement.
AATTGATTAATCTGCATTAACAATTTAATTGAGTGTAAAAAATGCAAACATTTAAACTTACCATAAAATCATTCCACATGGCCCCTGAAGGGTGCCATGTACCTCGTGAGGGACACGAGCGTAGTCGTCCCATGACAAAGCAGGGACACCGTCGATGGCACCGTTTACCTGCCTGTGGTGTCCCTGGCCCACGAACGAACAGTCGTGCCAAGATCTGCAAAATTTGTTAACTTATTATGTATTGGTAGACAACATCCAATATTTAATAGTATACAATTTGTTTACCTATCTCCGAGTGGACGAATGGTGATCCGCTCACGAGGATTAGGAGGAGGAGCAGCAAAGTGGGTCCTCCTCGTGGTTGCCTCGTCGGCGGCACCACGTCCGGTGACCAGGATGGCTGGTCACCACTGGAGCCCGAAAGATCTACTCTCGCCGGCTCTGAGGGCTGCATAGCCAGCTCCGAGGGCTGGGTAGCCCCAACCTCCAGCTCCAACTCAGAAGACTCTAACTCGGACTGCAAAAATAAATGATTCACAATTTTAAATAACGTGATTGGCAATTGAAATTTACCTCCGTGCACTGCAAAGCCAAAACTCAGTCCGGAAAGTCTAGAAGGTGCCTCATCAGCTGAGAGCGTCTGCTCACACCTAACGAGGTACCTGAGAAGACCAAGTCCCTGGGCCGGGTGAGGAACCCTCTCACCCCCTTCCTCCCCTTCCCCTTTCCATTTGACGATGACATCCTGATGCAGCAAGTAATTGATAAATATACTAAGATAATATACAAAATTCATGATAAGTTAGTGAATAAAATATTACTTCATCAATTTCAAAATTATCAACGTCACGATCATGTACCCTACTCCGTAAACCAGACCATCGATCTTCTTTTCTGAGAGTCTGGACTAGATTTCGTTTTTGTTTCCGCATATCATAAGTCTCGACATCTTGAACATTTCCATCCAAGTCATCGAGTCCTACACAAGGTTTGACGATGAATGACCCTGACAACTCTTCTTCTTGGTAAACCTCATCAACTTCATTAGTCTCATAATATCCATCATCTCCTGGAGTGTATAACCGCTCACGAGGATTCACCTTATGTACCATCCAGCAAGCTTCAAATTTTTTGCATGGATAAGGTAGATAATACACTTGCTTCACTTCGTGAGCAAGAATAAATGAATCGTATCCTCGTAGCCATTCCTTGTGTTTGACTTCCACCATACCAAATTGGATTTGTCAAATTCCATAATTGTTATCAAACCAATCACAGTCAAAGAATACTGCTCGAAGATCCTTATTACCGACGAAAGCAAATTCAAGAATTTTTTTAATGATCCCATAGTAATTAGTTTCACGTCCTTGAGAGTCGATTTCCCTCGTCATAACTCCAGTATTTGATATTACCGCGAGTGGACGATGAGATTCAAATTGAGTTGTATAGAATCGGAAGCCATTGACGTCATATCGACCGTAACTTCTAACTTTAACCAATCCATAGGATAGTTATCGCAAGTCTTCATGGATGTTGGCATCTTTCATGCACTGTCCAAAATATGAAGTTATAAGAAAACTTTGTAAATACTCGTATGTTATAAGAAAAATTTGTAAATACTCGTAAGTTATAAGAAAATGTTACATGATCACGAAACCAGGATAGGGAGTTAGGTCTAATGTTTATTCCATCTCGTCACATCACTTCTACTTGTTTGCTCGTAGGTTGATGTTTATGTATCTAATTTTGTTTGTGAAACTCTCTGTACGAAAAGAAAAATTTTAGAATAGATCTGTTCCATTTATGATGAGTAGCATAAATGTAGGACAAACACTTACTCAAAATATTTGTCTACCTCATCTATATTAGCATACATGTAGAGGAAAGCAACATTCCTTTCTTTTGCAGTAGAGTTGAAGGAATTGCAACTACCAGCTGCAGTGCCTCTTGTTGCAAAAATGGAGAGATCGCTACAAGGAGGTTGATCATCCATATTGTACTGCATTGCCAAAGTATTGACATTGTGTTCTTCTGCAAACTAAACATTTGAACAATATCCTACTTCCTTAAGAGTAAATGTTTCGGTGATGCACCCTTCTACCTTTGCCCTATTACGAACCATTGATTACAGATATCTTAGCACTCTTTCAATATGATACATCCAACTATATTACATGGGACCGCCCACTTTAGCTTCATATGGAAGATGAATAAGGAGATGTTGCATTGGATTGAGGAAGCCTGGAGGAAAAAATCCATCTTACATAATAATACCAGTATCTCCTTCTCCAACTTACTCATCATCTCTATCGTGATTTCTTTAGGACGGGGCTGTCTTTAGAAGTGGATAAGATCGGCTAGCACCTTCCACACCACATAGTAAAAATATCCCCGAAACATAACAGGTAGAAATCTTCCCATAATTATGTGATAATCATGACTCTTCAACCCAGTTAGCTTTCCCGTTTTCACATTCACAGCTCGTTTCAGACTAGCTATGTAACCATCTGGGAATTTCAAACTTTTCAACCATTCGAGTACTTCTTTCTTTTCTTTGGGTCAAAGACAGAAGGAAGAACATGGTTTACCACCACTTTCAGAAAGCTCAATAGTTGGACAGTTACAAAGCTCAGCCTGATCCTTTCGATCCTTTATATTGTATTTCATTTTGCCCGTCATGTTCATGCATGTGCTTATGATGCATTCCCCCATGTTACGCTCTTGATGCATGACATCAATGTTGTGCATTAGTATCAATGACTTCACATGTGGTAGCTCCCATAGTCCACATATATGAGTCCAATTGTGATCATCTCCAAAACCGACAAAATATCCAGGACGATCTTTATCTGGCAACAATTTATCCAACATATCAGATATTTCTGACCCATTAAGACGTTTCGGTGGTCCTTTAGTGACAGCGGTGGGCTTCCTGAAAACATCCCTTTGTTGTCTAAACATGTGATTCGAAGGAAGCCAACGTCTATTAAAATCAAAGTAACATATATTTCCTCCATGAGTAAGGCAAAAAAAGTCAGTGTCAAAAGCACATATTGGACACGTCAAACGACCGTGAGTGCTCCATCCAGAAAACATGCCATACGACGGAATATCATGGATGGACCACAAATAAGCAGCTCAAAGGTTGAATCGCTGCTTCTTGTAATTGTCGTACGCTTCGACTCCTGTCCACAACATTTTCAATTCTTCGATCAACATTTTCAACATCAACTTCAGACGTGACCCAGATGATCCATCCTAGGTAAAATGAGGCTAAGGAATATGAACTCATACTTCATACAGAGGGCCGGTGGTAGATTGTACGGAATGACAAAGACAGCCCAAAAGGAGTATGGTGAAGCGTTTGTACCAAACGGCGAGAATCCATCTGTTGCCAACCCAATCCGAGCATTTCTCGCATCAGGATCGAACTCTGGATCAAACCGGTCTAGCGCCTTCCAAGCCTCACCGTTGGACGGGTGCGTCATGACTTCTTTGTTCTAACGTACACCTTCTTTGTGTCATCTCATGTTTCTGGCAGCATTTTTCAAAAGAAACAAATGCTTCAAGTGAGTTGTCATGGGTAAATATCGAAGATGCTTACATGCCACTTCTGTCATAACATTTTCACCATCTTGATTAACGACATCGACATACCTCGAGTCACCACAATGTAAACAATTCTTCTCTTTTGCATGTTCTTTTCATAAAAGCTTGTAGTTGTCTGGACACACATAAATCTTCTCATATTTCATACCAAGACCCGAAAGCTATTTCTTCACGTGATACATATCTTTAGGCACTTTATGGTGCCATGGAAGGATACCGCTGATCAATTTGATGAGGTCGTTGTAATAGTTATTAGAAAAGAAAACTTAGACTTAACCGCCATAAGTCTAGTCATGAAAGTGTGGGGACCACCCCGTGGTTCACCCACTCCAAGATCGCATAGGGTAGTGCCGTGCGATGCGGCACCCAATAGCACACACGAAAAGATTAAATAACAACATACACACTTTTATTTGATATAAAGCAGTGGAAGTCTTTTACAAAATATAACTATACAGCGGAAGTAATGTACATTAGTAGCCTCTCATCCTAACTATGAAAAGTGCAGCCGTCCAGCCCGGGGACGCTACACGCTAGCAGTATGGAACCGGAGAAATCACGTCGGCATGCAGGGCTCCATCTCGGCCGTGTACCCTGACGGGGGCATCGCCTCGTCCTCAGAACCCTCCTCATAGCTCTCACCTGCATACAGCTCAAATATTGCAACCGTGAGCATGATGGATCAGCAAGGCTTAACCGTCTAGCCTAGGCATGGAACTCTATATGCAGGGATGTGTATGATAGGAAAAGGAATTTGCGACAAAGACACGCCTATAAGTTGATCCTTACTTTCAGTTTTTATAGCGGCGGATTCGTGTGCCTTAGGCAGCCCTCACATCGGAAGTCCACAATCAAACAAGAAACGCTTTCCTTCGGTGTGGTGATGCCCAAAGCGGAAAATAAACTTAATTAGCTCTATATATACAGCAAACATGGTTTCCAAAACATTAATCTATCATTACAGCATACTATCATTCAACTGACTTACTTCACTTCTTACTACGTCACGAAACAGTGAACAAGCGTTACTCAAATAACCGCGAGGGACGGTGATTGCAATCAGGAGATACCTGGACAACATATTGCATACACCCACTTCCAGAAGCTTGATTCCACACCCCTTCCTACTCTGTTGTATGCAACAACCATTCAAAGCAACCCAAATGCTGAACCGGTCCATCCGTAACGAGCAGGAGGTCCCCGCGTGGAGCGTGACTGTGCCCACCGGCAGATTTACACCTTGCTACCCTCAATCCACTCCTATTTACGGTTGGGTAAGCCTCGGCACCCAGGTCAACCATTTACATCGGTTTCCTGCTTATGTCAGTATGCCATCCGGTACTGTTTGATACTTGTTCATCAGGCCCGCACACGACTCGGTCCTCAATCGACACCAACGGGGCTACGCACGTGAGACCTCCGCTCACTGCTTCCTATCCGCCCTGCTGGGTCTCATTTTCTCCACTTTTAAGCCATTTTCTATTCTGACCAAACCGTGAGATAGAACCTTACCTCGCGAGTAGATTCCAACTACTCGACTTCTACCGAGATCCTAAGCATATTAGCATGGCATTCTCTACTCGTCGAGTCTGTAAGCTACCCCAACCCTCCATAGGGTTTAAAAGGTTATGAAAGTGGGGTTTCAATCACCCTAACTCTAATTCATACATGCACCCTAGACATAAGTGATACAAATAAAAAGCTTTATAAAAGGTACTTAAGTGCAAACCGGGGCTTGCCTGGTTGCGAGTCAAACAGGAAGTTAGCTTCAGGTGGGAGGACGTCCAAGGGCTCTGGTGCGTCCTCAACTTCGGTCACTAAATGAAATGTAGCAAAATATGTGTATAAGTATTAAGGATTTATAAGAATTGAGCTTCTATTCGTAGCTACTGCTATTTATGTTCCTTAATTGGCTTTGGAATTTTTACAGTGGATACTAGACTCTGTAAGGATGATTTGAGCAAAATTTGGAGAATTGTCATTGCACAATGTAGTCTCCAAAATTCCTACAAGTACAATGCTTCCCTGAATTTTTGAGCCCAAATCAGAAGCTTTGACATAGCTAATAGTGGAAGATCTGATTAGGGTAGGTCTCCATGGTTCTAACAAAATTTGTTTCACCATTTTTGGAGCTACCAACAGAGAGATATAAATTGTTGAAGTTGAACAGAAGTTCTGAAAAGTTTCTGTTTAAATTTGAATTTTCAAATAAAGGCTGAACTTGGGAAGGCAATTTGACCTAGCAAATGAACTCCAATGAAGCTCAAATTTTTACTGGAAATCAGTAACTATGAAATGGATTAGCTGCCCAAATTTGGGAATATTTCATAAAGAATTGCTCCTGTAATAAATCCCTAAATGATTTAGTAAAAACAATTCTACAGAAATTATTGTGCATTTTCATAGCAAGCAATTTGTTCCTCTATGAAGTACTCCCCCTAAGGATTAAAACAAAATTGGTCTCATCCTTTTTGGAGTTTCCTACACAAAGTTATGGATTTTTCAAACTTGAATAAGTTTCTACGGGAATGTACACAGAGACTTAACAGGGGGCCCACTCGTCAGGTCTTTCTTCAACCTCCCGCCAGAGACGCGCGTGCACACCAGCACAGATCGTGGCGTGACTCGTTCTCCCTCGTTTCTCCACCAAATTAGCTCCGGTTTCACCCTAAATGCTCCTCGGAACATGGCGCAGCTGCCGGGCAAGGTTTCCACGTATGAAAACGGCCGAAAACAGGTCGGCACCGGTGGGGCAGCTCGGGAGCTCGGCATCAACGTGTTCTGGCGCGTCCGAAGCTTCTCCCAGCGAGGTACCTTGCCCTAAATAATCACCAATGATCGGGGAACATGGAACGCATGCTAAACCTTGCAGCAAACGGCCGGAAAATAGGGTTCACCGGAGGACCGACCCGTTTTTGCCGCCGCCGGCGATTTCTCGTCGCCCGGGGCGTGGGATGGCTGGTTTAACCCGTGATTTGGCGTGAGAGGGTGCTAGGGTCACTAGTTTCTGTGGCTTGAATTGTAGAACTGATGATCAACCACGTTGGACGAATTTCCAGTTTTGGTTTGGGTCGGTTCTTCACGTGTACCGACGCCAAAACCCAAATTCCGGCGAGCCAGCGATGGGGAAGGGCAAGGGGACTGCGGTAGCATGATCTACACACCTTGGCACACCTTAGGGAGGTGCTGTACGTGCGGGAGAGGCGTTGGAGCGGCTGGAACGCGAGGAGCAGTGAAGGGCGACGCTGCTCTGCTTCCTTCCAGCGAAGAACGGCTCGGGCACAGCGAGGGGATGGCGGGGATGAGCTGAGGAGTGGTGGAACACGTTGAGGGGTCGCTGGTGCAGCTCATGGGCAGTTCAACCGGGTGCCAACGCAGTTGGATGTCGATCGGAGGTGAGCGCGTGAGAGGGAGCGGTACTCAGGGATTTGCTCGTGCAAGGAAGAGGAAGAACCACGGTTGAGTTAGGCAGCTGCTGATCTTTACCATGTAGCAATCCACGCCAGCAATTGCTACTTCGGGTGCATGTTTTCCAAGCAGCTCGGTGGAGAGAAAAATACAGCACGGTGGCAGCTCGAGAAGGACTGGAACAGAAGCAAATTGCCCCTGTTATTTCATGTGTCACTGCCATGTGGGTCCCACACCACCTAATAGCTCTGATATTTTTCTCCAAATTAAATCCTTTGCTTCCTCCCAAAGTCATGGTTTGAAATATTTTAATTCAAATTATTTGAATTCTAGTGTGGAATTTGAACTGACTTTGGTTATTTGAATTTGAATTGGAATTTGAATCTTCCCTTTTGCATTGTTCCAAAAGCACAGCAAACCAACTCAAATAATTCTGAATTTTGGCATGGCTGCTAATTCAAATGTGAAGAACACACTTGTGGAACCAAATTTGCAAATTTAGGGAATTGGCATTTGAAACTGAATTTGAAATTCAGATTAGAGGGCTTCCTCTTTTAACCCCAAACAAATATTGAAACTCCTTCAAATGAGCTGAAATTTGGAAGGGTGAATATTTGGAATATGAAGATCCAATTTATGAATTTAGATCTCCATGTTTGGAAGTTTTGGGAAGTTTGAATCCTCACTTTGAACTTACACAGTTATAATTCAAAATTTTAATTCCCCTCATTTTTCCTAAGTGTATATGAGCTAAAAATTCTTGCTACCACTTTTTGGGAATTTTACATCCCTTCCCCCTTAACAAGAGTCTCGTCCCGAGATTCCAAAAGAAAAGCAAAGTGGGGAAACTTTACCTGATATATGATGATAGCAAGTCCGGATAATTCATTTGTAGATATTCCTCGCTTTCCCATGTCGCCTCATCAGCGGTATGGTTACTCCACAAGACCTTGTAGAACCATGAGGTCAGGTTTCTTGTGGCGCGAGTCTTTTCGTCAATAATCTGGATTGGATACTCCGTGTACGTAAGGTCCGGTTGAAGAACTTCTATGTCTTTAGTGCGGATTTCAGGAGAGGGTTTGAGGCACTTCCTCAGCTGAGAAATATGGAAGACGTCGTGAATGCCTGCTAACGATGCCGGTAAATCCAGGCGATAGGGCACGGGTCCGCATCTTTCAATGACGGCGAACGGACCAATGAACCGCGGCGCAAGCTTACCCTTCACTCCGAATTGATGGACCCCCTTCATCGGAGATGCACGGACATAAACCTGGTCTCCGATGTCGAAGTGGAGAGGGCAGCGTCTTTTATCCGCATAGCTCTTCTGACGAGATTGAGCAGCCTTGAGATTGGCTTGTATTACTCACACTCGTTCTTCAGCTTCATTCACAAGTTCAATACCGTAGATAACTCGCTCGCCGGACTCGCACCGATTGAGGTGTGTGCGACATTTCCGGCCGTAGAGAGCTTCATACGGCGCCATCTTGATGCTAACTTGATAGCCATTGTTCTTAGAAAACTTCTCCAGCGGCAAATGATCGTCTCAATTCTTACCGTGGTGGATGGCACAAGCGCGTAGCATGTCTTCCAGCACTTGGTTCACCCGTTCAGTTTGACCATCCGTCTGCGGGTGATATGCGGAACTTTGGATCAGTTTGGTCCCCAATGACGCGTGCAGCTGTTCCCAAAACCGAGAGACGAACAGCGCACTGCGATCTGAAATAATGGAGCGGGAAACACCGTGCAAGCACAAGATCTTTGCAATGTGCAGCTCCGCATATTGCTTGGCCACGTACTTTGTATGTACGGGATAAATGAGCCGACCAAACGATCGACTATTACCCAAATCGAGTCATGCTTGTGAGATGTGAGAGGTAAACCAACAATGAAGTCCATGCTGATATCCTCCCACTTCCATGCCGGAATGTTCAATGGTTGCAGCTGTCCGGCTTTACGCATATGGTCGGCTTTCACACGCCGACACGTATCACATTCGGATACGTACTTTGCGATTTCTCTTTTCATCCGTGTCCACCAAAACCTGGTTTTCAGATCCTGGTACATCTTGTTGCTACCCAGATGAATAGAATACCTGGACAGATGAGCTTCATCCAAGATTTTCTTCCGAAGCTTCATATTACGGGGTACCACTATACGGTCTTTAAACCATAGTGTCATGTTCATCTCTCCGGAAGCATTTCATTTCGCCATTCTTCATCCTTCTCCGAATGTGCGACATTCCCACGTCTTTCTTCTGCACTTCCATAATCTCCTCTCCTATTGTAGGGACGAGAGCAAGATTATACAATGCCCCATATGGAACCAAGTACAGACTCGGCTCCTACTCTTCAAGTGGGGTGATGGACAGACTGTTGACATGGGATTTGCGGCTTAATGCATCGGCAACCACGTTTGCCTTTCCGGGATGGTAGTGAATCTCGATCTCATAGTCTTTGATCAGTTCTAGCCATCTCCGTTGCCGCATATTCAACTCCTTTTGAGTGAATATATACTTCAAACTCTTGTGATCGGTGTAGAGGTGCACTAAGTTCCCAAGCAAATAGTGCCTCCACATTTTCAACGCCAACACCACAGCAGCAAGCTCAAGATCATGAGTCGGGTAGTGCTGCTCGTGGTTACGAAGTTGACATGAGCCATAAGCGACCACTCTTCCTCCTTGCATCAATACACAGCCAAGCCCGACGCCAGACGCATCACAATATACGTCCAAGGGCTTGGTTGTATCCGGTTGAGCTAACACCAGGGCTGTTGTAAGATGCTTCGCTAATGCTTGGAAAGCTTCTTCACAAGCTGAGCTCCAAACATATTTGATCCCCTTCTTTAGCAGTTCAGTCATCGGCTTAGCAAGCTTGGAGAAATTCGGTATGAATCTCCTATAATATCCTGCTAACCTGAGGAAACTCCTGACTTCGTGGACTGATGTGGGGGATTTCCATTTCAGCACTTGTTCGATTTTGCTTGGATCAACTGCAATGCCTTCTGCGGAAATAATATGACCAAGAAATGGCACTTGGCTGATCCAAAACTCGCACTTGCTGAACTTGGCATAGAGTTTATGGTCTCGTAATCGTTGAAGCACGATATGCAAGTGTTTGGAGTGTTCTTCTTCAGACTTGGAGTAAACCAAGATGTCTTCTATGAACACCAACACAAACTTGTCCAGCTTCTGGTCCAGCTGACCAGTCTGGATAATCCAACAGTTTTGCCCACCTTAGAGGCAACATCTGGACTAGCGTTCAACAACAAAGTTGTAGCATATTTCATGCACTTTCCAACGGTGTCTTACTTGACCCTTAGAAATTTTTCTACAGGAAGTTGTGGTTGAAATACAGAAAATTTCCAGAGAGCATTTTTGGTCTGCCCTGTTTCTTGGCAGTACCTACTCATCTGAGATTTTCACCCATTGGGAGGGAGATTTTGTTCTGGAGCTCTACAGAAAAGTTGTAGAGGACTTCTAAACCTTTCCAGAATGGTATCCCACACCTCCATTGGTTCAACCAATATTAAGTTATGCCCTGTTCAAGTTCAGCAAAATTTCTGCTGAAAACAGGGGAGATTATTCTTAAGCTTTTGAGATTGAACCTATACTCCCAATTGACTCTTAGTTCAATATAGGAGTTTACTAACCCCTAAATGAATTCCTAAACTTCATTGTGACTTTTTTCTTTAAAAATAAACTTTTATGCAGTCGGTACTACGTTTCCTCACCAAAGAAAAATCCTAAACTGGTATTCCGGCTTATACGTGTCAAATGGTAGAACTAAAGACATCACTCACAAACGGTTTCAACACATCATGCGCTAACATGGTTAATGTACCTGCAGAAGAACACACAATAATTATGCACACAAGGGTTTTTAACATTTCAGGCAGTTCCATATCATAATAAAAACATACGGTACGTATCATTGCCATACGGATCGTCCTTGAGTCAAGCCACGTCTCAAGGTACATGGTCTTGTTTTCACACCACACGATGGGGAACCCGAGTAGAGCGCGAACGGGTCGTCACGGTTGGGAATTTTATCAACCCAACGGATACCACCTACTGCCTCATGACCATTGAGGCACGCCGATGGCGAGCGCTGCGTATGGCCCTTTGAACATTGAACGTTCGAGAGTTGCATACTATTGTGTTGCTTACCACACGATGGGGTATTCTCACTTTTGCCTAAAGCACGCTGGAGATCAGCGTTTTCATATGATCTCAGAACTATGAAGAGGTTCAGAGACTCATATTAACTACCGTGTCAGGACACGGTATATCCTTCCATACTATTACTCGTATGGTGAGTTACCGCAATTGATCCGCCTGCGGTGGCATACCTTACCTCTTACCTGACGTCAGAGCGTCTTACAGAATGTATAACACATAAGTTAGCTTTTCCACCTTAGTAACTACTACTATCATAGACCTTATATGGGCTTAATAACCAATCCTCACTTGACTACTTCTAAATTTTCAAAATACACTCTTTTCGAGCGTGCTATTCCCAATGAGGCTCTGATACCACGTCTATGGGGACCACCCCGTGGTTCACCCACTCCAAGATCGCATAGGGTGGTGCCGTGCGATGCGGCACCCAACATCACACACGAAAAGATTAAAGAACAACATACAAACTTTTATTTGATATAAAGCAGCGGAAGTATTTTACAAAATATAACTATACAGCGGAAGTAATGTACATTAGTAGCCTGTCATCCTAACTATGCAAAAGTGCAGCCATCCAGCCTGGGGACGCTACTCGCTAGCAGCATGGAACCGGAGAAATCACGCCGGCGTGCAGGGCTCCATCTCGGCCGTGTACCCTGACAGGGGCATCGCCTCGTCCTCGGAACCCTCCTCATAGCTCTCACCTGCATAAAGCTCAAATATTGCAACCGTGAGCACGATGGCTCAGCAAGGCTTAACCTCTAGCCTAGGCATGGAACTCTACATGCAGGGATGTGTATGATAGGGAAAGGAATTTACGACAAAGACACGGCTATAAGTTGATCTATACTTTCAGTTTTTATAGCAGTAGATTCGTGTGCCTTAGGAAGCCCTCACATCGGAAGTCCACAATCAAACAAAAAACGCTTTCCTTCGATGTGGTGATGCCCAAAGCGGAAAATAAACTTAATTAGCTCTATATCTACAGCAAACATGGTTTCCGAAACATTAATCTATCATTATAGCATATTATCATTCAACTGGCTTACTTCACTTCTTACCATGTCACGAAACAGTGAACAAGCGGTACTCAAATAACCGCGAGGGACGGTGATTGCAGTCAGGAGACACCCGGACAACACGCTGCATACACCCACTTCCAGAAGCGTGATTCCACACACCCCTTCCTACTCTGTTGTATGCAACAACCTTTCAAAGGCAACCCAAATGCCGAACCGGTCCATCCGTAACGGGCAGGAGGTCCCCGCGTGGAGCGTGACTGTGCCCACCGGCAGATTTACACCTTGCTACCCTCAACCCACTCCTATTTACGGTTGGGTAAGCCTCGGCACCCAGGTCAACCTTTTACATCGGTTTCCTGCTTATGTCAGTATGCCATCCAGTACTGTTCGATACTTGTTCATCAGGCCCGCACACGACTCGGTCCTCAATCGACACCAACAGGGCTACGCACGTGAGACCTCCGCTCACTGCTTCCTATCCCCCTGCTGGGTCTCATTTTCTCCACTTTTAAGTCATTTCCTATTCTGACCAAACCGTGAGATAAAACCTTACCTCGTGAGTAGATTCCAACTACTCGACTTCTACCGAGATCCTAAGCATATTAGCATGGCATTCTCTACTCGTCGAGTCTGTAAGCTACCCAAACCCTCCATAGGGTTTAAAAGGTTATGCAAGTGGGGTTTCAATCACCCTAACTCTAATGGAAACATGCACCCTAGACATAAGTGATACAAATAAAAAGCTTTATAAAAGGTACTCAAGTGCAAACCGGGGCTTGCCTGGTTGCGAGTCAAACGGGAAGTTAGCTTCAGGTGGGAGGACGTCTAAGGGCTCTGGTGCGTCCTCAACTTCGGTCACTAAATGAAATGTAGCAAAATATGTGTATAAGTATTAAGGATTTATAAGAATTGAACTTCTATTCATAGCTACTGCTATTTATGTTCCTTAATTGGCTTTGGAATTTTTACAGTGGATACTAGACCCTGTAAGGATGATTTGAACAAAATTTGGAGAATTGTCATTGCACAATGTAGTCTCCAAAATTCCTACAAGTACAATGCTTCCCTGAATTTTTGAGCCCAAATCAGGAGCTTTGACATAGCTAATAGTGGAATATCTGATTAGGGTAGGTCTCCATGGTTCTTACAAAATTTGTTTCACCATTTTTGGAGCTACCAACAGAGAGATATGAATTTTTGAAGTTGAACAGAAGTTCTGAAAAGTTTCTGTTTAAATTTGAATTTTCAAATAAAGGCTGAACTTGGGAAGGCAATTTGACCTAGCAAATTAACTCCAATGAAGCTCAAATTTTTACTGGAGATCAGTAACTATGAAATGGATTAGCTTCCCAAATTTGGGAATATTTCATAAAGAATTGCTCCTGTAATAAATCCCTAAAAGATCTAATAAAAAAAATCTACAGAAATTCCTGGTCATTTTCATAGCAAGAAATTTGTTCCTCTGTGAAGTACTTCCCCTAAGGATTCAAACAAAATTGGTCTCACCCTTTTTGGAGTTTCCTACACAAAGTTATGGATTTTTCAAACTTGAATAAGTTTCTGTTGGGAATGTACACAGAGACTTAACAGGGGGGCCCACTCTCAGGTCTTTCTTCAACCTCCCGCAGAGACACGCGTGCACACCAGCACAGATCGTGGCGTGGCTCGTTCTCCCTCGTTTCTCCACCAAATTAGCTCCGGTTTCACCCTAAATGCTCCTCGGAACATGGCGCAGCTGCCGGGCAAGGTTTCCACGCATGAAAACGGCCGAAAACAGGTCGGCACCGGTGGGGCAGCTCGGGAGCTCGGCATCAACGTGTTCTGGCACGTCCGAAGCTTCTCCCAGCGAGCTACCTTGCCCTAAATAATCACCAATGATCGGGGAACATGGAACGCATTCTAAACCATGCAGCAAAGGGCCGGAAAATAGGGTTCACCGGAGGACCGACCCGTTTTTGCCGCCGCCGGCGATTTCTCGTCGTCCGGGGCGTGGGATGGCTGGTTTAACCCGTACTTTGGCATGAGAGGGTGCTAGGGTCACTAGTTTCTGTGTCTTGAATTGTAGAACCGATGATCAACCACGTTGGACGAATTTCCAGTTTTGGTTGGTTCGGTTCTTCACGTGTACCGGCGCCAAAACCCAAATTCCGGCGAGCCAGTGATGGGGAAGGGCAAGGGGACTGCGGTAGAATGATCTACACACCTTGGCGCACCTTAGGGAGGTGCTGGACATGCGGGAGAGGCGTCGGAGCGGCTGGAACGCGAGGAGCAGTGAGGGGCGATGGTGCTCTGCTTCCTTCCGGCGAAGAACGGCTCGGGCACAGTGAGGGGAGGCCGGGGACGAGCTGAGGAGTGGTGGAACACGTTGAGGGGTCGCTGGCGCAGCTCCTGGGCAGTTCAACCTGGTGCCTACGCAGTTGGATATCGATCGGAGGTGAGAGCCGAGTTGGATGCAACGTGCACTATTTTATTCCCGAGTGAGCGCGTGAGAGGGAGCGGTACTCAGGGATTTGCTCATGCAAGGAAGAGGAAGAACCACGGTTGAGTTAGGCAGCTGCTGATCTTTACCATGTAGCAATCCATGTCAGCAATTGCTACTTCGGGTGCAAGTTTTCCAAGCAGCTCGGTGGAGAGAAAAAAACAGCACGGTGGCAGCTCGAGAAGGACTGGAACAGAAGCAAATTGCCCCTGTTATTTCATGTTTCACTGCCATGTGGGTCCCACCCCACCTAATAGCTCTGATATTTTTCTCCAAATTAAATCCTTTGCTTCCTCCCAAAGTCATGGTTTGAAATATTTTAATTCAAATGATTTGAATTCTAGTGTGGAATTTGAACTGACTTTGGTTATTTAAATTTGAATTGGAATTTGAATCTTCTCTTTTGCATTGTTCCAAAAGCATAGCAAACCAACTCAAATAATTCTGAATTTTGGCATGGCTGCTAATTCAAATGTGAAGAACACACTTGTGGAACCAAATTTGCAAATTGAGGGAATTGGAATTTGAAACTGAATTTGAAATTCAGATTAGAGGGCTTCCTCTTTTAATCCCAAACAAATATTGAAACTCCTCCAAATGAGCTGAAATTTGGAAGGGTGAATATTTGGACTATGAAGATCCAAGTTATGAATTTAGATCTCCATGTTTGGAAGTTTTGGGAAGTTTGAATCCTCACTTTGAACTTACACCGTTATAATTCAATGTTTTAATTCAGCTCATTTTTCCTAAGTGTACATGAGCTGAAAATTCTTGCTACCACTTTTTGGGAATTTTACAGAAAGTGAGGAGGGTCACTTCCGTGTGTTCATGCAGTGGCTGTTCTGAAGCTTTGAGAAGCTCGAAGAACACTTCAACCTCCGTTGTAGGTGGATCCTCCGTAAGGTCTGGTTGTATAGCTTCTAGCATCTCATCCATCCTATCATCCCCCGTGATATCATCAATGTCCTCTTCCACTTCTTGTACAGGTTTAGAAGCTATCTCGCCATTAAAGGTCCAGACTTTATAACATGGCATGTAACCGTTTCGACACAAATGTATCCAAAGTTCCACTTTGTCCAAAAACATGGTACCAGAATTTCATACATGGGCACCGCACCTTATCGGTATTTGACATCGAAAAGTCTCGATCTACAAAAGCATCTATCTTGGCGAACTGCTCATCTTAGTGACCACCAGATCTGCTCTTCCAACCAGTATACATCCAACTGCGGTCTTCACCCATGTTTTACCCTGCAATATAAAGCTAGAGAAATTACATTCACTTTACATCTATAGGAAGGGATAGGTCCTAAAACCACACAAGAGGGACCGAGAAGAGCGTGCTTATAACGAGACGTGGGGTCTGGATCCAGACAAAATTTTGGCAGCATAACTCTGTTGTTTTCCAACTGCACGCCCGATAACGGTGCAGCGGAGAACATGAGGGTTACACCGTCAAAATTTTGTCGGAATCCAGACCCCGCATCGCGTCATAAGCACGCCCCCTCGGTCACTCCCAGGCTGTCCAAAAAGGGACAATTTCAAACCTACACGCCTCACATGCGTAACGCATGTGAGACGGGCCGGTGCAAAACGGGTGACGCATATTGTATAGGTTACGTGAATCTTACTTTTTAGAGTAATTTACAAGAGAGAGGTAAGAACAAGAGACAGGAGGAAAGAACGAGAGAGGGACAGTGAAGTGGGACGACCGTCCTAAGTTATGCTCCATCGAGTCCCGCCAGTGTTGACATACGAGCCAAGGTTTGCTGCTATGGGCTTCTGGATCGAAACCGTGAAGAAAATGGTTCCCACGTTTCTCGATTGTGCTATACTTTGTTAAAGAGTGGCAATAGAGAAAATTGACTTTTAGACGGCCCAACTGTCGGGCCATAAATGGGCTGTGCTAGGCTGAGAGCCTGAAGCCCGTTTACTTACATATCGATATTGTACACTCAAGCAATCAAATTAAACTCAAATTTCTAACAATTTTGAAGTACGTAATAAAATAAAACAAATAATTAACAAATAAACACACTAAATAATAAACAAAGAAAATCTACACCTAAATACTCAAATAGGAAATGTAAATTAAATATTAATATTCAAATAAGAAAACTAAACTAAAATTTACACTAAGTAATATAGTTAACAAGTTAAATAACTAAATAATCTCCACTATTAATTAAGTAACCAAATTATAAAATAAATATTAAACTAACAAATTAACTAATCAACTAAACTAATAATCAACTAAACTGAAATAAAGTAACCTAATGAAGTAACAAATTAACTCACTAACTAAACTAATTAATAAAGTAACTAAATTAATTTATAAATGAACTAAATAAATAAGTTATACGATTAATAAAACATACCTCGATGTGACGGCTAAGCGGGGGCAGGGGGGGCAGCATCAAGATGGCGCCTTACGAGGCGCTATACGGAAGAAAATGCCGCACACCATTGAATTGGTGTGAGTCTGGCGAAAGGGTTACTTTCGGGATTGACCTTGTCAACAACGCGGAGGAAAAGGTTCGGCTGATTCAAGCAAACCTAAAAGCCACTCAATCCCGACAGAAACAATATGTGGACCGGAGAAGACGCCCATTACAGTTCAAAGTCAGGGATCACGTATACCTACGTGTGTCTCCAATTAAGGGCGTAAACAGATTCGAGGTGAGAGGAAAGTTGGCACCCCGATTCATCGGTCCATTTCAGATTACAGAAAGATGTGTATCAGTAGCATACCGGTTGAAATTACCAGAAGCACTTTCCGGTGTGCACGACGTCTTTCACATCTCCCAGCTGAGGAAGTGTCTCAAACTATCAACAACCGTTCAGCTGGAGGATATAGCAGAGACAAGCTCCGGGTGCGCCACGTGTCTGGCGGGCGGGACCTCCCTCTCCCTCAGAGGCGAGCTCCGTGTGCGCCATGAGTCTGGAAGGCGAGACCTCCCTCTCCCTCAGGGACAAGCTCCGCGTGCGCCACGTGTCAGTGTCGGACCTCTCCTCTCTTCTGAGGCGAGCTCCGAGAGTGCCACGTGTCAGTGCTGGACCTCACCTCTCCTCAGAGGCAAGCTCCGAGAGTGCCACATGTCCAACAGCATTGGACTTCCTTCTCCTCAGAGGTGAGCTCCGAGGACGACAAATGTCCTGTAGTGTCGGACCTCCCTTCTCCTCGGATGTGTGTCCGAGGACGACACTTGTCCCGTGGTGTCGGACCTCCCTTCTTCTCAAAGGTGAGCTCCGCGGATGACACGTGTCCATCAGGACCGGACCTAACTCCCTCCGCAGGGGTGAGCTCTGAGAGCGACACGTGTTCATCAGACCTCTCGGAGGTGGGCTCCGAGGGCTCCACGTGTCGCGCACGGCTGAGCCTTGCTTCTCCACAGCGACTAGCTCCAGAAGCGACACGTGTCCTGTGGGGCTGGACCTCACTTCTCCGCAGCGACAAGTCCCGGAGGCAACACGTGTCCTGCAGGCCGGACCTCATCCCCCACCACGGGAATGAGCTCCGAAGGCGCGGGCCACGGGAAGTGTCTACAGCGCTCCTCGGCGAACTGGAAATGGGCTCTTTTTGGCTATCTTTCTGATTCTTTCTCCGTTTCTACTTCTTTAAAATGTTTCTCTATATGAATTATGTATGCATGAATATGAAATTGAGGGTGTTACAAACCTACCCCCCCCCCCCTTAAATTGAATCTCGCCCTCGAGATTCGATAGAGTGAATAATAACTGAGGGAATTCTGCCTTGAGGTCTTCCTCACGCTCCCATGTAGCTCCGGCTTCCATGTGATGTCTCCATTGTACCTTGCACCAACAGATCACTTTGTTCCTCGCGACCATTTCCTTTATGTCCAAAAATTGGACAGGGTGCTCTACATAGGTCAGATTCTCTCGAAGTTCGAGTTCATCCATTGGTACTTGTTCTTCTGCTACTCTCAAGCACTTCTTGAGCTGGGATACGTGAAACACGTCATGCACGTCGGAGAGGTGCGTTGGGAGCTCTAGGTGGTAGGCTACCTCTCCTCGCTTTTCCAAAATCTTAAATGGCCCGATGTAGCGAGGTGCTAATTTTCCCTTGACGTTGAAACGTCGTTGGCCTCGGATAGGCGATACTTTAAGGTACACAATGTCTCCTACTTCGAAGGTCAACTTTCTTCGCCTATTGTCCGCATAGCCTTTTGTCGTGACTGAGCAGCCTTCAAGTTCTCCTGTACCGCTTGGACTTGTTTCTCAGCCTCTTGCAGCACTTCTGGTCCAAACACTTGGTTCTCTCCCGTCTCATTACAAAATAACGGCATTCTACACCGTCTACGATACAATGCTTCAAAAGGTGACATCTTCAAGCTGGCTTGATAGCTGTTGTTGTATGAGAACTCGGCATACGGCAAGCTCCTATCCCAACTACGCCCATGTTTCAAGGTGCAGGATCTCAACATTTCTTCCAAAATTTGGTTTGTCCTTTCGGTTTGTCCATCAGTCTGTGGGTGGTAAGCGGAGCTAAAATCCAGTCGTGTACCCATAGCTTCATGCAGCTTCCTCCAGAACCTATAGGTAAACTGAGTACCCCGATCTGAGACTATCCTCTTCGGGACTCCATGGCGGCACACGATTTGCTCCATGTACAGCTCGGCTAAATCTGCCACGCGGTACGTGGTTGTAACAGGAAGAAAAATGGGCTGTTTTCGTCAATCGGTCCACAATAACCCAGATGGAGTCGTAACCCGACCGAGTACGTGGTAATCCGACAATTTAAATCAATGCTGATGTCTTCCCACTTCCACTCGGGTACTTTTGATGGTTGGAACAGTCCAGCGGGTCTTTGATGTTCGGCCTTTACCCATTGGCACGTATCGCATAAGGAAACATATTCTGCTATGTCCCTTTTCATACCATCCCACCAATAGCAAGCTTTCAGGTCCTTGTACATCTTTGTACAACCGGGATGTATGGAATAAGGTGAGTCATGTGCCTTGTTTAGTATCATGTCGCGGATGTGCTTCACATTAGGCACACAAATCCTTTTACCTAACCAAAGCGTACCCTTCTCGTCTTCCTTTAAGTCCTTTTCTATGCCTTGTCGGATCCTTTCCTTGATCTCCTTGATTTCCTCATCTGTTGCTTGGCCATCTCTTATCTCTTGTTCCAGCGAAGAGCTGAGTTCCATCACTTCCATCTCGTTCAAGAACCCGAGATGTAACTGTGGCGGACCGGAATCCGCTCTCCAGGATCGCAGAGGGTGGTGCCGAGCGATGCGACACCCGACAGCACACGTCATAAGAACACTTTATATTACACGGGAACAACAAACTGAATGTACAAAGTAGTACACTTCTCAGTTACAAACTAGGGTCTTTATTACACAGCGGAAGTTTCTTTTATACAGCTCACGCCCGCCTATCTAGCAAAAGTCGGTTGCCCAGCCCTAGGGCAACCCACACTAGCTGCACGTCTCAGCTCAGCACGGCGTGTACGGCTCCCACTCAGCCGTGGTCCCCGACAGAGGGTAACCCTCGCCGGTGGACTCGTACTCCGAGTCCGTTGGTGGCTCCTCACCTGAAAAACACTTAAGCAGCAACCGTGAGCACGAAGGCTCAGCAAGGCTTAACCGACTCACCTAAGCATGAAACTCTACATGAGGTGTACAATGACATAGGATAGCAATGTTGCAGCAAATGGACACGCCTACAAGTTCATCCTTAGTTCATCTTTTAGCAACAATTAACGGTTCATAAAGCTGAAATTTAGTGAGCGATATTTGGTGGCAAACATGTAGCGATACAAAGTTATATCATATCAGCAATATTGAATCATAACCTTTCATTCATTAGTCTACGTTACGATGCAGTGAACAAGCGGTACTTGTCACCACGAGGGACGGCGAATTGACTCGATATACACCTGCAGGGAAACCCAAAGAGCACGTCACGTACGCCCACCCGTGGAGCTGCACAGCACGCTCACTCGATGTCGTACGGGACAACCTTTCACCCAACAGCCCAAACGTCGAACCGGTCGCACCGAAACGAGCAGGAGGTTCCCCACACGGAGCATCTCTCTATGCCCGTTGGCAGATTTCCACCTTGCTGCCCTCAGCCTACACCTATAAATCGGTGCGTTATACCTCGACGCCCGGAGGTTTAGGCTACATCAGTTTATCGGGGCCCATATATCCGATATGCCTTCGGTACGTTCAATACTTGTTCAGCAGGGCCGCACACGGATCGGTCCTCAATCGACACGGGCAGGGCTGCGCACACAAGACTCACTCTTGCTGCGCCCTAGCCCCTGCCTAGTCTCATTTTCATTACTAAAGTGATCTCACATCACTCAACCGAACCCGTGTGTCCCAAGCCTATCTCGCGAGTAGATTCCAACTACTCGATTTGTACCGAAGTCCTATGGATCATTAAGCATAGCCTGTCTACTCGAGGTCCTTGACACTACCCTCACTCTTTTAGGAACCTTTGGTTATGCAAGTGGGGTTTCATTCATCCTATACCTAATGCACATACATACTTCATATGACACATGTAACAAAATACAAACTTATAACAAGGTTAATGCAAACCGGGGCTTGCCTTGTTGCTGCTGGTCAGTAGTTAGTTCTTCGTCCGGAAGAAGGAAATCCAGCACTTCCGGGGTCTCTTCTTCAACGGCTACACGTTGAATACAATACTACATGTAAATTTAAATGCAAATGTGTGAACTTAAATACATAATTGCTAATAACTCTAGCTAGCCCTCCCCTTTGGTTCTGAAATTTTTATGGTGAATTGGTAGGGTCCTAACCAGAGTTGTGACCAAGTTTTATTTGAAACAAAGTTCAGTTGAACCTTGTACAAATAAAAGCCTCTTTGGTCAATAATTGAGCCTCTAAGTAATTCCAGGGTTTTTTATGGCTCCCACCATTACTTTCTGGAAACTAGAATTTAGGATGGTTCTAATGGAGTTGGTTTCATGTCATTTGAAGAATTCTACAGAAAGTTATGTCCTAATTAAGATTGGAGAAAATCTGAAAAATGTTTCCGTACATTTTTCTATTGTCCCTGGGCAGTTCCCTTAATCACCCAATTAGGGTAACTAATGAACTTGGATGAGTATGAAAATTTTACTGGGATTCAGGGATTTTCCAATGAACCTTTTAGCCAAATTTCAGAATTTTTCATAAAGTAGTTCTCCAGATAAAATTCCCAACAGTTTAAACTTTAGGGATTTAATTCTGGAAAACTATCCACTTTCATGAGCTGAATTTGGTATTGCTGGAAAGTGCTCAGAGAGCTGAATCCAACCAAATTTGGTTCACCCGATTTGGAGCTCTCTAACCAAAGTTATGAGGATTTGAAGTTGGGAAGAACTCTGAAAATTGGGGGAAAAGTTTAAACTCTCGGGGCTCGCGGGGACATGTGTCGAGCGCGGAGGTGTCCGGCACACCGGGGATACCACACGTGTCGAGCGCGGAGGTGTCTGGCACACCGGAGCTCACAGGGTATTTGCGCGTCAGCACAGCCGATCCCTGGCCACACCCGATCCCGATTTAAATTCTTCAGCCGCTGACACGTGGGTCAGCCAGCTTCATCTTCCTCCCGCCGTTCTCTCGCGCCCGCGCCGCCGACCTCGCCGGAGCAGACTCGGGGCTCGCCAGCTCGCCGCTGCCGGACCTCCCATGGTCTGAAACTCGCCGTCAGGGGGTTGTCAACGTCGAGGAACACGTCGGGGGTGACAGGTCGGGCTGGGGGTGACCGGAAGTAGCTCGGCGACGTGCCGCGGCCTCGGTTGAGGTTCGACACCGTCGACCGTGGTTTCTAAACCCGCCAACACCTCGAACAAACGGCCCTACAGCATCAGTATACCTCTAGGAAGCTCGACAAGATGTCAAAAGGGTTCAGGGATGGCGGCAAGTCGGTCGGCACCGTGTGACCGATCGTGCCCGCCATGACCGCCCTTGATCGAGCTCGAAATTCGTCACTCCTAGACAGTTTCACGCTACGGATGCAGAAAAGAACTTGATCGCCGGCTAGTCCAGCGACTATGTGCAAGATTTGATGACCTCCGGAAGATCATAGAGCGAGAATTTAAAGAAACCGTACCGGAAGCTCGGTTTACGGTCGCCGGAGCAAAAACTGGAAATTCTCTGCGGATTCTTCACGGTTGGCTTCCAAACTTGGAGGAGAGCAGCACGGTGGTCGCACGCTCCTGTTGCCTCTCTCGCTGGACCGTGAAAACGCCTGTGGAACGCTGCCCACGGGCGCCTGACTCTCGGCTGAGGCTAGATCGCCGCGGTGGCGATCGTCTTTGGGCAAAGGAGGTCGGAGCTCGAGGTTTCTGGCGTTGGAGAGGTGGAGTGCGAGCTCAGGTGGCTGTCTAGCAGCTCAGGGACGAAGGAGGAGATGGTTTCGCTGGTTTTCCCGATTGAGCAGAGAGCTGTGGCGAGAAACAATGCCGCTGCTCGGGTTTGCCCGCGAGAAGATAAAGCAGGCCGACTCTTGTTCGGCTGAGGCGGTGCCGGTTGCGCGGGGTGCGAGCCAGCCGCCCTGGGCGCCAGCGCGCGGAGAGGGAAGCAGCTGGTGGCGCCGGTAGCTGCTCGGTCGCACAGCCGACATCTGCTCGGTGGAATTTCCCACCGAGACTCTGAGTTTGGGTGCAAGTTTCTCCTTCTTCCCTCTATGACATGTGGGTCCCACCCGGGGTTTTAACCTCTGAAATTTACTCCTAATCACTGTTGTAAACAGTGA
Source organism: Neostapfia colusana (assembly GCA_030760725.1). Classification (NCBI taxonomy): domain Eukaryota; kingdom Viridiplantae; phylum Streptophyta; class Magnoliopsida; order Poales; family Poaceae; genus Neostapfia; species Neostapfia colusana. The sequence goes on along the minus strand of JASWHV010000008.1, from coordinate 49,855,456 downwards.
GCCCCATAATACCCCTGGTGATTCAAATTATTCACCCCTGAGCCATTTGAATTGAATAGAATTCAAATTGGGTTCGGTTTGAGTGAATTTCAGCACAAGTTCAGTTTTGAATTCAAATAAAGTTTGAATTCGTCCCACTTAGCTCATGTCAAGATCAACTCCAAATGGAGTGAAAATTGGTGTGTGAGCTCACAAAAATGTGCTGAATAAGAATATGCCTCCCACTTTTAAATTCATGGGACAAAAACAGTTTGAATTTGAATGTGGTTTCAAACTGCCCTCTTTCTATCTATACCCAAAATGACCTCAAAAAGGTTTTGAATTTGGGTGAAACTTGGCATGGACATCCTTAGCAATGTGTAGGAGTTTTCATAAGTCCAGCCCACCTATATCACATGTGGGAAATACCACTTTTGCAATATGTGAGTTTGTTCTCTAATGAGCATGTTGATGGTGGTTACATGCTCTTCATTTGTGTTCATCATCTTTCCTCAAATGAGGTGTGTGGTGTGGTGATGAACATTTCAAATGTGTGCCAAAACTGAGGCCCTTACATTCCTCCCCCCTTAAAAGAATCTCGTCCCGAGATTACAAAAGAAGAGATAGCGATGTAGTAGGGACTTACCCGTGTTGAGAAGCCATGAACTCCGGGTAATTTGAGCGAAGGAATTCCTCGCTCTCCCACGTCGCTTCTTCCACGGTGTGGTTACTCCAGAGGATCTTGTAGAACCACAACGTTCTGCTACGCGTGGTTCGGGCTTTCTCATCAAGAATTTCCACCGGATACTCATCATATGTTAAATCCGGTTTCAGCTCGCTGATGTCTTCGGTAGGAACAGCAGCTGTATGCTTCAAACATTTTCGCAGTTGCGAAACATGGAAAACATCATGGACACCAGCCAGGGATGCCGGTAGCTCCAATCTATATGCTGCTGGTCCATACTTCTCGGTGATAGTATAGGGTCCAATAAAACGGGGAGCGAGCTTCCCCTTCACACCGAACCGGTGCACGCCCTTCATCGGAGACACGCGGAGGTACACGTGTTCCCCAACGTCAAAATGCAACGGTCTACGCCTCTTATCAGCGTAGCTCTTCTGTCGGGATTGAGCGGCCTTCAAATTGGCTTGAATTGTCCGAACGCGCTCTTCGGCGTCGTTCACCACATCAACCCCGAATGTGACCCTTTCGCCGGACTCGCACCAATTTAATGGGGTGCGGCATTTACGACCGTAGAGAGCTTCGTAAGGTGCCATTTTGATACTCGCCTGATAGCCGTTGTTAGTCCCGGGTGCAAGTTCAATCTTGAACTCGACATCCCGCTCAGGTGGCATGCCTGGAAGATCATCCGGGAACACGTCGGGGTACTCCCGGACTACGGGGATGTCTTCTAACTTGAGAGCTTCAGTATTGTGGATCACTGAAACTTCCCGGACTGGATTATCTAATAGGAGGGACTGCGGACGGTGTAATGGGGAGTTGAGGTGAACCGTCCGTGATGGGGTTTCCAGGACAGCGCCATGGTAGCTTAGCCATGACATTCCTAAGATTGCATCAATCTTTTGCCCCTCAAGAGTAATCATAGTGGTGGGATATATCTTCCCACCTAAGCACAGTGGTGCTTTTGGAACCATCATCGTTGCTGAAATCTTTCCTCCCGGTGAGAAGATCATATACGAACACTCGGATGGAAAGACTTCCAGCTGATGCTTAACCACATATGATGCACTTATAAAGTTGTGGGTCGCACCAGAATCAAACAATATGACGATGGCTTGATGGTTGAGAGTGAACGTACCCGCCAGCACGTTGTCTCCTTCTGGGGCGTCCTCATTGTCGAGGTTGCGGACGCCTCCAGTCCGCTGACCAACCTTCTTCACCGGAGGTCGGCCTCGAGCACCGCCCTGGAGCTGGGCTTGCCCGCTGCTCTGCTGCCCCTGGGGACAGTCCTTCGCGAAGTGGCCCGCCTGGCCACACGTGAAGCAGGTGAAACGGGGCGGTCCCCCGCTGATCGGTGGACGGAATCCCGGGGCGCGTTGTGGCGGTGGAAACGCCCGGGGTACCGTCTGCTGCTGCTGCTGCTTCTGTCTTGGTGGTTGCATCGGCGGGCGGAACGGAGGTGCTTGGAATGAACGTCCCCCGAACTGTTGAGGTCGCGCCGGTGGACACCACTGCTGCCCGTATGGTGTCCGATACACCATACGGTACTTCTGAGGCGCGCCACCACCGCTGCTAGGTGGAGCGCTGCGCTTCCTCTGCTCAGCTGCCAACTCCCGCTGAGCATCCTCTTGCATGATCGCGGCATTGACTAAGTCGTTGAATGTGCCGCGATTCCACTGAACGAGGTGCGTCTTCATTTCAGGGTGTAACCCCCGATAGAAATGCTCCCTCTTCTTCTCCTCCGTGGAGATATAGTCTGACGCATACTGCGCCAGATGGTTGAAGGCACGGGAGTAGTCGTGGGCACTCCTCCCGCCCTGCTTCAGCTCCAAGAATTCTTGGAACTTCCTCTTCATGATTCCGGGAGGAATGTGATAGGCGCGGAACGCCTCCCGGAACTCTTGCCATTCCACGGCATGGCCAGCCGGACGTGAGGCGACATAATTCGCCCACCACGCACCAGCGGCACCGTGGAGCTGCTGTGCTGCGAACAGGGTCTTCTGTCGCTCCGTACACTGGAGCAGCCCAAACATGGACTCGATAGTCCGCAGCCAGTTGTCCGCCTCCAGTGGTTCTTCGGCCTCGGTGAACACTGGAGGATGCGTACTCATGAAATCCGAGTACGACACTTCACGGGGCTCACGAGGCCCTCTGTCTTGACGTCCCCCCGCCTGAGACGTATTCTGCACGATCGTGCGGAGCAGGTCGGTCTGCTCCTCACGACCTCCCACCAATGCCGCTATCACATCCGCTAGAGTAAGCGGAGGCGGCGGTGGTGGCTGCTGCTGCGGGGTGCTGTCGTAGGCCGGTGACTGGGAGTCATCACCTCCCTGTTGGCTAGAGCCACCAACCTCGTGTGTGGTCCTAGTACGAATCATCTGCAACCACACGACAATAATCATCAGTCCTGCAGCATTGTTGCATGCAGTCCAATAAAAATGGGCGTAAAAACATTATGACAACAAAAACATGCGATATATCTCGTAAGTAGATAATGCAATAACTTTGCACAAGCTACACCATTACCAGACCAAACACAAGCTAGTTTAATCCAACTTGATGAACCTCCACTTTGGAAACTCACTATAACTGGGTTTGGTCTTTACGAGACATTACTATCGCGTTGTCATCACGTATACCACCCTTAGGGTACAACACCCTCTCCAATGAGTTCAACTGTCATTCTTCTGTCAGAATGACCAGTTTCTACCTATTCCAAGTTTTGATCTGGTTCTGGGCATTTTCATGACTCAAGTTGAATACCAAAGTTAAATTTAACTTCAGTATCTTTCCAACGAGTATTCATTTGCCCTCAGATCAGCTTTGGTTAAAAAGTTATGTTAATTCAAAGTCAGCAGAAGTTCTGGAAGAATTTTAACAGCACCCCTTTGGAAGTGGCTGTTTTCATCCCTGGTTTCCACTGAAATCTGTGCTGAAACTTCAGAAACTTTGAATTGTAAAGATGTCACACATCTTCTACTCTTTCAACGGAGGTATCATATGAAAATTTTAAATTTTTCTACTGGGAGTTATCCTTGAAAAACAGAACAGTCCAGAGAATGTTTTAACACTGTCCTGGTCCTGGACAGTTACATGCCTCTGGGATTTAAGCCATCTAAAGATGAGTTTCAGTTCTGGAAGTCTACAACAAAGTTGTAGAGTACTTAAATACCTTTACAGAACTATATAGCACACCTCCCTGGGCTAAAAGACCTGTGAGTTATGCCCTGTTGAAGATGAGCAAACTTGCTGCCCAAAACAGAGCACTCTGCTTTTCATACTTTTGGCTATATTGCTCCACTATCCCATTCTTATACCCAACCAGGGTCCTAAATGTTGAACCTATAGATTTTAATTCTTTGTTATCATTATTCTCATGCATATGCCTACAATATCTCGGTACTACGTTCCTCACAAAAGAAAATCCTAACCGGATCATACCGGCATATACGTCTCAAGTGTGGCACTAAACGGTCTCTCGCACACGTTTTCTACACGGATACATACGCGGTTAGTACCTGCAGAAGACCACACAATAATGGTGCACTCAATGGTTATTCATTTCAGGCAGTTCCATATTTAAAGGTAAATACAAACGCCCGTATCATTGTCATACGGCCGTCCTTGAGTTAGGTCACGTCTCAAGGCACGTGATCGTGTTTCAACACCACACGACGGGGAACCCGAGTAGGTCATGAACGGGTCGTCACGGTTGGGAATGTTATCAACACAACAGATACCACCTACTGCCCTGCAGGGCACGCCGATGGCAAGCGCTGCGTATGTCCTCCTGGGCTATTTCCAGACGAACACACTCTCGCGTTACTGACCACGCGGTGGGGTCTCTACTTACTTTCCTAATGCACGCTAGGGATCAGCGTTTCATATGAACTAGGAACATGAAGAGTCCAAGAGGTTCATATTGACGTCTCACACCAAGCTGTGAGATCAATCCCTGAACTACGTTCCTCGTCAGGGAGAGCTAACCGAAATTGAACCGCTTTCGGTGGCGTTCCTTACCATACTTACCAGAGCGTAGGTGCGTCGTTACATAATTAAAATTCAGAATTATAACACATAAGTTAGTCTTTGCCACTTTAAGTAACTATGCTAGTATAGTCCTTACTTGGGCAACTACCGAATCCTCACCGTATACCTAAGTTTTCCCATAATATAGTTCTTAAGTACTGTGCTATACCCAATGCAGCTCTGACACCAGGCTGTGGCGGACCGGAATCTGCTCATCCAGGATCGCATAGGGTGGTGCCGCGTGATGTGACACCCGACAGCACACGTCATAAGAACACTTTATATTACACGGGAAAAACAAACTGAATGTACAAAGTAGTACACTTCTCAGTTACAAACTAGGGTCTTTATTACACAGCGGAAGTTTCTTTTATACAGCTCACGCCCGCCTATCTAGCAAAAGTCGGTTGCCCAGCCCTAGGGCAACCCACACTAGCTGCACGTCTCAGCTCAGCGCGGCGTGTACGGCTCCCACTCAGCCGTGGTCCCCGACGGAGGGTAACCCTCGCCGGTGGACTCGTACTCCGAGTCCGTGGGTGGCTCCTCACCTGAAAAACACTTAAGCAGCAACCGTGAGCACGAAGGCTCAGCAAGGCTTAACCGACTCACCTAAGCATGAAACTCTACATGAGGTGTACAATGACATAGGATAACAATGTTGCAGCAAATGGACACGCCTACAAGTTCATCCTTAGTTCATCTTTTAGCAACAAGTTAACGGTTCATAAAGCTGAAATTTAGTGAGCGATATTTGGTGGCAAACATGTAGCAATACAAAGTTATATCATATCAGCAATATTGAATCATAACCTTTCATTCATTAGTCTACATTACGATGCAGTGAACAAGCGGTACTCGTCACCGCGAGGGACGGCGAATCGACTCGATATACACCTGCAGGGAAACCCAAAGAGCACGTCACGTACGCCCACCCGTGGAGCTGCACAGCACGCTCACTCGATGTCGTACGGGACAACCTTTCACCCAACAGCCCAAACGTCAAACCGCTCGCACCGAAATGACAGGAGGTTCCCCACACGGAGCATCTCTCTATGCCCGTTGGCAGATTTCCACCTTGCTGCCCTCAGCCTACACCTATAAATCGGTGTGTTATGCCTCGACGCCCAGAGGTTTAGGCTACATCGGTTTATCGGGGCCCATATATCCGATATGCCTTCGGTACGTTCAATACTTGTTCAGCAGGGCCGCACACGGATCGGTCCTCAATCGACACGGGCAGGGCTGCGCACACAAGACTCACTCTTGCTGTGCCCTAGCCCCTGCCTAGTCTCATTTTCATTACTAAAGTGATCTCACATCACTCAACCGAACCCGTGTGTCCCAAGCCTATCTCCCCAGTAGATTCCAACTACTCGACTTGTACCGAAGTCCTATGGATCATTAAGCATAGCCTGTCTACTCAAGGTCCTTGACACTACCCTCACTCTTTTAGGAACCTTTGGTTATGCAAGTGGGGTTTCATTCATCCTATACCTAATGCACATACATACTTCATATGACACATGTAACAAAGTAAAAACTTATAACAAGGTTAATGCAAACCGGGGCTTGCCTTGTTGCTGCTGGTCAGTAGTTAGTTCTTCGTCCGGAAGAAGGAAATCCAGCACTTCCGGGGTCTCTTCTTCAACGGCTACACGTTGAATACAATACTACATGTAAATTTAAATGCAAATGTGTGAACTTAAATACATAATTGCTAATAACTCTAGCTAGCCCTCCCCTTTGGTTCTGAAATTTTTATGGTGGATTGGTAGGGTCCTAACCAGAGTTGTAACCAAGTTTTATTTGAAACAAAATTCAATTGAACCTTGTACAAATAAAAGCCTCTTTGGTCAATAATTGAGCCTCTAAGTAATTCCAGGGTTTTTCATGGCTCCCACCATTACTTTCTGGAAACTAGAATTTAGGATGGTTCTAATGGAGTTGGTTTCATGTCATTTGAAGAATTCTACAGAAAGTTATGTCCTAATTAAGATTGGAGAAAATCTGAAAAATGTTTCTGTACATTTTTCTATTGTCCCTGGGCAGTTCCCTTAATCACCCAATTAGGGTAACTAATGAACTTGGATGAGTCTGAAAATTTTACTGGGATTCATGGATTTTCCAATGAACCTTTTAGCCAAATTTTAGAATTTTTCATAAAGTAGTTCTCCAGATAAAATTCCCAACAGTTTAAACTTTAGGGATTTAATTCTTGAAAACTATTCACTTTCATGAGCTGAATTTGGTATTGCTGGAAAGTGCTCAGAGAGCTGAATCCAACCAAATTTGGTTCACCCGATTTGGAGTTCTCTAACCAAAGTTATGAGGATTTGAAGTTGGGAAGAACTCTGAAAATCGGGGGAAAAGTTTAAACTCTCGGGGCTCGCGGGGACACGTGTCGAGCGCGGAGGTGTCTGGCACACCGGGGATACCACACGTGTCGAGCACAGAGGTGTCCGGCACACCGGAGCTCACAGGGTATTTGCGCGTCAGCACAGCCGATCCCTGGCCACACCCGATCCCGATTTAAATTCTTCAGCCGCTGACACGCGGGTCAGCCGGCTTCGTCTTCCTCCCGCCGTTCTCTCGCGCCCGCGCCGCCGACCTTGCCGGAGCAGACTCGGGGCTCGCCGGCTTGCCGCTGCCGGACCTCCCATGGTCTGAAACTCGCCGTCAGGGGGTTGTCGACGTCGAGGAACACGTCGGGGGTGACAGGTCGGGCTGGGGGTGACCGGAAGTAGCTCGGCGACGTGCCGCGGCCTCGGTTGAGGTTCGACACCGTCGACCGTGGTTTCTAAACCCGCCAACACCTCGAACAAACGGCCCTACAGCATCAGTATACCTCTAGGAAGCTCGACAAGGTGTCAAAAGGGTTCAGGGATGGCGGCAAGTCGGTCGGCACCGTGTGACCGATCGTGCCCGCCATGACCGCCCTCGATCGAGCTCGAAATTCGTCACTCCTAGACAGTTTCACGCTACGGATGCAGAAAAGAACTTGATCGCCGGCTAGTCCAGCGTCTATGTGCAAGATTTGATGACCTCCGGAAGATCATAGAGCGAGAATTTAAAGAAACCGTACCGGAAGCTCGGTTTACGGTCGCCGGAGCAAAAACTGGAAATTCTCTGCGGATTCTTCACGGTTGGCTTCCAAACTTGGAGGAGAGCAGCACGGTGGTCGCGCGCTCCTGTTGCCTCTCTCGCTGGACCGTGAAAACGCCTGTGGAACGCTGCCCACGGGCGCCTGACTCTCGGCTGAGGCTAGATCGCCGCGGTGGCGATTGTCTTTGGGCGAAGGAGGTCGGAGCTCGAGGTTTCTGGCGTTGGAGAGGTGGAGTGCGAGCTCAGGTGGCTGTCTAGCAGCTCAGGGACGAAGGAGGAGATGGTTTCGCTGGTTTTCCCGATTGAGCAGAGAGCTGTGGCGAGAAACAATGCCGCTGCTCGGGTTTGCCCGCGAGAAGATAAAGCCGGCCGACTCCTGTTCGGCTGAGGCGGTGCCGGTCGCGCGGGGGCGCGAGCCAGCCGCCCTGGGCGCCAGCGCGCGGAGAGGGAAGCAGCTGGTGGCGCCGGTAGCTGCTCGGTGGCACAGCCGACAGCTGCTCGGTGGAATTTCCCACCGAGACTCTGACTTTGGGTGCAAGTTTCTCCTTCTTCCCTCTATGACATGTGGGTCCCACCCGGGGTTTTAACCTCTGAAATTTACTCCTAATCACTGTTGTAAACAGTGAGCCCCATAATACCCCTGGTGATTCAAATTATTCACCCCTGAGCCATTTGAATTGAATAGAATTCAAATTGGGTTCGGTTTGAGTGAATTTCAGCACAAGTTCAGTTTTGAATTCAAATAAAGTTTGAATTCGTCCCACTTAGCTCATGTCAAGATCAACTCCAAATGGAGTGAAAATTGGTGTGTGAGCTCACAAAAATGTGCTGAATAAGAATATGCCTCCCACTTTTAAATTCATGGGACAAAAACAGTTTGAATTTGAATGTGGTTTCAAACTGCCCTCTTTCTATCTATACCCAAAATGACCTCAAAAAGGTTTTGAATTTGGGTGAAACTTGGCATGGACATCCTTAGCAATGTGTAGGAGTTTTCATAAGTCCAGCCCACCTATATCACATGTGGGAAATACCACTTTTGCAATATGTGAGTTTGTTCTCTAATGAGCATGTTGATGGTGGTTACATGCTCTTCATTTGTGTTCATCATCTTTCCTCAAATGAGGTGTGTGGTGTGGTGATGAACATTTCAAATGTGTGCCAAAACTGAGGCCCTTACAGTAACCGTTCAAACTCCTTGCGTAGCTCGACGGTAGCTCCTGAACCTTGAGTTGGTGACAAGCACCCTTTCGGCTCAATGCATCAGCTACTACATTGGCCTTTCCGGGGTGATAGTTGATTCCAACATCTTAATCCTTGATGAGTTCCAACCATCGACGTTGCCTCAAATTTAAATCTGTTTGGGTGAATATGTACTTGAGGCTTTTGTGATCCGTATAGATCTCACATCGGTGGCCAAGGATGTAATGTCTCCAAATCTTTAAGGCGTGTACTACGGCTGTGAGTTCCAAGTCATGTGTGGGGTAATTCAGCTCGTGTTTCTTTAGTTGTCTTGATGCATAAGCTACCACTTGTCCTTCTTGCATGAGCACACATCCAAGCCCTTGTCTTGATGTGTCACAATATATGTCGAAGCTCTTGCTTACGTCCGGCAATACCGAAACCAGTGCTGTGATTAGCCTTTTCTTGAGCTCCTCAAAGCTTTCTTGACACGTTGGGGTCCACTGGAACGCCTTCCCCTTCATTAGTAACTCCGTCATAGGCTTCGCTATCTTGGAGAAGTCCTTGATGAAACGTCGGTAGTATCCAGCCATCAGAAGAAAACTCCAAATGTCTCTCACATTTTGCGGTTGGTTCCACTTCAGAACATCTCCCACTTTTTCGGGATCAACCGATAATCCTCTTTCGGAGATGATGTGGCCTTGGAACGATATCTCCATTAGCCAAAATTTACACTTTCTGAGCTTGGCATACAATTGATGCTTTCACAGCTTTTGCAATGTCAATCTCAAATGTTCTTCATGTTCTTCCTCACTTTTTGAATACACCATGATATCATCGATGAAAACCACAACAAACTTGTCCAAGTACTCCATGAAGACCTTGTTCATGAGGTACATGAAATATGCAGGTGCATTCGTTAACCCAAAAGACATAACGGTATATTCATACGAACCATACCATGTTCGAAAGGCAATCTTGGGTATGTCGGAGGGCTTAATCTTCAGATGGAAGTATCTCGACCGAAGATCAATCTTGGAGAACACTCGGGCACCTTTCATTTGGTCAAACAGGTCCTCTATATGTGGCAGCGGGTATTTATTCTTGATCGTCACCTCATTGAGAGACCTATAATCCACACACATCCTTTGGGTCCCATCCTTCTTGTCCACGAAGAGCACGGGGGCTCCCCATGGTGACGAGCTTGGGCATATAAAACCCCTTTCTATCTGCTCCTGAATTTGCTTCTTAAGCTCCAATAGTTCATTAACGGGCATCCTATAGGGCCTTTTCGCTATAGGTGCAGTTCCAGGTACCAAATCAATGGCAAACTCAATGTCCCGGTCAAGTGGCATACCTGGAAGTTCTTCCGGGAACACGTCCAAAAATTCTTGAACCACCGGAATGCTTTCCAATGTTGCTCCTTTGACGTGGTTCAACGTTGCCTTCTCGGTTGCCGGTTGGGCTGACTCGAACTCAATACGAGTTCCGTGCTCGTTTGTGAACTGCACGCTCCTCTTAGCACATTGGATCACTCCGTTGTGCTTGCTTAACCAATCCATAACGAGTATTATGTCAAGCCCTTGGGAGTCCAAGACAATAAGGTTGGCAAGGAAGTCTACCTCCCTTATTTTAAGGTTTACTTTCGGACATACTATATTAGTCCTCATCTCTCCACCGGGAGAGTTAACCAACATAGTATATTTAAAGTGTGATATGGGTAGATTATACTTGGCAACATACCTGGATGATATGAATGAATGTGATGCTCCGGAATCAAATAAAACAGTGGCTGGGTTGGAGTTGGCAGGGAACATACCAATCACGACGTCCTCAGCCTGTTGCGCTTCCCCAACAGAGATATGATTCACGTTGCCCCGAGTATAGTTCTGCTGCCCACGGTTGCCTTGCGTAGCTCCTCCGTTCGGCCGTGGGTTCTGCTTGGGCGCGTTGCTTGGCTGTCCAAGGCCTTTCCTCGGGCACTGACTTGCGAAGTGTCCTGTCCCTCCGCATGCAAAGCAGGCCTTGTTTCCCAAGACAGCAGGGAAGTTGGGACAAGGGTGGTTTTGAGCATAAGGACCCATGTTGGGTTGGGGCGCAGAAGGCAAAGGCACACGAGGTGCTTGGATAGCAGGACGTTGCTGTGGTGGTTGATTAGGGCGAAAAGTAGAGGTGGACGAGCCATACTGCGGTGCAGATTGGAGCATGAAACGGGGACGTACATTGCTCCCTTGTGGCTGGTATGGCATCTTTCTATTGCCCTCTTGCTCGATCTCACGGATCTTGCTCTCAACCACTATAGTTTTGTCAACTAGCTTCTGGAAGTTTGCATAGTCATTGTTGAGCAATTGAACTTGGATCTCATTGCTCAACCCTCTCATGAACAAGTATTGCTTCCTTTGGTCCGAGTTGACATCCTCGGGGGCATACCTTGACAGCTGCTTGAACTTGTTGAGGTACTCATTCACGCTCTTCTTGCCTTGGTGGAGACCTTCAAACTCTTGCCTTTTAAGCATCATGACTCCAACAGGGACGTAATGAGAGCGGAAACTCTCCTTGAACTCAGCCCAAGTGATAGTCTCCTGGTTGACATGAGCGTTGCATAGAGCGTCCCACCAGTCAGCGGCTGCTCTCATAAGTTGGTGTGATGCAAAGAGAACTTTCTCCCGATCATTGCACTGAACAATGGCAAGCTTCTTCTCCATGGATCTCAACCAGTCATTGGCCTCCATGGGGTTATTAGCTTGTGCAAAAGTGGGTGGTCGAGTCCTCATGAACTCTCCCAATCGGTTGTGAGCCGGTGGTGGTGGCGGTGGTGTTGCAGGAACGGGGTTAGGATGGTTGCTGTTGGCTTGCAGCTGACGCAAAGTTTGGATCATGGTTTGCATGAGCTGGTTCTGCATAGCCATCAACCATTCCAAGTTGTTTGCACCAGCCCCGGGATTGTCATTCTCAGGAGCTTCAACGTGGTCATCCTCTTGTGGTTCGAGGTTGCCACGGACGTTCCTCCTTTGATGGCCGGCGTTTTCTCTCACCATCTGTGAGAGAAAGTTGGGTAGAATAGAAGTTAGAAGTTTAGATTGATCCCCCAACTATATGCATCAAGGTGGATGGACTATATATCAACCTATATGAGGATGTGAACAAGTACCGAAGCATCTCACATGTCTATACTATGTTTGGATATGGACAACGCTGAAACGTCCCACAACTCACACTAAGCACTCAAACACAAGCAATCATCACAAAGTTCACACCACTCCTATTCAAGCCTCTATAATTTAAACGTTTTTAGGGTGTCCATTCTTCCTAGGCTTGCATCCTATGGTCAAGGTGGTTCTAATGCCAATCTATGCATTCTACCTAGGCTTGCGCCCTATGGTCAATGTGGCTCTAATGCCACTCTATGACTAGGCCTGCGTCCTACGGTCAACCGTGGCTCTGATACCAATCTGTGACGCCCGGTCCCGTGAAAACGGATCCGAACTGATGCATATGTGTGCCCAGGATGTTCATCACACATTCACATGTAATCCACAAACTGAATTCAGAATATATAACCACGAATGAATAGGGTTCAAGTACTTTATTACAATGTCTCATGAATTTCTAATCTATTCTAGCAGCGGAAGTCTTCTAAACGATAGCGGAAACAAACTAAACATGGCAGCGGCTCCATCTTCTACTCCACAGGCAAGTTGATGGTAGATCACACGCCTAGTACTCCACATGGTCTTCGAAGTACTCCTCTCCTGTTGCTGATGTTTTATGATAATGCAAGGGTGAGTACATGTCATACTCAGCAAGTGCGGAAAAAGTACGACATGTAGCTTACAACAAGGTAGGATAAAAAGGCTCATTGCAGAAAGCAAAGTTTATTTCACAAATACGATAAAAGCAGCAACTATCTTTAAGTGAATTTAATCCCAACATATCTCCAATTAAAACAGTGACATACCCCCTTCATAAATTACCACTTTTCATGACTCAACCAGCCATTATCCTTTCTCAACTTCCATCTCATGCTCGTAATAACCATCTCATGATCATATAACCGAAACCATCTCATATTCAAGACTCAACAGTCCCAAAACCATTCTCATTACCAAGACTCAACAGTCCCGAAACCAATACCAAAGACCAAACCATAACCATACCAAATAACCTCCCAATAACCATCCCAAACCATCCCATCTAATCATATGAGTTGGTCAGGCGCTTGTGACCGTAAGGACGGCTATCATGATAGTTTTACACTCTTAAGAGTTGGCACCACTTTACCCATAAGTTTGTGATTTCGTCACCTGTTGGCGACTGCAGAACCTCCATTATACCAGTACACAACTGTCAGTGTATCGCCAAGAGATAAAAAAATAGCCTTTACAAAGGGGCTACAAGATGTATGGACTCACTAAGGTTTCACCAGCAGGCTCGAATCACAATTCTCCCACCTACGGGCCCCCTCTTGTGCCATGCAGTTCCCAGGGCAGTCCTCTCTCGACTCCCATTGCCCGCGCCTTCCACGGTCCATAACAATCTAGCAACTTACCTAATTAGTCAGCTAAACCGCACTCATATTTAGCCTTGTGGTGGCACTGTTTTCCTAGCATGTGCTGGCATGAACTGATCCTTAGATCTACGGCAAGTAAACCACCATCTCATTCTACCACATCCACAAACCAAGCTTGCCTAGATCTCCCCCGATTCATGTTCATTATCAACATCTTATTATTATTGTTCTTATGAGTACAGTAGCTAGACACATTCTATCTCGCTTCCCATATCCCATGGACTCAGCGAAGCAAAAAGCAAAACGACCATACCCGACTGATCAACTTTCCCGGCGACAAGGGTGGTTACCAAAACTAGTAAACTCCTATAAAAGGGTCTCCCATCAAGTTGACTCAAGCACACACATGTTTTCGCAAACAAAACAATTTCAAAACATGGGATCAATATGGTCAAGGGGCACTTGCCATGTTCCTGTGGCTTCAGTTGCTCACTGATCTCAAAGTCTTGATGCTGTAGTCCTTCGTAGATAGCTCCCTGAGCTTGTTCTTCTACTTACGACCACGCACATACAAAATTTATAGCAATCAAACATCATGCACAAACTTTACTCAAGATGCAATGGTGCATATGCATGTTAGTCCTATAGTGCTGTCAGTTTGTATGTGTTCTTGCATGTTTTAAGGGTTTTGCATGGGGTTTTACGATGAACAAGGGTGTAGGGATCAAGTGTTGATTTGGTGATGATCTTGTCTCATGATCTAGATCAAACCGATCAACACGTGATCTGTCCACACGAAAAAGCTTCTGTTCGAAGGGATCGAAGAAACAGATGCGAAGAAAAACCGTGATGATGGCGTAAGGTGGTAACAAAGACCTACCTCACTTCTCCTCGGTGTCGGGGCCTTCCTCCTAGCAATGGCAGCAAACAGTTCATCGGCTCTCTTCCTGCGATGACGAGCGTGTCGGGGCTCGTCGGTGGTCTCAACGGTGGCTGAACTCCGGCGAAGGGGGTTAACTCGGCGAGTTGGGAGCTAGGATCTCCAAATCGCCGACTCGGGAGGGAAAGAATACGTACGCGTTTGCGGCCAGGGGGTTTTGGGTTATATTTATAAGAGGTCAGAAAGAGTCCTACTCTGATTGGATTTCAAATAAGAGTCCTATTCAAATTGTATTGGATCTTAACATCTTATCTCTAATTGATTTGGTTGCAGTATTCAACGTGGAAGAAATCATGTCGGTTTCCTCAGTATCGGGTACTCGCGCAAAGGGGAAAACCGTTTAAGAACCTCGTCCTTCCGCAGGGTTAAGCTCTGGAGGCTCCACGTGGCTCGCGGGGGGCTGGTCTCCCTTGTCCGCAGACACAAGCTCCAGGTGCGCCACGTGTCTGGCGGGCATGACCTCCCTCTCCCTCAGAGGTGAGCTCCGCGTGCGCCACGTGTCTGGCGGGTGACAACTCCCTTTCCCTCAAAGACGAGCTCCGCGTGTGCCACGTGTCAGTGCCAGACCTCTCCTCTCCTCAGAGGCAAGCTCCGAGAGTGCCATGTGTCCAACAGCATCGGACCTCCTTCTCCTCAGAGGCGTGCTCCGAGGACGACACCACTCCCGGGGTGTCGGACCTCCCTTCTCCTCGAAGGTGAGCTCCGGGGGTGACACGTGTCCATCAGGACCGGACCTCACTCCCTCCGCGGGGGTGAGCTCCGAGAGCGACACGTGTTCCGCGGGTCAGACCTCTCGGAGGCGGGCTCTGAGGGCTCCACGTGTCTCGCATGGCTGGGCCTCGCTTCTCTGCAGCGACTAGCTCCAGAAGCGACACGTGTCCTGCGGTACTGGACCTCACTTCTCTGCAGCGACAAGCCCCGGAGGAAACATGTGTCCTGCGGGCCAGACCTCATCCCCCGCCACGGGAATGAGCTCCGAAGGCGCCACTTGGCCAGCAGGCCGCAGGAAGTGTCTACAGCGCTCCTCGGCGAACTGGAAATGGGCTCTATTCATCTAGCTTTCTGATTCTTTCTCCGTTTCTACTTCTTTAAAATGTTTCTCTATATGAATTATGTATGCATGCATGAATATGAAATTGAGGGTGTTACACCTTGATTTCCTCATCTGTTGCTTGGCCATCTCTTATCTCTTGTTCCAGCGAAGAATGAAGTTCCATCACTTCCATCTCGTTCAAAAACCCGAGATGTAACCGTTCAAACTCCTTGCGCAGCTCGGGCCTTAGCTCCCGAACCGTGAGTTGGTGACATGCTCCCTTTCGGCTCAACGCATCAGCTACTACATTGGCCTTTCCGGGGTGATAGTTGATTCCAAAATCATAATCCTTGATGAGTTCCAACCATTGATGTTGCCTCAAATTCAAATCCGTTTGGCTGAATATGTACTTGAGGCTTTTGTGATCCGTATAGATCTCACATCGGTGGCCAAGGATGTAATGTCTCCAAATCTTCAAGGCATGTAAAACGGCTGCGAGTTCCAAGTCATGTGTGGGGTAATTCCGCTCGTGTTTCTTTAGTTGTCTCGACGCATAGGGCCCACTTGTCCTTCTTGCATGAGCACAAATCCAAGCCCTAGTCTTGATGTGTCACAATATATGTCGAAACTCTTGCTTACGTCCGGCAATACCAAAACCGGCGCTGTGGTTAGCCTTTTGTTGAGCTCCTTAAAGCTTTCTTGGCACACTTGCATCCACTTAAATGCTTTTCCCTTCATTAGCGATTCAGTCATAGGTTTTGCTATTTTGGAGAAATCCTTGATGAACCGGCGGTAGTATCCAGCCATCCCAAGGAAACTCCGAATATCTCTCACGTTTTGCGGTTGGTTCCACTTCAGAACATCTCCCACTTTTCTGCGATCAACCGATACTCCTCTCTCGGAGATGAGGTGTCCTAGGAATGATATCTCCTTTAGCCAAAATTGACACTTGCTGAGCTTAGCATACAATTGATGCTCTCGTGGTTTCTGCAATGTCAATCTCAAATGTTCCTCATGTTCTTCCTCACTTTTTGAATACACCATGATATCGTCGATGAAAACCACGACGAACTTGTCCAAGTACTCCATGAAAACCTTATTCATGAGTACATGAAATATGCAGGTGTATTCGTTAACCCAAAAGACATGACGGTATATTCATACGAACCATACCATGTTCAAAAGGCAGTCTTGGGTATATCGGAGGGCTTAATCTCCAGCTGGAAGTATCCCGACCAAAGATCAATCTTGGAGAAAACTCGGGCACCTTTCATATGGTCGAATAGGTCCTCTATACGGGGCAGAGGGTATTTATTCTTGATCGTCACCTCATTGAGAGACCTATAGTCCACACACATCATTTGGGTCCCATCCTTCTTGTCTACGAAGAGCACGGGGGCTCCCCACGGTGATGAGCTTGGGCGTATAAAACCCTTTTCTAGCTCCTCCTGGATTTGCTTCTTAAGTTCCACTAGTTCATTAACAGGCATCCTATATGGCCTCGTTGCTATCGGTGCAGTTCCAGGTACCAAATCAATTACAAACTCAATGTACCAGTCAGGTGGCATACCTGGAAGTTCTTCCGGGAACACGTCCGAAAATTATTGAACCACCAGAATTCTTTCCAATGTTGTTTCTTCGACGTTGTTTAACGTTGCCTTCTCGGTTGCCGGTTGGGCTGACTCAAACTAAATACGAGTTCCGTGCTTGTTTGTCAACTGCACGCTCCTCTCAGCACATTGGATTACTCCGTTGTGCTTGCTTAACCAGTCCATTCCGAGTATTATGTCAAGACCTTGAGAATCCAAGACAATAAGGTTGGCAAGAAAGTCTACTCCCCTTATTTGAAGGTTTTCTTTTAGACATACTATATTAGTCGTCATCTCTCCACCGGGAGAATTACACAAGTTTGGGTAAAAGTCTGAAAATGGGCTCTGTTTATTTTCCTGTTTTTCAGAGAATAAAGGATTGACACCACATTTGGCCAAGCAATTGAGGTCCAATGCTTCTGAAATTTTTAATGGTCTTCAAGGATTTTTGGAAGAATGTACTGCCCAAATTTGGGAATTTTCAAATAAACAGAACTCCTGTAATTAATTCCCTAAGGTTTTCATTAATTGAATTATTGAGCCAAATCCAGGGATTTTCATAATGATTGGGATGCACCCCTGGACAGTACTCACTTAGAGGAATCCAACGAAATTTTATTGAGGATTTTTGATCTTACCTACAGAAAGTTATGTACTCTCAAAGTTTGAACATTTTCTGGAACCTATACTGGCTGACAGCGGGCTTCACTTGCAGGGTCTTCTTCAACCTCAGAACAGAAGCTCGGGCAGCAGCTCTGATGGCGGCGCCCTCGCCGGTCCTGTGATGCCCCCCTCCCCAACTTTGTCGATTCAGGCCGCCTGGGGGTTTTGAGGTATGGGAAACCTGATGGTCGGGTCAAATCAGGCCCGTGGTGATTGGAATGGCGCCCCCACGGCAGCAGCGGCGGCCATGACTCCGGTGACCTCTAGATCGCACAAAAATGGCTCAAACAACTTTATTTTCCTTCCTACAGCACCGTGGTGGAACCCTAAGCCTCGTCATGCACTCAAATCCGCTCAAAAATGGCTGCAAACAAGAGTTCATCGGTGACCTAGGGCCAAAACCGGCGGCGGCTCAAAATTCTCGAAGAACAGTGCCAAAACTGATGATTTTCGATGGTTTTTGATCCTAGAGGAGCGTGGGAAGGTATAGAACAGGTTTGTGGCTCGGCACAAGCTTTAGGGAAGTGATCACTTCGAATTTTGAGTTTTGGTGTGGCTCGGTTCTATGAACACCGAAGCAAATAACGGGGAAATTCTCCCTCGGCGATGCATGAGAAGAGGAATGGTTTGCATGGTCATGTTTAGCACCTGAGGGCGGTCCTTTTTCGTGTAGATCATTGGGCACGAGGAATCTTGTGTCGCCTGGGCGCCAGGGAACCGAACTGTCAAGCGACGGTGAGTGTTCTTCGGCTGTGCGAGGCAAAACTGTGGAGAACGAGGGAGGTGGTTCACGTGGAAAGGCAACATTGCTTCACTCGGCGTTCTTAGCCACAAAGCAGGAGATGAAACGACGCAGAAGTCGTTTGGACGCCGGCGAGCAGGAGGTGACGCGCCCTCCGTGAAGACAAACCAAGCACGGCGAAGGACTTCACATGTGTCACTGTCCGGTGGGCTCCACACAGCCACAATTCTTCCTCTTATCCCCCAATTCGGTTTAAAATAGAAAATGAGCTCCAAATTTTATAAAAATTGGAGGATAGGCCAAAAGACATGTGAGAAACACAGTGGTCCACTCAAATTTGGATTTTGGTGAAGTCTGAATTTTAAACTGAGATTTAAATTCAAATTCGAATTTTCTCCCGTTTTAATTCAAACAAATAGGAAAATCCTTTCCAAATGCTCTGAAAATTTGCCGGACTATTATTGGATGTATGATGAACCGTGTTGTGGAGTTAAATCTCCTGGTTTGGAAATTTTTGCAAGTTCACTTTAGATTAGGAGCTCACACCTTTATATTCAAAAGTTTAAATTCCCTCTCATTTTCTCGGTGTGATTTACAGCTCCACTTGCTAGAATTTTTGGGATTTCACATCCCGCCCCCCTTAAAAAGAATCTTGTCCCGAGATTCCAAAAGAAGAGATATAGCAGTAGGGAAGGAATTACAGTATATGAGCGGCCAGCAAGTCCGAATAGTTTGAACGGAGGTATTCTTCACTCTCCCATGTTGCTTCCTCCGCGGTATGATTGCTCCATCATATCTTATAAAAGAGGAGTCTACGATTCCTTGTCGACCGAGACTTTTCATCAATGATCCAGATTGGATGCTCGGTATAGGAGAGATCCGGTTGCAATGTCTCTAGATCTTCAGTGCGGACAGCAGTGGTATTCTTGAGACATTCCCGAGGTTGGGAGACCTGAAATATGTCATGCACCCAAGCGAGATTTGTCGGTAGCTCAAGCCGGTAGGTTAAGGGTCCACATTTTTCTGTGATAGCAAATGGACCGATAAACCGGGGAGCGAGCTTCCCTTTTACAGCGAATAGATGAACTCCCTTCATTGGAGATACACGGAGATATACGTGCTCTCCGACATTGAAGTTCAGCGGTCGACGTCACTGGTCTGCATAACTCTTCTGTCGAGATTGAGCAGCCTTTAAATTTGCTCGTATGACCCGAACTATTTCTTCGGCGTCATTGACAAGGTCAATCCTGAATGTAACCCTTTCACCGGATTCGCACCAGTTCAGCGGTGTGCAACATCTCCGGCTGTAGAGAGCCTCATATGGTGCCATCTTGATACTCGTCTGATAGCTGTTGTTGTATGAGAATTCTGCCAACGGTAAATAAGCATCCCAATTCTTACCGTGGTGGATGGCACACGCTCTCAACATATCTTCCAAGACTTGATTCACCCTTTCGGTTTGTCCATCGGTTTGAGGGTGATATGTGGAGCTTCTAAGCAATTTTGTTCCCAAGGATGCGTGCAGCTGTTCCTAGAAAAGAGAAACAAACAGTGCACCTCGATCTGAAATTATTGTTCTTGGGACTCCATGCTGGCATAAAATCCGTTCAATGTATAACTCCGCATATTTCTTGGTGTTGAATCCAACATTTACCGGTATGAAGTGTGCGGACTTGGTTAATCGGTCAACGATTACCCAAACCGAATCATGCTTCCGAGATGTGAGCGGCAGTCTGACAATGAAATCCATACTCGCATATTCCTACTTCCATGCCGTGATATTAAGGGGCTGTAGCAAACCAGGTTTCTTCATGTGACCGGCTTTCACCCTCCGACACGTACCACACTTGGATACGTATTTAGCTATTTCCCGCTTCATTCGTGTCCACCAAAACTTGTTTCTCAAATCTTTGTACATCTTGTTGCTGCCCGGATGAATGGAAATTTTTGATAAATGAGCTTCGTCTAATATTTTATTCTGAAGCTTCATGTCACGGGGCATGACTATACGGTTTTTGAACCATAGCGTACCATTCTCATCTTTCCGGAAGCACTTAACTTCTCCTTTGTCTATTATCTTCCAGATATGGGCCATGCCCTTATCTTTCTTTTGAGCCTCTACAATCTCATCTCGAATTGTAGGAATGAGGGCAAGATTGAACAAGGACCCATAAGGAACCAAGCGAAGGCTCGGTTCTTCTTCTTCCATTACAGCCATGGTTAGGTTATGAACATGTGACTTCCGACTAAGTGCGTCGGCAACCACATTCGCTTTTCCAGGATGGTAATGAATCTCTATTTCATAGTCTTTAATTAACTCTAACCATCTTGGCTAACTCATATTTAATTCCTTTTGTGTGAAGATATACTTTAATCTTTTGTGGTCGGTGTAGAGGTGGACTAAGTTTCCAAGTAAATAGTGTCTCCACATTTTTAGAGCAAGGACCACAGCAGCTAGCTCAAGGTCATGTGTCGGATAATTCTGCTCATGATTCCAAAGCTGCCGGGATCCATATGCGATCACTCGCCCTTCTTGCATAAGCTCGCAGCCAAGGCCGATGCCAGATGCATCGCAATAAACATCAAAAGACTTAGTTGTATCGGGCTGCGCCAACACTGGGGCTGTTGTGAGGTTCTTTACCAATGCTTTGAACGCCTCCTAATATGATTCACTCCACATATATTTCTTGCCTTTCTTCAGAAGTTCCGTCATCGGTTTAGAGACTTTGGAGAAATTCGGAATGAATCTCCGGTAGTATCCCGCTAAACCGAGAAAACTACGGACTTCGTGGACAGATATTGGCGAACTCCAATTCAGCACTTGAACACTTTTGCTAGGATCAACCGCAATGCCCTCCGCAGAAATATTGTGCCCAAGAAACGGCACTTGGTAGATCCAAAACTTGCACTTGCTGAATTTTGCATATAGCTTATGATTCCATAGGCGTTGGAGCACAATATGGAGATGTTCGGCGAGTTCTTCCTCCAATTTAGAATATACCAAGATATCGTCAATCAAGACCACGACGAACTTGTCCAGCTATGGCACGAATTGATCAAGTACATAAAATGAGATGGATCATTGGTGAGTCCGAATGACATGACAAGATACTCATATAACCCGTATCTCGTCGAGAATGGCGTCTTTGGTATGTCTCTGCCCGGATTTTTATCTGATGATATCCGGACCGAAGATCCATCTTCGAGAAAACCTTAGCACCCACTAGTTGATCGAAAAGCATATCGATACGTGGTAGTGGATACTTGTTCTTGATCGTTACGGCATTTAGCAGATGATAGTTCACACATAACCTCAATGTCTCGTCCTTTTTCTTGACGAACAGCGCGGAGCATCCCCACGGTGATGACCTGGGGCGAATGAAGCCTTTGCTTAACAAATCATTCAGCTGCTCCTTCAGCTCCGTGAGTTCCTTCGGTGCCATTTTATACGGCCTCCGAGAGATGGGTGTGGTTCCCAGTGCTAGTTCAATCTTGATCTCCACCTCACGTTCGGGCGGCATGCCCGGTAGATCATCGGGAAACACGTCTGGATATTCCCGGACCACTAGAATGTCCTCCAGCTTCTTAGCTTTAACATTGTGTACAGCAGTAACTTCCGGCGCAATATTTCTCAGAATCAACGTGTGTTGCCCGTGCTTCTTGGAATTCAGCTGCACCGTTCGTGAACTAATATCAAAAATAGATTGGTGATGTGTCAACCAAGCCATTCCCAAAATTATGTCAATCCGCAAGCCTTCCAGGATGATAGGAGTAGTAGGATATATCCGCCCATCCAAACATATAGGCGCTCGAGCGACAATTCTGCCCGCTGTCCTACTACTTCCCGGTGAATTAATCTGATAAGATGTGGATGGTATTTGGTGCTTAACACATAATCTTTGCTGATAAAATCATGTGTAGCACCCAAGTTGAACAACACGAACGTGGGCTGCTCACGTAGGCTGAACATACCCGCAAACACGGGTTCTCCCACGGGAACATCTTCAACTGCCATATAGTTTATGTTTCCCACTTTCAGTGCTGTTTATGAGGACATCACAACAGTGGATATTCACATTGATATACAAGGACCAATCACAAGAGCACGAGCACGGTTACTAAATCAGCAGGTGAACTCGTTCCTAACTTCCTACCCATGTGATTTTAAGAATGGATTGCTATTGAATGATTTAATTGTTATTAGGAACCATGGACATGATTAACAAGTAAAGGAAGGAGGATTTGGGGACGTGGAGAACCAGATGGGACGTCCACATGTTGATGGAAACAGTCACCAACTCGAACTCGAGTTCAACTCGGAGTCCAGGAGCAGTCCATCTTAAAACGGATGCCTAGGATGCATACGGACTCCGTTTTTGACGTTCTACATATGCATGGAAAGTTGAGAAGATAAACTTTCCAATGGTACTGGTTCCACATTAATATTCGCAAGGAGTCATTAAGAGTTGTCGAAACAAGCCGAAATCAGAGTTCTGTCCGGTGTTGCACCACCCTATTGGGCTATTGGGCCTTGTATCCCGTATGAGTCCATTAGGGACGCGTCTAAGGGTCTTATGGACGAACCCTAGCCTTTAAATACTGCAGCCGCCGGCCATATTCGGTGGGTTTTGCTTAGATAAACAGCCGTCGTTCTACGGTTTTTGTGAAACCCCAACTTCGTGACTTTCAGATCACGTCTTCTACGTTCTTGCTCGTGTTCTCGGTTGCACCTGCAGGGATTAGCTTTCTTGGCGAGGTCAAGCGTGTGCTGCATGGTTGATAACCAACGGAGCAGTGGTGTAGTGATTGCAGGGATGTTCGAACTGCTCGAGTGCCGCGGATCATCAACATCGAGTTCTCCACCTCAATCGACCTACCTTTCGGAGGATCGGACCTAAACCACTCATCATTTGGTATCATATTTCAGTTTTCCCATGAGGTACTTTGATTTCTCACTATATTAGTTTTTTTCATACCTAGAGTCCACAGAAAAAGCCACCCAAAAATTATATCGTGTTTATCGATTCCTAGACCATAGTGCCTGTAAGTTTCGTTTTTCAGTTTGCATTGTTGAGTTTGCATTCGTGTGGTCGAGTCTTGTTGCTGGTTTAGCATTGTGTTTTTGGGTCGTAGTTATCGTTTTTCTTCCTTGTGTTTTCTTGCTGCTCACCTATTCCACAATCCCTAAACAACGAACCGAGCCAACATGATCATCGGTTTGCCCTAGCTAGCCGCCTTGTCTGAACTCCCGCATCGCCAGCCCTAGAACAGGTGACAAACCATTGTGCTAGTCCTCCTTTATTCATCACACAACATCCCATCATTCGTCGTTGCTAAATTCCAATTTTTTTCACATCCTATTGCGAGATCTTTTTCAAAACCGAGGTTGAATCAATATAAAAAACAGTAACTCGGGTAGCCTACCTTAAAATGGTCATAACTTTTGCATACGAACTCGAAATCGGGTGATTTTTTTTCAAATTGATCTACTCGAAATTTCGCAACCGATTTTCCTCCGCTTTGCCGTGTTTGGCCAAATTCCCCTCGGAAGATAGACTTCCGGCCTCCGAAGTTTCAGCCCTAATTTTAAAGAATATTCCTGATTTTCTATAGGCCACATCTTACATCCAATTGAGCTGCAAAGTTGTGTGCCTTCTATTTTCGTGCTCTCGAGTAAACAAAAAATATTAAAAAAAGAAAAAAATAGTGAAGAGAGCACAGATATTAAAGCATTGACAGCACACACTTGAAAACAGTTGGCCTATACACTTGTGCTGTACTTCTTGGTTATATCTTTCTGATTTTCTATTTGCCTTTCTACTGCCTTGTATTGTGCTAGGCCTAGAACACTTGTTAACCAGCAACAGTTCCTACATTGAATACTTATTCTACTTTGTTTGCTGTTAATGATTTTTTTCTTATTAGCCACCATATTGTGCCATCCAAGCTCCACTTTACCTCTTGAGCAGAACAGGTACCTTTGCAATCACTCCACGCTTCATTGGTTCTCACCGTCCACCGTTTACCACCTGCTGTGTTGGTAAGAACACTTGTAAGAACGTTGTAACAGCCCTAACTTTTGTAAAGTTTGATGTCAACTTATGAAACAAAGTTAAGGCGATAAAAGACTATAGTTGTGTCACATGAAATGATGAACACAAATATGGACAGGTGAGGGAGTTAAAAATTTTCTCTAGCCCATGCTCAACACATGTTAACCTAGGGGAAAGAATTACACTCCAAAAACTCTAACTCATGTGCACCATTTTCTATGAGGAGAGTGGAGGAAATTTAAACATCATTTTGAATCTTTTGAAGGGATTCCTATTCAGATTTTCCAAAGGCCTATATGTGAGATCATAGATGCATCTCTCATGTATTCAAGAGCCTAAGTTTCAAAGTTGGAGAATTTTAGGTTTCCTATACTATTTATTCCGAGGATTAAATGAGGGCACGTTCAAATTCAAACTTAAATTTGAATTTTGAACCCAACAAACTCAATTTCAAAATCTGATTTCAGATTTGAGTTCCTCATAATTCTTTTGACCTATCATCCAAGTTTGATCGAATTTGGAGCTTGTTTGCTGCTTTAAACGAAATTAGGAGATAAGAGGAGAGACTTGGGGCCCACATGTCAGCCACCCCACAGTGCAAACCGCCTCTGTTTTGAGTTTCTTCGGATGAGTGCGCACCCACAGCCGGTGCAATCCACTCCCGATGCCAGATCCTTCTTCCCTCGTGGGCTCGGTCTGATCCTCACACCGAGAGAGTGCACGAAGCCAATTCAACTTTTCTTCCCTGCTCGGTCTGCTCCAGTGGGTTTCTCTCCCGAGCAGAACAGAACCATCGCTCTGCTCTTCTTCCCATCACGCAGCCACCACCGTAGCTCGTTTGCTCGAGCTTACAACAGAAAAAAGGTTCGCCCATGAGTGCGCTAGCCGGCCAGCACCCTTCCTCCGCTGTTCCATGCTTGCTTGCGCCTGGAAACGGCTTGATTGCTGCTGCTCCCGAGTTCAAACTCAAGGAACCGAAACTGATCACCGTGGACAGCCAAAACCAGGAGTGATCACGCCCAAGCAAGCCACCCCATCGGTGCACCTACAGGTCTAGTTGTTCACCTCCGAAGCTCAGCCCTAGCCATTGATCATAGAGGGAGAATTTCAAGTTTTTCTCCCGGGCGGCAGAAACTGACCTTGAGGTAAGGAATTCTAAAATTTGTCCTCAAATCATGTTTGTTGGGTTTCAAACTTCACACACAGGATGTTAACTGCCTAGCACATCTCCTCCATCGATTTTAGACCAAGAAATTGAGTTTAGAGCGAGGAATCCGAGTTCTTTTCGAGGGTATAGCGCTGGACCATATCGGGCGCACGGTGCCGATAGGTTTGGAGCTCTCCCCAGCTTGTTTAGACCTCATGTCGGTCTTCTACATGATCCTCTGGTGCTTTAGAGCCCAGGAACTGACCATTTGGTGGAGAATTCACCGTGCACGACCTTGCCGGAGCCCTAGGGTTTGCTGTTGCCAGTGCGCCCTGTTTTCCGGTGAGTTTTAGCCGCTGGCGACCTCACCAATGTGTTCAGCGTGGGGGAAAATGGGGGGGGGGGGGGGGGGGCGGCGAGCAGGGGATCCGGAGGTGGCTGGGAAGTACTTTTCCGGCGACCTCACCGGAGGGGGCCGCCACTGCCCTGTTTGGCGCGAGGCTGGAGGTTAGGGATGACTAGTGGGACCCACTGTCAGCATTTAAACATTTTCCAGGTTTTCCCAATTCAGTTCAAACTTTGGAGAGCCATAACTTTGTGTAGGAGTGTCCAAAAATTGTGAAACAAATTTTTTTGGATTCCTCTCAAAGAGTGCTATCCAGGGGTGCATCCCAATATTTATGAAAATCACTGGATTTGGCTCATTAATTCATTTAATGAAAATCCTATAGGAATTTTTACAGGAGTTATGTTTACGGGAAAATTCCCAAATTTGGACAGGACATTCTTACAAGAATCCTTGAACTCCAGTAAAAATTTCAGAGGCATTGGACCTAATTTCTTGGTCAAATGATGTGTTCATTGCTTATGTCTCTGAAAAATGGGAAAATGAACAGAGACATTTTCAGCTTTTCCCCAACCCTTGTAAAATTCATAGCTCCATGTAGGAAACTCCAAAAATGGTAAAACCAATTCCTATGGACTCAGGACATTTTGTACTTCACAAAAAGTCTATTTTGAAGCATAGGAAAGCTTAATATCTAGGGGTTAAAGGCAGGTTAGTGAAAACCACATAAGAATTTGTTGTTCTCATATGAAGCCATGTCATGAGCTTAATTTTGGCACACTGCCTAAATACCTTCCACAGAAGCTGTGGTTAAATTCTCAGCTTCATTGAACCTTTGGAACTTGAGCTACCATCTTTTAGGTCTAAGTGTTCATATGAGGATGTAATCACATGGTGATTTATTTTCCTCCCTTGTCACCTAGCATTCTTCTTTTCTAAGGTTTAGATCCAACAACAGAAACCTTGCTGTTGTTTGTCCCTTTTAGGTGTCAGTTAACTGGTACAACAGTTTTGAATCATTTTCTAAATTGCTTTTGAATACATGTGCATAAATCATCTTAATAGCATGTGACGTCGACGTTCAACGAGGACTAGACTCTGCAGCGAGGATCTCCATCTCGTGACGAGTTTGGCGGATTCTCCAGAGGAAGACTAACTTCTAGCTTCTAACAAAACCGTTGAGCAAGGCAAGCACCGGTTTGCATATCGTTACCGTTTTAAATTTTGCATTACTTCACCTCATGTGTATTAGAGTTGATATTGTGCATTATGTCTAGGATGTTTGAAACCCACTTGCATGGCTATTACATCCCTGAGTAGAAGGTTTAGTGGAGGCTTTGCCTCGTCGTAGATGCTAGGCTAATGTTGTAGTTAGCTCGGTAGAAGTCGAGTAGTAAAAAGCTACTCGCGAGAAAGGTCGAGTAATGGAGTTACTTGCGAGAAGTTGATGATAAGAGCACCCTCATGAAAATGAGATAGGGACGGGGATGTTCCTGTAGGATGGAGTGCTCAAGGTTGGTCTCGACCTGCGAGGGGTGTGACAATGCTTGAGACCACATTTGGCCTGGACCGGGATGGTAAGGCAAATGTGGAGGTTGGTTGTAGCCCCGTCTGTGTCGGTTAAGGACCGTATGTATGCGGCCCTGCTGGACAAGATTGAGCTGTACCGGATATATAGTGGGGTATGGGACCCATGAAACCGATGTAACTCGATGGACCGTGATATAGAAACTCATCCATCGCGTGGGAATGACGTTGAGAAGGCGGGAGGTGTAAATCCTTTAGCGGGCAACTTCGACGTGTCCGCTAGAGGCCCATCCTTCTTGGCGCGAAACGTTTTTCTATGTCGGGGTGTCATGTGAAAGGTTGCTGCATACAACATAAGAAAGAGCTCTTGAGAGAGTCTTTCGAGGCGGGTGTATGTGTCGTGTATTCTGGGTTGTTATTGATTCGAATCACCGTCGCTCGCGGAAGAGGATTGAGCATACTTGCCCACTGCGCCGTGACGTAGTAAGAAGAGTAACTAAGTCTCTTAACTTGCTGTTTGTGGATTAATCACTATATTGGAACCTTTACTGAAGTAGATATAGAGCCAACTAAATTTCATTTCCACCTTAGGCTAGCAACATCGGGATAAGTGTTTCTTGTTTGATTGTGGATTTCCGATGTTGTGAGGCGTGAGGACCACTAAAATGAAGGCTATAAGAATCTGAATATAAGGATCAAGTTTAGTCAAGCTGCATTTTGCAAATTCCTGTTCCTACTGTCTTACTACCCCTGCATTTAGAGTTACATGTTTAGGAGTGACGGTTAAGTCTTGCTGAGCCTTAGTGCTCACGGTTGCTTCTGAGTTGTTTTTGCAGGTAGTAAGATGCCTGCTATGAAGAGGGTTGTTCGGTGAGACGACGAACCTCACGGTTCGTTCAAATCATCGGAAACCTAGCCGCTGCCTTTCTTTGGTGAAGCTAGTAGGAAGCGTTCACAGGCTGAACGACTTCTCTTCGGCGTAGATAGGGTCGAGAGTGAGTAGATTGTCCAGCAAATTTTAATTTCCACTGCGTGTGTATATTATGTTGTAAAAGAAATTATCTTGAGTAACAAAATGGTTTTGTTATGTTCCTACGCCTCTTTTCTTGCATGCTGTTGGGTGTCGCATCGCACGGCACCAACCACTGCGATTCCCGAGCGTGGCTCCTCACAGCATGGTATCAGAGCCGCATTAGGAATAGCACGCATGAAACGAGCATATTATCGAAAACTTAGGAGTATACATGTGAGGAACATATAGTATGCCCACATAAGGAGTATTATTAGCATAGTTACTTAGGTGGAAAGCTAACAGTGTGTTATCATTCAGTATTTCAATTCTGTAACGACGCACCTACGTGGAGATAAGAATGGTAAGGAACGCCACCGAAAGTGGATCAATTTCGGTTAGCTCCCCCATACAAGGAAAGTAGTGTGGGATGTCCCGTTCAGCAATGGACGGGAAGTGAATATGTTTTCTAAGACTCTTCATGTCTTAGAGACATATGAATGACACTAGCCTCCAGTGCGCAAACCCAGGGGCAAGACGAGGAGACCCCATCGTGTGGTTTGTAACATGAAGTGTGTTCTCTAGGACTCTTCATGTCCTATGAGGCATACGAAGGCGCTGTTCCACTGGTGTGCTTTATTGCAAAGGTGTGGAGCCCCCGTCGGGTAGTGAATAACCCGATCATGTACCTTGAGACGTGGCTCGACTCAAGGACGGCCTGTATGGCAATGATACGGGGCGTATGTTTTTACAATGATATGGACCTGCCTGAAATGATAAACCAATGTGTGCATCATTATTGAGTGGTTTTATGCAGGTACCCTAACCAAGTTAGTACATGTCGTGTAGACAATGTTTGTGAGTGATTGTTTTAGTGCCACCATTTGAAACGTATATGCCGGTATAAAGTCGGTTAGGATTTTAATTTGGTGAGGAAACGTAGTACCGTAACATGTTTTGAACTGCATGAAAAAAAGGTTTGAAAAGAAAATGAGTAAATTTGGAGTCTAGGATTCTGTTAGGGGTTAATGAACTCCTATATTGAACTAAGAGTCAATTGGGAGTATAGATTTATTCACAGACTTAGGAGAAACCTCCCCTGTTTTCGGCAGAATTTTGCTGAAGTTGAACAGGACATAACTTTTGTTTGGTTGAACGAATGGAGGTGAGCGATACATTTCTGGAAATCTATTGAAGTCTTCTACAACTCTTCAGTAGAACTCCAGATCAGAATCACCCTCCAAATGGATGAAATTCTCAGAGGAGTGTGAACTGCCCAAAAAAAGGGCAGTCACAAATTGCTCTCTGGAAATTTCTGTATTTCGACCATAACTTTCTATAGAAAAATTTCTAAGGGTCAAGTAATACACTGTTGGAAACCTTGTGATATGTGCTATTACTTTGTAGTTCAAAGTTTCTTCAGATTTGGAGTTTAAAGTGATGAAATCTTGCGGACAAGACAGCTACTTTCAAAGGAGGTGATGTCAAAATTGTTCCAGATTTCTGTTAACTTTGAAATATCAGAACTTTTGATCCATAACTGATATGAAGGAAAATGAATACTCGTTGGAAAGATATTGAAGTTAACTATAACTTTTATATTCAACTTGAGACATGAAATTGCAATTGTCATATTCAAATTCTGGGATTAAGACCTATTGGTCATTCTGAACAAAGTAGTACTTATTGTCATTTAGCTTGAGACTTGTTGTGCACAGGGATGTCTTAGACTTCTCTAAGCTCCGTAACATGTTCTCGAGTTATTTTTCAGTTTGTCCTACTGTTGGAATCAAGGGTTTGGACAAACTTGTTAAAGTTAGTAGATTTCAGAATTTTCAAAACCCTAGTTAGCTTGTGTAATGCTGCAATATTGATGTGATGTTTTTACGGTTATGTTTTCAATTCAAGTTGAGTTTAAACTTTGAATTTTAAAAGTAAATTGCTCACTCTTGCTGCATGGATTGTGCTCATTCCAGGAGTGAGGTTGGTGAGTCGAGTCACGACGAAAGTAATTCTCCACGACAAGAAGTGCCGACATCATCATCCGGATTGGCGGAAATCTTGGCAAAGATGGCTGAGTCTCTGGGTCTGTTGGTGCGACAAAGCATACGACAGGAGACACTACAGCAAAATCCCCCGCCAAGCACTTATCTGGATTTTCTAGCAAGACAACCACCGGTTTTCTCGGAAGCGAAAGAACCGTTGGAGTCGGCTCATTGGCTCCAATGTATTGAGGCCAAGTTCGATACGCTTGAGTGCGATGAATATCAGAAAACTCTATTTGCCGCTCAACAACTCCACGGAGCTGCTTGAGATTGGTGGGCAGAGTACATCGCTACTCTTCCTGAAGGTCATCGCGTGACATGGGATGAATTCCGGGATGTTTTCCGGGCACGTCACATTTGTTCGGGAATTCTACGAACAAAGTATCAAGATTTTCTGGAGCTAAAGCAAGGGGAAAGGAGTGCGTACGAGTACTTCAAAGAGTTTGAAGAGTTGATGCAATACGCCACTCATATGGTAGACTCGGAAGCGTTGAAGTGCGAATATTTCTTCCGAGGTTTGAATGTCGAACTTCAGGAACAAGTGACCTTGTTCAATAACGGTATTTACAATGAGTTGGTAAATGCCGCTATCATTAAAGAAGACATGCATCTCCGCTGTGAAGCGGAGTTGAAAAGAAGTATACTGCCAGACAGTGATATCGAGGTTCGTCCGAACTATCGAGTGCGGTCTTACTTGCCAGTTAGGCAACAAATTCAGCCAGTGGTGCAACTCTTACAACCACGGTTGGAATTGATCACTTATGAGCCTCCACCTCAACAGCAGATGTCAGAAATTATTCGTGAAACCCTACCGCAACCAGCTACGCACGAATTATCTCCACCTCGTGTTAGTAGAGAGCTGAGGATTTCTACAACACGAAACCGTGGTGGTGCTTAGCAGAGTCACACTCGTGTGTTGTCTCGTCAATGCTCAGATCAGCATCATGAACATTCAAAGAAGAATCTTTCAAAAGCTGGCAGGGTTAATTATACTGCTATTGAGGACATTGCTAAAGGCGAATCAGTTTTGGCGGGCATGTTCACTTTACATGAACAGCCCACTTTCGTGTTGTTTGGAGCCACCCACAATTTTATTAGCAGAGACTACGTGCTGAAGAATAATCTTCCATTTAGCACAGTTAAGCATTCGTTTCATATCAGCTCACCTGGAGGCAAGATATCAATAGATGAGATGGTCTCACGTGCACCGTTATGTTTGGGTGGAAACATCTATCATGCGAGCCTTATCATACTCAAAGGCCAAAGGATTGATATTATCTTGGGGATGTCATGGTTGACACATTATGGAGCTATCTTTGACATCAACTCTCAGACTGTCCAACTGAATTCCCCAATACACGGTTGCAACACATTGAATCTTGTGGATCCATCACAATGAGTTGCAGCAGTGCATCAGATTGAAGCTCCTAAACTTGAGGATATTCTAGTGGTATGTGAATATCCAGATGTGTTTCCCGAAGATTTACCAGGCATGCCGCCTGAACGTGATGTTGAGTTCAAGATTGAACTCGCACCGGGAACAACACCTATTTCTCGGCGACCATACAAAATGGCACCAAAGGAGCTAGCGGAATTGAAGGAGCAGCTGAATGATCTCATGGACAAAGGTTTTATACGCCCAAGTTCATCACCTTTGGGCTGTTCCGCACTCTTCGTGAAGAAGAAGGACGAGACTTTGAGGCTATGCATAGATTATCATCCACTGAATGCTGTCACTATCAAGAATAGGTATCCACTACCGCGCATCGATATTTTATTTGATCAACTAGTGGGTGCTAAGGTATTCTCCAAGATGGATCTTCGGTCTGGGTATCACCAGATAAAAATCCGGGCAGAAGGAGCTCGTATGGTATGGACGAGAGCAAGATTATATAATGCCCCATATGAAACCATGTATAGACTCGGCTCCTCCTCTTCAAGTGGGGTGATGGACAGATTATTGACATGAGATTTGCGGCTTAAGGCGTCGGCAACCATTTTTGCATTTCCGGGATGGTAGTGAATCTCGATCTCATAGTCTTTGATCAGCTCTAGCCATCTCCATTGCTGCATATTCAACTCATAGTCGGTGTAGAGGTGCACTAAGTTCCCAAGTAAATAGTGCCTCCACATTTTCAATGCCAACACCACAGCAGCGAGCTCAAGATCATGAGTCGGATAGTGCTGCTCGTGGTTACGAAGTTGACGTGAGCCATAGGCTACCCCACTCTTCCTCCTTGCATCAATACACAGCCAAGCCCGATGCCGGACGCATCACAATATACGTCAAATGGCTTGGTCGTATCCGGTTGAGCTAACACCGGGGCTGTTGTAAGATGCTTCACCAATGCTTGGAAAGCTCCTTCACATGCCGAGCTCCAATCATATTTGATCCCCTTCTTCAAAAATTCAGTCATCCGCTTAGCAAGCTTGGAGAAGTTCGGTATGAATCTCTGATAATATCCCGCTAAACCGAGAAAGCTCCTGACTTCATGGATAGATGTGGGGGACTTCCATTTCGGCACTTGTTCGATTTTTCTTGGATCAACTGCAATGCCTTCTGCAGAAATAATATGACCAAGAAATGGCACTTGGATGATCCAAAACTCACACTTGCTGAACTTGGCATAAAGCTTATGGTCTCGCAATTGTTGGAGCACGATATGCAAGTGTTTGGCGTGTTCTTTTCCAGACTTGGAATTAACCAAGATGTTGTCTATGAACACCACCACACACTTGTCCAACTCCGCCATGAACACTAAGTTCATGAGAAACATGAAATGTGCCGGGGAGTTGGTGAGACCAAAAGACATGACGAGATATTCATACAACCCATATCTCGTCGAGAAAGCCGTCTTCGGAATATCCTCCGCTCGGATCTTGATTTGGTGATATCCGGAGTGAAGATCCATCTTTGAAAATACACTTGCACCGACAAGTTGGTCGAAGAGAATACTGATGCGGGGATATTTATTCTTGATGGTGACGGCGTTGAGTGGTCGGTAGTCCACACACAACCTTACATCCTTCTTCTTCACAAACAGCGCCGAGCATCCCCATGGCGAGGAACATGGTCGAATGAAACCCTTCTTCATTAAATCATTGAGCTGCTCCTTCAATTCAGCTAGCTCATTCGGAGCCATCTTGTACGGTCTCCGTGATATCAGTGTTGTCCCAGGTACAAGTTCGATCTTTAACTCGACATCCCTTTCGGGTGGCATGCCCGGGAGATCATACGGAAATACGTCCGAATATTCACGAACCACACTAATATCCTCAAGTTTTGTGGCTTCCGTGTTATATGTGGCTGAAGCTTCTTGAACCAAACGGTTAAGAATAAGAACATGTGGTTCATTAAGTGGAGAGTTTAAACGAACCACACGTGGAATGATGTCAAGAACAGCACCATGGCGAAGTAGCCATGAGATTCCTAAACTGACATCGAGTTTTTGACTCTCTAACATGATTAGAGAAGTCAGGTATAGATTCCCACCCAATTGTAATGGTGCTCTATAGACCATCCTATCAGCTGTTATTTTCCCACCTGGAGAGCATATCAAGTTTGAACTATTTGTGGGAATGATAGGCAATTGATATTTAATAACAAAAGATTGACTTATGAAATTATGGGTGGCACCGGAGTCAAAAAGTATGACTACGGGATGATCTAAATAAGAAAACATACCCGCGAGGACGGGTTCGCCTTCCGGCATGTCATCGATGGCTAAATGGTGGACATTGCCGGGTTTTGTGCTGGTTTCTTGGGCTGATTACGGGGCTGATTTGCACCCTGATACGGTGCTGCACCCCTGCCCTGTCGCTGCTCGGGGCAGTCCTTCGCAATATGCCCGCACGGCAACACGTGAAGCACGTGTAAGGTGTCGGGGTCCCTCCGAATTGAGGACGGAATCCCGGTGCACGTGGTTGAAACTGAGGCGCACGCGAGACCATCCTTTGCTGCTGTTGTTGCTGAGGTGGATACGATGGTCGGAAGCTTGGCGCATTATATTGTCCACAGCAAAACTGAGGTGGTCGCGCCGGTAGCTGCCATCTCTGACCAGATGGTGAGCGATACATCACGCAGTATTTCTGTGGCACCCCACCACTGCTGCTCGTCAGCGTGCTGCGTTTCCTCTTATCAGAACCACGCTCGCGCTGAGCATTTTCTTGTAAAACCGCGGCATTAACAAGGTCGTTGAATGTGCCACGATTGCTTTGGGCGAGATGGACCTTCATTTTAGAATTCAGGCCCCGGAAGAACATGATTCGCTTATCTTCCTCCGTTCCCACAAATCCTGGCACATACTGCACCAGCCGGTTGAATGACCTGGAGTACTCATGAGCACTCCTCTCGCCTTGTTTCAGCGCCCGGAACTCCTGGAGCTTCCTCTCCATAATACCGGGAGGTATATGATAGGCGCGGAACGCCTCCCGGAACTCCGTCCATGTGACGGCATGGCCAGCCGGTAATGAGGCGATGTAGTTCGCCCACCATGTACCTGCTTCCCCTTGAAGCTGTTGCGCTGCATACAGCGCCTTCTGATGTTCGGTGCAGCGTAGTAAACCGAACTTCGCCTCCAGAGTGCGGATGAAGCTGTCCGCCTCCAAAGGCTCTTCGGCCTCCGTAAAGACCGGTGGATGGGTCGCCAGGAAATCTGGATATGAACTTTGTTGGGGCTGGCGTTGCCCATTGTCTTGGCGTCCTCCCTGACGGGACGCATTCTGTTGCACTAGCATCTGCAGCAACTCGGTTTGCTCGTCGCGCGAGCTGAGCACTGCAGCGAGAACCTCCACAAGGTTTCTTGGAAGTTCTTGCGGTGGAGGTGGTTGATGCTGCGTCGTGGTTTGCTCCGGAGGTGGAGACTCATCACCACGAACCTGACTTGGACCTCCCTCCTCTTGCGTTGAACGTGTACGCACCATTCTGCATTCATACCATTCAAACGATCAGCACATGTTTGATGACTTCATCTAGTCTATACAATAGTAGTGCGAGAATGGAACAAATAATACGCATAACATTCACACCTATGTATAAAGTATAAACTTTATACAACATATACATCCCTGGACCATGTCACAAGATCGAGTTCCAAAGTAATGAACTTTATGGATTAAAAGTTCATTTCGACCATCGTGGGTCGCCATGGGATGTTAAGTGTGTTAGCATGCGTAATTCTTCGCTATTGTACTGGACCCAAACATGTCCTAGCTTGAAGTGATATGTCGAATGCATAAACTTTTCGACTCCAACTCACTGTTTTATAACAGCCGCTGGATATCGAAATGTGAAACTAAATGTTTTTGTTGAAAAACTTCAACACGGTGTTCACTGTCCAGCTTCTGGTCCAGCTGACCAGTCTCGATAACTCAACTGTTTTGACCCCTTTAGAAGCAAAACCTGGACTGGAGTTCAACAACAAAGTTGTAGTAGACTCAAAAAGGAATCCCGATTGTATTTATTTGCCTCCATAGCCTTCCTAGTTTATGAGTTATGGTTTTCACAAATTTACAGAATTTTCTCAGGAATTATGACAGCACCTCTTTTGCAAGTGGCTGTTTTGTTCACAAAATTCCATCTATTTCTGCCCTCAATCTAGGAAAACACTGAACTACAAAGTTGTAGAAAATTTCCTATACTTTCCAACGATGTCTTACTTGACCCTTAGAAATTTTTCTACAGAAAGTTGCGGTCAAACTACAGAAAATTCCAGAGAGCATTTTGGTCTGCCTTGTTTCTGGACAGTGCCTACTCATCTGAGATTTTCATCCACTTGCAGGGAGATTTTGTTCTGGAGTTCTACAGAAAAGCTGTAGAAGACTTCAAAAAATTTCAAGAATGGTATCCCACACCTCCATTGGTTCAACCAATCCTATGTTATGCCCTGTTTAAGTTCAGCAAAATTTCTGCCAAAAATAGGGTAGGTTGTTCCTTAGTCTTTGAAATTTATTGGACTCTTAGTTCAATATGGGAGTTGAATAACCCCTAAATGGAATTATAAACTTCATTTAGACTCTTTTCATTGAAAATATCCTTTTTATGCAACTAATAACTTATCTCGGTACGACGTTTCCTCACCAAAGAAAAATCTTAAGCCGGTATTCTGGCATATACGTGTCAAATGGTGGAACTAAAGGCGTCACACACGGTTTCTACACGTCATGCGCTAACGTGGTTAATGTACCTGCAGAAAACCATACAATAATGGTGCACACAAAGGTTTTTGACATTTCAGGCAGTTTCATGTCATAGTAAAAGCATACGGTCCGTATCATTGCCATACGGATCGTCCTTGAGTCAAGCCACGTCTCAAGGTACATGGTCGTGTTTCCACACCACACGACGGGGAACCCGAGTAGAGCGTGAATGGGCCGTCACGGTTGGGAATTTTATCAATGCAACGGATACCACCTACTGCCTCATGACCGTTGAGGCACGCCGATGGCGAGCGCTGTGTATGGCCCTTTGAACATTGAACGTTCAAGAGTTGCATACTATCGTGTTGCTTACCACACGATGGGGTATTCTCACTTTTGCATAAAGCACGCTGCAGATCAGCGTTTTCATATGCTCTCAAAACCATGGAGAGGTTCAGAGACTCATATTCACTACCATACCAAGCCACGGTAAACCATTCCATACCATTGCTCGTATGGCGAGCTTACCGCAATTGATCCGCCTGCGGTGGCGTACCTTACCTCTTATCCAACGTCAGAACGTCGTTAGAGAATGTATAACACATAAGTTAGCTTTTCCACCTTAATATCTACTACTATCATAGACCTTATGTGGGCATAGTGACTAATCCTCACTCGACTACTTCTAAGTTTTCAAAATATGCTTTTTTCAAGCGTGCTATTCCAAATGCGGCTCTGATACCATGCCTGTGGGGACCACCCCGTGGTTCACCCACTCCGGGATCGCAGAGGGTGGTGCCGTGCGATGCGACACCCAACAGCACACAAGAAAAGAATATGAACAACATACACACTTTTATTTACATAAAACAGCAGAAGTCTTTTACAAAACTTAATTATACAGCGGAAGTATTAATTATTTATAACTACTCTCTCATCCTAACTAAGCAAAAGTGTAGCCGTCCAGCCCGGGGACGCTACACACTAGCAACATAGAACCGGAGATCACGGCAGTGTGCAGGGCTCCAGCGCGGCCATGTACCCCGACGGGGGCATCGCCTCGTCCTCGGAACCTTCCTCATAACTCTCACCTGCACACAGCTCAAATATTGCAACCGTGAGCACGATGGCTCAGCAACGCTTAACCGACAACCCTAGTCAGGGAACTCTACATGCAGGAATATATAATATAGGACAAAGACTTTGCAATAAAGACACGCCTACATGTTATTCCTTACTTTAAGTTTTATAGCATCAGTTTAATGAGCCTTAGGCAGCCTTCACATCAGAAGCCCACAATCAAATAAGCAACGCTTTCCTCCGATGTGGTGATGCCCAAAGTGGAAAATAAACTTATTTAGCTCTACATCTACAGCAGATATGGTTTCAAAACATTAATAGTTCATCACAGCATAATATCATTCATCTGGCTTCTTTCACTTCTTACTACACGGTGCTCAAATAACTGCGTGGGACGGTGATTGCAATCAGGAGACACTCGGACAACACGTCACATACACCGACTTTCAGAAGTGTGATGCCACACACCTTCCTACTCTGTTGTATGCAACAACCTTTCAAAGGAAACCCAAATGCCGAACCGGTCCATCCGTAACGGGCAGGAGGTCCCCACGTGGAGCGTGTCTGTGCTCACCGGCAGATTTACAGCTTGCTACCCTCAACCCACTCCTATAAAATGGTTGGGTAAGCCTCGGCACCCAGGTTAACCAATTACATCGGTTTCCTGGTTATGTCAGTATGCCATCCGGTACTGTTCGATACTTGTTCAGCAGGCGCGCACACGGCTCGGTCCTCAATCGACATCAACAGGGCTACGCACGTGAGACCTCCGCTCACTGCCTCCTATCCCCCCTGCTGGGTCTCAGTTTCACAATTCTTAAGCCATTCCCTACTTATTTCCATACCGTGTGATAAAACCTTACATTGCGAGTAGATTCAAACTACTCTACTTCTACCGAGATCCTAAGCACATTAGCATGGCATTTTCTACTCGTCGAGTCTTTAAACTACCTAACCCTTTATAGGATTTAAAGTCATGCAAGTGGGGTTTCAAACACCTTAACTCTAATGCAAACATTTCAACCAAGACATAGGTGATACAAATGAAAGACTATGTAAAAGGTAATTAAATGCAAACCGGGGCTTGCCTGGTTGCAAGTCAAAGGAGAAGTTAGCGTCGGGTGGGAGGACGTCCAATGACTCCGGTGTGTCCTCAACTTCAGTCACAATATGAAATGTAACAAAATATATGCATAAGTGCTAAGAAATTATAAAGAGTAAACTTCTATTCATAGCTACTGTATTTAGGTTCCTTAATTGGGTTTGGGATTTTTCCAGTGGATACTAGACTCTATAAGGATGATCTGAGTAAAATTTGGAGAAATTTGATTGCACCTTGTGGTCTCCAAAATTCCCACAAGTACAGGGCTTCTCTGAATTTTGAGCCCAAATCTGGAGTTTTGACATGGCTAACAGTGGAATATCTAATTAGGGTAAGTCTCCATGGTTCTAAAAAATTTGTTTCACCATTTTTGGAGCTATCAACAGAGAGATATGGGTTTTTCAAGTTTGGATAAAATCTGAAAATGTCTCGGTTTATTTTCCCATTTTTCAGAGACATAAAGGATTGACCGCACATTTGGCCAAGCAAATGAGGTCCAATGCCTCTGAAATTTTTACTGGAGTTCAAGGATTGTTGGAAGAATGTCCTTCCCGAATTTGTGAATTTTCAAAATAAACAGAACTCCTGCGAAAATGCCTACAAGATTTTATTTAAATGAATTAATGAGCCAAATCCATAGATATTCATAAACATTGGGCTGCACCAGTGGATGATACTCTCTGAGAGGAATCCAACATTGCTTGACAAATTTTGGACATTCCTACACAAAGTTTGGCTCTTCAAAGTTTCAACTGAAATAGGAAAATTCTGGAAATGTTTAAACGCTGCAGCGGGCCCCACACGTCAGCACCCTGTTCCACCTCGCGCCAAACAGAGGACCCAACGGCGCCCTACGGTGAGGGTGGCCGGAACGGCCTTCCCGGCCGCCTTCTGACTCCATTGTCGCCGCCCCCCCCCATTTTCCATCCCGCTGAGCACGATGGTGGTGTCTCCGGCGGCCGAACCTGTGTGCGAAGTTTGAACTACTCACAACACGAATTGAAGATGAATTTTGCAATTCTTTACCTCGGGGTCGAGTTGCGCTGCCCGGGAAAATTTTCCAAATTCTCCTATGAGGAGTCACGGCTTGGGCTGAGTTTTGGGGGTGAGCAGCTCCGGTCGTAGGTGCACCGATGGGTTGGATGGCTTGAGCGTGAGCTTCTACGGTTTGAGCTGTCCACGGCGACCGAAAGTGGAAATCTTCGGTGTTCACTGCGGCACAGCTACAACTCTGGAAATTTCGAGCTCCAACAGGCAGAGACCGAAGGAGTAGGGATGGTGAATGGCTATAGCATGTATTGGTGATCATTTTTGCTGTGTAACGCTCGAGCAACCGAGCTCGGGTTGCTGTGGTTGATCGGAGAGGATCCGGGCGGCTGTGTTCTTCGCGAGGCAACAACCGAGGCTCGAGAGCGAATGGAGGAAGTGAAGTAGCTTCGGTGCACGCTCTGGGGTGATCAGGACGAGCCAAATATCGGGTAGCAGGAGGTGGCACCGGAGAAATCGGCCGAGGTCAGCTCCGGCGGCTGCTGCGCGCGTGTGCACCCGAGAGAAACAGAGACAGTGTCGGTTTGTATTGGGGGTGTGGCTGACAGATGGGTCCCACCCGCCTCATTTCTTAATCAAATTTTTCGCACAGCTACTCACAATTGAATGCTTTGCTTCACCTCAAAGTAACGGTTTGAAATGTTGAATTCAAATGATTTGAATTCTGATGTGGAGTTTGAATTGAGTTTGGTTATTTGAATTTGAAATGAAATTTGAATCAATCATTTGCATTGTTCCAAAAACATAGCAAACCAACTCAATTATTTCTGAACTTTGGCATGGATGCTAATTCAAATGTGGAGAACACATTTGTGGAACTAAATTTGCAAATTGAGGAAGTTGGGATTTTAAACTGAATTTTAAATTCAGATTAGAGGGCTTCCTCCTTTAATCCAAAACAAATATTAGAGCCCCTCCAAATGAGCTGAAATTTGGAAGGTTGAATATTTGAAATATGAAGACCCAAGTTATGAATTTATATCTCCCTGTTGGAAGTTTTTGGGAGGTTTGAATCATCACTTTGAACTCACACCGTTATAATTCAAAGTTTTAATTCTCCTCGTTTTTCCTAAGTGTAAATGTGTTGAATTTCTTGCTACCACTTTTTGGGGATTTTACATCCCTACCCCCTTAAAAAGAATCTTATCCTGACATTCCAAAAGAAAAGCAAAGTGGGGAAACTTTACCGGGTATACGATGATAGCAATTCTGGATAATTTGCTTGAAGATAGTCCTCGCTTTCCCATGTCGCCTCATCAACGGTATGGTTACTCCACAAGACCTTGTAAAACCATAAAGTCCGGTTTCTTGTGGCGCGAGTCTTTTCATCGATAATCCGGATCGGATACTCCGTGTATGTGAGGTCCGGTTGAATAACTTATATGTCTTCAGTGCGGATTTCAGCCGAGGGTTTGAGGCACTTCCTCAGCTGAGAGATGTGGAAGACGCTGTAAATTCCTGCGAGTGACGCCGGTAAATCCAAGCGATTGGCCACGGGTCAGCATTTTTCAATGACGGCGAACGGACTGATGAATTGCTGCGCAAGTTTTCCCTTCACTCCGAAACGATGAACTCCCTTCATCGGAGACACACGAACATAAACATGGTCCCCTATGTCAAAGTGAAGAGGATGGCGTCTTTTATCCGCATAACTCTTCTGACGAGATTAATCAGCCTTGAGGTTGGCTTGTATTACTCCCACTGGTTCTTCAGCCTCATTCACAAGTTCGATGTCGTAGATAACTCGCTCGTCGTACTCACACCAGTTGAGTGGTGTGCTGCATTTCCGACCGTAAAGCGCTTCATACAGTGCCTTCTTTATGCTAGCTTGATAGCCATTGTTGTAAGAAAACTCCGCCAACGGCAAATGATCGTCCCAGTTTTTACCGTGGTGGATGGCACAAGCGCGTAGCATATCTTCAAGCACATGATTCACCCGTTCAGTCTGACCATCTGTCTGTGGGTGATACGTGGAGCTTTGGATCAGTTTTGTCCCTAAGGACGCGTGCAGCTGTTCCCAAAATTGAGCGATGAACAGCACACCACGATCTGAAATAATTGTGCGGGGAACACCGTGCAAGCACAAGATCCTTGCAATATACAGCTCCGCATATTTCTTGGCCATGTAACTTGTATGTACGGGAATAAAATGAGCTGACTTGATTAGTCGATCGACTATCACCCAAATCAAATCATGCTTGTGATATGTGAGAGGTAACCCGACTATGAAGTCCATGCTGATATCATCCCACTTCCACGCTGGAATGTTCAAGGGTTGCAGCTGTCCAGCTCTACGCATATGGTCAGCTTTCACCCGCCGACACGTATCGCATTTGGATACATATTTTGCGATTTCTCTTTTCATCCGCGTCCACCAAAACCTGGTTTTCAGATCCTGGTACATCTTGTTGCACCTCTCTAAGGAGCGAACTGAGGAGGTCAGGGAGGAGCTTGACTCGAGGCGGGCATCGCTCGACGTCATGGAGGCGCTCCTTGATCGTCAGAAGAGGGCCATCGACCGTCTGGACTCCGAGACTTGGCGGCTCCACCGGGAGGCCCGCGATTCTCACGCTCAGGCCGATGAGCGTCTCTCCGCTTTGGAGGATCTGCGTCTGAAGCTGGAGCTCCGTGAGCGCGCCGTCGCGGACCAGGAGCGCTCTGCGGCGGCCGAGGTGGAGAAGATCGCCACATGGCTGGCGGCTGGCGAGGGTGACCTGAGGGAGTAGATCTGGAGGAACTCCGCCGGGTTGATGCAGCCATCGTACTTCTCGGGCAGGTGCATCCGGAACTTGCGCGGCCACTTCGCGAAGCGAAGGTGTGGCACCAGGGCCGCACATACTGCTCCTGTTGCTGCAGCCGTTGGTGCCGCGAACGCTTGGTTCGCTGCGGGCACTGTGTACCCCGGTATGGGCAAGGTTGCGCCATAGACCGGGGGCACCATTTGCAGGGCATATGGCTGGGGCATATACTGCGTGGCGTATGCCTGGGGCAGAGATCGCGTGGCGAACATCTGCGTGTCAGGCTGGGTCGAGGCGGTCGACATGCTGTCGCCGGCCTCCTGGTTGCGACGCATTTCTCGTCGTCGCTCAATGAGCACTCGGGCATCTTTGCCCAAGTGGCATCGTTCCAGCTCCGACCTCAGGTCCATCGATGGGAGCCTGGTGGAGCGGGAATCTGCCGTCTGCCCGTCAACCATTGGCGTGCGTGTCAGCGACACCGCCGGTTGACTGGGGTGTCGTCCCCGCCGAAGTCGAGGGTTGGCGGCGGTGACGACGAGGCGGCCTACGTCGTGAATCCACTGCTGGGTCGCTGACTGAGGCGCGTCCCCAGCAGGAGGATTGTGCAGTAGCGCTCATGCTGCAGCTAGTGTGCCCCGGTGGGAGACACTCAGCGCTGCAGTAGATCTCACGCTCGCTGGAGCCTGCTCTGCCGGAGTCGGCGCTGCTGGAGTCGGCTGCTGGCTCCCAGCTTGCGCTGACACACTCCGTCCTGAGTGTGTCGAGACGTAGTCCCCGCTGGTCACCGTTCACCGTGAACGTGGGCGGGGAGAGCTTTCCGCTGAAGGAAGCTTCGTCATCTTTGTCGGCAGAAGCTCGTCGCGCAAGGGA
Source organism: Neostapfia colusana (assembly GCA_030760725.1). Taxonomy (NCBI): domain Eukaryota; kingdom Viridiplantae; phylum Streptophyta; class Magnoliopsida; order Poales; family Poaceae; genus Neostapfia; species Neostapfia colusana. The sequence continues at coordinate 49,811,906 of JASWHV010000008.1, read as the reverse complement.
AAAGCCCCCTACCTGGCGCGCCAAATGTCGAAGTGTGTAGCCGACACTTCCCCCGGGCCTGCTCTGGGCAGCCCACGGAGGTTTTTTTTCGGAGGGGCTAGTCACTCACGGAGAGCTTCAGCGTTAGGGATGATTGAGGGAGAAGCTTGACACGGGGATTTTTACGTGGTTCAGGCCGCCGGAGCGTAAAACCCTACGTCCACGGTGAGCAGAGTTGCTCGTTGTATTGCTTGCTGCTCAGAACCGGAGTCCTGAGCTTGAGGGTGTAAGATGTCGAATGTCTAAAGTGCGAACCCTGCGTGAGAGTGTGTAAGAGGCGAACCCTTGCTAACGTTGCTTACCCGAGCCTTTTATAGTCCAAGGCTCGAGCGGCTTACAAGGTGGACCTGGGACCCGACAGGTGGTCCCAGAGAGATTGCCTGCCATCTACCATATATGCAGTTACACCGGTAGTTGTCTCTTGCGAGGGCTTCCGAGTCTTCATTCTGCCGCCCTGCCCATGCCGCAAGCTAGTCGTAGTAGTTGATGATGGCAGGTCGGTAGGGGATGTCTTGTCGCTTTGTTTATGGGCGGGCAGGCTCTGACGCGGCGCGACAGTCTGCGATGTAACTGGGCGCAACGGCACCTGACAGAGGCGTGCTCCGCGTCTCCGCAGCTTGGGAAGGCGCAGGTCTTGAATACCTTGTACGGGAAAGGTATGGCGCGTCTTTACTCTTGCTGCCTACCGCGCGGGGGCAGGCAGCGCTGCTCTAGTGGCCACATGGCGGACCCGGAGCTCTCCTCTGAGGAGAGGGAGGTCCGGCCCCCCAGTTGGCCACATGGAGCCTTCGGAGCTCTCCCCACGGAGGGGGATGGTCCGGCTTCTGCTGGCCATGTGGCGGGCCTGGAGCTCTCCTCTGAGGAGTGGGAGGTCAGGCCCCGCAGGACACGTGGAACCTCCGGAGCTCTCCCCACGGAGGGGGGAGGTCCGGCTCAGTTGGCCACATGGCGGGTACGGAGCTCTCCTCTAAGGAGAGGGAGGTACGGCCCCGCTGGACACATGGCGCCTTCGGAGCTCTCATTGCGGAGAAGGGCGAGGTCCTTAGGCATTTTCCCCTGTGCGCGGGGGTACCCCGTATTGAGGATACCGATAGGGGGCCCTGGCCCCGCCGGACACGTGGGGCCTTCGGAACCAGCCCCTGGGAAGGGGGCGAGGTCCGGATCCTCCGGTCTTGCGTTGGAGTAGTCAGGAGCTTCGGTCTTTCTTCGCACGGTTCCCGTAGTGGCCCCCTAGTAGGTGTGGCCAATGGTTTGCACACACCTACCGTACTCATGCGGGGGAGCTAAGGCCAGGAGGTCCTGCACACAAGTAAGGGAACCGTAATTCTCCTTGGTGGCTCTCCCCTTCCTATCTCATAGTCTTATTTGGCTTACGGTCCTGGTCCGGTATACGGGGCTTGGGCAATTCGGTGCGCCTGGCGCCGGGGGTCCGGCTCCCTCCGAGGTCAGGGTACGACCGTCCGGCCCCTAGTACTGGACCGTAACGCTGGGGAGGAAGAGTGCACAGGCTTTCGGTACGGAACCAGTCAAAGCAGGCTGTACTCCCCTGGACCTCCGAAGGGCAGGGCGCGCACGCTTCGGGTCGGAACCAGGCAAAGCAGGCTACGCACCCTGGACCCCCCATGCACAGCGTAGGCTTTTCCTGTAGGTGACCAACTGGGGTCGCAGCACCTGACTGGGGGAGGCCTGAGAGGCCCCCAGGCCATCGGCAGGTACCTCAAGCGCGACCGTCTTCGGTAGGATAGCAAATGCCAACTAGGGATGAGAGTGAGAAAGGAGAGCTAAATGTACGGTGAGCATACATGGAATGTCCGGTCATGAAAATTAATGCGTAATTTAAATGAGCACAAGGGTAAGAGCGTGGCAGGACAGGTTTCTTTCCATATAAATATCCATAGGAGGAAGGCAGGCTAAACATGGAGACAACGACCCGCCCCATTAAGAAGGGAAGCAAGACTCTACGCGCTTAGGGTCGGAACCAGGCCAAACTGAAACGTAGTCCTGGACCGTCCCCTAGGATTTAGCTGCTCCGAGTGCTGTTCCCGAACTCTATGGGATTTATTACAGAAAGAAAAAGAATTGTCCTACTACTTCTCTAGGGATAGAACTTACGGAGGTGTTCTATGTTCCAAGGGTTTGGGAGAGGATCCCCATCCTCGGTTGAAAGGCGTACGCACCAGGGGCGGCAAACTTTCGTGACTCGGAAGGGACCTTCCCAGCTGGGGGAGAGTTTGTTGGTCCCTTCGTGAGAAAGTATGCGCCACAGTACCAGGTCGCCTTCTTGGAGCTCCCGGACATGCACGGCCCTTTGGTGGTAGCGCCTGAGCGCCTGCCGGTACCGTGCGTTGTGGAGTGTTGCGTGTAATCGAGCCTCGTCAACGAGGTCGATGTCTTCACGCGGAGGTTGTCCTGCGTGGCTTTGTCGTAAGTTCGGACACGGAGAGAGCCCATGGTGATCTCTAGGGGGAGCACAGCTTCGGCCCCGTACACCATGAAGAAGGGTGTCTCCCCGGTGGCCCGACTTTGGGATGTCCGGTTAGCCCACAGTGTGCTCGGAAGCTCGCCCACCCACTTGGCACCATGTTTCTTCAAGCTGGCATAGGTGCGAGTCTTGAGGCCCCGAAGGATCTCGGCGTTGGCCCTCTCGACTTGCCCATTGCTCTTTGGGTGAGCAACGGAGGCATAGCACACCTGAATGTTGAGGTCTTTGCAGTAGTCTTGGAATGCTGCGCTGGTGAACTGGGTTCCGTTGTTGGTGATGATTCTGTTTGGGACCCCGAACCTGCAGACGATCGACTTGATGAATTTGACTGTGGATTGCTTGTTGATGGTGATGACGGGTGTAGCTTCCGGCCACTTGGTGAACTTGTCGATGGCGACGTAGAGGTATCGGAATCCCCCGACGGCTTTGGGGAATGGCCCTAGGATGTCCAACCCCCATACCGCGAACGCCACGAGGGCGGGATCATCTGTACCGCCTGAGCCGATGTGTGGATCTGCTTGGCATGAAACTGGCACGCCTTGCAGCTCTTGACCAGCTTGACGGCATCCCGGAGTGCTGTCGGCCAGTAGAAGCCATGCCGGAAGGCTTTACCAACGAGCGTGCGTGAGGAAGAGTGACTCCCACATTCACCTCCATAGATCTCAGCAAGCAAGTCGCAGCCTTCCCCCTCGGTTATGCACCGCAATAGGACGTGGTTGGCGCCACGCTGGTAGAGATCCCCTTCTACTAGCACGTATCTTTTAGCCATGCGCACGATTCGTTCAGCGGATACACGTTCATCAGGGAGAATATTGTCTTTCAAGTAGTCCCGGATCTTCGTGATCCATGCATCGGGTCTGACTTGAGCTTCTGGATCTTGAGCGCTGGGTAGCACGAAGTGCCCAGTGATGCTTACGATCCTTGGCAGCGTCCATGGTAGTAGGGCCGCCGGGACCGCCAGCTTTGAGGTGCTGGTCCCGCCGTCTTCCACCGGCTCGGCAGGCCTGGCTGTGGGCCGCAGCAACGTCCTCTCGAAGACTCCTTCGGGCACCAGGGCTCCGGTGGAGGCCTTCGTTGAGAGGTCATCGGCCGCAGCATTGCTGGCGCGCGGAACATGGCACAGGTCCAAGACGAGGAAGTCTTTCTCCAGCATCTGCACGTAGAGCAGATAGGCACCTAGTTGCGGGTCGTTGCAGGAGCACTCACCCTTGACTTGCTTGATGCCTAGCTGGGAGTCGCCCTGTGCCAACAACAGGCGAGCGCTGGGTGACAGTGCCGTTTTGAGCCCGAAGATGAGGGTCTCATACTCCGCCATGTTGTTGGTTGCCTTGAAATTGAGACGCACCATGTACCCAAACTGCTCCCCCGATGGCATCAGAAGCAGTACGCCAGCACCGGCCCCCTGCTTTTGCCAGGAGCCGTCAAAGAAGAGCGTCCAGTGGGGCTCGGTGAAGACCGGAGCTTGGGGCTTTGGTTCACCGTCTTCGTGGCCCCCTGGGATGGTCGTTGTTGGCGTCCACTCGGCCACGAAGTCATCCAGTGCTTGGCTCTTGATTGCGTGGTGAGGAAGGAAGTCCAGCTCGAACTCTGCTAGCTCCGCTGCCCATTTGGCGACATTGCCAGTCGCGTTGGGGCTGTGGAGGATAGTCCTCAGCGGGTTGGAGGTGACCACCGAGATCCAGTGGGCTTGGAAGTAGTGCCGGAGCTTCCTGGACGCTATGAGTACTGCATACAGCAGCTTGTGGACCTCCAGGTACCTTGTCTTGGCGTCATGGAGGACTTCGCTGATGTAGTAGACATGCCTATGGATGGTCCGGACCCTTCCCCCTGGGCCTGAGGTGTCTTCCTCCATTGGCTCAGGCCAACAGGAGGTAGATGGGTCCGGGGGAGCCTCCGGGAGCTGGGACCCGGGGGCTTCTAGGCCGTCCTGGACCTCCGGGATGTCCCGTTGGACTTCCGGGTGGTCGTCCTGGACCTCCGGGAGGTCGTCTTGTTCTCCTGGGAGGTCCCTTTGGACCTCCGCGGGGTTATCTTGGAGCTCCAGGAGGTCCCATTGGACCTCCGGGAGGTCACCTTGGAGCTCCAGAAGGTCGTCTTGAGCCTCCATGGTCTCCTGGCGCTTGTCCTCTGCTACCGGAGCAGGCTGCGGTGATGAGGGGCCCGGCCGCTCTGCGATGAGGACCATGCTCACCACTTCTGTTGTCGCCGCGATGTAGAGCAGCAAGTGCTCTCCGGGCTCGGGGGCTACCACATTTTGTACTTCACAAAAGGTCTACTTTTAAGCATAGGAAAGCTTATTATCTAGGGGGTAAAGGCATATTAGATATAACCACATAAAGATTTGTTGTGATCACATTGAGCCATTTCATGAGCTCAATTTTTGCACACTGCCTAAATACTTTCCCTGGAAGCTGTGGTTAAATTTTCAGCTTCATTGGAGCTTCGGAACTTGAGCTACCATCCTTTAGGTTTTAGAGTTCATATGAGGACTTAATCACATGGTGATTAATTTTACCTCCCTTTTCACATAGCATTCTTACTCTCTGAGGTTGTAGACCCAACAACAGAAACCTTGCTGTTGTTTGTCCCTCTTAAGTGTGAGTTAACTTGTGCAACAGTTTGTAAAGCATTTTCCAAGAACTTTTGAAATATATGTGCATTGCATCTTAATAGCTCACGTGGCGTCAACGATCGACGAGGATTCAACTCAGCAGCGAGGATCTCCATCTCATGACGAGTTTGGAGGATTCTCTGGAGGAAGACTAACTATTAGTCTCTAACAAAACCATTGAGCAAGGCAAGCCTCAGTTTGCATATAATTACCGTTTTAAATTTTGTTTTACTTTCGCCTAATGTTGTTAGACTTGATATTGTGCATTACGTTTAGGATGCTTGAAACTCCCTAAGTAGATGGTTATCATAGGCTTTGCCTCGTCGTAGATGCTAGGCTAATGTTGTAGCTAGCTCGGTAGAAGTCGAGTAGTAAAAAGCTACTCGCGAGAAAGGATGAGTAATGGAGTTTACTCGTGAGAGGTTGATGATAAGAGCACTCTCTTGAAAAATAAGATGGGGACGGGAAGTTCCTGTAGGATGGAGCACTCAAGGTTGTCTTGACCTGCAATGGGTGTGACAGTGCTTGAGACCACATTGGGCCTGGGCCGGGAGGGTAAGGCAAATGTGGAGGTTGGTTTTTAGCCCCGTCCCTGTCGGTTAAGGACTGCGCGTATGTGGCCCTGCTGGACAAGATTGAGCTGTACCAGATATATAGCGGGGTATGGGACCCATGAAACCGATGTAACTCGATGGACCGTGATATAGAAACTCATCCTTCATGTGGGAATGGCGTTGTGAAGGCGGGAGGTGTAAATCCTTCAGCGGAGACTTCAACGTATCTGCGTAGAGGACCATCCTGCTCGGCGTGAAACATTTTTCTATGTCAGGGTGTCGTGTGAAAGGTTGCTGCATACAATGTAAGAAAGAGTGATTCTTTTGAGACGGGTGTATGTGTCGTGTATTCCGGGTTGTTATTGATTCGAATCACCGTCGCTCGCGGAAGAAGATTGAGCATATTTGCCCACTGCGCCATCACGTAGTAAGAAGAGGAACTAACTATCTTAACGTTTTGCTTATGGCTAAATCATTGTATTGGAACCTTGACTGAAGTAGATATAGTGCCAACTAAATTTCTACTCCACCTTAGGCTAGCAACATCGGGATAAGCGTTTCTTGTTTGATTGTGGACTTCCGGTGTTGTGAGGCGTGAGGACCACTAAAATGAATGCTATGAGAATTTGAATATAAGAATCAAGTTTAGTCAAGTTTCTTTATGCAAAGTTCATATTCCTACTGTCTTACTACCCCTGCATGTAGAGTTACATGTCTAGGATTGACGGTTAAGACTTGTTGAGCCTTAGTGCTCACGGTTGCTTCGTAGTTGTTTCTGCAGGTAGCGAGTTGCCTGCTACGAAGATGGTTATTCGGTGAGACGTCGGACCTCATGGTTCGTTTAACTCACCGGAAACATAGTCGCTGCCTTACTTTGGTGAAGCTAGTAGGAAGCGTTCATGGGCTAAACGACTTCTCTTCGGCGTAGTTAGGGTCGAGAGTGAGTAGATGTCCAGCTTTTATATTCCGCTGCGTGTGTACATTTTGTTGTAAAAGAGCTTATGCTGAGTAATAAATCATTTCATATGTTCTTACTGTCTTTTCGTGCATGTTGTTGGGTGCCGCATCGCACGGCACCACCCAATGCGATTCTTGGAGCGCGGACCCCGAGCGGGTCCGTGGCAGCGTGGTATTAGAGCCGCATTGGGAATAGCACGCATGAAAAGAGCATATTTTCAAAAACTTAGAAGTATAGGAGTGAGGAACATATAGTATGCCAACATAAGGACTATTAATAGCATAGTTACCTAAGGTGGCAAGCTGACCTTGTGTTAAGATTCAGTATTTGGATTCTGTAACGACGCACCTACGTGGAGGTAAGCATAGTAAGGAACGCCACCGAAAGTGGATCAATTTTGGTTAGCTCTCCCATACGAGGAAAGTAGTGTGGGATGTTCCCTTCAGCAATAGATGGGAAGTGAATATATTTTCTAGCACTCTTCATGTCTTAGAGACATATGAAATGCACTAGCCTCCAGTGCGCGAACCCAGGGGCAAGAGGAGGAGACCCCATCATGTGGTTTGTAACACGAAGTATGTTCTCTAGGACTCTTCGTGTCCTACGAGGCTTACGAAAGCGTTATTCCACCGGTGTGCTTTATTGAAAAGGTGTGAAGCTCCCCTCAGGTTGTGAATAACCTGATCATGTACCTTGAGAGGTCGCTTAACTCAAGGATGACCCGATGGCAATGATGCGGGGCGTATGTTTTTACTATCATATGGACCTGCCTGAAATGACAAACCATTGTGTGCATCACTATTGAGTGGTTTTATGCAGGTACCATAACCACATTAGAACATTGCGTTCATAAAACGTTTGTGAGTAAACGTGTTAGTGCCACCACTTGAGACGTATATGCCGGTATAAAGCTGGTTAGGATTTTGATTTGGTCACGAAATGTAGTACCGTGATATGTTATTAACTGCATAAAAAGGAAGTTTTCAAAGAGAAGAGTAATTTTGGAGTCTAGGATTCCATTAGGGGTTAATGAACTCCTATATTGAACTAAGAGTCAATTGGGAGTATAGATTCATTCAAAAAGACTTAGGAATGACCTCCCCTGTTTCGGCACAATTTTTTCTGAAAATGAAACAGGGCATAACTTTTGTTAGGTTGAACGAATGGAGGTGAATGATACATTTCTGGAACGGTTTTGATGTCTTCTACAACTTTTCTGTAGAAGTCCAGGACAGAATCACCCTTCAAATGGATGAAATTCTCAGATGAGTGTGAACTGTCCAAAAACAGGGCAGACACAAAAATGCTCTCTCGAAATTTCTGTATTTCGACCATAACTTCTTGTAGAACAATTCCTAAGGTTCAAATAATACACCGTTGGAAAGTTTAGGATATGTGCTACGACTTTGTAGTTCAAAGTTTTTCCAGATTTTATGTCGAACTGTATGAAATCTTGTGGACAAAATAGCCACTTTCAAAGGAGGTGCTGTCAAAATTGATCCAGATTTCTGTCAACTTCGAAAAATCATAACAGGACAGAATCACCCTTCAAATGGATGGAATTCTCAGATGAGTGTGAACTGTCCAAAAACAGGGCAGACACAAAAATGCTCTCTGGAAATTTCTGTATTTCGACCATAACTTCTTGTAGAACAATTCCTAAGGTTCATATATATACCGTTGCAAAGTTTAGGATATGTGCTACGACTTTGTAGTTCAAAGTTTCTCCAGGTTTTGTGTCGAACTGTATGAAATCTTGTGGACAAAACAGCCACTTTCAAAGGAGATGCTGTCAAAATTGATCCAGATTTCTGTCAACTTTGAAATATCATAACTTTTGATCCAGAACTGATACGAAGGCAAATAAATAATTGTTGGGAATGTATTGAAATTAACTATAACTTTGATACTCAACATGAGACATGAAATTGCCATTTTCATATTCAAATTCTGGGATTAAGGCTAAATGGTCATTCTGAACAGAGTAGTGCTCATTGTCCATTTAACATTGGACTTGTTGGTGACATTGTCCATTTAACGTGGGACTTGTTGTGGACAGGAATGTTTTAGACTTCTCTAAGTTCCATAACATGTTCTTGAGTTATTTTTAGTTTTCCCTACTGTTCGAATTGAGAGTTTGGACAAACTTGCTCACGTTTGGTAGATATCAAAATTGTCGAAACCCTGGTTAGCTTGTGTTATGCTGCATTATTGATGTGATGCTTTTACGGTTATGTTTTCAATTCAAGTTGAGTTTGACTTTTAATTTTAACCGTAAATTGCTCACCCTTGCAGTATGGAACACACTCATTCCAGGAGTGAGGTTGGTGAGTCGAGTCACAGCGGAAATAATTCGCCACGACAGCAAGTGCCGACATCACCAATCGGATTGGCGGAAATCTTAGGAAAGGTAGCTGAGTCTCTCGATTTGTTGGTGCAACAAAGCATCCGAAAGGAGAACCTATAGAAACCCCCCCCCCCCCCCGCCAAGCACTTATTTGGATTCTCTAGCAAGACAACCAACGGTTTTCTCGGAAGCGAAAGAACCGTTGAAGTCGGCTCATTGGCTCCGATGTATTGAAGCCAAGTTCGATATGCTCAAGTGCGATGAATAAAAGAAGCCTCTATTTGCCCCTCAACAACTCCATGGAGCCGCTGGAGCTTGGTGGGCGGAGTATATCGCAACTCGTCCGGAAGGTCATCGTGTGACGTGGGATGAATTCCGGGATGTTTTCCTGGCATGTCACAGTTGTTCAGGAATTCTACTAACAAAGTATCAAGACTTTCTGGTGTTAAAGAAAGGAGAAAGGAGTGCATACGAGTACATCAGAGAGTTTGAAGACTTGATGCAATACGCCACTCATATTGTAGACTCGGAAGCGTTGAAGTGTGAATATTTCTTCTGAGGTTTGAATGTCAAACTTAAGGAACAAGTGGCCTTGTGCAATAACGGTATTTACAATGAGTTGGTAAATGCCGCTATCATTAAAGAAGACATGCATCTCCATTGCCAAGCGGAGCTGAAAAGGAGTATACCGCCGGACAATGATAGTGAGGTTCCTCATAACTATCGAGTGCGGTATTACTCACCAAGAAATTCAGCCTGTGGTGCAACTCTCACAACCACAGCTGGAGTTAATCACTTATGAGCCTCCTCCTCAACAGCAGCAATCAGAAGATGTTTATGCAACCCTACCACAATCAGCTATGCACGAATTATCTCCACCTCGTGTTAGTATAAAGCTGAGGATTTCTATAGCACGAGACCGTCGTGGAGCTGAGAAGAGCCATACTCGTGTGCCATCTCACAAATGCTCAGATTAGCACTGTGAACATTCTTTGAAGAATCTTTCAAAAGCTGGCTGGGTTAACTACATTGCTATTGAGGACATTGCAGAAGGCGAACCAGTTTTAGCGGGCATGTTCACTTCACCTGAAGATCCCATTTTTATTTTATTTGATTCCGGAGCCACCCACAATTTTATTACCAGAGACTTTGTGCTGATGAATCATCTTCCATTTAGCACGGTCAAGCATCCATTTCATATCAGCTCACCCGGAGGCAAGATATCCACAGATGAAATAGTCTCTCGAGCAACTTTATGTTTGGGTGGAAACATCTATCCTGCGAGTGTTATCATACTCAAAGACCAAAGGATTGATATTATCTTGGGGATGTCATGGTTGACACATTATGGAGCTATCTTTGACATCAGCTCTCGGACTGTCCAACTGAATTCCCCAAGACACGGTTGCAACATATTGAATCTTGTGGATCCATCACAACAAGTTGCAGCAGTGCATCAGATTGAAGCTCCTAAGATTGAGGATATTCAAGTGTTATGTGAATATCCAGATGTGTTTCCCGACAATTTGCCGGGCATGCCGCCCGAGCGTGATGTAGAGTTCAAGATTGAACTAGCACCGGGAACCACAACTATTTCTCGGTGACCATACAAAAATGGCACCAAAGGAGCTAGCAGAATTAAAGGAGCAGCTGAATGACCTCATGGACAAAGGTTCTATACGCCCAAGTTCATCACCTTGGGGCTGTTCCACACTCTTCGTGAAGAAGAAGGATGAAACTTTGAGACTATGCGTAGACTATCGTGCACTGAATGCTGTCACTATCAAGAATAAGCATCCACTGCAGCACATCAATATTTTGTTCGATCAACTAGTGGGTGCTAAGGAATTCTCCAATATAGATATTCGGTCTGGGTATCACCAGATAAAAATCCAGGCGGAAGATGTACCAAAGACGGCGTTCTCGACAAAATATGAGCTTTATGAATCTCTTGTCATGTCCTTCGGATTGACTAATGCTCCGGCTCACTTTATGTATCTCATGAACTCTGTGTTAATGCTGGAGTTAGACAAGTTCGTCATGGTTTTCATCGACGACATCTTGGTCTATTCAAAGTCAGAAGAAGAACACGCTGAACAATTGCGTATTGTACTCAAACGCTTGAGAGATGACAAGCTACATGCAGAGTTCAGTAAATTTGAGTTTTGGATCAGCAAAGTGCCGTTTTCTTGGACATATTATTTCAGCAGGAGACATCGCTGTGGACCCAAGTAAAATTGAGCAAGTGCTGAATTGGAAATCTCCAACATCTGTTTATGAAGTGAGGAGTTTCCTAGGTTTAGTGGGTTATTACCGGATATTCATGCCAAATTTCTCCAAAGTTGCTAACCTATGATGGAGCTTTTGAAGAAAAGCACCAAATATGATTGGAGCCATTCTTGTGAACATGTTTTTCAAATTTTAGTGAAGTATCTCATCACAACTCTAGTTTTGGCCCAGTCGGATACAACAAAACCGTTTGATGTTTATTGTGATGCATCCGGCATTGGTTTGAGTTGTGTGTTGATGCAAGAAGGACGCGTGGTCGCGTATGGATCCTGACAAATCAGGGGTCATGAGCAGAATTACAGGATGAATGACCTTGAACTATCTGCAGTGGTCCTTGCATTGAAAATGTGGAAACATTATTTACTAGGCAATCTAGTACATCTCTACACTGACCACAAAATTTTGAAGTACATCTTCACACAGAAAGAACTGAATATGAGGCAGCGAAGATGGCTCGAATTGATCAAGGATTATGAACATGAAATTCATTACCATCCGGGCAAGGCGAATGTTGTTGTCGATGCACTTAGTTGGAAAACTCACGTTCACAATTTGGCCATGGCTGCACATGAAGAAGGAGAACCAAGCCTGCGCTTAGTTCCCTACGGATCGCTATTCAATCTCGCTCTCATTCCTACAATCCGAGATGAGATTGTGGAGGCTCAAAAGAGGGACAGGGTGTAACACCCTCAATTTCACTGCCATGCATTCCATACATTTTTCATATAGAAAAGCATTTAAAAAGAAAAAGAAATAAAGAGAGGAATATAAAAGCTAATAAAATAATAAAAAGAAATCGAAATGGAAAATAATGAAAATAAATAAAAAGGAAAAGAAATAAAAAAATAAAAATAAATCAAATAGCCAAATTGGGCCACCACAATTTTTCCCCCAAATTCCCCAATTTTCCCCCAAATTCCCCTCTCCCCTAATTTTCCAAATATTTCCCAATTTTCCTGACATCCTCAAATTCCCCTGGCGAGGATTTTCCCCACATTTGGGGGAATTTCCCCCCTATTTTGGCCGCACCACTAGGGGAGGAAACCCTAATGGGCCCCACCCCTTGGCCGCAGCCCACTAAGGGGTGGAAACTCTAGCCGCCCCCCTTGTTGGATTTTTGTTGGATTTTATTTATCAATTAATCCCAGCCATTGGATGATAATAAATATTAAAATCCCAGCCCCTAGCTCTCACCTCTTTTAAAATTAAATCTCAGCCATTGGATATTTGGGTTGCTAAAACTCTAGCCACCCTAGCCCTTTCCCCCCTTATAAATATAACTCCCCCCCCCCTTAGACGCCACCACCCCTCCTTTTTTTGGCCGCCGCCCCCGCCCCCCTAGCTTCCAAGTCGCCGCCAAATCTACACCTAAATACTCAAATAGGAAACTAAATTAAATATTAATATTCAAATAAGAAAACTAAACTAAAATTTACACTAAGTAATATAGTTAACAAATTAAATAACTAAATAATCTCCACTATTAATTAAGTAACCAAATTATAAAATAAATATTAAACTAACAAATTAACGAAGTCTCCGACTTCGAAGGTGACACAACCCCACGGTCTTGTCAAGCCAGGATCACGCTGAGGGATGCAGCGTTGCACAGCACCGGATAACACACATCAAAGGTACAAAGTGGAAGCAAAGTTTTATTACATAAACAGGTTTATGAATACTTTTACAACAAAATATGTTCAGTCAACACTAAAGGGTGTAGACTACGCATCGAGTTCACGTTCAGCCCGTGAACGTGTCCCCGCTAGCACGCACACACACTAACACGGCGGCGTGCACGACTCCCACTCGACGGGGTTCCCCTTCTGGGGTTTCGTCTCCTCCTCGGGAGTCCGTTCCTCATAAACCCCTGCAAAAGCTTCAAACACAAGCAGTGAGCACGATGGCTCAGCAAGACTGATTCGTCTCTCCTATACATGAAATTTCTACATGGATGGTTTTAGGGTACATGACGTAAAATAAGTTGCAATGGACTCGCCTAATTATTTGAACCTTACTTTCAAGTTTTAGCAGCAGGATGTGGAGAACCTTACGCTAAGGCACATGAGAGAGCCGCAATGAAACAAGAAACGCATTTCTCTCATGTACTTTGCCTAAAGTTGAAAAGAACTTTAATTAGCTCTAAACTACAACAAGACATTAACAAGCAAGGTATGTCTTTCAAATTAGCAAACTTTTAACATGTATCTAGCCTGTTCTTTCTACATCATGGTACAGTGAACAAGTGGTACTCACTGACCATGAGGGACGGTGATTATAATCGATTTACACCTGCAGGGTTACCCGAATAACCCGTCACGTACGACCGTACTCGATGTTGCCTACAGCAACCATCACGGACGTTGTACGCAACCACCTTTCACCCATCAGCCAAATGTTGAACCGGCCCAATCATCCCGAGCAAGAGGTCTCTGCGCGCGCATCCACAGTGCCGCCAGCTGATTTACACATCGAGTTCTCAACCTACCCTCTGAACGACCAGCTATGCCTCAACACCCAGCTACCTGAGTTACATCGGTTTCCCGGTTCCCATATAGACGGTAGGTCTTCGGTACTGTTCTAGCTAGTTCAACGGTCACGCACACGGCTCGGTCCTCAATCAACACAAGCGGATCTATAGCACCCAGGCCCCAAAGTCCTGCTGCCCTTACTCGCCGCTCGGTCTCATTTTTCTTGCCATGTGTTTCATTTGCTATCTTTATCCGAGCAATTTGCCTCTAGCCTATCCTCGCGAGTAGTTCCAACTACTCAACTTGTACCGAATCCTACACTATCTTAGCATTGCAGTAGCTAAACGGGGTTTTCAATCCTAATCCCAACCCATGGTTTTCTTGGCTACGCATTTGGGTTTCAAACAAGACTCTAATGCAAGAAGCAAGTGGTACTCAAAGTAAGTTCTCAAAACAATAAAAAATTGTAACAAGGTTAATGCAAACCGGGGCTTGCCTTGCTGCTCTTGGTCGTAGGCTAGCTGCTCTTCCAGAGTGACGAAGTCTAAGACTTCTGGTTCCTCCTCAACCTTAGCGACTACATGAGATAACATGTATATGTATCAATTTAAATGCATTTGAATTGAATATAAACTTGTGAAGACTATAAGTCTTACTAGACAGACCTAATGACTCTGAAATTTTTACTGTGGTTTGGTTACAACCTAAACAGATACTCGGCCAACTTTTATTTGCATCAAAGCTCATTTGAGCTCTCCACAAATAATTATGTATTTGACCTTAATTGGAGCTCCTAGGGTGTTCTAGGGATTTTCATGGAGCAAGCCATGCCTTTCTGAAAACTATATTTTCAGAGGGTTCTAATGGAGTTGGTTGCACTTAATTTGAAGATTCATAGCTAAAGATATGAGCTAAACAATTTCAGAGAAATTCTGAAAACGTTTCTGGATATTTTCTATTTTCTCTGGAACAGTTTTATTAATCACACCATTAGGTGGATCAAATGAGATCAAATGGATCTGAAATTTTTATGGTAGCTCAGGGACATTTCGGTGAAAATCCTGGCAAAATTTCAGAATTTTTCTCCAAAGGGTTCTCCAGTTAAGATTCTAACCAGTTTGAATTTTGAAGAATTAATTCTGGAGAAATATTGATTTTCATGAAGTGAACCTTGATTTTCTGGAAATTATTCAGAGAGCTGAATCCAACAAAATTTGTTTCACTCGATTTGGAGTTTCCTAGCCAAAGTTATGTGGGTTTAAAGTTTGAACTAAATCTGAAAATCGGGAAAAAGTTTAAACCGCTGCGCGTGGGAACGGGGCTACGTGTCAACTTCTCAGCGGTTGACACACGGGGATACGGAATCCTTCACGCGCAGCCGCACCCGATCTGGTGCCACAGCGAATCCGGGTGTAAGGGCCTCAGTTTTTGACACCCATTTGTAGTGTTCATCCCCACACCACACACCTCATTTGAGGAAGAATGATGAACACAAATGAAGAGCAAGTAACAATTATCAACATGCTCATTAGGGAACAAACTTACACATTGCAAAAGTGGTATTTCCCATATGTGATATAGATGGGCTGGACATATGAAAACTCCTACACTTTGCTAAGGATGTCCATGCCAAGTTTCACCCAAATTCAAAACCTTTTTGAGGTCATCTTGGGTATAGATAGGAAAGGGGCAGTTTGAAAACATATTCAAATTCAAACTGTTTTTATACCATGAATTTAAAAGTGGAAGGCATATTCTTACTCAGCACATTTTTGTGAGCTCACACACCAATTTTCACTCCATTTGGAGTTGATCTTGACATGAGCTAAGGGGGAGAAATTCAAACTTTATTTGAATTTCAAACTGAACTTGTGCTGAAATTCATTCAAACCAAACCTCATTTGAACTTTGATCAATTCAAATGGCTCATGGGGGAATAATTTGAATTGCCAAGGGTAGTATGGGGTTCACTGTTTACAACAGTGATTAGAAGTAAATTTCAGAGGTTAAAAGGAAGGGTGGGACCCACCTGTCAGCCTCTACTTCAACACAAACCGACTGAGACTTTTCACTCGGGTCGCCGAGCCGCAGCGGTGATCGCCACCGAGGCCAGCCACCGCGCCACCAGCTGCTTGCCCACGCGCGGGCATGAGGCGGTGCAGAGCCTTCTTAAGGCGCCTGCCCCCTCCTCGGCCGAGGCACCACAGTTCTCTCCCGCAAGAACTCAGCGCCGGCAGAGAACTTCCGCAACCCGGACTTGATCGGAGAACGCCGATCGCAGCTCCCTCCTTCCACTCCAGAGTCCCAGCAAGGTACTAGAGACCTTCCTCCATCCTCCCCATTGCTAGAATTCGGTTGAAACCGATTGATATCGGCTGTGCCAAAAGACCAAACTCGGAACTTGGAATCGCCGCACCTCGGGCTCTCGTGGACAGCCCAACCAGGGTGTTGTCACGCCCGAGCCAAGGCACCCTTGGACGCGCAGGTGACCGGTGCTGCTCATCCCCGAGCCACAGCTCGAGTGGTTGCTCACCGGCGGCGAATTTCCACTTTTCCCCTTTCTGTGTGCAGAACGACCTTCGGGTACGATTCTGTTTAATTCGTGCTCTAGAAAGGATTAGAGGGCCTCAGGCCACTCCCACACGAGCTAGACACGGTAACGCACAAGTTGCCTTCACAACTCTGGGCCGGAGAACCTCTGTGCCCGGCGTAATTTAAGGTCTACGAATGGCGGAACGAACGGGGGGTATCGGGCGCACGGTGAGGACCTATTTCGGGCCTTCCCCGAGCTGCCTCGAGCTCATGTCGACCTTCTCTGAGGTCCACTGATGCTCCCCGACCGATTTCCCAAGTAGCTGAGGTACTAGGGGAGTCAGCCGACATGGCCGAAGTCATTCCGATATGGCGGCTCGTCGCCGACCATGCTCCGGCCGTTGTCATGAGCAGCTGACCCTCGGATCCTGTTCCCCAAGTAAAAGTAGGCAGGGGCGGCCAGAATCAAGAAGTTTGGAGCTGTACAGCAGCCGGCGGGGAGCTCTCCGGCGAGGTCCCTCGGCGGCGGGGCGCGGGTGTCGCGAGGTTGAAGAAGGGGGTGGACCCCAGCTGTCAGCGGCCGATATTTTGAATCGGGATCCGGCTGCGGCCGGGATCGGGTGTGCTGGCGCGCAAAATCCTTTTGGGCCGCGGTGTGCCATCGCCTCGGCGTGCGACGCGTGTCCCCTGGGCCCACGCGCGAGTTTAAACTTTTCCCCGATTTTCAGATTTCCTTCAAACTTCAAATCCTTATAACTTTGGCTAGAAAGCTCCAAATTGAGTGAACCAAATTTTGCTGGATTCAGCTCTCTGAGTACTTTCTAGAAAATCAAGTTTCACTTTATGAAATTCCTTAATTCTCCAGGATTAATTCCTTAAAATTTAAACTGTTAGGAATTTTAACTGGAGAATCCTTTGGAGAAAAATCCTGAAATTTTGCTGAGATGTTCACCAAAATATCCTTGAACTACCATAAAAATTTCAGATCCATTTGAGCTCATTTAGTCCACCTAATGGTGTGATTAGCAAAACTGTTCCAGAGAAAATAGGAAATGTTCAGAAACATTTTCAGAATTTTCTCTGAAATTGTTTAGCTCATATCTTTAGTTAGAGACTTCCAAATTAAGTGAGACCAACTCCATTAGAACCCTCTGAAAATCTAGTTTTCAGAAAGTCATAGTTTGTCTCATGAAAATTCCTAGAACACCCTAAGAGTTCCAATTAAGGTCAAGGACATAATTATTTGTGGAGGGCTCAAATGAGCTTTGATGCAACTAAAACTTGACCAAGTCTTTGTTTAGGTTGTAACCAAGCCACAGTAAAAGTTTCACAGTCATTAGGTCTATCTAGCAAAGGTTATAGACTTCACAACTTCAAACTTAATACAAATGCATTAACTTAATACATGTATTGTTTCTATCATGTAGTCGCTAAGGTCGAGGAGGAACCCGAAGTCCTAGACTTCGTTACTCCGGAGGAACAGCTAGCCTACGACCAAGAGCAGCAAGGCAAGCCCCGGTTTGCATTAACCTTTTTACAAATATTTATTGTTTTGAGCACATCTTTGAATATTGTTCTTTGCATTAGAGTCTTGATTGGAAACCCAACTGCACAGCCAAGAAAACCATGGGATGGGGTTAGGATTGCAAACCCCGTTAGCCACTGCATTGCTAGGATAGAGTAGGATTCGGTACAAGTCGAGTAGTTGGAACTACTCGCGAGAATAGGCTAGAGGCACATTGCTCGGGTAGAGATAGCACATGATACACATGGCAAGAAAATGAGACCGAGCGGAGAGTAAGGGCAGCAGGACTTTGGGGCCTGTGTGCTGTAGCTTCGCTCGTGTCGATCGAGGACCGAGCCGTGTGCGGGCCTGTTGAACAAGCTAGAACAGTACCGAAGACCTACCGGCTATATGGGAACCGGGAAACTGATGTAACTCGGGTAGCTGGGTATTGAGGCATTGCCCGTCGTTCAGAGGGTAGGTTGAGAGCTCGAGGTGTAAATCGGCTGGCGGCACAGAGATGCGCGTGCAGAGACCTCTTGCTCGGGACGATGGGACCGGTTCAATATTTGGCTAACGGGTGAAAGGTAGTCGCGTACGGCGTCCGTGATGGTTGTTGTAGGCAACATCGAGTACGGGCGTACGTGACGGGTTGTTCGGGTAACCCTGCAGGTGTAAATCGATTATAATCGCCGTCCCTCGCGGTCAGTGAGTACCACTTGTTCACTGTACCGTGACGTAGAAAGAACAGGCTAGTTACATGTTAAAATGTTGCTGATTGAAAGCTGGACATTGATTGTTAATGGTATGCTGTAGCTTAGAGCTAATTAAAGTTCTTTTCCACTTTGGGCAAAGTACATGAGAGAAATGCGTTTCTTGTTTGATTGCGGCTCTCTCATGTGCCTTAGCGTAAGGTTCTCCACAACCTGCTGCTAAAACTTGAAAGTAAGATTCTACTAATTAGGCGAGTCCTTGCAAATGATTTTTACCTCATACAACCCACTACCTCATGTAGAAGTTCCATGTTTAGGTGAGACGGGTCAGACTTGCTGAGCCTTCGTGCTCACTGCTTGTGTTTGAAGCTTTTGCAGGGTTCTATGAGGAAGGGACTCCCGAAGAGGAGACGGAACCCCAGGAGGGGAACCCCGTCGAGTGGGAGTCGTGCACGCCGCAGAGTTAGTGTGCGTGTGTGCTAGCAAGGACACGTTCAAGGGCTGAACGTGCACTTGATGCTTAGTCTACGCCCGCGAGTGTGGACTAAACTTATTTTGATGTAAACATGTGCATAAACTTGTTTATGTAATAAAATTTCCGCTTCCGCTTTGTACCTTTGACGTGTGTTATACGGTGCTGTGCAACGCAGCACCCCTCAGCGTGATCCTGGCTCGACAGGACCAATGGGGTCGTGTCACCGGGTTTAAAAATATCAGCCGCTGACACGTGGGACTGGGGGCTTCGTCTACCTCCAGCCTCCCGCGCTCGGCCGCCGCGACCCCTCGCTGGAGAGCTCGCCGGTGGACTCTGTCGTGCACCAAACTACATGATCTTGGCCCCCTCTTCCTAAATCCATCCGGGCAACACGATGCTGGGCTCAGCTCGTCACGACAATCACCGGAACATGGCCGGCGATGAGCGGCGGCTTCGGAAGAACTTCGGCCGTGTCGGCTGGACTTCCTAGCACCACAACCGATCAAGCAAAAGGCCGGGGAGCATCAGGGAACCCTAGGGAAGCTAGGAAAGGACTCGAAGCAGCTCGGAATAGGCTCTAGGTAAGCTCCCACTGTGCGCCCGACGCTTCCCGAATCAGCCGCCGTTGTCAAGCTCGGAAATACGCCATGTACAGGGGTTCTCATGCTAGGTGTTATGAAGCTAACTTGTGTGCCACTAAGTCTAGTTCGTGTAGGAATGGTTTGAGATTCTCTAAACAATTATGGAGTGTGAATTTTGCGGATCCGCACCCGAAGGTCCGTCTGCGCCGAGTGAAAAGGACAACTGAAATTCGTCGCCGGTGATCAAACACTCGGGCTATGGTTCGGGGGTGAGCAGCACCAGTCTCTAACGCGTCCAAGGACGCCTTAGGTTGGGCGAAACAACCTCCCGTTCGGGCTGTCCATGGGAGCCCAAGGTGCGGCCGACTTAGGTCACCGGAAAGAACCTTCGGTAGGGGCGAGATCAACTGAGTTCAGCTAATTCCCTACGGCGGGGAAGGAGAAGGAGATCCTCTCGTACCATTTTGCAGCTTGGGGGTAGTGGAGCGGCTGTGATCACGGTTCTCCGATCAGTTCCGAGCGAGCGGCAGCGAGGGCGGCATTTCTTGCGCGAGGGAGCAGAGAAGCAACCAAATGCGCCTATCGCTGGCTCGGGCTTGGGGATAAGAAGGCAGCGAGGCGGTTCAGTGGCCCGGTCGGTAAGCAGCTGGTGGCCTTGGTGCTGCCCGCCGTGGCGGCCGTTGAATCACGCGCAAGTAACCGAGCTCGATTCATCAGTCGGTTGATTTTGCTGCTGTGGCTGACATGTGGGTCCAACCTGAGTTTTAACCTCTGAAATTAAGTTTCCCCCACCGTTCCAAACAGCAGAGACCCAAATAACCCTGGTCATTTGAATTATCTACCCTCTGGCCATTTGAATTGGATAGAATTCAAATTGCGAAGAATTTGAAGATATTTTCAGCACATGTGCACTTTGAAATTCAAATAAAGTTTGAATTTGCTAACTTAGCTCATGTCAAGATCAACTCCAAATGGAGTGAAAATTTGTGTGTGAGCTCACAAAATGTGCTGAGTAAGAATATGCCTCCCACTTTTGAAATCATGGGATGGAAATAGTTTGAATTTGAATTTGAGTTCAAACCACCCTCTTTCTAGTTATACCCAAAAGGACGTCAAAAAGGTCTTGAATTTGGGTAAAATTTGGCATGGACATTCCTAGCAAGGTGTAGGACTTTTTCATATGTCCAGCGCCTATATGATGCATGTGGGAAATGCCACTTTTGCATTTTGTGAGTTTATTCTCTAATGATCATGTTGATGGTGTTTACTTGCTCTTCAAATGTATTCATCAAGTTTCTTCAAATGAAGTGTGTGTGTGGTGCTGAACACTTTGAATATGTGCCAAAAACTTAGGCCCTTACATTCCTCCCCCTTAAAAGAATCTCTTCCCGAGATTATAAAGTAAAGCTGAGAGAGAGGACGGTGGAAAAATTACCGTATATGCTACGTGAAAAAGTCAGGGTAGTTAGCGCAAAGAAATCCTTCGCTCTCCCATGTCGCTTCGTCCACGGAGTGATTACTCCATAGAACTTTGTACAACCATAATGTACGGTTGCGTGTGGTTCGAGCCTTTTCGTCAATGATCTGAACCAGTTCCTCCCGATAGGTGAGATCCGGTTTCAGTTCTTCAATGTCCTCCAGCTGAACGGTAGTAGATAGCTTGAGACACTTCCTCAGCTGGGAAATGTGAAAGACGTCATGCACACCGGAAAGTGCTTCTAGTAATTTCAGCTGGTATGCTACTGATCCACATCTTTCGGTAATCTGGAATGGACCGATGAATCGGGGTGCCAACTTTCCTCTCACCCCAAATATGTTTACGCCCTTCATCAGAGATACACGTAGGTATACGTGATCCCCGACTTCGAACTGCAAATGGCGTCCTCTCCGGTCCGCATACTGTTTCTGCCGGGATTGCGCGGCCTTTAGGTTCGCTTGAATCAGCTGAACCTTTTCCTCCGCGTTATTGACAAGGTCAATCCCGAAGGTAACCCTTTCGCCAGACTCACACCAATTCAATGGTGTGCGACATTTTCTCCCGTATAGCGCCTCGTAGGGCGCCATCTTGATGCTGGCTTGGTACCCATTGTTGTACGAGAACTCGGCTAACGGCAAGTGATCATCCCAATTCTTGCCGTGGTTGATAGCACAAGCTCGTAACATGTCCTCTAGAATCTGATTTACCCGCTCGGTTTGCCCATCCGTCTGTGGGTGGTACGCTGAACTACGGATCAGCTTCGTCCCCAACGCAGCGTGTAGCTGTTCCAAAAAACGGGACACAAATAAAGTGCCCCAATCCGATATGATGGTGCGGGGTACGCCATACAAGCATAGGATCCGTGAGATATACAGTTCAGCATACTTCTTGGCGTTGTAGTTGGTGTTGACCGGGATGAAATGGGCAACTTTGGTGAGCCGGTCGACGATCACCCACACAGAATCATGCTTCTGAAAGGTGGTGGGTAAACCGACGATGAAGTCCATGCTCACATCTTCCCACTTCCAGGCAGGAACGGCCAGTGGTCTGCCTTCACCCTTCGACATGTATCACACTCGGACACGTACTTTGCAATCTCCCGCTTCATTCGTGTCCACCAAAACTTGCTTCTGAGTTCTTGATACATTTTTTTGCTGCCGGGGTGAATAGAAAACTTTGACAAGTGAGCCTCATCAAAGATTTTCTTCCGTAACTCCAGGTTACAGGGTACGACGATCCGGTCCTTGAACCATAGGACGCCGTCTCCGTCTTTCCGGAAACATTTCAGTTCCCCACTGTCTATACGTCTCCGCAAATGTGACATGCCCTTGTCATTTTTCTGGGCTGCTGCTATCTCTTCACGGATGGTGAGGATCATTTTTGTGGAATCACATGCAGTGGTGGTTCGATCTCTTCCAACGGTGTGATGGTCAGATTGTTGACGTGTGCCTTGCGGCTCAGCGCATCCGCCACTACGTTTGAGATGCCGGGGTGATAATGGATCTCTATTTCATAATCATTTATCATCTCTAACCATCGTCGCTGCCTCATGTTCTGCTCCTTCTGAGTGAATATGTAAGCCAAGGGTTGGCGGCAGTGACGACGAGACGGTTGACGTCGTGAATCCACTGCTGGGTCGCCGCCTGAGGCGCGTCCCCAGCAGGTGGATTGCTTAGAAGCGCTCGTGCTGCAGCTAGTGTACTCCCATGAGTGACACTCGGCGCTGCAGCAGATCTTGGGCTTTCTGGAGTCCGCGTTGCCGGAGTCGGCTGCTGGCTTCCAGCTTGTCCCAACACACTCCTCCCCAAGTGCGTCGAGACGTAAGCCTCGCTAGTCATCGTTCACCGGGAACGAGGGCGAGGAGAGCTTGCCGCGGATGGAAGCTTGGTCATCTTCATGAGCGACGACTCGACACAAGAGGGAAAAAAACCCTACCTGGTGCGCCAAATGTCAAAGTGTCTGCAGTCGACACTTCCCCCGGGCCTGCTCTGGGCAGCCCGCGGAGGTTCTTTTTCGGAGGGGCTAGTCCCCCTGCGTGGGTCTTGCTTTTCTGGACGAAGGAAGAAGATGGACACAGGGGTTTTTTACGTGGTTCGTGCCGCCGGAGCGTAACACCCTACATCCACGGTGAGCAGAGGTGCTCGTTGTATTGCTTGGTGCTTAGAATCGGAGTTCTAAGCTTGGGGATGAACTGACTAGAGTGCGAACCCCTTGTAACGTCACCTACCTGAGCCTTTTATGGTCCAAGGCTCAGGCGGCTTACAAGGTGGGTCTCGGGACCCGACAGGTGGTCCCGGGGAGATCTCTGCCATCTACCGTATCTGGAATAACGCCGGTAGTTGTCCCTCTAAAATTCTTTTGCTGAAAAGCATTAAAGAATTTTCTAGAATTAAACAAAGACTTTCATACAAATTGGGTTGCACATTTTGATAGAGTTTGTCAATCTGAATCTAACCCAATTTGAATCACTAAATTTGGAGGTTCCTAGCAAAAGTTATGCTCTTCTAAAGTTTGGGGAAAAATCTGGAATTTGAATAAATCTGAGAAACGTTTAAACCTGACTGTGGGATCAAGGGGCACGTGTCAGTTACCGGGAGCGTGCCACACGGGCTACAGAATCGTTTCCCACGCTGTCACAGCCGATCCCGCGTCACAGAGTATCCGGCCTACTGTTGCCGTGCGACTGACGCGTGGGGCCGGCAGTATCGTCGTCTACCTCCCGCCCCCGCGCTTCTGCGCCACCGGGCTCGCCGGAGTTCACCGGTTTTCGTCGCTCCGGCCAACTCCCGAGCTGCTATTTGCCGCCAGGCCCTACTTTAACTTGAGGAACACGATGGTGTGGCTTCCACAGACCGGCGAAGTTCCTAAACCACCCCGCACCAGTGCAGCGGCTATGAGGGAGTCCGGCGACGTCGCTGTGAGACCTATGTGTGCTGAATACATTGGCAATTAGGATAAAAGTTAGCATTAACATTCAAAGTTTTGAATATTGCCAAAACATTCTTCTGTGGCAAGGTCCGACAAGTTCTTTGTTAGGTCCTCCAAGTGTTGGCAAGGTCCGACGCAAGGTCCGGAGAGCTCCTGCAAGGTCCGGAGAGCTTCTGTGAGGTCCGGAGCTTGTTTTTAGGGAGCTCCCGTGAAGTTCAACTCGTAGAACTGCAGCGTGTTGTTTTTGCTTTTAACTCGCAATGTTTCAAACTTGCTTTATGGGAAGGTTTGCTTAGTATTAATTTGCTAAGTTTTTGGTGTGTTTTGGTGGTTATGGCTGTTATCATTTGATATGGTTTGCAACATGCTTATGTGACGTGCTCATGTAAGGTGTTGTGGTTTTCGAACTAACGTGAGTCAAGTCGAGGACTTGTGCTCGGAAGAATTGGTTGTTTATTCATGTGCAGGTGTTGCTTGAGTTCAAGACATGGCTGGTGACAGGATCCTTGGACTAGTCTCAGGGGAGATGAGGTTCCAACAACCAAGTTCGGGAGGAGCTGTGGTTGAGTTGATCGGGAGGTCGCGCAGCATGTTTGGATCAAGGGCAGTGCATATGAAGGTTGCATGTACGTCGTTGGAAGGTGTTTGCACGTGTGCAAGGAGTGCATGGACGTGGCAACATTGTTCCAAGGCGTGATGAAGAGAAGTGGACGTAAAGAATTGGTCAGAAAGGTCCAACCGACTAGGTTATGGACTCAGGCTGCGGCTGAGTCGTGTTTGACTCAAATATGGAAAGTTTTGAGTTGGTTATGATAGGATTTCGTGTGGGTCACGAATTTGAGTTGTTTTAGGAATGTTTGGGACGTTCCTAAGGTGTTTGGAAGTCTTAAGATTGCTTCTATCTGCGTATAGAAGAGTCTTGAGCAGTATTGGAAAGTTACAGTTTGAATCCAAGTAGGAGTAGGAGTCCTAGTTTGAATTGGATTGGCCATAGAGCTGGTTATATAAGCAAGGGAGGCCAGAGCTCATGGTGCACGACTTTGGGCTGTTCCTCTTGTGTTTCTATTGAATAAAGTTCATAGTTTTGATGAGCTTTTGTGCCTTGTTCGTCCGACTTGTTTTTCGTCAAGTCTTTCTCGCCGAGTTTCTGGACAGACCGATGTTGCTTCGGTGTTTCGTTCATAACTCGAGTTTTACAGATCCGGTTGACGTGATTCTTTTTGAGTTGTCTTCACAACTCAATTATCTATCATCTGTGAAATTTTCACGAGCTTCGGATCTGTATTTTTTGAGATACACGATTTTCTTTGCCGCGTTGCAGATCTGTTTTATATCGGGTAGAACAGATTGATCTTCGTTTAATGTTTTGATCGTATCTCAAGTTTTACTTCGTGTTTTCAAGTGATTCTTGTTGCATTAGATCCGTGACTTGATTCTATACCTCTCTACTTGATTTGTCACGGTTGAACATGTTTGAAAACCCTTGCACACACGGTTTCTTTAACCGATTGATTTTTTGCTGAGGGGTTTTTGTTGTTTCTGCTGCGAAAAGTTTTAATCTACCATTCACCCCCCTCTGGTAGCTTTTCACGTGCTCTTCGATCCTACAGTCGCCCAAATGCTTTAGCCCGCCAAAAGTTCCCTGGAAAGGTTCTACAGCACCAGTGGAGGTCGGCAAAGCTAGGAATGGTCGCCGTTCATCGGTTTGTGAGACTCCAACTTGAGTGCTTCATATCTTTCAGCAATTTGGTTGCATTCTTTCTTGTTCTTGCTTGTGTTCTTCGATTCGCAGGCAAGGATTAGCCTTCTGGGCGAGGTCAACCGTGCAATATCGGTTGATAACCTGAGGAGACGTGGTGCTGCGATTGCAGGGTTCAGAACGTGTTGTTCGGAAGCCGGATCGATTTGTGTCAAGTCTCCACCAAATCGAGAGTTATCAGAACCTTTCGGAAGATCGGGACCCCTGGACACATCAGCCCGTGGGTGGGAGAATTGTGATTCTACCCTGCCGGTGAAACCTCAGTGAGTCCATACATCTAGTAGCCCCTTTGCAAAGGCTATTTTATGATCTCTTGGCCATACACCAAAGGTTGTGTACTGGTATAATGGAGGTTCTGCAGTCTCCGACGGGTGACGAAATCACGAACTTGTGGGTAAAGTGGTGCCATCTCTGCAGATTGTAAAACTATCATGATAGCCGTGCTTCCGGTCACAAGCACCTGGCCAACTTCCATGATTAGAGGGAAAACTTGGGATGGTAATTCGGTATGGTTATGGTATGTCATTGGGATTGGTTTTGGGACTGTTTCGAGTCATGACAATGAGTTTGGTTTCGGTTATATGAATATGAGATGGTTATGAATATTTATGAGTATGAGATGAACTTGAGAAAGATTAATGGCTGGATGAGACTTGATAAATGATGAATTATGATGAGAGACTGTTGCTGAATTACTTGATTATGATGGGATAAATTTCACCTAGAAATAGTTTCTGTTTTTACCATGTTTGTGAAATAAAATTTGCTTGCTGCAATGAGCCTTTTTATTTCCTACCTTGTTGAAAGCTACATGTCATATTTTTCCCACACTTGCTGAGTACCACCTGTACTCACCCTTGCATTATCACATAAACATCAGCTACAGGAGATGAGTACTTCGAGGACCATGTGGAGTACTAGGCGTGCGAACTACCGTCAACATGCCTGTGAAGATAAACATTGGAGCCTGCTGTTTAGTTATTTCCACTGTCGTTAGAGTCTTCCGCTGCAAGAATAAGTTAGAGATTCATGAGTGAGACACTGAGTCATTGTAATAAAGTACTTAAACACTATTTATTCATGGTTATATTCTGAATTCAGTTTGTGGATTACATGTGTATGTGTGATGAACATCCTGGGCACACATATGCATTCACTTGGTTCTATTTTTGGAACCGGATGTGACAAAAAACTTGGGATGTTTATTCGGGTATGGTTGTGGTATGGTTTTTGGGACTGGTTTTTGGACTATTTTGGGTCATGACAATGAGTTTGGCTTCGGTTATATGAATAATGAGATGGTTATGAATATTTATGAGTATGAAATGAACTTGAGAAAGATTATTGGCTGGATGAGACTTTATAAATGGTGAATTATGATGAGAGAATGTTGCTGAATTACTTGATTATGATGGGATAAATTTCACATAGAAATAGTTTCTGTTTTTATCATGTTTGTGAAATAAAATTTGCTTGCTGCAATGAGTATTTTTATTCCATACCTTGTTGTAAGCTACATGTCATACTTTTTCCGCACTTGCTGAGTACGACATGTACTCACCCTTTCATTCCCACATATACAACAACAACAACAGGAGTAAGAGTACTTTGAGGAACAAGTGGAGTACTAGGTGTGCGCACAACCGTCAACATGCCTGTGGAGTTGAAGTTGGAGCCTGCTGTCTTTATTGATTTTCCGCTGTCGTTTAGAGTCTTCGCTGCAAGAAGTGTCCCTTAACTCACACCAGCACACAAACACAAGCAATCATCATTAAATTCTGCACACCACTCTTATTTCATCCTACAACGAACTAAACGTTCCTATTACAGCTTATCCAATGGAAACCTAAACTTAATCGTGAGAAACGGTGCTGTTCTCGCTGCGTGACGGGGGTGATCCATACATGGGTGCACGCCTGTGAATCGGCAGTCCATGTAGGGATAGATGACGCTGGTGCTCCATTTGCTCCCGCATTGGCACGAGTCTCCTCCTGTTTTCCAGCAAGTACAGCTTCTTGCGGAGGTAACAGATCTCTTGTGCGCTTGCATAGCGGTTTCCTAACTCCAGGAGAAATCTCTTAGACTTGTCAGTAGCTTGTGGGTTGGGAAGAGCTCCTTCATGGGGTCCAATGATCTCCCTTGTACTACTCTTCCGATACGGGTGCATCCCAAAAGTAGTATTCTCAAGCTGCTCACAGAAGGCGTACACAGTCTGGTGAGTGCATCCCATGCATCATCATCGATAGCTTCTGCCCTTATAGCTCTCCATGTGGGTGCGAAGTGCCGAGTGACAACCCTACCGTTAGATAGGATGGTTACTTCGGCCTTCCACTCTTCATATCCGAGATGAGGGACTTTCTTGAGGAGATATTCTGGGTATAGGCTGCAGCAATCCAGAAACTCTTTAAGCTCATTGGATATGTGTCCTCCTTCCATCCCGTCGGACAGGAATTCTTGAACTGAACAGTTGGCCCGTTCATCACCTTAATTCTCGGCCTCAGCAGGGGGTGGCTCCTCTTCGGATTCATCTCCTTCCGACATAGCTTCATGAGGCTCCGCTGGGTGTAAGCCTGCGTGAAACTCTTCCTTAGGTGCGTACCAATGCCGTTCTTGTGGATCATCTTCCATGTCGTCTTCGAGTGGTTCCATCTCTTCCGGATCCTCTTCCTCATGCATAGAGCTATTGACTTCATCTTCTTCATGAGGTTCCATCTTCACCTCCTCCCAATATGGTCCATCGGACACCTCAATGGGGTTAAGTGCACTCCCAAGTGGTGGTGGACGAGTCCTTATGCGTGCTGTGCTCCTAGTTACCGGCATATATAAATAAGACATGAGAGACTTTAGAGAAGAAGAAATAACTCCAAAACTTCAGAAGCTATGTAGCAAGAAAACAAAAGTGTTGCTGTCCATAAGAAGAGAAAAAGAGGGGCTGAAAATATCACTTTGCAATGGCTGAATTGACAAGTAAAGTGCAGCAGCAAGCAATTTTCGAAAATGACAGATTAGAGGAGTGCTCCTATGTGTTTTACAGTGTCCATTCTACCTAGGCTTGCATCCTACAGTCAACGTGGCTCTGATACCAATTTATGACACCCGGTTCCGAAAATGAACCAAGTGAATGCATGGGTGCCCATGATGTTCATCACACATACACATGTATTCTACAAACTGAAATTCAGAATATAACCACATATGAATAATGTTTAAGTACTTTATTACATTGATTCAATGTCTCACTCATGAATATCTAACTTATTTAGCAGCGGAAGACTCTAAACGACAGCGGAAAATGGCTAAGACAGTGTAACAGCCCTGACTTTTGTAAAGTTTGATTTCAACTTATGAAAGAAAATTAAGGTAAAGGAATAGTTTGATCATGTGTCACATGAAACAATGAACCCAAAAATGGTCATGAGAGGGAGTTAAAAAATTTCTTTAGCCCATGCTTAACACATGTTAATATGAGGAAAGAATTTCACTCCCCAAATCTCACTCATGTGCACATCCTTTACGAGTAGAGGATGAGGGAAATTTAAACACAGATTTGATTCGTTTAAAAGGATTCATGATCAGATTGTATAAATGCATTCGAGTGAATTCACCAATGCATTCCTCAAGTATTCCAGAGCTTAAGATCCAAATTTGGAGAATTTTGGAGCTCATCCACCATTTATTCGAAGGAATACTTAAGAGCACATTCAAATTCAAATTTGAATTTGGAAACTGAACCAAATGCGCTCAATTTTGAAATCTGATTTCAAATTCAAACTACTCACATCATGTTTGGCCTATCCTCCAAATTTGGTGAGATTTGGACAACGTTTGCGTGGGAATCTCAAAGCACGGTGGGGGAAATCAAATGAGAAGGCTCGACCGATCCTCTCTGGTGCCACCTCCTGTTGCTGAGCCGTCGCTCGGTCTGATCTTCCCACAGAGCGTGCACCAAAGCTATTTTGCTTCCTCCACTCACTCACGCCCTCGCTGTTCTGCTCACGCGAAAAACACCGGAGAACACAGATGCTCTCGGTCTCCCAATCACACACAGCCACCCGAGCTTCGGTTGCTCGAGTTTCCAACACGAAAAAGGAGTGCAAGGGCATGCACATGGTGTTCCCCATCTCACCTCGAAGCTCTGAGCTGGTGTTCGACTTGATTTGAAGATTGGCGCCAAAAACCATGGTGCACATGGCAGACTCCATTTCGGTTCACCGTTGACGGAGCGCCACGGCCACCCTCTCCTCCAACTTGCTGAACAAGAAAGGTGTGCTATCCTCCCTAGATCGTGTAGATGCAATCCTTTATGCAAATAATCAACCAAGTGTAGAGAATTTCCCAAATTCCTGAAACCTAGTTCATCCGGGGAAGGCTCGGTCTCACCCGAAATTCGAGTTGCACGATCCACCAAAGCTCGAGTAAGCTTGCACAGAGCTTCTACACTTCCTAGCGCCCCTCCTCGATGAAGAATCGAGCAAAACATCAAGACATGAGGAAGTTCTAGCCGTTTTCTTAGCCGCCGGTGCAAAAGTGCGTCGGGTCACCGTGGAGCCCTCGGTTGCTGGCCTTTTCACGGTGTGTGGAGTCCATTTTCAGCATCCTTGAGCTGCCATGGTGCTCACCGAGCAATCCCCGACCGTTTTCATGCGTTGTAGAGCGGGAACGACCTCGCCGGAACCCTAACTCCTGCTGTTGCCGGTGCGCGATGGTTTCCGGTGAGCTTCGGCCGCCGGCGACCCCACCAACGTGTTCAGCGTGCGTAAAAATGGGGGGCAGCGAATAGGAGGACGAGATTATAAAAGATTATATTGCATTATAAATATTATGCATATTCATGTCGATAGTACTCACGACGAAGGACTTCGACGGAGTCATCCCTTGACGTATGGGTTAAGCAAGTTCAGAAGGACCAAGGGATCGAAGATCACTAACTTCTATTATATACTACTACACTGCAAAACAGGCAAGCTCCGGTTTGCATTAGCCTTTTTATAAATTTTACTAATTTGAGAACTTACTTTGAGTATCCACTTCATTTATGCATTAGAGTCTTGTTTGAAAACCCAAATGCATAGCCAAGAAAACCCTGGGTTTGGGCTTCGGTTTTTATGCCTCAGTTTGCTACTGCAATGCTAAGATAATGTAGGATTCGGTACAAGTCGAGTAATTGGAACTGCTCGCGAGAATAAGCTAGAGGCACACTACTCGGGTAAAGATAGCAAATGGAACACATGGCAATAAAAATGAGACCGAGCGGAGAGTAAGGCAGCAGGACTTTGGGGCCTAGGTGCCGTAGCTCCACTTGTGTTGATTGAGGACCGAGCCGTGTGCAGGCCTGTTGAACAAGCTAGAACAGTACCGAAGACCTACCCGATATATGGGAACCGGGAAACCGATGTAATTTGGGTATCTGGGTGTTGAGGCATTGCTTGTCGTCCAGAGGGTAGGTTGAGAGATTGAGGTGTAAATCAGCTGGCGGCACTGTGGATGTGTGCGCAGAGACCTCTAGCTCGGGACGATAGGACCGGTTCAACATTTGGCCGACAGATGAAAGGTAGTTGCGTACGACGTCCGTGATGGTTGTTGTAGGCAACATCGAGTATGGTGAACGTGATGGGTTATTCGGGTAACCCCGCAGGTGTAAATCGATTATAATCACCGTCCCTCGCGGTCAGTGAGTACCACTTGTTCACTGTACCGTGACGTAGAAAGAACAGGATAGTTCCAGGTTAAAATGTTGCTGATTGGAAGATGTACTTTGGTTGTTAATGATTCGCTGTAGTTTAGAGCTAATTAAAGTTACTTTCAACCTTAGGCAAAGCACATGAGAGAAATGCATTTCTTGTTTGATTGCGGCTCTCTTATGTGTCGTAGCGTGAGGTTTTCCACACACTTGCTGCTAAAACTTTAAAGTAAGAGCCAACTAACTAGGCATGTCTTTTGCAACTTACCTTCCTATTACACATTGCAATTCTAGCATGTAGAGTTACATGTTTAGGTAAGATGGGTTAGACTTGCTGAGCCTATATGCTCACGCTTGCTATTTGAGTGGTTTTCTAGGTTAACTTCGGTGCTTATGTGGAGGTTGTCCGGTGAGACTCGGAGACTTCCGAGTCGTTTTACACATGAAGAACCCAGCCGCTGTCGTATGACTTCGTGTTGGTAGCGAGAAGAGTTCGCGGGCTGGATATCTTCTCGAATGCTTAATAGATATGAAACGTGAGAATAATTAGTCTTCTGTTGTAGTTATTTGATGTAAATTATTTACAAATAACATTTGTAAGCTTCTGCTTTTGATTTATGTAATACATGTTTCCTTATATGTGTCCTGTTGGGTGCCGCGTATCACGGCACCATCCAATGCGATTCCCGGGCGAGCTGCATGACCCCGTGATCGGGTCGGGCCCTATCAGCGTGGTATCAGAGCCGCATTGGTAATAGCGCACGTAATAAGGATCGTATTACGACAAAAACATAGGATACTGTGAGGAAACGGTACTAGGCCCACATAAGGACTACCATATTAGCTTAATATGAAGGTGGCAACCTAACTTATGTGTTATGTCAGAAAATCATGCATCTCGGGACTTCATATGTCTTGGGGGGTGCATGTAAGCGCTGTCCACCAATGCACACAAGCGGAAGGGTGGAGCCCCATGGGTGGCAGGTAACCCGGCCCGCTTTAGTATCCTCTACGACTCTTCATGTCGTTTGGGGTACTCGAGCAACGCCCTTCCCTGGCGTGCTACAGGCAAGTGTGGGAGACCCCATCACGTGGTTAGTAACGTGAACACGTAGCTCAAGGCGTGTTTGGCTTGAGAACACCCGTGCGAGTGTTGACGGACGGGTGTCTGAACTGTATTGGGACCGGGTTCGTTGTGCAGCCGAACCTGATGATTGTGTGTCATTTATGCAGGTTTAACCATGAAACCTTAGTACGAGTAGCACACGTTTGTGAGTGACCATTTTAGTGCCACCTAAGAAACACATATGCCGGTGTAAGCCGGTTAGGATTTTCTTTTGTGAGGCAACGTAGTACCGTCATATATCTTATGGTGCATCGCCACCGTACTACACTTTATAACTTCTTTCCTATGAAGAAATCAATCATGACTAACTTTCAACTAAAAATGGAAATTGGAAGAAACACATATTAGTTACTTAACTCTTCATTTGAACTAAGTTTCAAAGGGGAGAATTGATAGGCTTCTATGTTTCTCAAAAACAGAGTGCTCTGTTCTGGCAGAGATTTTTTCTGGACTTTTACAGAGCATAACTCTGAGTAGATTTACCCAACAGAGGTGTATTATACAGTTCTGGAAAGTTTTTTAAGTGCTATACAACTTATTTGTAGACCTCCAGAGCAAAATCACACGCCAAATTGGTTGAATGTCCAGTGGAATGCAAACTGTTCAGAAAACAGGACAGATGCAATCCTCTCTGGATGTTTCCGTATAATACTTATAACTTTCTGTAGAAAAATCCATAAGGATCATATGATACACCGTTGGAAAGGTTATGAGATAAGCAACATTGTTGTAATTCAAAGTTTGTTCGGATTCATATTGTATTTGCTTATACAACTGTGATAAAACCAGCCACATACAAAGGAGATGCTGGCAAAATTTATCCAGGAATTCTGTCAACTTTAGAAAGGCATAACTTTTGATCCAAAACGATATGGAGGCATATGAATACTCGTTGGAAAGATACTGAAGTTAAATTTAAATTTGATATTCAACTTGAGTTTTGAAAATGCTTTTAACTGGATCAAAATATGAATTTAGTGCATCAAGGTCTATTCTGTACAGAGAAGAAGAAAATGAGTGATGTCGTGCAGGCTAGCACAAGTTATATGCCCCAAAAGTACCGGTTGGTGTTCCGAACGTCATTCGGGGAAATGGAGGCCCCTGTATGATTAACTCCTGAGCAGTTGATTGATGGTCAAGTACCACAACTTGCACCACCTCCGCAGCAGCAGCATCAGACGGTGGTTTGTGCTCCATCGCTGCAGCCATCTGTACCTAGCTTCCAACCACAAGTTAGCAAAAAACCGGAGGGACATCCGTGCTTCACTTGTAGTCGGATGGGCCATTATGCTAGGTATTGTTTGGAGGGAATTCAAGGCTGCGGGTCATCATATTTTCAATATTCAGACCCATACCAATATCTGCAGAAAAGAGGGCAGACAAGGAGCAATGTTCACTACACAGTGAGTGATGATGTTCCGGAAGGAGAAGCCGTGTTAGCAGAGATGGTTTCTTTGAATCCGCTACCGGTATTAATTCTCTTCGACTCCGGTGCCACACCTAACTTCATTAGTCAATCGTTTGTGGCTCAACATCAGCTCCCAACAACTTTTATAAAGAGTCAATACCTCATATCTTCGCCGGGGCAACATTACAGCAAGTGATGTTGTCTTCTGAGCACTTCTTTGTTTGCGGGTCAGACTATAACCCAAAAACCTCATTATTTTGGGGTCTGAAGATCGACATTATTTTGGGGATTTCGTGGTTGAATTACCACAATGCGGTTGTCAACATCAGTTCTCGAACCGCTAAGCTCAACTCCCCACAGAACGGTATTCATACATTAGTTCTGGGCGCCAGTTGGCAACACATTGCCATATTGAACCACTCGGAAACTGTTAAGATAGGGGATGTTCCGGTGGTACGTGAATATTCAGATGTGTTTCCCAATTATTTTCTGGGCATGCCGCCCGAACGGGACGTAGAGTTCCAGATTGAACTTGCACCGCAAACACCACCGAGTTCGCAAAGGCCGTACAAAATGGCTCCCAAGGAATGGGCAGAGTGGAAGACACCGCTGAATGACCTTATGAGCAAAGGTGTTATACGACTGAGTTCGTCACCTTGGGGTTGTTCAGCATTGTTTGTAAAGAAGAAGAACAAAACACTACGACTTTGTGTGGTGTTTGTCCGCTTAACACTGTGACAATCAAGAACAAGTACCCGTTTACCACAGATCGACATGTTGTTTGATCGGTTGGTCAAAGCAAAGATCTTTTCCAAGATAAACTTAACATCAGGGTATCATCAGATTAAGATACGGACTGAGGATAATCTGAAGACAACTTTTCGATGAGGTACAGGCTTTATGAGTACCTTGTCATGTTCCTTGGCCTTACTAAGGCTCCAGCCCAGTTCAGGTACTTGATGAACTCGGTATTCATGCCGGAGCTGGACAAGTTTGTCATGGTCTTCATCGATGACCTACTGGTTTATTCCAAGTCGGAGGAATAACACGAGAAGCACTTGCGTATAGTCTTGCAATGGCTGCGGGATCACATGCTATACGCGGAAATTCAGCAAGTGCGAATTCTAGATATCGCAAGCACTTTTCCTCGGGCATATCATCTCAGCAGAGGGCATCACTGTAGACCTGAGTAAGATCGCACAAGTGCTGCATTGGAAGTCCCCGGGGTCTATTCACGAGGTACAGAGTTTCCTCGGACTCGCGGGATATTATCGGAGGTTCATTCCAAACTTCTCGAAAATTGCCAAGCCTATGACAGAGCTGCCGAAGAAGGCTACCAAATTTGTTTGGAGTCCAGCATGTGAAGCAGCATTCAAGGCATTAGTGAAACACCTAAAATCAGCACCAGTTTTGGTGCAGCCAGACACAACAAAACCGTTCGATGTGTACTGCGAAGCATCCAGCATTGGGCTCGGATGTGTGCTGATACAAGACTGAAGGGTGGTCACATATGGATCATGGCAGCTCCAGAACCATGAGCAAAATTATCCAACTCATGACTTAGAGCTTACTGCCGTAGTACTCGCACTCAAAATGTGGAGGCACTACCTACTCGGTAACCTCATACATTTATATACCGACCACAAGAACCCCAAGTACATATTCACTCAAAAAGAGTTGAACATGAGGCAGCGAAGATGGTTGGAGTTGATAAAAGATTACGAAATAGAGATCCATTATCATCCCGGCAAGGCAAACGTAGTGGCGGATGCGCTGAGTCGCAAGTCACACGTTCATAACTGACCATCACCCCGTTGGAAGAAAGCGAGCCACCATTGCATGTGGTTCTCCATGTTGCTCTCTACAATTTAGATTTTATCCCCACCGTCCGTGAAGAGAGGGTGGCAGCCCAGAACCATGACAAGGGCATGTCACCTTTGCGGAGACATATAGACAGTGGGGAACTGAAATGTTTTCGGAAGGACGGAGACGGTGTCCTGTGGTTCAAGAACAGTATAGTCGTACCCCGTAACCCGGAGTTAAATGCCGCACACTGCTGAATTGGTGTGAGTCTGGCGAAAGGCTCACTTTCGGAATTGATCTTGTCAATAATGCGGAAGAAAAAGGTTCGGCTGATTCAAGCGAACTTAAAAGCCGCCCGATTCTGACAAAAACAGTATGCGGACCGGAGAAGACGTCATTTGCAATTCGAAGTCGGGGATCACGTGTATCTACGTGTGTCTCCAATGAAGGACGTGAACAGATTTGGGGTTACAGGAAAGTTAGCATCCCGATTCATCAGTCCATTCCAGATTATAGAAAGATGTGGATCCGTTGCATACTGGCTGGAACTACCAGCGACACTCTTCAGTGTGGCCGACATCTTCCACATTTCTCAGCTGAGGAAGTGCCTCAAGATTTCAACCACCATTCAGCTGGAAAATATTGAGAAACTGAAACCGGATCTCACGTATCAGGAGGGACCGGTTCAGATCATCGACATAAAGGACCGAACCACACGTGACCGTACGTTGTGGTTCTATAAAGTTTTATGGAGTAATCGCTCCAAGGATGAAGCAACATGGGAGAGCGAAGGAGTTCTTCACGCCAACTATCCGGACTTTAAACAGCGCACATCCGGTAATATTCCACCATCCTCTCTCTCATTTTTACCTTATAATCTCGGGATGATATTCTTTTAAGGGGGGAGGAATGTAACAGCCCTGACTTTTGTAAAGTTTGATTTCAACTTATGAAACAAAGTTAAGGTAAAGGAATAGTTTGATCATGTGTCACATGAAATAATGAACCCAAAATGGTCATGATAGGGAGTTAAAAATTTTCTTTAGCCCATGCTTAACACATGTTAACATGAGGAAAGAATTTCACTCCCCAAATCTCACTCATGTGCACATCCTTTACGAGTAGAAGATGAGGGAAATTTAAACACAAATTTGATTTGTTTAAAAGGATTCATGATCAGATTGTATAAATGCATTCGAGTGAATTCACCAATGCATTCCTCAAGTGTTCCAGAGCTTAAGTTCCAAATTTGGAGAATTTTGGAGCTCATCCACCATTTATTCGAAGGAATATTTGAGATCACATTCAAATTCAAATTTGAATTTGGAAACTGAACCAAATGTGCTCAATTTTGAAATCTGATTTCATTTTCAAACTCCTCACATAATGTTTGACCTATCCTCCAAGTTGGTGATATTTGGACAACGTTCACGTGGGAATCTCAAAGCACAGTTGGGGAAATCAAATGAGAAGTCTGGACCCACATGTCATTGGCTGTGCAGTGAACCGACTCTGTTTTCTCCTGGTGCACCCGCGCACGACAGCTCCCAGCAGCCGACCTCGACCGATCCTCTCCGATGCCACCTCCTGTTGCTGATCTGTCGCTCGGTCCGATCTTCCCACAGAGCGTGCACCGAAGCTATTTCGCTTCCTCCACTCGTTCACGCCCTTGCTGTTCTGCTCCCGCGAAAAACACTGGAGAACACAAACGCTCTCGGTCTCCCAATCACACACAGCCACCCAAGCTTCGGTTGCTCGAGTTTCCAACACGAAAAAGGAGCACAAGAGCGTGCACAAGGTGTTCCCCATCTCACCTCGAAGCTCTGAGCTGGTGTTCGACTTGATTTGAAGCTTGGCACCAAAAACCAAGGTGCACACGGTGGACTCCATTTCGGTTCACCGTGGACGGAGCGTCACGGCCACCCTGTCGTCCAACTTGCTGAACAAGAAAGGTGTGCTATCCTCCCTAGAATCGTGTATCTGCAATCCTTTTTGCAAATAATCAACCGAGTGTAGATAATTTCCTAAATTCCCCAAACCTAGTTCATCCGGGGAAGGCTCGGTCTCACCCGAAATTCGAGTTGCACGATCCACCAAAGCTCGACTAAGCTTGCACATAGCTTCTACACTTTCTAGCGCCCCTCCTCGATGAAGAACCGAGCAAAAACATCAAAAAATGAGGAAGTTCTAGCTATTTTCTTTGCCGCCGGTGCAAAAGTGTTTCGAGTCACCGTGGAGCCCTCGGTTCCCGGCCTTTTCACGGTGTGTGGAGTCCATTTTCAGCATCCTCGAGCTACCACGGTGCTCACCGAGCAATCCCTGACCATTTTCATGCATTATAGAGCGGGAACGACCTTACCGGAACCCTAACTCCTGCTGTTGCCGGTGCGTGATGGTTTCCTGTGAGCTTCGGCCGCCGGCGACCCCACCAATGTGTTCAGTGTGTGTAAAAATGGGGGGCGGCGAGTAGGAGGCAGGGAGGTGGACGGAAAGTGGATTCCGGCAACCCTCGCCGGAGGGCACCGCCGGGGTGTTCTGTTGGCGCGAGGTTGAAGAAGGGTGCTGACGTGTGGGGCCTGCTGCAGAGTTTAAAGATTTCCAGGATTTTGCTATTCCAGTTCAAACTTTGAAGAGCCATAACTTTGTGTAGGAGTGTCCAAAAATTCCCAAATAAAATTTATTGGATTCCTCTCAGAGAGTCATATCCAAGGGTGCAGCCCAATATTTATGAAAATCTATGGATTTGGCTCATTAATACATGTAAAGAAAATCTTGTAGGATTTATTTCAGGAGTTCTGTGTATTGGAAAATTCCCAATTTGGGTAGGACATCCTTCTAAATATACTTGAACTCCAGTAAAAATTTCAGAGCAATTGGACCTCCTTTGCTTGGTCAAATGAGGTGTTAATTCTTTATGTCTCTGAAAATTGGAAAATAGAACAGAGCTCATTTTCAGTTTTTTCCCAATTTTTGTAAAAACCATATATTTGTGTAGGAACCTCCAAATTTAGTTATTAAAATTGGGTTAGATTCTTATTGAAAATCTCTATCCAAATATGCAACCCATGTTGTATGAAAGTCGATAATTAATTCTGGAAAATTCTTTGAATCTTTTCAGTAAAAGAATTTTAGACGGAGTTTGGTTCATCCAAAAATCCTCATCTTTTACCAGAATAATCCTCATGGTGTTATTGAACTCCTGTAGACGTTTCAGCTCATTTAGAGTTGATTTGTGTGGGATAATTCAGATTTCAATGTTCTGTGTTCAAAAGAATACAGAGACTTTTCAGAAAAAGTTCCAGAGTTAGAAAATTCAGTTCTGGGCCATTCTTAGCTCCAAAAATCAAAGAACATAGGAGTTACTTCAGAATTAATTACTTGTTGCATAATTGCTTAAGGAAGTGTTCTGAATAAACCACTCAGTGAAATAGGCTAAATTTTGGTCCAGAATCATTTCATGTGACCAAGAACTCAGATGTAAATTTTCAGATCAAGTTGATCCTTGGATCTTCCTGTCCTTGTTCTCCATGTTTATGTATGTGAGATACACATATGGAATATTGGTGGGAATTGCGGGAGACACAATTTCTTTCCTCTTTAGCTGTAAATTGGCAAGCTAAGTCCCTGTGTAGGGTGTGACTTCAGGTAAAAATTTCGAAGTCATTGGAGATTACAATCTTTAGTTATATCCAAATCAGTGCAGCTCAACTTATATATTCATTAGGAACTTAGGTAGGGATGTAATGAAACACCTAAGGTAAATTTAGTTCCTTTGATTTCTTTGCACAACAGAGGCAACAACATCATCCTAAAACCTCCACACTGCCTCTGTTCTTACAAAGTTTCAATCTCTTAAGTCTTTAAATTGCATTATAAAAGATTATGCATATTCATGTCGATAGTGCTCACGACGAAGGACTTCGACGGAGCCATCACTTGATGTATGGTTCAGTTGAGCAAGTTCCAAAGGACCAAGGGATCGAAGATAACTAACTTCTATTATATACTACTACCTTGCAAACAGGCAAGCTCCGGTTTGCATTAGCCTTTTTATAAATTTTACTGTTTTGAGAACTTACTTTGATTATCCACTTCATTTATGCATTATAGTCTTGTTTAAAACCTAAATGCATAGCCAAGAAAACCCTGGGTTTGGGCTTAGATTTTTAAGCCTTTATTTGGTACTGCAATGCTAACATAGTGTAGGATTTTGGTACAAGTTGAGTAGTTGGAACTACTTGAGAGAATAGGCTAGAGGCACAGTACTCGGGTAAAGATAGCTAATGGAACACATGTTAAGAAAAATAAGACCGAGCGGAGAGTAAGGGCAGCAGGACTTTGGGGCCTGGGTGCCGTACCTCTGCCTGTGTTGATTGAGGACCGAGCCGTGTGCGGGCCTGTTGAACAAGCTAGAACAGTACCGAAGACCTACCGGATATATGGGAACCGGGAAACCGATGTAATTCGGGTAGCTGGGTGTTGAGGCATTGCTTGTCGTCCAGAGGGTAGGTTGAGAGCTTGAGGTGCAAATCGGCTAGTGGCACTGCGGATGCGCGTGCAGAGACCTCTAGCTCGGGACGATAGGAATGGTTCAACATTTGGCTGACGGATGAAAGGTAGTTGCGTACGACGTCCGTGGTGGTTGCTGTAGGAAACATCGAGTACGGGCATACGTGACGGGTTCTTCGGGTAACCCTGCAGGTGTAATCCGATTATAATCGCTGTCCCTCACGGTCAGTGAGTACCACTTGTTCACTGTACCGTGACGTAGAAAAAACAGGATAGTTCCAGGTTAAAATGTTGCTGATTGAAAGATGTACTTTGGTTGTTAATGATTTGCTGTAGTTTAGAGCTAATTAAAGTTACTTTCAACCTTAGGCAAAGCACATGAGAGAAATGCATTTCTTGTTTGATTGCGGCTCTCTTATGTGTCTTAGCGTGAGGTTTTCCACACACTTGCTGCTAAAACTCGAAAGTAAGAGCCAACTAAATAGGCGTGTATTTTGCAACTTTGCTTCCTATTACACATTGCAATTCTAGCATGTAGAGTTAAATGTTTAGGTGAGACGGGTCAGACTTGTTGAGCCTATGTGCTCACGCTTGCTATATGAGTGGTTTTGCCGGTTAACTTCGGTGCTTATGAGAAGGTTCTCCGGTGAGACTCGGAGACTTCCGAGTCGTTTTACACATATAGAACCCAGCCGCTGCCGTATGATTTCGTGTTGCTAGCGAGAAGAGTCCGCAGGCTGGACATCTTCTCGACTGCTTAATAGATATGAAACGTGAGAATAATTAGTCTTCTGCTGTAGTTATTTGATGTAAATTATTTACAAGGAAAATTTGTAAGCTTCTGCTTTTGATTTATGTAATACATGTTTCCTTATATGTGTGTTGTTGGGTGCCGCGTATCATGGCACCACCTAATGCAATTCCCGGGCGAGCGGCACGACCCCGTGATCTGGTCGGGCCCTGTCAGACAGCAGGCTCCAACTTCAACTCCACAGGCATGTTGACGGTAGTGCGCACGCTTAGTACTACACATGTTCCTCGAAGTACTCTTCTCCTGTAGCTGATGTATATGTGGGAATGCAAGGGTGAGTACATGTCATACTCAGCAAGTGCGGGAAAAGTATTACATGTAGCTTACAACAAGGTAGGCAATAAAAAGGCTCATTGTAGCAAGCAAATTTTATTTCACAAACACGTTAAAAACAGCAACTATCTCTAGGTGAGTTTAAATCCCAGCAAAACCAAGTTAAATCATCAACATTCCTTCATCATAATTCACCATTTATCATGTCTCAACCAGCCATTAATCTTTCTCAAGTTCATCTCATACTCATAAATATTCATAACCATATCATATTCATATAACCGAAACCAAATTCATTGTCATGACTCAAAACAGTCCTAAAGCCAATCCCATTGACCATACCACAACCATAAGGAATAAAGATCCCAAGTTTTGCCTATAATCATGGAAGTTGGCCAGATGCTTGTAACCGGAAGCACGGCTATCATGATAGTTTTACACTTTATAGAGGTGGCACCACATTGCCCACAAGTTTGTAATTTCGTCACCCGTCGGCGACTAGAAAGAACCTCCATTATACCAGTACACAACCGTAGTGTATGGCCTAGAGATCACAAAATAGCCTTTACAAAGGGGCTACTAGGATGTACGGACCCACTGAGGTTTCACCGGTAGGCTCGAATCTCCATTCTCCCACCCACGGGCCCCCTCTTGTGCCATGCAGTTCCTAGGGAAGTCCCTCTCGACTCCCATTCCCCACGCCATCCAACGGTCCATAACGAGCTAGCAACACACCTAATTAGTCAGCTAAGCCACACCCATATTTGGCCTTGTGGTGGCACTGTTTTTCTGCCATGTGCTCACATGAACCAGTCCTTAGATCTACGGCAAGTAAACCACCATCTCATTCTACCTCATTCACAAACCCAGGCTTGCCTAGATCCCCCTCCGATCCATGTTCATTAACAACATCAGTTCCTCAATATTCTTACGAGTGCAGTTAGCTAGCCACATCTATCTTGCTTCCCATAATCCCATAGACTCAGCGAAGCATAAAAGCAAAAAACCATTCCCGACTCATAAACTTCCCTGGCGACAAGGGTGGTTTAACCAAAACTAGTAAACTCCTATAAAAGGGTTTCCCATCATGTTTGACTCAGCACACACACCTTTTCGCAAACAAAACAGTTTTCCAAAACATAGGATCAATATGGTCAAGGGGCACTTGCCTTGTTCTGGCTGTTCCGGTTGCTCAAAATCTTGTTGTTGTAGTCCGTCGTAGGTAGCACCCTGAGCTTGTCCTTCTATACATGATCACGCACATACAAGATTCACAACAATCAATATCATGCACAAACTTTAACTAGATGCGATGATGCATATGCATGCTATCCTACGATCAGTTTTTATTAGATCAGTTTGTACGTGTTCATACATGGTTTGCATGGGTTCTACGATGAACAGAGGTGTTCGGATAAAATGTGGACGTGGCGATGATCTTGACTCTAGATCAAAACGATCAACACGTGATCTGTCCACGAAAAAGCTTCTGTTCGAGAGGAATCAAAGAACAGATGCAAAGAAAACGCGATGATGTCGTAAGGTGGTATTGGAGATCTACCTTACGTTCTTCTTAGTGTCGGGGTCCTTCTCCTATCAAGACAGATCGTTGGGGCTCTCTTCCGGCGATCTCCCTCGACTGAACTTTGGCGAAGGGTTTACTCGGCGAGCTAGGGCTAGGGCTCTAAGTTATCGGCTCAGGAGGTGGAAAAGAAGTTCGTGGTTTCGGCCAAAAGTTCTGGGTTCTATTTATAATTGGGAGGAGAAGAGTCCTAATCTGATTGTATTTTGAATAAGAGTCCTATTCAAATTGTCGTTGAATCTTAACAAATTATCTTTAGTTGATTTGGGGAGGTAACATTGTGGAATTCATGTTGGTTTCCTCCCATAACGGTATTCCCACGCGTACAAAAGAAAAAACCGCTCTAGAACTCGTTACCTCCGCGGTGATGAGCTCCGGAAGCTCCACGTGTCCTGCGGGAACCCGGGCTCCCTTTTTCCGCAGAGACGAGCTCCGGTTGTGCCGCGTGTCAAGCGGGCGAGACCTCCCTCTTCTTCAGAGGTGACCTCCGCATGCGCCACATGTCTGGTGGGTCGGGACCTCCCCTTTCAACAGAGGCGAGCTCCGCGAACACCACGTGTCAGTTTCTGGACCTCCCTTCCCTTCGGAGGTGAGCTCCGATATTGCCACATGTCCTAGCAGCTCCAGACTTCATTTCTCCTCAGAGACAGGCTCCGAGGTTGACACATGTCCAATAGTGACGGACCTCCCCGAGGTGAGCTCCGAGAGCGACATGTGTCCCACGAGGCTGGTCCTATCTTTTCCGCGGTGACTAGCTCCGCAGTCGACACGTGTCCTTCGGGACTGGCCTCGCTCCTCTGCAGAGGCTAGCTCCGGGGCAACACGTGTCCCACGGGGTCGGACCTCTCCCCCCTTTTTGCGGGGATGAGCCCCGAGTCGGCCACGTAGCCAATTTAGCGGTGAGAGTTGTCTTCGACGCTTTCTATAAACTGGAATTTGCTCCTCTTGTCTAACTTTTTGACTCTTTCTTGGTTTCAATCTTATAAAAATGTTTATGAAACATGAATATATGCAGAAATAAAAAAAATGAGGGTGTCACAAAGCAGCAGCCACATGCTACAAATGTTGTCGTCCAGGACACTTCGCCAGCAGTTGTCCAGAGAGGCAAGGCGGCGGAGTTGCACCGCAACTTCCAGGGAGGAATCAGCCCCGGAACCCCACTAATGCGCGGAGGGCAAACCCTAGCCCCGGCACCATCCACCAACTTGCCATAGAGGACGTGCCGGAGAGAGACCCAATCCTTGCGGGTATGTTCCAACTCCACCAGCATCCGCCATAGTATTATTTGATTCAGGTGCCACACATAGCTTCATTAGCCATGCTTTTATTGCTAAATACAGTTTGCAAATACTACCCACCGATAGTCCATACTTGATTTGTTCACCGGGTGGGAAGATTTCAGCAAGCATGATGGTCCCAAAAGCGCCATTATGCTTAGAGGGTAGAGTATACCCTACGTCTCTCATAGTTCTAGAGGGACAAAAGGTCGATATCATCTTATGGATGTCATGGTTAACCCACCACAGCGCTATTTTAGACACCGTCCTCCGAATTGTGCACTTGAACTCAGAAGTGCACGAGTGTCATTCCTTATTTCTGGACAGTCCAGAAATAAAACTTCCAAGTGTGTATCAATCCACAACCATCATATTGGAAGACATTCCAGTAGTCCGTGAGTTCCCTGACGTGTTCCCAGATGATTTACCGGGGATGCCGCCCGACCGAGAGGTGGAGTTCGAGATTGAACTTGCACCGGAAACCATGCCAATATCTCAAAGGCCGTACAAGATGGTGCCGAAGGAATTGGCTGAACTGAAGACTTAGCTAACGGATCTCCTGGAGATGGGTTTTATTAGGCCGGGCTCCTCGCCATGGGGCTGTTTTGCATTATTTGTGAAGAAGAAAGACGAGACGTTGCGGCTTTGTGTGGACTATCGTCCACTAAATGCCGTAACCATCAAAAATAAGTATCCGTTGCCACAGATTGACATGTTGTTTGATCAGTTGGTCGAAGCAAAGATCTTTTCCAAGATGGACTTAAGATCCGGGTACCACCAGATTAAAATAAGGCCTGAGGAT
Source organism: Neostapfia colusana (assembly GCA_030760725.1). Classification (NCBI taxonomy): domain Eukaryota; kingdom Viridiplantae; phylum Streptophyta; class Magnoliopsida; order Poales; family Poaceae; genus Neostapfia; species Neostapfia colusana. Next base: position 49,766,915 of record JASWHV010000008.1, on the reverse strand, counting down.
ATTCCGAAGACGGCTTTCTCGACGAGGTACGGACTGTATGAGTACCTGGTCATGTCCTTCGGCCTCACCAACGCTCCAGCTCACTTCATGTATTTGATAAACTCGGTATTCATGCCGGAGCTGGACAAGTTTGTCGTGGTCTTCATCGACGACATAATGGTATATTCCAAGTCAGAGGAAGAACACAAGAAGCATCTGCGTATAGTCTTGCAACAACTGCGGGATCACAAGCTATACGCGAAATTCAGCAAGTGCGAATTCTGGATATCGCAAGTGCCTTTTCTCGGGCATATTACCTCAGCGGAGGGCATCGCTGTAGACCCGAGTAAAATCACACAAGTGCTGAATTGGAAATCCCCGAGAACTGTTCATGAGGTACAGAGTTTCCTCGGACTCGCGGGATATTATCGGAGGTTCATTCCGAACTTCTCGAAGATTGTCAAGCCTATGACAGAGCTGCTGAAGAAGGCTACCAAATATGTTTGGAGTACAGCATGTGAAGCAGCGTTCAAGGCATTAGTGAAGAACCTAACATCAGCACCAGTTTTGGCGCAGCCAGACACAACAAAACCGTCTGCATGCGTATTTGCCATGCTGTTCTTTCCCAAGCAAGATATTTATTGATACTATCTCTTAAGAGAAAAATACAACATTTCTTTTAAGCTATCCCTGTGCTCTCTCTGATACATAAGACTGAGCTACAACTTTTAGTCTGCCTATAGAAGTTCAAGGGTTTAACTGCCTGGTACATGGATGTTGCTGTTCCAGGGACAGCCTAGCTCTCCTTCCTCAAGCGTGTAACCTACATAGAAGCACAATACATCGATGACTCAATACTGGGGTTAGTTAAAAGGCATTTAGGAATCCAGTACTGAGTCACACGACGTCCAGCAGGAATAACATGCGAAAGCTGAGATAAAACAGCAGGTTTATGAGTCAAAGTTTGAAATTTTTTGTTCTTAACTACTGACCTATGAGGTGTTACTTGTCTGCCCGTCAACCGTTGGCATGCGCGACAGCGACGCATCCGGTTGACTGGGGTGTCGTCCCCGCCGAAGCTGAGGGTTGGCGGCGGCGATGACGAGACGGTTGACGTCGTGAATCCACTGCTGGGTCGCCGCCTGAGGCGCGTCCCTAGCAGGTGGATTGCGTAGAAGCGCTCGTGCTGCAGCTAGTGTACTCCCATGAGTGATACTCGGCGCTGCAGCAGATCTTGGGCTTGCTGGAGTCCGCGTTGCCGGAGTCGGCTGCTGGCTTCCAGCTTGTCCCAACACACTCCTCCCTAAGTGCGTTGAGACGTAAGCCTCGCTAGTCATCGTTCACCGGTAACGAGGGCGAGGAGAGCTTGCCGCGGATGGAAGCTTGGTCATCTTCGTGAGCGAAGACTCGACGCAAGAGGGAAAAACCCCTACCTGGCGCGCCAAATGTCGAAGCGTCTGCAGTCGACACTTCCCCAGGCCTGCTCTGGGCAGCCCGCGGTGGTTCTTTTTCGGAGGGGCTAGTCCCCCTGCGTGGGTCTTGCTTTTCTGGACGAAGGAAGAAGATGAACACAAGGGTTTTTTATGTGGTTCGTGCCGCCGGAGCGTAACACCGTACGTCCACGGTGAGCAGAGGTGCTCGTTGTATTGCTTGGTGCTTAGAACCGGAGTTCTAAGCTTGGGGATGAACTGACGGGAGTGCAAACCCCTTGTAACATCACCTACCCGAGCCTTTTATGGTCCAAGGCTCAGGCGGCTTACAAGGTGGGTCTTGGGACCCAATAGGTGGCCCCGGGGAGATCTCTGCCATCTACCGTATCTGGAATAACGCCGGTAGTTGTCTCTGGTGAAGACTGTTGAGCCTCTGGCCTGCCGCCCAGCCCACGTCGCAAGGTAGGCGTAGTGGTTGATGATGGCAGGGGTGGCAGGAGATGTCTTATCACTGTGTTTATTGGTGTACAGCGCCTGACATTGCGTGCCTGTCTTCACTGTGATGTGACTGGGCGTAACGCCTCCTGGCAGGGGCGTGCTCCGTTTCTTCGGGTCTTGGGAAGGCGCGGGTCTTCAATACCGCGCCTTGGGAAGGCACGGATCTTGAATACCTTGTACGACCAGGGTATGGTGTGGCTTTACTCCTGCTGCCCACCGTGTTGGATAGGCAGCGCTGCTTTGCTGCCACATGGCGGACCCGGAGCTCTCCTCTGAGGAGAGGGAGGTCCGGCCCCGCTGGACATGTGGAGCCTTCGTAGCTCTCTCCGCGAAGGGGGGAGGTCCGGCTCTGCTGGCCACGTGGTGGGCCCAAAGCTCTCCTCTGAGGACAGGGAGGTCCGGCCCCGCTAGACACATGGAGCCTTCGGAGCTCTCCCCGCGGAGGGGGAGGTCCGGCTCTGCTAGCCACGTGGCGGGCCCAGAGCTCTCCTCTGAGGAGAGGGAGGTCCGGCCCCACTGGACACGTGGAGCCTTCGGAGCTCTCCCCGCGGAGAGGGGAGGTCCGGCTCGGGTGCCCTCGGAGTTCGCCCCTGCGGAGGGGGCGAAGTCCTTAGACGATTTTCCCCTGTGCGCGGCGGTACCCCATATTGAGGGTACCGACAATTACCATTTGAACTATAACCAGATAAGGAAACAAATAAATGTCTCAAGACTAGATATAATAAGTTAGTGATAAAGTCTAACATGGCGTCATCGAACATACAACTAACTCAGGATACACACTGAAACCCTATACCACCTATAAAAGTAGAGGTAGGGGCACAGAGTTTAGGCATCCAATCCGTAGAGATCATCATCTTATCATACATCTTGTATTAGATCCATAGATACTCGTATGCATAGACACAACCGTCATTGTAAGTCTCATCCTGAGGATAAATCAACCAAGCAGGAGTAGTATATTACCTTACCACAAGGTCTTAACCTGAATAATTATCATCTCCTTTTTACTTTTTGGAATCGTCTTCGTGCATATATCTACCGAATCCCTTTAATCCTATCTATAAAGTAGCACTGTCGCAAAACCCCCACAACATTCAATTTTTTTCTTAAACCGTTGTCATAACCACTTCGAAGAAATTGTCATAAACGGTTCAAGTAGGTAATTACATGATAACTAAGAGCCTTTGTTTCTTTAGTAACATTTCACTGTGACTACCTTTTCTGTTTGTCTTCATCCTGAGGTTCTGTGTGGGTGCCGGTCAAAGTTGGGTATCGAGTAAAACCAATTTGTTATTTACTCCGTTTTCTGGTTGGTTAGTCCGTTGGTATTTAGTAAGGATTTGGAGCATAGGATTTAGGGGGAGCACTGTATGCTTGAGATCGTGTGCGAGAAAGGACTGAGTAAGGTAGGCAAGCCGGAGGCAGTGGCGCGATTGAAACTGGGTATTTGCTCACCTGATGAATAGTATGACTATTTACGCAGTTATCTGATTAGTTACTCATTTGATATAATGCTTGCAGAGAATGTGACCTAGGATCTAGAGACATGGGGGTGGTTTTGGACTGACGAACGGCCAAACAACTAAGATCTTGTTGCAATTATTAGTGATAGGGTTAATGGTAACTGACGTGTTCTTGACACCGATTAAGAAAGAACGATAACTAAGTAAATCCTAACGAAACTATTTAAAAGGAAGGATCACTGATCCGTCTAAGAAATTTCTGTCTTTCCAGATTCATGAACAGATGAGATTACATTATCACCCTTAATATTTAAATACCTTTTGGTTGATACCTTCGATTGTGGATCGTTTGATTTGGGGTGACAAACGACCCACACTATTTGCACACACCATAAAAGATCTCTATTTTGTTTTATCATCTGATCGTATATGCATAGCTAATCACATTGCACTTTCGATGTTCAATTTTACAAGAATTTTTGTCATCATGGTTGTTACTGTTCCATGTATTGTTCTGGGCAACTAATAAGTTTCGTTGGTCAAACTCCGTTTACAGTCAATTTGTAGAAACAATTTTCAAAAAATGAAGAAGTCTAAGCCCCTCGAGCAATCCATTATTTCTCGTTTGACCTTCTAAATAATCTTTTGGCTTAATTTAGTCTCCCAAAATATTCAATAAGTCGGTTATCGACATCCATGCTGGCAATGGTAGTGACGAAGCGAAGGAGGAGGAGCTTACCAGGTCGGATGCGAGTTGCATGGCTCCATTCCGGAACGGCATGGCTTGCATTTGAGTTTTAAGGTGCCCGGATGTAGAGGTTGACGAACCCATTGGGGCCTTGTTTGGTAGCCCAAAATCCCACGGGGATCCCGGCCTAATCCGCGGCCCATAAAACTCAGGGCCAAAATTTCCTCCACGTCTATTTGGTAACCCATTTTCCCGGCCCGATCGACGGGGGAGCGGGCAGGAAACCCTCGCGACGCTCACCCCCGTCCCGCTCGGCTCTTCCTGTGTCTCCTCCTTCCTCCTGGCGCCGCGCCTCCGCACTCCCACCTCCCCAGGCGTCGGTCGACTCCCACCCCCCCCCCCCCCCCCCGCAGCATGCTACGCTCGTCGGGCCGGCACTGTGTCCCCCACACGGCTCGGGCATCAGTAGCGTCCCACCTACCAGGGCACCGGTCGCCCCCGCCCCCCCATCGGACTGGATTTGGGACCATTGGGACCAATTAGATCTCCTGTCTTCTGATAGCCCCCAGGTAGATCTCTTCTTTCTTCTCGTTCTTAAGATTGTGGAGTTTGCTAATTACGCTACTAAGAAATTTGATATGGTTGTGTTGTTGTCTATGTGCTCATTGTTCTGAACATTAGCAAGAGACTGTGAAGTTTATGGAGTTTCCTACTAGAAATTTGTATGGAGTTTGCTTCTTGAGCAGGAGTCATGCTACAAATTGAGAAGGCCCTCATCAATATGCTATGCTCGTCAATGCACTTTGCAGCTGGAAGAGAAGATTTGCCTGTGGTCAAAACTGAAGCTAGCTAGAGATTTGAAATGTGATAAGCAAACTGCACCTTACTGTTTGCTTCCAAATGATCGAGTGAGGGGATTGTGTTTATCTACATCCGCTCAATTTTGTATTTTTGAACGTCTTGCAATATTTTCTCCTGTTTTCTTCTTATAAGGGCAGTACGGGGATCTCTTTACAACACAATCCTTAGACATTAATGTCAGTTTTGTATGTCGTTGATTGCAAATCAGGCCATATTGCCGCAATTTGCTTTGCGCTACCTCAGACTATTTATTCTTTGTTTTTATGTAACAGCAACAGTTCAAATTTCTACATAGAAATTGATGTGGAAAGAAAATAAAATAA